>CM066033.1:1910090-3110090 GCA_033557465.1 Ichthyophis bannanicus | reverse complement strand
GACAGGAAAATTACCTGGCCGACAAACTGAGCAGGATTCTGCAGCCACACGAGTGGAGGTTAGACCCGTTCATGGTTCAGCGGATCTTCCTCCGGTGGGGCCTTCCCACCATGGATCTTTTTGCCAGTCCTCTGAACCGGCAACTTCCCAAGTTCTGCTCCAGGCACCCGCATCCTCTCAGAGTAGCGGCGGATGCTTTCCTCATCCCGTGGTCCACGGGCCTACTGTATGCCTTTCCTCCCATGCCACTCGTGTCCCGGACGCTTTTCAAAGTTCTCCGGGACAGGGCCTCGGTAATCCTGGTAGCGCCCAGGTGGCCGAGACAGCCCTGGTTCCCGCTCCTGCTACAACTGGCGGTGGACACTCCTCTTCCTCTGGGGTTTCAGCCCGATCTCCTGACTCGGGATCAAGGCACTCTCCTGCACCCCAACCTCCGGGCCCTTCACCTGATGGCCTGGCTGCTGAAAGGGTAGTCCTAGCTCCGCTCCTACTACCTCTGGAGGTGGAAGATGTCGTACTAGCGTCTAGGCGGCCATCCACCCGGAAGTCTTACGCCCTTAAATGGCGTCGCTTCTCCGTGTGGTGTTCTCAGCAGTCTGAGAACCCCTTTTCCTGCTTGGTATCGGTGGTACTGCAATACGTGCTTCACCTTTCCAATCTAGGCCTCAAGTCCAACTCTGTCAGGGTCCACCTCAGTGCTCTCTCTGCACATCACTCGCCGGTGGACGGCAGACCGCTTTCCGCACACCCCTTGGTGGTGCATTTTCTCAGAGGCCTCCTTCTGCTTAAGCCTCCTTTGCACCCACCAGCACCTGACTGGGATCTCAATGTGGTCTTGCAGCGGATTACCTGTCCGCCTTTTGAACCTATGGCTACCTGCCCTCTTCGTTTCCTTTCCTGGAAAACTCTCTTCTTGGTGGCCCTTACCTCCGCTAGGCGTGTTAGTGAACTGCAAGCCCTAGTGTCTGAGCCTCCTTACACTAGGTTCTACCCGAATAGGGTGGTCTTAAGGACTCACCCTAAGTTTCTTCCGAAAGTGGTTTCCCCTTTTCATCTCAACCAAGCGGTGGTTCTTCCAACCTTCTTTCCCAGGCCGCATACCAGCCGGGCTGAAACAGTTCTGCATTCCCTGGACTGTAGGAGGGCCTTATCCTTCTACCTTGACCGTACGCGGGAGCATAGAAAGGCTGTTCAGCTTTTCGTTTCTTTTGACCCCAATAGGTTGGGGGTGCCTGTCTCCAAGCGTACTTTGTCCATCTGGGTAGCTGACTGTATTGCCTGGGCTTATGGGGCAACCGGCCTCTCATTAGAGTCGAGTCACGGCTCACCGTGTCAGGGCGAAGGCTGCGTCAGTGGCTCATCTCCGCTCTGTTCCATTGGCAGACATCTGCCGGGCCGCTACTTGGTCTTCAAGCCAGACTTTTGCGGCTCATTACTGCCTGGAGAGGGGGTCCTGCAGGGACAGTGCTTTCGGACAGGCAGTCCTCCACAATCTTTTTGAGGTTTAGGCAACTCCTACCCTCCGGCCCTGGTGTTGGGCTACCGGCCGGGAGCGTATTCAGAGAAGATTCCTTCCTTCTGTACTGCTGAGCTAGAGGGAGCTCATTTTTCGGCTTGAGGTCTCCGGTAGCCTTAAGCTTGGGAGTCCCATAAGTGAGGACTGACTTCCTGCTTGGTCCTGGAGAAAGAGTAGTTACTCACCTGTAACAGGTGTTCTCCAGGAGCAGCAGGAATCAGTCCTCACAACCCTCCCTCCTCCCCTCGGAGTTGCAGTCATTCTTATCCATTGTTTTTGCTAACTTTTTTGCTGTCTTTTCGCTATGTCATCAGACTGAGCAAGATGGCACCCTTGGGCGGGAAGGGGACCGCGCATGCGCGCTGCAATTCCCAAAGGCTTTCTTCAAAAGCTGGGGAAATTGCTCCGCGAGGGCTCCGTCGGCGCCGACGTCACCCATAAGTGAGGACTGATTCCTGCTGCTCCTGGAGAACACCTGTTACAGGTGAGTAACTACTCTTTACCCTCAGCCCCTTCAGGTATACCAATGATGCAAATGTTGTTCCGATGAGATCTGTTATTCATATCCTCGATTAGACGCTCCAGCTTCTCCATCCGTTTTGATGCCTGCAACACCTGCGTTACACGTTCCTCCTGCCTGACCACTCTCTCTTCCACTTTGTCCATGCGAGAGGTCAGGGACTCCAGCGTGAAGCGTACCTCTTTCAGCTCCGCTTGCACCAAACCCAAAGTCTCCCCATTATTCTCCACTAGCACCCTCACAGATCTTATTTCAGCCAAAACTTCTTGCAGTCCCTCCTGCGGCTCTCTCTGCGCCGCCATTTTGAGAGGGGACAAAGGATCTGACTTTGTTCTCTTCGAGCCCGTACCCGGCACCCCTGCAAAATCCAGACACTTCTGTTTGGTTCTTGACATGTCTTCTACCTCAGGTCAGTCCGCTTCGTATCAATACTACTCCTCTTATCGGGCGGCAAACAATGATTTAAGATGGGTCTACAGGAGAAGCGCTATCACGCGGCCATCTTGTCTGCTGCTGGCTCCGCCTCTACATGAGACCTTCTTGATCCTGCCAGCCTTCTCGTCCTCCTTCCTCTTTTTCCTACACTCCCCGGACCTCTTGCACCCCTCCAAAAGGTGGAAAATATTGATGTAACACCGCATCCAAATCTTCCATCATAATGATGGAAGATGTCCTCCCAAAGCTCTGAGAAAATGGCTAAAGAGGGGGTCCCACCCCCAGCCCCTGCAACAGAAGCCACACCAACTATGGCTGTTCCCCATGCATTTGCGGGGCCGGATGAACCTGATGAAGAATCAGAAGAGGAAGTGGAGGAAGAAGAATCGGAGCCGCGTCTGGACTCCCTATAGCAGGGTCACCACTGTGTATACCTAACCAGCCCTATGGATATGCTGGAGGTGTACTGCCTACCCCCATCCACTTGGTGAGGCTGATCCCCTTGGAGGAAGGACAAACTTGTGGCCTCCAAAAAACCACTCCATATAGTCAGAGGCCCCTGAAAAATCCGCATTAGGGGGTCATTATCCCGGGCACGAAAATACTGTAGGACCAGCTGAAAATGCATCCGAAGCCCCAGAACCCTCGCTCACTTCATCTAAAGCAGCAGCTGTAACCTCACTGGAGGGATCCCCAGAGGTCTCTGGTGACCCCTGTTCACCGGAGCCCGCACAAACTCCCAGTCCCACGTCATAAACTACCGCTGCCCCAGTGCAGGACAAACCCATAGCCCTGCCTTGGCCCCTACCCCAAAGGGGCTTGGTGCCAGACTTTCCCCTGCCTCCCTTATGCCCCCTTGCCCTTGCCTGAGCTGCCCCATATCCCCCCCAGCCATAAAGTCCCCAACCTGGGATTGCTGGGCCCTGACCCCTTTGGTGGAAATAACCCCTGCTGCCCCAGGAGGTCCAGCCGAAGTCTCCTCAGCAGCCGCCTGCCCTTCCTTCGAGCTCCTGCAGGCACCAACTGGGGGCAGAGCCACCGAGGCCCACTGTGCTGCCACTGTTCTCCCCTTCCATGCTGGCATGCTGCAGGTTCCAAATCGCTCCTGCCCAGGCCTCACTATGTTTTTTTTTTTTTTTTTAAATAAATTAATTACCGGGAGCGCAGCCAGGCCTGAGTAAGAAGAGGAATGGGAAAAAACGTAGCCAGCCAGACCGCGGTCAGAGTTGGGGAGGAGGGAGGAGAGGATGAACCATGTAAAAAGGAGTCACTTGCCCCCTCCCTCCCCTCCCAGCAGTCCCACTTTGGATCAAGCTTCTGGAACTGTATCTTTATTTTTAGTGTGACCAATGAATTTTACTTTGGAGACAAGTTGGCAAGCTAGTACATCCTTAGGAGAAGCCTTGTTGCCTCAGGTTTCCTCTTTGGCAACTAAAGTTCAAACCAATGCAGCGGCTGTTGAACTTGTTGCGGCAAAGGTATCTGTGGTACAAATGGAGGTTTCAGAATTGCAAACAAAAGTAGTGATTTTTGAAGAACAGTCATCATTATTTGTTAAGAACTTCAGTTCATTGAATGCTAAGATTGAACACTTGGAGCCCAGTTCAGGCAGGGGCACTTCCAGGCCATCCGGACATCCAGGAACAGGATAGTGCTAAATCGTACACAATTCTGCACTGTGGGAGCTAGATGTTTCTGCAGTTGCAGAATCAGGCACTGAGATGCAGGACATCCATCTGGCACGCCGTCCATCCCTCGCAATGCTCCTGCTGGTGTGCCAGTGCCATGGCACCCGGATGCCCTGCAGGAGCCCTGAATGCCTGCACAGAAACATACCTCCTGACCCCACTGCCTGACCCCCACCAGGGCCTGCCAGGGCTGGGATCAGGCGGAGAGGACCTCCCTGCAGCTGATCCCTGCCTTGGGGTCTTCCAAGCCCAATTGCTGCCTTCGCCACTGATTATTCCACCTCTGAGGTGGAATAAGCAGCACATTGTTCCCCCACCTGCCGGACATACAGGGCAATGACCTGAATTGGCCCTGTATGTCCAGGCACCTCAGCCTGCCCCCGCTCCGCTCACTCCTCACCCCCTCCTGCCCCTGTCCAGCTCTCCCTGGCTCAGTGTGTGCGGGGAGAGGGTGAGGTAGCATATGCTCCAAATGAATAGCAGGGTTGCACGTCCTACCGGGATGTGCAGCCTCACTATTGGCCTCTCTGAATCGGACCCTAGGAGAATTTGTCTCATGTAAACCATTTGAGGATAAATAATTTTTTCTTGAGTTTCAACAGTATCACTGAGAGACATGTTTAGGAAATATTTAGTTGAGACTTTGGCTGTTCCAACAGATATGATTCCACCAATTGTGAACGTTTTCTATTTACCTATGGGAAAAAAAATTGGTTTCTTCTGTGAGAATTGGTGACCAGCCTGCTGATGCTTTAAATGTTTCAATGTTATTGGAGTCATCTCTAGAAGAAAGCCTAACTCCCTCTACATTAATGATAACTTTTGCATTGCTATCTGATAAAGAAATGCTGCTAAAGCTTTTCTTCAAGAAGCCTAATTTACTATTTAGCTGTATTTATATCCTGTTTTTCACTGGGTCAAGGTGGTCAGTTGGGGGATACATTTAACATGAGGGGATATGAGACACATATGCTAATACTTACAGGGAACATGGGTAATGGAGGGTTGAGTGGCTTGCCCCAGACCACATGGAGTGCCTATAGGACTAGAAATCCCAGTCCCTCCAGCCTGAGATTGCTGTCCCTAGGTGGGGCTTGAACCCTTGGCCCTCTGGCCTGAAGTACCTTGTCCTAAGCACTAGACAAATCCTCCCTACCTAAGGGGTTGTTAGCTGTATACCCTGATTTATCCAAGGACACCCAGAGATGACACAGGGAATTTCTCCTGCTCTGCCCCAAAGTCCATCAGCTGTAAATGTTAGGATAGGTATCATTCGGTTTCTCATAAGTCTCCATCTGTTGAGTTGTAGAATAGGGATTGACAGGGTAGTGCCCTGATCTTTTCTTTCAGGTGGGGATTAATATTGTTACTTTTTCTTTGATGATCCTCCCCTTGTTTGAGGGCTATGCTGAGCAGACAGTGGTACTCTTTAGTTTTTCTTTTTAAATATGTATTTCTTCTTATATTTTGTATTTCATCTGTGACTACTCTGTTTCTGTACAGGATATGTATGATACTTCTTGGTATATTGTAAAAAATTGCATAAAATAAAGTCCACTATCTGCTTAAGCTTATTATATCAGATTAAGAAGGGTAGTTATTAAGCTGAAGCAAAATAACATATTTAACCAGAGAGATATTTACTGCGGGAGTCACTAAACTGTAGTAACTCAGTTTAGAAGGTGAGTGACTCTGGCAGTAAATACAAATTTGCTTCAATGCAGCCTGAAACACTGCATGTCCTTGACCACTGTAATAAGGATAGTGGGCCCCAAGTTGGGCTATCTCTTAAAGCGGCTGCTGATGGGATATATTAACCACAAACATGAAGCATAAATCCCCCATACCTCCCAAACTCCCTGATATTAAATAACTACCCCTCACTCCTTGATTCCTTTGACACCAAACAAATCCACCAACCCCTTAATTCACTATGGCCCCGATTCTATGAGGCAGATAGTGGGGCTGTACACCGAGATGTGCTACCCTTCTATACACCTTGCCGGTATTCTGCCTCCATTCCCGCAGCACGCACAGAGCTGCTGTGCATGCTGCGGGGGACAGAGGCATGACGGGGCGGGACAAGCTCCCAGACATACAGGGCCAATTCTTTTGACAGAGGGATGCCCTGCTTATTCCACCTCTGAGGTGGAATAAGCGTGAGGTGCTCCCCCCTCCCGATCCTGGATGACAGTCATCCCCGGAGCCAGAAATACCCCCTCAGCATAAATGGAGGCCAATGGTGGGTCCCGTTGCCCGATCCAGGCCCCAGTTGTACCCCGCTGGGGGTTGGGTGGTGGGGCTGCAGGGGTAGGTGCACAGCAGGGAGGATTGTCCCACTGGGAGGATGTCCACACATTACAGCTTGCTCCCTTGGTGCAGAATTGGGTCCAAATGGCCCCATCTTGATCGGCGCCATCCAGACGGCCCAGACATACCCCATAGTGAATCAGGCTCTATGGCATCTACTAGAGTTTCCCTGGTGATTGGTGGGTGAGGTGCAGGAACAATCGCCAGACTTTCCTGGTCCATTGGTACCCCAGTTGAAAATTATGCCAGTCAGTCCCTGATGGTAGTCTTGTGATAGTGGTTTGTCCTTATTTGACAGCTTGCCCCCAGCAGTTGCACCTTACAACTACCACTAAGGGTTGTCTTGCACCACTGCAACATCATCTACCAGGGGCTACCTACCCAGTCCATCTACCCTTTGCAATGACTACAAAACACGAATCAGCCACATAACCCCAACATTGAGACTACTACATTGGCTCCCCATAATCACCAGGACCAAATACAAAGCAATAATCACCATTTTCAAAATCCTACACCAGCTATCACCACCAATACTACAAACCCTCATAAGCAAGGACCCTGAAAAGAGAACAAAAAGGAAACTCAATAAAAAACCTACTAATAATATCAAAGACCAAAACCAAAGCTAAACAAGCAACCTGTCATAGAGCTTTTTCAATATATGCTCCATCACTCTGGAATGCCCTCCCAGAAAACATAAGAACCACCAATGACCTGTGGGGCTTTCGGAAAGCCTTAAAAGCATACCTTTCTTTGGAATACTATGGACCAGAACCTGAAACACTGTGTGAAACACACCCATTTCAATGAAATACAAACACGGGAAACTACAGACCGGTGAGCCTCACGTCAGTACTGAAGAAAATGGTAGAAACCATCATAAAGAATAAAATTACTCAGCATGTAGATAGTCATGGCCTAATGGGAGACAGCCAACATGGCTTTAGACAAGGAAGATCTTGTCTTACTAATCTGTTATGTATTTTTGAAAGTGTGAATAAACAGGTGGACAAAGGTGAGTCGGTTGATATAGTGTATCTGGACTTTCAGAAAGCCTTTGACAAGGTCCCTCATCAGAGACTTTTGGCAAAACTAAAGAGTCATGGGATAGGAGGCAGTGTACTACTGTGGATCAGGAACTGGTTAAAAGATAGAAAGCAGAGGGTTGGGCTGAATGGCCAATTTTCCCAATAGAGAAAGGTGAATAGTGGTGTACCCCAGGGATTTGTGCTGGGTCCGCTGCTTTTTGACATATTGTGGTAAGGAGAGTGCAGCTCAGCATAGAAATAAAAGAGAAAGAAGAACTTTTTCTTCTTTTCGGGGGATGGGTGCACTAGAACACATACACCACAGCAAAATCCCTGAGAGAAACCAAGAGGGTAGAGCTAGGTTTAAGCCACTCCCAGACTCCATGACAAACCCAGGTAAGAGTAGGAGGTACAAGTGGGTGGAGTCAGAGAGGGAGGTGCCCTGCTCAACGTTTAAGTTTGAGAAAACAAACAAAGTTGAGAGAAGCAGTCAAGGGAGAGGCAGCCAAGAGAAAGGCAGCCAAGCAAGAAGCAGCCAAGAGAGAAGCAGCCACAAAGAGAGCAGCAGCAGAGACAAGAGCAGCCAGCACTGCAGCCAAGGAAGCTACAGAGAAGGTTCCAGGCAGAGGACCAGACAGTCTGGCAAGAGGGAGAGAGAGAAAAGGTTGGCTTTGAGAAGGCTAAGGCAAGAGTGCTTAGACTCCTCTGATGAAGGGTCTGTCTGCAGGCAGCAGAAACCCCAGGAAGGGAAGTGGAGGTCTTACCCTGATTCCCTGTCTAGCTCAGAGGCAGAGAGAGTCACAAGCCACAGAAGCCTCAGCCAGGAAGGTGCTGCAACAAGACTCCAAGGTAGGAGAAAGAAAGCAGTAAAGCCAAAACCCTGTGTTTCTTGCTCTGACTCTGAAGAGAGGTTTAGGCCTGAGAAAACCCGGATTCGGAAGAAGGGGTTTTCAGGAGAAACTGAACAGGAGAAGCCCATTGAAGTCCTACCTAGAGGAGAAGGGGCCATTCAGTGGAATAGGCTGTTTAACCTGTTAAAGAACATTAAGCATAAAGTGCCTGAGCATTTTCAAACTTTGCCAAGATACAGCTCAGCAGAAAGCATGGAGGTAGAAGGTAAAGAAAGTGACCTGACTTCAGCTTGTTCTGAGATGGACTGTGATATGTGCATTGTGGTTAAGTAATGAAAGCCTGAGAGCAGTGAGAAGTTAGGAATTGTAAATACTTGTGCTTTATAATTACACAATTGAGAAGCATCATAAAGGGAAAGAAAAGAAAGCCTGTGTAAATAATTCTACTACAACACTGGTTGTAAGCTTTGCTTTAATAGGAGAAGATTATCCTTTATTTTCTTTGACTTGAGTGTACAACTGCTTTAAAGATTTGTTACCCGCTTGCCACGGAAGCTAATAAAATTCCTGTGTGCTTTGAAACAACTACTTGGTTCATTTATCTCTATGCACAACTACAATCCTTGGTAAAGAGGAATTCAAGAGGGCTTCCCGTCCCTACTAGGCGACCGCCTGGTAGGGGCGCGACCGCCACAATATTCATAAATGACCTGGAAAGTGGAATAAAGAGTGAGGTTATCAAATTTGCAGATGACACAAAACTATTTAAAGTTGTTAAAACCCAAGAGGATTGTGAAAAATTGCAAGAGGAAGACTGGACATCAAAATGACAGATGAATTTTAATGTGGACAAGTGCAAAGTTATGCACCTAGGGAAGAACAACCCAAACTATGGTTACACAATGCAAGGTTCCACATTAGGAACCACCACCCAGGAAAAAGATTTAGGCGTCATTGTGGATAACATGTTAAAACCCTCAGCCCAGTGTGCAGCGGCAGCCAAGAGAGCAAATAGAATGCTAGGTATCATAAAGAAAGGAATGGAAAACAAAACAAAAGATATTATAATGCCTCTATACCGTTCCATGGTGAGACCGCACCTTGAATATTGTGTGCAATTCTGGTCGCCGTATCTTAAAAAGGATATAGCATTATTAGAAAAGGTTCAGAGAAGAGCCACCAAAATGGTAAAGGGGATGGAAGGATACTCTTATGAAGAAAGGCTAAAAAGGTTAGGGCTCTTTAACCTGGAAAAGAGACGGCTGAGGGGAGATATGATAGAAGTCTATAAATTAATGAACGGAGTGGAACGGGTAAACGTAGATCGATTGTTTACGTTATCAGAATATAGAAAGACTAGGGGACATGCAATGAAGCTACAGGGTAAACTATTTAAGACTAATAAAAGAAAATATTTTTTCACTCAACGTGTAATCAAACTTTGGAATTTGTTACCTGAGGATGTAGTAAAGGCTGTTAGTGTAGCCTGGTTTAAAAAAGGTTTGGACAAGTTCCTGGAGGAAAGGTCCAAAAGCCATTATTAAGAAGGGACCCAGGATATCAATGCTTGACCCAGTACAAGCATTGTGGAACCTGTGTCTTTTGGGGAAACTGCTAGGTACATATGACCTAGATTGGCCACTGTTGGAAACAGGATACTGGGCTTGATGGACCTTGGTCTGACCCAGTATGGCATATCTTATGTTCTTATGTACATCCATTCATTCTACCTTCCACACTATAGCAGCAACCATCATAACCAACATCAAGAAACCATGTATCCAATATTGTTAATACCCCTGTTATATCCAAGTTTTAAATTCCTTGGTCTCTGTAAAGTTCATTTTGTTTAACGTTCAATGTAAACTGCTTTGAATGTAAGAAAAGTGGTATGGAAAAATTGTTAAATAATATAAATAAATAAATTTTGAAGCTAGATGTGGATGGGTCAGGAGCATTCAGGGATTGTTCCTGCTACCTCACTAGCCACCAAGCCCCCCTCCCATAATTGCTAGTGGGATCAGGGGTAGAAGGGTTATGTTGTGACTTAAGAGTGTGATTTAAGCACCTGACTCTTGTTTTATTTAGAGGCTCCCTAAGGTCAAACATCATGGCCCATTTTTCTCATGGAGGAAAGGTTATACCAGCTTCAAGTTTTTCAAGAATAACATAGCTTGAAGAGCTCAATTCAAACTGCATAATTATTTTTGCATAATAATGAGGTGTTTTGCATTTCATTATTATTTAGCTTTCATTGCAGTAAATTAGCATGTGTAAAGTTCAAATAACACATGCCATTTAACTTGCATTATTTGTCCAAAATTGTGCATTATTCCTTTAATGCCTGTTAATAACTACCCTGTTCAATTTATTAGACTATGGATTGAAAAGATACATTAATACTGGTGCTGAAAGCATCTCTGTTGAGACAGACAAATATACATTGAGAAGTGTGAGCCTTGATGAAGTAGTGTGGTTTTCTTACTTCTCACCTCTTTTTGACAATAATCAAATATATGGTCTGGCTTTTTGATGAGAATGAGATCCTTTATAACACGAGGGGTTAATACTGACATCCAATTTCAGGGAAGACCCAAAATTTGACAGCTGTGGTCAAAGCAGGAGGAGTAAGCCTCCTGTCATAAAAAAAGAGCAGTTGCTATCTTTATGCAGAAATAAATTTGAACAAGCAAGTTTCAGTTTTAGGGCTTGCATTAGGTCGGTGGAAGCAGAAAACTTTCCCTGGGTCCCCATGCTAGAGATGACTGCTAAGCCTGCCCAAAGCTGGATCAGATACAGCTTGCTGGCAGACTGATTCCTGCTCCCAAATTTCTGCTCTGGGACCTAGTATGGTATGTCTAGCATTAAACCTGTCTTGCTGACTGATATTTTTGATTAGCTTTCAAGCCCTACAGTATTCTCTCTGCATCAGCTTGGTGCACTGAAAACTAGTTAAAATTATATTTAGTTCAATAAAGAGTTATCATCTCCAACTTCTTTGGTTAAATTTACTTCTGATAGCCTTTGTGAATCTTTAGAAGATTTCCAGAAAATTCTCCCTCTGCATGGTATCTCATAAAGTGAAGTCATGTAGAGAGTATTTTTTTTTATTTTATATTTATTCAATTCAAGATCATAGATCCAAGTAACATATTTGAACAAAGAAAAAAAAAGATTACAATAAAACATGAAATACTACAAAAAAGGAAAAAAAATTTCCTTATCGCTTCTCCGGGCCAGTCCAGGGAAAGGTAGGGTTGTCAATCCCCTATAGCAACTGAGGACTGAAGGCTCCAAGCTTTTTCCTGTGATGTGAAGCCACTCCCCCTCAGGGTAATCTGGCAGTCTTTCAGTCCTCAGCAACTATAGAGGATCGATTCTATCTTCTCCCTCAGCATTACCCCTACCGGTTACTTGTATTTATTTTTTGTTTTTGAAAACTTATTTATTGGCTCTAGCAGAGCTGATATTTCTATAGTCCTTTTGTTATTGGATTTCTGGGAACGCTATACCTTTAAGAGCATGCAGAGATGTTGAGTGACTTTTCCACACAGTGTGAGGTAGAGCCTGCCTCTCTCACTGTCTCCGTCTCGAGTACCAGAGTGATACTGGGGGCCCCAGTTTTCTCCTCTGTCTCAACAGCTCTAGATTTGTCCGGTGTCCCGCTAACAGCGAAACAGTTTTGCCGGCTCAGCTTGTCTTATCCGGTGAGTGCTATTCCGTTTTATTGTTTTTTTCTACGGTTCGGGACCGCAGGCTCCGTAGCGGTTTTAGCGTCGTTTAACCAGCGTTTCTTGGTATCGACTTCTTGTGGTTCTTTATTCAGTTTGGGGCGTTCTTTTAACATGGCAGAGAAGCCTTTGCTTAATTTGCCTAAATCGGCTTTACACGCCGAAAAGGCGGGAAAGGCGGCCATTTTGGCGGCGCCGAGCAGTGCTCTAGCAGAGCATCAAAAGCCGCATAAACGAAAGGCAAAGTCCTCTAAAGAGGCGATTTCGCCAGATAAGCCCTCTCTCTTCCCTGCTATACCTCAGGAAGCTATGCCTTCGTTTTTTTCGCCAGAATTCATTCTGGCAATGCACAAAGCATTTCTTCTGCGATCTTCTCAGCCTCCAGAACTTCCTTCTGTTTCTAGTCCGGTGCCAGTTTCCCTTCCTATTCCAGTATCTGATGATCCAGGAGAGGGATCTTCTAATTTTAAGGACATGGTTAAGGATCCTTTGTTATCTCAGTCTTCTATGTTACTGGGGCAGGGGGATCCAGAGGTTCTGTCCGAACCAGCTTTGGATTTAGAAGCTGAGGACTTAGAGGAAGGGGAGATAGTGCCCGGAGAGGATCCTAACATTTTCAGAGTTTTCCGTAAGGAGGAGCTTTCTGCTCTCATTTCCCACTCTTTGGCAGCGCTGCACCTGCTTCTTCCGACGGCTTCTCAGGAACCTTTGGAAGATCCGTTACTGCAGGGTTTTAAAACTGAGCAAAGGTGTTTTCCCTTGCACCGAGTTATCAAACAAATGATTGACTCGGAGTGGGAGTGTCCAGAAGCTTCGCTGCGTGGCAGCCGCGCTTTGTCTCGCTTATACCCCCTTCCTCAGGAGATAAAGGACTTATTTCGCATGCCGAAGGTGGATGCCATTATTTCCGCAGTAACCAAAAAGACTACTATCCCTGTAGAAGGTGCAGCGGCGCTTAAAGATCTGCAAGATAGGAAATTGGAAATTCTGCTCAAACAAGCTTTTGATTCTAGTGCCTTGGCGCTACAGTCGGCTGTTTGTGGGGCTTATGTATCTCGGGCATCCATTCGTTGGTTACAAGGAGACGTTTCATCTGAGGCTACGTCTGCAGTTCCAGATGTGGCAAAATTGGAATCAGCCGCTGCTTACATGGCGGATGCCTTTTATGATTTGCTGCGGATTGCGGCTAAGACCATGGCCTCGCTAGTAGCTGCCAGGCGTTTTCTTTGGTTACGCAACTGGTCGGCGGATGTCTCCTCCAAGTTGCGGCTTAGTAAATTGCCTTATCAAGGAAAATTGCTTTTTGGTGAGACTTTAGAGAAAATTGTTAAGGATTTGGGCGACTCTAAAGGAGGACGTTTGCCTGAGGACAAGCCCAAGCCTACGCGAACGATTCCCAGTTTCCGAGGTTCCGGCCGAGACTCTCGTAGATTTCGCGGTGCGCGCTATGCACCCTATTCCAGGGGCCGTTCCAACTTTCGGGGGCATTCCTTTCGTGGAGCCAGAGGGTTTGGCAGATCCTACTTTAGTGCCTCCCAACCCTCGGTTAAAAAGCCGCAATGAAGGTCTGCTGGTCCAGCCGCTGGTTCCTGTGGGAGGACGCCTACAGGACTATCTGGCGGCCTGGACCAACATTACTTCCGACAGATGGGTTTTAGAGATCATTCGGAAGGGATACGCACTAGATTTCGCCTGCCCGTTGTTACCCGCCTTTGTAATGTCTCCCTGTGCTCCCGGTTGGAAGAAACAGGCCATTCGGGACACGCTCCTTCGCCTGTTGCAGCTGAAAGCGATAGTTCCCGTACCTCCAGACCAATACGGTTGCGGTCAATACTCGATCTATTTTGTGGTTCCCAAAAAGGAAGATTCTTTTCGACCCGTCTTAGATCTCAAAGGCGTCAACCGTACTTTGCGGGTGCCTCACTTTCGCATGGAAACGCTGCATACGGTAATTCGAGCGGTACGGCCGGGAGAGTTTCTTACGTCCATAGATCTCATGGAAGCATATCTGCATATTCCCATCAGGCCCTCGCATCAGCGTTTTTTACGTTTCGCCCTTCCCATGGGACATTTCCAGTTTCGGGCGTTACCATTCGGTCTCGCTATGGCTCCGCGTACGTTCACAAAGCTGATGGTGGTAGTTGCGGCGGCGCTTCGCAAGGAAGGTATCAGAGTTCATCCTTATCTCGACGATTGGTTGATCAGAGCCGAATCGCGGGTAGCTTCCATCCAGGCGACGACTCGAGTGGTTCAGCTTCTCGAACAACTCGGTTGGGTGCTCAATCAAGCCAAGAGTCACTTACAACCGCTGCAACAGCTAAATTATCTCGGAGCATTTTTCGACACCGCACAAGGGAGAGTCTTTTTGCCCGAAGTTCGCGTGGAGAAGCTTGTGCGTCAAGTACAGGCGTTTCTAAACTTAACAGCGCCGTCGGCGTGGACGTATTTACAACTTTTGGGTTCCATGGCGGCGGCACTGGATCTCGTCCCGTGGGCCAAAGCGCACATGCGACCCTTGCAGCAAGCGTTGCTCTCCCGCTGGTCACCGCAGCTTCATCCGCTCTCTCAGCTGCTACCCTATCCAGAGCTCGTGCGTCATAGTCTGCAGTGGTGGTTGATTCGGGATCACCTCACTGCGGGTGTTCCCTTACAGGAACCCTCATGGGTGTTAGTCACCACGGATGCCAGTCTCTCGGGCTGGGGAGCCCATTGTCAGTCTCACATTGCACAGGGAACTTGGACCGCAGAGGAAAGCTCTTGGTCGATCAACAGGCTCGAGCTTCGAGCGGCTCGGTTAGCTCTACTTCGCTTCACATCTTTGCTCAAAGGGACAGCGGTCAAGATCTTCTCCGACAATGCTGTTACAGTCGCGTATATCAATCGGCAGGGCGGAACAAGAATTCCTTCTCTCCTATCCGAATGTCAGCAATTGATGGAATGGGCGGAGAGCAATCTTGTGGCACTGTCGGCGGCGCACGTCGCTGGCAAGGAGAATGTGCAGGCGGACTATCTCAGCCGCCATCTCCTCGATCCCGGGGAATGGGAATTGAACGCAGCGATCTTTCACCAGTTGACATTGCATTGGGGACAGCCAATAATGGATCTCATGGCCTCCTACAACAATGCCAAAGCCAGCCGTTTCTTCAGCAGGCGCAGAGAACGCATGTCAGAGGGTCTCGATGCTCTCGTTCAGCCATGGCCTCTCGACGCTCTCCTGTACGTTTTCCCGCCTTGGCCGATGTTGAGTCGAGTTATCCAGCGCATAGCGCAACACCGGGGTCTGGTGATTCTCATTGTTCCAGATTGGCCTCGTCGTCCTTGGTATGCCGATCTCGTTCGTCTCCTAGTAGCTCCGCCGTGGCCTCTTCCAATCCGAGTCAACCAATTGCATCAGGGTCCGATTCTCATGCCGCGAGTGGATCGCTTCTTGCTTACGGCTTGGCTCTTGAAAGGTCTCGCTTGACAGGCAAAGGATATGCGGATTCCGTGGTGGCCACTTTACTACAATCTAAGTGGCCAGGGACTTCTTTAATATATGTTAGAGTCTGGCGGCTATTTGAGACTTGGTGTTCTCAGCGCAAGGTGTCGCCCATGGCTTCTACCGTGCCTCATCTTCTCCTATTTCTGCAGCAGGGTTTGGATAAGGGCTTGGCTCTAAATACCCTTAAAGTGCATGTGGCTGCGCTGTCTTGTTTTCGGGGATTAATTCGCTGTCGCCGTCTTTCGGCCCATCCGGATGTTCAGCGTTTTCTGCGGGCAGCAAAAATTATCCATCCTCCACGACGACCTATCGTACCTCCTTGGGATTTGAATATTGTGTTGGAAGCTTTTTCTCGGTCGCCTTTAACTTCCATCTGTGCTCAACAAATCCGAGAGTGTTCTTGGAAAACAGCTTTTCTCGTGGCCTTATGTTCGGCAAGACGAATTTCCGATTTGCAGGCCTTGTCTTGCCAAGAGCCTAATCTGCAATTTCTGCCCGAACGTGTGTTACTACGGCCTGTTCCCTCTTTTTTGCCTAAGGTGCTCTCTGTTTTTCATGTTAACCAGTCAGTGGCTTTGCCCGTGTTTTCTGAGCGCGACGGTTCACCTATGGACCGGGCTCTTAAGCATTTAGATCTTAGCCGGGTGTTGCAGACGTACCTTAAGATCTCCCAACCGTTTCGGAAGATGGACAGACTTTTTATCCAGTGGGCTGGCCCACGTAAGGGCCAAGCTGCATCAAAGTCTACTATTGCTCGCTGGGTGCGCTCCGCTATTGGAGCAGCTTACTCTGCCCGGGGAGTTTCGCCACCTGTGGGTCTCAAAGCTCATTCAACACGTGCTCTGGCGACTTCCTGGGCGGAATTTGCCTTTGTTCCTCCAGTGGATATCTGCAGAGCGGTGACGTGGTCTTCCTTGCATTCCTTCACTAAGCATTACCGCTTAGATGTTCAAGCCAGAGACGATGCAAAAGTGGGAGCATCGACTCTTATCGCTGGTCTAGCGGGTCCCTCCCGTTCTTAGGTACTGCTTTGGTACTGCCCTACCTTTCCCTGGACTGGCCCGGAGAAGCGATAAGGAAGATGAAATTAGTTCTTACCTGCTAATTGTCTTTCCTTGAGCTTTCTCCGGGCCAGTCCAGGGTCCCCCCCTGTTTGCTATCTTGATTGATTTGGTTTTTACGAGCCGCTACAGTATTACATCGTATGTACTCGCAGGAGACGTCTTGGGGCTTCTAGTATACATTCTAGACCATTCTCAGCTATTCTTTAAAAAAACCAAAAAAAAAACCTTTGTTATTGCTGTTCAAGGACTAGAGAACATTATCAGTTTTTCAAGGGTCAATCTGTTGTGTTTAGTTTTCTTTCGGTTTAGTTGCTTTGTCAGAAGGAGACTGCCAGATTACCCTGAGGGGGAGTGGCTTCACATCACAGGAAAAAGCTTGGAGCCTTCAGTCCTCAGTTGCTATAGGGGATTGACAACCCTACCTTTCCCTGGACTGGCCCGGAGAAAGCTCAAGGAAAGACAATTAGCAGGTAAGAACTAATTTCATCATAACCAATCTTAATTAGACCACAGAAAAAAGGTGGGGGGGGGGATGTCAATCAAAGAAAATTATCCATAAGAAAAATGAATTACAGTCATCCAGAGAATAATAAACATGCTATGACAGTTCCATCATGGATCCTTCTGAAACTTGAGGAACCAGAACTCTTACTTCTCTAGATGCTACAATGTCCAACAACTGTTTTGGATCCATCAAGGAATTTTTAACAGCATAATTTACTAAAAAAACGTGAAATTTCAAATTAGAGATGGCCACCAGTGCCAGAAATCTAGGAAGAGGCATAGTCAGCGGCAGCAGCTAGCCCAGGTAAAGCTGTTGGTAGTCATCGCATTAAATTATCCCCAGATATTCGGTGCAGGGTCCATATCCAGCCAGCAGCACTGAATATCCAGTTTCACCGGATAGCATTTTAACAATATTCAGCTGCTGGCTGGATAGTTAAATTGGCTAAAGTTAGGACAGCTTTTCTTCTGCCTAACTTTAGTAAGTTTATGTTAGCCAGTTAGCTGCTCAATATCACTACTGACTATCTAACTTTTGCTGCTGCCCCAATGCTAACTAAACTGTTAGCACTGGGGCATTTAACTGGGCTATGTGGGGATATTCAGCATCACAAACTGGCTATGTGCTGCTGAATATTCCACTGAGTGGTATTTACATACCTTGCAAGTCTGCAAACTGTGAAATGCCTTTGAATCTGCCTCCCTAATTTTTAAAATGTATATTTAGCTCATGCCTTTCCAGTGGTGGTTCAAGGTGAATTAAATAGGTATTTCCCTGTCCTTAAAGGGCTTATAATTGAAGTTTACCTGGGACAATGGAGGGTTTTGTGACTTGCCTAGGGCTACAAGGATTATCAGTGAGATTCAAACACTGGTCTGGCTGGGTTGCATTATAAGGCCAGCAATTCATGGCACCTGGTCTGAGTTGCATGAGAAAAATCAAGAAATATTCACACATTAGATCTCAAACTTGTTTCATTAATATACCTGGTTGATCACTGGGCTGTGAAGGGTCTCACTGTCAGTGACATTCAATGGCAGATCATTGACAGTGTGCCATTAACGTAGAAAAGGGTAATTGTTTGTCTGTATTGAATAGAAGGGAGGCTGAGTGGTTGTTTCATCTGCATTTGATTTACCCGGTGGGTCTAAATCATGAAATAGAATGGTTGTCTTTTATGTAAGCTGATCTACATAGATATCGATCTGGCTGTTTTGATGTTTGATTGAATGGGCCTGATGGTTGTGTATCTTGATGTGTTGCTGGATGGGTGAACGGTGAGTGGTGATTTGTTGAGCGATTTGATTTTTGGCTTTTGGGCTTGCTAATGTTTTTGATCGCTGACAAAGTTTGTTTCTCTGAGGAATTTGGCTATTCTGGTTGTAAGTTATTTTGAGTGATTAATTGGCGGAGGTTTTTTTGAATGAATGTGTTGTTTGGTTATGAATGAATGTGGTAGTCTACTTTTTGATATGTTCTGCGATTGGATGGTTTTCTATTTGAAAGGTTTTGAATATGGAAGGGTGTGTATTTTGATTGGCTGAATGAATTGTATGATGTTGAGTGATCTAGATATCTGGTGATTACAATCTCTGAGGAGTTCAGCTATCCTGGTTTGACGTTACTTTGATTGGTTGTTGACTGATGTGTCATTGGATTACACAGGTACACTACCAAAAAACTGCCTCCAGTTTTGCAACTGATTCCTATAGATTTTGTGGTGCTGAATCCAGGAAAAATAGCCAAAATGTTCCATCACATCACATTTTCTTGCAAAATTAGATTTCTTACCCATATAAGGAATGTTCACATAATTTCTTTTTAGCCGACTGCAGTTTATTTTCTTGGCCCAAAATAGAGGTTGTAATGGTTAACTAACTAGAAACACTCCCTCATGATATTTTAGAGTGTTTTGTATTCATTTTATACATTAACAGGACAATTGGGAGGCGGGGGGCTAAATCCAGTACTCGCGCTGGCGCATGTTCTTTCCTGTTCGCCTCGCCTCGTTCGCTCACTCAAACACGGTGGTTGCGACATGAACGTTCCTGTCAAATTTCAGTTTCTTGCAAGTTCATTATTACCTTTTGTTTGCTCAGTCGTAATCCAGCTTTATTCCGAAGTGGTTCACTACAGTTGTAGTTTGCAGTGCTGTGTATTTGTGATGGCTCACAGAGCCAGAGGTTGCGTCAACTCTCCGGACAGTTTTTGTTTTATTTGTGGGGAATATACCGTGAAAAAGCGGCAGAGGAACATTTCTGCATTTATTTAAAAAGTATATTTCGCCTATTTCGGTTTGAAGTTAGGCGATCAAGACAAACCGTGGGCTCCTCACAAAGTGTGCAAGACATGTGAGGAAGATCTACGCTTATGGATGAAAGGTAAAAAACAAGCATTTCGTTTCGGAATACCTATGATGTGGCGTGAACAAAGAGACCACAGCAGTGACTGCTATTTTTGCTCTTGCATTGTGAAGGGATACAACTTAAAAATAAGAACGTAATAAGTTACCCCAACCTTCCCTCAGCAATTAGGCCTATGCCTCATAGCAACGAAGTACCTGTGCCTGAACCACCAAAATCTTTGGATCATATTTGTGTGGACGGTTCTGATCATGATGAGACTCATCAGATGGCTTTTCCCGATGAGTCCAGTACTTCCGAGTGTGAAACTGAACCAGATCCGAAACCTGAACTTTTCTCTCAAGCTGAATTGAATGATTTAGTCCGGGATTTAGGACTCCCAAAAGATGCTGCCCAACTGCTAGGTTCTCGGCTTAAACAGAAAAATGTATTGTCACCAGGAACAACTTTTTATTGGTACCGCAACCGCGAGACACAATTTTTGAAGTATTTCAGCAAAGAGGAAGATTTGGTATTTTGCAACGATATATACGGAGTGATGGAAAAGTTTAAACTCAAGTATGATCCTGCTGAATGGCGGCTGTTCATTGATTCGTCAAAAGACAGCATAAAAGGTGTTCTTCTTCATAATGGCAACACATTCGCTTCAGTTCCTATTGCTCACTCTGTTATTCTCCAAGAAAAATACGAGAATTTGGCCCTGATTCTTCAGAAGATTCGTTATGATGAGCATAAGTGGATGATTTGTGGAGACTTTAAAATTCTATCCATGCTATTAGGGCAGCAATCCGGTTTCACCAAATATCCCTGCTTCCTTTGCTTGTGGGATAGCCGGGTCCGCGACCTACACTGGGGGAAAAAAGACTGGCCAATTCGGGAGTATTTGAGACCCGGTGAGAAAAATGTTCTTCATGAGAGCTTGGTACCTCGTGATAAAATTCTATTACCACCTCTCCACATTAAGTTGGGTCTCATTAAGCAATTCATCAAGTCCCTTCCAAAAGATGGTGAGTGCTTTCGGTACCTTTGCTCAAAGTTCCCCCGACTTTCTGAAGCAAAGCTAAAGGAAGGAGTGTTTGTTGGCCCTGATATAAGGAAACTCATTTCAGATGGAGCATTCGCTGAAACGATGTCTGAGAAGGAAAAAGAAGCCTGGGATTCCTTCAAGGATGTTGTTCTCAAATTCTTGGGGAACAGGCGGGATGAGAACTATAAGGATATTGTTGCCAGGATGCTCAATGCCTTCAAAGAACAAGGCTGTAACATGAGCCTGAAAGTCCATTTCTTGCACTCCCATGTGAACTACTTTCCCGAAAACTTGGGGGCGTACAGTGAAGAACAAGGTGAAAGGTTTCACCAGGACATCAAGGACGCAGAGAGAAGGTACCAAGGAAGATGGAACACCACTATGATGGCTGATTTCTGCTGGTTGCTGCTGCGGGAAACCCCAGATGAAAAATACGCCAAGCAGCGCACCAAGAGAAGCATTCGGGGGAAGAAGAAACGGGCCCACCAGGAGATTGATTGACCCATGAATGACTTTAAAATCTAAACTGTGTTGACAAATATCGTGTTTTTACTAAATTTTGAAATAAAAATGTGCTAGTTATTACCACAGTGTCGGATCTCATTTATTAGAATTTTATTTTCACACCATCGGGTGTTTGTCTTCATGTATTGCAATGGTGCGGTTTGTGTTTTCTATTCTTACATACATGCCTGTACAACATTTTTTGCACATTTCTTTGCTTTGCTTTGTGTCTAACCTCGCTCTTATATGCTCAATGTTTGTGCACATGTATGTGGCTGTTTTAAGTGCAGACAATTTTGCTACCATCACAGTGTGTTTTGTTGACATTACTCTATTCTTATGTGCTGCCTTGTTACAATTTTCTTTATTCTTATTTGAATAACTACTAAACAATTAGTATAAAGAATTCATCCAAGCAACTTTTATCTCGATCGCACTCAATCTGAAACGTTCACCTCAAACTGCTAACCCAATGTAGCAAAAAATCTGTACGTGATGGAGCAAATTGGTTACCAGATTTGGATTCAGCGCACCAAAAACGTAAAAATCAATCGAAACATTAGAGGCAGTTTAAAAAAAAAATTTTTTAGTGTAATCAACGTTTTAAATTACATCTCCCCTTTGTTTTTGTTTTTTTTGTTTTTTTTAATGTCACTATGGTTTGGGTAACCTTTAGGTGTACTTTAAATAACCGAGGTATCCGGATGCCCGCCCCTTGCCTACCAGCAGCCATGCCACTTTACCACCATTCCACAATCCAAGCCACATTACATCAAGGGCACCCCCCCCCCCTTTTCTTTTCACACCCTACTCCCATAACAGAAAACACACAGACCATAACTTTGGTGAACAATTAGTTGGTCGCAACTTTATTTATAATATTGCAAACCGGCCCAACATAGGCCAAACAAACGTTCTTAAACCAAACATTACCCCCTCCCCCCGGCCTCCCGAATTTCCGGATGATACCCCACCAGCCATCTATAGCAAAGCGGTGCATCATCCACTCCCCCCATTCCCCCGCCGCCCGCCTTGCCATGTTATCAGCAAAGGCCGGTAATTTTCTTCCACCGGGCAGAGACCACAACCGTGATGTCTCTCCCAACCTACAGCATTGCCGCTCCCCTGCCAAGCGGCATCCGCCTCAAATGCCCTGCCGGGTCGGCGAGCACCCGCTCACTACCCCGCCACCGGCACAAGGTAGATCCACTATCCTTGCGCCGCCCCCCCCAAAGAAAGCTGCGACCAACACCAAAATTCAAGGGCCTCCTGCCAGTCATTCAGCAACAAATCCTGTCCAACAGGAGCAAGGTGCACACCGTCCAGGCGGTACAGGCCACTGCACCGGACTTCCGCCTACGGATGCAACACCTGCCTTCCACCTGTTTGCTGAACCCATTGCTCGATCTGTCTATTAATCTTAATCAGGCCCCACGACCACCGCCGCTGTGTCCAGCAGGCGGGGCGCGGAATGATGCCTGACCAAATAATGGCCACATCCGGAAATAGCTCCTGCAGCAGACCAAGGTCCCTCTGAACAACTCGTATGATCTGCCAGCAAGACCAACTCGCCAAGTCGTTGCCACCCAAGTGTATCAGAAGCCCGACTGGCCGCCGTCGCTGCGCCATCTGTGCCTGAACGAATTCCACGAGTTGCCACCACCGCATCCCATGTTGTCCCATCCAACAGAGGCGAACACCAGAAGCAGCCAGCCCAAGGTGAAGTCCCAATGGCCGCGACACTGCCCTTCGCTCAGCCCAGTAGACGAAGGAATGGCCGATGATCCACCAGTCGCCGGAGCACACACCATCTGAAAGGACAAAGCGGACTGCAACCAGCAGGCAACTCTGAAATAGGAAGAAAACTGTTAATATACCCCCCCGTTAAGCCCTTGTGACTCCAGTGGAGCTGCTAGGGGCCGTCCCAGATCCTGTCCGCAGGCCGAGGTAGCCAACCTAAGGGCGCACATACCCTTCGTACACGCCTGAGCACCACCTCCCGATCCGCTGAATAACCTGCCCCTCAAGACCCGCAGCCGCCGCACTCGTGGCCGCTCCGATCCGAAATGAATGTGAAGCATAACTCCGTTCGTCATAGCCTAAGAACCGCAACGCCAGGCGCAACACAGCCGTAAACTGGAACTGTGTTACCGGCCTGCCGTCCTCATGTAGAAAGAAATAAGAACCTGGCAAACCAGAGCGCCTCTGCGAATAACTTCTCAAGGCCTGCACTGGACAAGATGGCAGAGGGTATATGGCGCTCAATACCACCCAACCCCCTTTTCCCGCCTGATTTGTCTTGGACCGCGGGATGAAAATACGGACTTGAGACACCTCTATCGTGACGTGGGCAAGCTCGAGACCCCCGAGCGCACCCCTCCTGGCAGATCGGGGCACCAGTTCGCACACGCGAAATGCCCCAAAAAAGGCAGTCACAAACAAATCGTGGAACAAAACGGACTCGAAAGGAGAGGCCGCGACACAAGGTAAGACCTCGCAAATGCGCAGCAAAAGTTCATGGGAAACCGGGAGCCGCCAATCCCGAGGCCTGGGGTGAGCCCTAGCCCAACCTGACAACAGGTACTTGACTAAAAATGAAACCCTTGGGTTCCCCCACCCTGCCGCCTTACAGAAAAAGGAAAACCCAGCTACCGCGGACGTAACTGCTGTACGAGTCCAACCCGCCTTCTTCGCCCAGAGCACGAACTGTCCCACCAACCCATTGGGAACCTTCCCCCCACCCCAGCCCAAAGTGCTCAGGAACGCACTCACCTGGGAGTATCCACGCCGATACAGGGCCCAAGTACCACGCGTCACCGACGTAGACAACAGCGCCATCAGATCCGCATTCCAACCTTCCAAAGATGCTACGGGACCAGGGAAGCCACCTGATCTGCCTCCGGAGCCAACAGCCGGAATTGCTCCCACTGAAAACGGGACAAAGTGTCAGCAATGGAATTCTGGGCCCCAGGCACATGCCGAGCCCTGGCGGTGACATTCATGCATAAACAGGCTAATACAAAAATCCTCATCAATGCAGCTACCTTCGGGCATCGAGGCACTTGCCAGTTGATAACCTCCACCACCGCCACGTTATCACACCAAAAAACTACACGCCGATCCCGCAGGTGCTCAGGCCAAACCCAAAAGGCAACCACTATGGGAAACAGCTCCAGAAAGGTAATGTTCCGAGTCAAGCCGGACTGCACCCAATCGGTAGGCCACGGCTCAGCACACCACGCCCCTTGACAATAAGCCCCAAACCCATAACTGCCGGCCGCATCCGTAAACAAATGCAGGTCCGCATTCGACAGCTCAGGTAACTGAATAACCGAGCGATCATTGAAGTCAGCAAAAAAGGAATCCCAAACCCGTAAATCCTCACGTATCCCTGTCGTCACACGAATCCGGTGGTGCGGGAGCTGGACTCCCGCCATGGCAAGCGATAACCGCCGTGCGAAGGGACGCCCCATGGGCAACACTCTGCAAGCAAAAGTGAGATGCCCGACTAAGGATTGCATGACACGGAGAGTGGTCTTGCGCGAAGATCCCACGAAAGCTACCATCTCCCGGAGACACTCAACCTTCCGCTCCGGTAAGCGCATAACGATACCCTCGGTATCAATCTCAATCCCAAGAAAGGTGAGGCGAGTAACAGGCCTGACCGTATTATTAGCCGCCACTGGAATTCTGAAGTCGCCCGCCAAACGCAAAAAGGTCTCCAGCAATATGTCACAAGTTCTCGCATTTCCGGGCCCGACGAACAAGAAATCATCCAGGTAATGGACGATAGTATGGACCCCCGTCAATTTCCCCAACACCCAGTGCAAGAAGGTGCTAAATGCTTCGAAATAAGCGCAGGATATCGCACAGCCCATAGGCATGCACTTGTCAAAGTAATACAGTGATTCGAAAGTAAAGCCCAACAAGGGAAAGGCCGAAGGATGTACTGGCAACAATCGGAACGCGGATTCGATGTCCACCTTCGCCAAGAACGCCCCAGCCCCACATTGCCGTACTAAAGCAACAGTGGCGTCGAAGGAGGCGTAATGCACCGTACACTGCTCCTGAGGGATGTGATCGTTCACGGAATCCCCGATAGGGGAAGATAAGTTGTGTATCAGTCTAAACTTGCCCGGCTCCTTTTTGGGAACCACCCCGAGCGGGGACACCATGAACGGAGAAAATGGGGGCCCGCAAAATGGCCCCGCCACTCGGCCCAGTGCGCACTCCTCCGCAATCTTCCGCCGCACAACCTTGGCTAGAGAGCTCACTGAACTAGCGTTACGCGACCCACCACCCGCTGGCGAACCTTAACACGGAATCCGAAAACCTTCCGAAAAAGCCTCCAATAACAAACTCCCCGCCCCCCCCCCCCCCACGGTTGGCCCTGCCATACTCAATCAACCACGGGCGCATGACTTCCACTCTCATGGGCGTAGGAGCCAAAGCCCCGAGAACACCCTCACTTACCCCCTGCAGGGGCTCCCGCCGCACCTTTGCGACTGCATCTGGTGGCAGCGTGCCCACTGCCACAGAGGGAGCAGGCGTGCTTAAATTTGCAGTCGGGGAACGGGCATGAGGATTTATTGAAACGCCAACAGACATCCCCACTCGCAGCGCTGCCCCTTGACTGAGGTGCCGGGATGGCGGTCGTCCGAAAGGACCGCACGCCCACCGATGAAGTTGCGGTTCCGGCCTTACTGCCTCCACCACCGGCCCCCCCAGCACGGCCCCTCATGGACATCTGCGTCAGCCATAAATTGATGTCCTTCGTGCCCCACGATAACTGCTTATTCTCTTCCATCATGTCCCTGAACTCCTCGTCGTAGTTCAGCCAAGCCCACCCTTCCTGCACCTGCGACGCCGCTAAAATCGTATCACCATAAGCCAAGAGCGCCCCATACTGATCTGGAAAATAATGACCCCAAACACTAGCCAACCGCAAGAAAGCTCGAGTCCAATTCAGGGTGTTGCGAGATGGCTTCCGCACTCTACCTGCTTTCTCATCCTCCTTTCGTTTTTTCTTACTCTCCCCGAAGCGCTTCCTGCCCTCGAGGAGGCGGAAAATGTCAATATACCTCCGACGCTTAATCCGGTGATGCAACTTCCATGGAACACCCTCCCACAGCTCCGCGCAGTGCACCACCGCAGATCCACCACCTGCATCCTTCTCTCCCACCGCAACCACCGAGTCGACCGAGGAAACCGTTGACGAGGACGAGGATGAAGAGGAGGCCCGCCGACAACGACGCCAGTGTTTGCGCTTCGCCGTTTCCTTTCCGCAAGCCACCACTACCGCCTCGGGGCTTTGCACTGCCCACACCCACCGAATACTCACCAGCTGCTTGGGGGAGAGGCGTCAACGCAGTGGCATTCTGAACCCCAACCGCTGTACCGCTCCGCTCATCCACCGAACTCGCGGGGCCCGCTCTAACAGGGTCAGCCAGGTCCATCCTGGGCCGATTGCTCTGAGGAACCTGTGGCAAAAGAGAAGAGAAAGCGGCAGGCGCTGCCCGCAAAGTGTTGGATGCAACGCTGGGTCCCCCGCCCCAGCCCCACGCCGAGAACCCAAGTCCGCCCGCCTCCCAAGCTACCATCCCCCTGCCCACAGGGTTTGCAGTCCCGCCGACCCCAACCCACCGCCAGCCATCCCACTCACCACTCCACTGCCCCGAACCGCCCCATGCGCCCCCACCAAAAGACCAAGGCCCCGGAGCTCCGAAAAAAACAGAATGTGGAAATTGCCCACCCCCGAAGCCGGGAATAGACCATCCGGACAACGGCGGAGGAGAGAACATTCCTACGAACCCACTGGCCCCCGGGGTCAGGCCGGCCCTCCAACCTCTGAGGCTGCGGACCCAGCCCCGGACCGCCCCACCGTGCCAAGCCCACCTGCCACCTCTCCCAACCCACCGTCACCGCCCTCCGAGCCCAAAGGCCCGGGCACTCTGGGCCCTAGGAGCTCAGCGGAAACCGCACCCGCTCTGGCCTGAGAGGGCCGGCCCGCGCTACCGCTGGAGCGCGCCCCTTGCGACCTCCCCCTACCCCGCCCTCCCCGGGGGGCCCGAGATGCCACCGCCACCACCCCTTCACCAGCTGGAGGAAAACGCCTAGGTCTCCCTGTCTCTTTTCCTCTAACGGCTGCCCCCCGAGCCCCCACCCTCTTATGCAATGACCTACCAAACCGACGGGCCATATCTACCCGCTCAACCCCAAAGAAAAGGCTAACCCTCCAGCCCCTTCTGTGGTATTAAGTTATTTAAGTATGGAAAGTGAGTAGTATTTAAACTACTTGTCTGTTATTGTGTGTTACCTTTTTTTTTTTTTTTTAAAGGCAGCTGTACTGAAAATAGTATATAGAAGACCTGAACCACTCCCCTAAACACCCCGGAACAGCAAATGTGTTTCCTTTTTTTTTTTGTGATATTAAATCCCCACACAGGTATTGTGGGTTCGCCCCTTTCCTGGCCAGCTACCTAGAAAACCTCACACCAGAAGGGAACCCCTCAAAAACCCAGAGCAAGGCGCCGAGAGTAGCCCCACACCGCCGAAAACTAGGCCCCCCAACGTGCGAGCATACCCGGAGCCCAGCAGCTCAACTAAGCTCCCCCAACCCCCCCGCAAAGCACCCGCCAGCAACCGCCGCCTCTGGAGCACTACCGCGCTAAAAGCCCACCACCAAACCAATCCAATTGATCGCCACCCAGAGCCGGCCCAAACCGCAAGAGCCCCGCACACACACACCTTTTTCAATGACTGGCACGCTGAAAAGAGGGAGAGCGCACACCGGCGATCTCCCTCGCATGCCATTGCTCCGCCCCCCCGGACGGCACCAACACCAATCACCTTCAACCACGTGCTCACGCAGGTCGCTGGTACCGGCCGCCCTTCTTCCTCTGCTCTCCCCCCCCCCCTTTAATCGCTGGACCATGCTGCTGCCGCAAGGAGGCTGGGCCCCGGGAACCCGGTTACAACCGGCCTCGGGACCCTGCCCTGCGACACAGTGGCACTAGTTTCAGAATAGCAGCTGTTTATTTCTGCTGATAGGAAGGCACTTGCAATCCATACATTCAAAGCACTTTGTGGTCACAATTGCCGCTCCTGTTCTCCTTTCATTAAAAGTATCATTACTATTATCATCTTCATCATTTTATTTTTATTTTTAACTTTATTTTTAAATTTTCTTATCATTTTTTATCATTTATTTCATCATGAATTTATTAAATTGAACTCATATTTTATTCATTCTGGATAATATTTAATTAATTAATTATTTTAGTAGCTTTCTTATGTTATTTTTAGTTTGAATTTTAAAATTATTTGATTGTTTTTATTGTTTTAACCTTCAATGTTATTATAATTTATGTTTATTTATGTTCTTTTTAGAGCCTATCAAACCCATGACAAAGGCAGTGCTGAAACACGGCCATGTCGGGTTAGGTTATCTGTACTCTAGGACTGAGTGATATTAATAAAGGATTATCTATTGCATCAAGTACCACTTTCTGGACTGGTTTACGCATTAACTGTTAACACACTTTTATATACATACCGTTATGTGTACTTATAAAACAGGTGCCTTCTTACCCTCTTAAAGTCACCACCCTGTTATAATATTACTTTCATTGTGTTGGGTTTGCTTTAGGGGATGTATATATGAAGATCAAGAGAACTTTATGTTCTTTGTACCATACTGAATACACAGTCAATTGTGAATTTTCTGATTTATATTATTATTATCAAAGAAAGCTTTTTGTTTTCTATAAATTATTATTTTTACTTAATGTTTTTTTCGTTTTTCCCCATTTTCTGAATACACAGTCAATTGTGAATTTTCTGATTTATATTATTATTATCAAAGAAAGCTTTTTGTTTTCTATAAATTATTATTTTTACTTAATGTTTTTTTCTTTTTTCCCCATTTTCTTGCAGAATGTTTTTGTAGATAAACCAGCATTTCCGGAATACAAAGTTTCAGATGCAAAAAAGTCAAAGTTCATAATTTTGCATTTTAGCACTTTTAAAGCTGGCTGGGACTGGCTCATTTTACTGGCAACGTTTTATGTTGCAGTGACTGTACCTTATAATGTTTCCTTTATTGGCAATGATGATCTATCCACAACTCGAAGCACAAC
The DNA here is from genome assembly GCA_033557465.1 of Ichthyophis bannanicus. Lineage (NCBI taxonomy): Eukaryota > Metazoa > Chordata > Amphibia > Gymnophiona > Ichthyophiidae > Ichthyophis > Ichthyophis bannanicus. The sequence goes on along the minus strand of CM066033.1, from coordinate 3,080,926 downwards.
TGTCAGTGATATTTCTGTGGAAATTCTTTTTATCATAGGTAAGGCAACATATTTTACTTCTTTCTTGAAATATTGAAATCTGCTCCACTTTACAAAATAACTCTGGGATAGGTAAGTTGCTATGAGTATTTAAATCAATTATAGTTCTGTTTGTACAACAAGGTATAATTTAAATTACATAAAAAGCATCATATGAAAATAGATATAAATATGCATATTCTTAAAGTCATGTGTAGATTCTTTAATTGTGAAAATTTATAAAGTCAAAAAGATTAGCAATTATTCAAAAGCATGCTCACCATTGAAGAGATTGTTAATTGCATTGTGAGTATGATCTGTAAACACACCTGCAACCTATAAACTACTAATGGCAAACTGGTAGCCCTCAAGCACATTTTGGTGCATGTTTACTAAACCATGTTAACCATTAGCGTGGGGGTTTAGTGTGCACCAAGCCCACTGTAGTAACCATTAGTGTGAGTTAAAAATGTTGCTGTGCTGAATATTTTGCACTAACTGCTTAGCGTGGTTTGGGGTGGAGACTGGGTGGGTTGGAGAGTGTGGGCAGTGACTGTGCATTGAAGTTAATGCAAGCTTCATTGGCATGTACTTAAAGTCAATGTCACAGTTAGTGTGGGTGCATTTAACACCACCTCAATAACTGGAAATAACTGCACCTGTGATAATTGCGGCACATGGCTTAGCATGGGGTGGCACAAGTTTGATGCTACAGGTGCATGGGGACATGCCATACATGCCTCCATTTTTTAGCATGGGTCCAGCACCACCCTTTGTGCTACGTTCTCTCCTCCTTTATCTGGGCAAAGATCCCCACCAAGATCTCCACCCCCCCCCCCACACTAGATGCTGCACTCCCATAGTTCCTTACACCAGCTGTTAGGCCCCCACTGTCACAGTGCCCATTGGCTCAGGACACCGCCCCCTCCAACTGCAATAATCCCATTGCCCGCTCAACCCCTTTGTAAGGGGAGGTATGGTGGGAAGGCTGTGTTCCCTGCCTGTCTGCCTACTGCTGAGCTGTGCGCTGGGCAGTCGGACACATGGGACTCTGCTAACTACACCCACCTTGGCTGCACGCCTCCCTACTGTCCAAAGAAATTATCCCACACTACAGCATTGGGCGAGTTCAAATCCCCCCGTCGTTCATCACCTGGCAACCCTTCTGCTCCCCCCCCCCCCCCCGCCTGAACCCTATCCTGCTCTACCAGGGTCACAGGTGCCAGGGCATCCAGTTACTGGTCAGCCCGGGACCCTGGCCCTGCAGCCCATTAACCTGGGTAGCCCAAGACACCTGCCCTGTTTAAGCACTCCCCACCTTTCTCACCCTTTGCTACTTCCCTCTCATTCCCACCCAATAAATGACAACACACATAATTGGTGAACAAACATGGTTGCAACTTTATTAATATAATTTCATTTCATATCTGACCCAAGTCAACAATATCTCAGTACAAACATCTTCCATATCTATCTGCTTACTGGACAATGCCCCCTCCACCAGCCATATTATTAACAAAGTGATGCATCATCCTCTTTCACCCCCCTCCACCGCCAACCTCGTCATATTATTAGTAAAGGGTGTCCCTTCTCTTCACGTATCCAGATGAAGATCTCCACGCGAGATCTCTGCCCTACACCCCACACTAGAAGCTGTGCTCCTTTAGTTCCTCACGTCGGCAGTTAGGCCCCCGCTGTCACAGCGCCCATTGGCTTGGGACTCCACCACCAGCACAAGATAGTATTACTATCCCTGCGTCATCCCCCCCCATCCAATGAAGTTAGCTGCGACCATCAGAGAGCCCTGAAGTCATTGTCTCCAAGGCCTCCTGCCTTTCATTCAACAAGAGATCTTGCCCCACCGGAGACAAGTGAACCCCATCCGCAAGGTATAATCCCGAACAGCCAACATCCACCCAAGTATGCTGTACTTTCAGCCCACCCATCTGTTGCACCCACTGCCTGATCTGGCGGTTCACCTTCAAAAGACCTCTGGACTACCTGCTCTGTGCCTGGCAAGCTGGTCTTGGCACAGATCATATCATATGATAGTCACACCTGTTAACATTAAACAAATGGCAGCCAGGTCCCGATGTGCCGCTCGAATGAGCTGCTTACAAGTCCATTCTGCAAGATCATTGCCACCCAAATGTATAAGTAGTCTGGTGGGCTGTCGCCACTGCATGACTTGGTAATGAATCAACAGCATTAACTGACACCACCACATGCCACGCTCTCACATCCATTCCAAATGTAGGCCTGATGACTCCAGTCTGAGATGCTGGCCCAAAGGTCACGTCAAGGCTCACCGCCTTGCCCAGAATATGAAAGAATCGCCCAGCATCTACCATTCCTCAGGGCAAGGGTTGCCATCTGCAAAACAACACAATCATGAAAACACACCCTCCCCCCCCCCCCCCCCGCACAACACACTAACTGCCTCCAATGAGCCATTGCTCATTCTCCCTCCACTTGGGGGCACACATATCCTGCATATGCTCCAGACTGCCATCTGCTTTTCCACTGAATGACTGCATCCCCAAGTCCTGCTACTGCATCACTGGTGGCAGCCCCTATCGTCACAGCCTTGGTGTTGCAATACCATGCCCATCACTGCTGCATCACTGAATTCAAATCCTCATGCTGAAATAATAAGCCCTCAGTCGCCAGGCATTGGACCATATAGGCCCGCAAATTCTGCACAGGACAGGTAGCCAGCCGCTTTGCCCTGAATAGCACAACCCACCCACCCCGCCCACTCTAATCTGTCTTAGACCGGTGTATAAGGATACAGATCTGAGCCTGCCAAACTACCACATACTTCCTATCTAGACCCCCTACGGCACGTGTCTTGACTGAGAGCGGCACCAACTCACCTGTTCTGAATGCCCCAAAAATAGGTGAGCAGAAAGGCTGCCTGGTAATGTCTCCCATATGCAGGCTAGCAATTTGTGAGACACCAGGTGCCATCAGTCCCGTTGCACTGCAGATCCCCTCTTCCAGCCACCAATAGATGGCAGAACAGAAATGTGACTCGCTGATTACCCAAGGCCGCTCATTACAGAAAAATGAGAAACCAGCCAAAGATGACCTCACTACCACTCTGGACCAGCCCTCGGCCATGGCTCAAATGATAAATAATCTGAAGAGCTCATCAGGGATCCTGCCCCCCATCCAACCAATGCCGCCAACAACTCACCAACCTTCCTATAACACTGCCGGTAAGACATCCAAGTCGCAGGTGCCAAGGAGGACTGCAGCAAAGCCATCACCTCGGGATTCCAACTGCCAGAGATGTGCACTGTATCTGCTCCCGGTGCCAGCTGGCGAAACTGTGACCATTGAAAACAAGATAATGAATCAGCAATTCCGTTGAGCACACCCGGTATGTGGAGAGCTCTGTCAGTCATATTAAGCCGCAAACAATACAGTACGAATACCCACATCAAAGCTACAACATACGGATACTTGGGAGATTGTTGGTTAATGTTCTCAACCACAGCCGCATTGTCGCATGAGAAGACCGCTGTCCTATTTCTGAGACACTTGGGCCATACTGCAAAAGCTACTGTGATTGGGAAGAACTTCTTTGGCTGGGCTTCCGCACACCATGCTCCTTCGGCCAGACTTCCGCACACCATCCTCCCTGGCAATACAATCTGAATCCTTGACCACCTGCTGCATCTGAAAACAATTATAAATCGGCATTGGAAACTTCAGCCAGCTGCAAGACTGTGCATCCATTGTAATCGACCAAAAAAGTGTCCCATACACGCAAGTCTTTTGAATGCCTTCTGAAACCCGAATGTAGTGTTGAGGCCTACATACCCTGGTCATTTCCAAAGACAGATGCCTAGAAAAGGGATGCCCCATCAGTATAACATGGCATGTGAAATTGAGAGACCAACCAATGACTACATCACACACAACGCCACTATTTTAGCCGAGCCCACCTCTGATATCAGCCATCTCAACCTTTCCACCTTCTCCCGTGGCAAATGTGCCTCTGATGTCACTGAATCAATCTCTATCCTTAGGAAGGTGATACACATCACCAGGACTACTGTCTTTACAACTGCCAGTGGCACAGCGAAATCAGCAGCCATCTACAAAAAGAATCTCCATGAACAAGCAGAAATGTAGTCTTTACATATGGGTATCGTCGGTACCGACGGAGCCTGCATGGGAACGCTCCCCAACGTCCAATAGGAAAGCTTTTGGGAGCATCCCACAGTGCATGTGTGCTGCCTTCTCACCTCTGTACCTCTCTCACTTCAGTTCTTCGTTTTTCCGTGGAGCCGACAGGACATGGTACCCTGTCACCGCAGAAAATCTACCTTTATTTCTTGTTTTTTGTGGTCGAGTCTGCCTTCATTCGACGCCTACCGGTACCGCCGGTTCTCTTTTTCTTCTTTCTTTAAAAAAAAAACAACATATATTTTTCTTCAGGGATCTTCCCTATTTCTGGTGCTAGGCGTCATTTTGGGCACTAGGCCAATTTTTTTTCAAGCATAGAGAAACCAGCAAGTGGTTTCAAAAAATGCTTAAAATGTGGTGGTACCATCTCTGTCACCGACATCCATGGTTGGTGTCTAAAATGTTTGGGTCCTGAACATTGTCCAACGGAGTGTCTCTCCTGCATGAGGATGACCAAGAGGGGCCGGCAGAATAGAGCTGCAAAACTCGGTACCCTTTTTGACTCCGACACAATGTCAATTGCATTGACGTCTTCCAGGGCTTCATCTTCCTCCCATGGATCTCAGGTAACCAAAAGTAAAACTAGCTGGTCCTCGAAGGGAAAATCTCCTTCAAAGTATCAAGATGCCTTGGGCATTTCCCTCACGGATACTTCACCGGCAAAACAGCCCCAGTGGGAGTTTTCAAGCTCCAAAGCATTAATGGGGCTCCAGGATGTTCCAGAGGCCTCGACCTCTTCGGAACTACTGGTGCCATGCTCTGCGGTCGTGGCCGCATCCACCGGTACCAGCACCCAGGTATTGGCAGGAGCGATGGATCACATAATCCTTGCTATCGAACGCAGTCTAGCGGCCCTCTTAGCAGCCTCTGTACCACTAAGACCGCAACAGACGGTTCCACAGGTATCGGTACCGACATCGGTACTTGTACCGACAGTACCTATTTCAACAGGACTGCTTCCCCTCATGCCGATGTCCGGTATTGGGGATCAGGAACCGAGACATTTCGGTACCGACTTCGAGTGGTACCGATACCATGCGTCACAGGAGCACCCGGTGCTTGAGTCTTCCAATTCCGATGACTCTGACGATTCTACCCGTATCAGAGTGAATCTATTGGGAGATTCAACTCCCTCTCCTCAATGCAGGATGTCTCCTCCAGAGAATATGTCCTTCCAGGACTTCATACGTGATTTAGCAAAGGGTCTTGCAATCACTGTGATTCCATAAAAAGAACCTAGGGCAGAGGAATTAAGAATTCTACAATACCCTATGGCACCCAAGGAAGCAGCTATGCTTCCCATTCACAAGATCTTACATGATCTGATGTTGAGAATGTGGGAAACTCCTTTAATGATATCTTCACATTCCCGACGCCTTGATACTATGTACCGAGTGCCAAGTTGTCCTGGTTTTCAAAAAACTTAGTATACCACACCATTCAATGGTAGTGGAATCGGCCATGCAAAGAATCAAGAGTGCAAAAGCACACTCTTCTAATCCTCCAGCTTGTGAATCCAGGACACTCGATGCCTTTGGCTGTCGATGTTTTCAATCCTCCATGCTGGGAGCCAGGATCATTTCCTACATTCTGTATATGGGAATGTTCCTGGAAGAAGTCACAAAAGACTTAGAGCTCATTAGTCCTTCTGTCTCAGAGGAAAAAAGAGCAGATTGCCTTATTCTGGTCAAACATGCCCAGAATGTCTCTAAATTCATGAACCATGCTACCTTTGATTGTTTTGAATGTCTTAGCAGAACCTCTGCTATATCCATAGGAGCACATCGTGTTGCTTGGCTTCAAGCATCAGACTTAGAATAGTGGGTGCAAGAAAAGCTGGGAAACATTCCTTGCACAGGAGAAAATCTCTGTGGCAAGGACTGGTAGGAGAAGGCTAATCAGCTTGAATCTGACAATAGTACTTTAAACAGATTGCCAAAGGCTACAGCCAACCCAGCAAAAAAGAAAACATTCAAGAAACCTTTTTTCAGTAAGAAAAAGAAGTCTTACCAATCTTACACCCATGAAACTCACTGTTCACTTAATGTTTCCCAAAAGGGACAACAACACATAGAAACATAGAAACATGATGACAGAAAAAGACAACAAGGCCTATCTAGTCTGTCCTTCCATAACAACAACTACAACAGTCCACTTTTTACCTTTAGAGATCCTCTGTGTTGGTCCCATGCTTTTTTGAATTCAGTTACTGTCCTCATCTCTACCACCTCCACTGGGAGACTATTCCACGGATCCACTACTCTTTCCGTAAAGAAATATTTCCGCATATCACTCCTGAATCTATCTCCCTTCACCCTCATCCCATGTCCCCTCGTAGCAGAACTTGCTTTCAATTGAAAGAGGCTCTCTCCCTGAACATTTATGCCACGGAGGTATTTAAACATCTCAATCATATCACCTCTATCCCGCCTTTCCTCTAAGGTGTACATATTAAGATCCTTAAGTCTGTCCTCATATGCTTTATAATGAAGCCCATTAATCATTTTAGTAGCAACCCTCTGCACCGATTCCATCCTGTTCACATCCTTTTGAAGGTGCGGTCTCCAGAATTGCACACCATACTCCAAATGAGGTCGCACCAAAGACTTATACAGAGGCATTATCACCTCCTTTTTTCTGATAGCCATTCCTCTCCGTATGCACCCAAGCATCCTTTTAGCTTTTGCCATCGCCTTTTCTACCTGTTTAGCTACTTTAAGATCATCAGACACAACCACGCCTAGGTCCCGCTCTTCTTTAGTGGACAAAAGTACTTCACCTCCTATACTGTATTGCTCCCTTGGATTGCTGCAGCCCAAATGCATGACCTTACATTTTTTAACATTAAATCCCAGCTGCCAAATTCTAGACCATTCTTCAAGCTTAGCTAGATCCCTCCTCATGTTATCTACACCTTCCTGGGTGTCTACTCTATTGCAGATTTTGGTATCATCCGCAAAGAGGCAAACCTTACCCGACAGCCCTTCTGCTATATCACTAACAAAGATGTTAAAAAGAATCGGACCAAGGACAGATCCCTGGGGCACACCACTGGTAACATCCTTCTCCTCAGAGTGAGCTCCATTTACTTGTACTCTTTGTCGCCTCCCACCCAACCAATTTCTAACCCAAGCAGTAACTTTAGGGTCCATCCCTAGGGTGCTCAGTTTGTTTATAAGTCGCCTCTGAGGAACAGTGTCAAAGGCTTTACTGAAATCTAAATACACCACATCTAGAGCTCTCCCTCGGTCCAACTCCCTGGTCACCCAGTCAAAGAAATCAATCAGATTTGTCTGACAGGACCTGCCTCTGGTGAATCCATGCTGCCTCGGATCCTGTAATCCGCCGGACTCCAGAAACCTCACTATTTTCTCTTTCAGCAGCGTTTCCAATAATTTACTCACCACCGAAGTTAAACTAACCGGCCGGTAGTTTTCAACCACATCCTTACTTCCGCTTTTGTGTAAAGGCACCACATGAGCCTCTCTCCAGTCCTTTGGCACCACTCCCGACTCCAACGAGGCATTGAAAAGGTCAGTCAGTGGAGTTGCTAGAACGTCCCCAAGTTCCCTCAGTATTCTGGGGTGTATCCCATCCGGTCCCATCGCTTTGTCTACTTTAAGTTGAGCTAGTTTCTCACGAACACAGTCTTCTGAAAATTGTTCAAGATGTCCCTCGCTTCTGTTCTTATTTGTGGGTGTTTTCTGAGGTCCTGCTCCTGGTTCTTCATCTGTGAACACAGAACAAAAATATTTGTTAAGCAATTCCGCTTTATCCTTATCAGCTTCTACATATTCCCCCCCCCCCCGCACCCTTGAGTCTGACAATACCACTTTTGCCCTTCCTCTTCTCACTAATATATCTGAAAAATGTCTTATCCCCCCATTTTATTGCATTGGCTATTTCCTCCTCCTTTTGAATCTTTGCCTTCTTGACTACTTTGCTAGCTTCTCTACGTTTTTCCAAATACAGATGCCTGTCTTCCTCTCTCTGTGATCTCTTGTATTTCATGAAGGCCTCCCTCTTTTTCTTCACTTTTTCAGCTACTTCCTTCGAAAACCATAGCGGCCTCCTGTTCCTTTTGCCTTTATTTACCATTTTAACAAAAAGGTTGGTTGCCTTTAAAATATCCCCTTTCAGTTTTGCCCAATGTTTTTCTACATCCCCCAGCTGTTCCCATCCCACTAACGACTCCCTGAGGTATTGGCCCATCTTCGCAAAGTTAGTCTTCCTAAAGTCTAAGATCTTCACCTTGGAATGGATTCTAACAGCCCTAGTCCTAATACTGAACCACACCATCTGGTGATCACTGGATGCAAAATGATCTCCCACTACAACATCAGAAACACTTTCACCATTGGTAAGCACCAAGTCCAGTATGGCCCCTTCACGTGTGGGGTCTGTTACCAATTGCTGGAATAGTTCTCCCTGTAGAGAATCCAGGATCTCCTTACTTCTAGATGATACTGCAGCAGGAATGTGCCAATCAACATCTGGCATATTGAAATCTCCTAGCAGTAGCACTTCCCCTTTCCTAGCAATGCTGCGTATGTCTTCAATTAACTCTCTGTCCACCTCTTCCTCTTGTGAGGGAGGTCTGTATATCACACCAATGCAAATAGATTTCTCTTTCCCTCTTTCTAGTTTAACCCACAATGCCTCCTCTCTCCCTTTTAAGCTCTGTAATTCCAAAGCTTTAATAGTAGTTTTTACATATAGTGCCACTCCTCCTCCCCTTCTTCCTACCCTGTCCTTTCTGAATAAAGTATAGCCAGGTATAGTTACATCCCAGTCATGGTTTTCTGTGAACCATGTTTCTGTAACTGCCACTAAATCCAAGTCAGCCACTCCCACCAAAGCTTCAACTTCAGGGATCTTATTTCCCATGCTACGGGCATTAATACACACTGCTTTCCATATGTTACCCCTGTTACCCATTTCCATAAAGGTATTTAATGTATCACCTACCTGGGGGCTTTCACTTACCTGGGGGCTTTCTTCACCCATCCCCAACGAATCTAGTTTAAAGCCCTCTTCAGTAGATTAGCCAGTCTACTACCAAAGATGCGTTGACCTTTCTTGGACAGATGGATGCCATCTCTGCTCTGCAACCCTTGGAACAGCATCCCATGGTCTAGGAAACCAAAACGCTCTCGAAGACACCATCCACGCAGCCATGCATTCATCTCCAGGATGCGAGCCTCTCTGCCTTGGCCTTTACCCTCAACAGGGAGGATTGAAGAGAACACCACCTGTGCACCTACCTGCTTCACCCTCTGTCCCAGAGCCATGAAGTCACTTTTGATACGTTCCGAGGTATACCTGGCAGTATCATTTGTTCCAACATGGATTAGCAACATTGGGTAATAGTCAGTGGGCTTGATGAGTCTCGGCAAACTCTCCGTAACATCTTGGATCTTGGCATCAGGCAGACAGCATACCTCTCTGGACATCAAGTCTGGTCGGCAGATGGACGCCTCAGTACCCCTCAGAAGAGAGTCTCCAACCACCACTACCCTTCATTTCCTTCTGGTCACTGATTCCGCAACTATGGGGTACTTGAACTCTGGTTCTTCCCTTTCCAGGGATGTTTTCACCTCCTCCACTTCCAGGGCTGCATAATGGTTCTTCAATTCAAGGGCTGGAGAAGTTGGATTGGTGATTTTGCAGGCTCTGGTGACTTTTGTCCAACCATCGACATTCTGTTGGCACCCATCTTCTCCTGTGCTGGAGAGCCTGGTTGCTGCAAGAAGCATCTCATCAATGTACTTCTCACTGTCTTGAATGCTCCTCAGCCTCGCCACCTCCTCTCTGAGTTCCTCCACTTGTTTCCTCAGAGCTTCAGCATGCAGGCACCCTGCACATGGAACCGGTTCTTCAACTGGCATTAGAACCTCTGTCTGGACCGAGGCAGAAGCTGTAACGGGGCAACAGCTTTAGCAATACGATTTTTCTCAGTCATTGTTCTGTTCATGGAGCTTAGGTATCTGTTAAAGCAAAAGAGAGAGATCTACCAAGTACCAGCCAGTTTCGCAGCTGTCCTTTCAGAGAAAAAGCAGGTAAATCTCTTTAATTATATTCAAAATGTGCTGGTCCAATTCACTGTGATTTGTTAAAGGGGGAGGTGCCCTATAAAGCAAGACTGCTCACTAGGGGTGGGTGGGAGTCGGGGTGGGTAGAAAGGGAACTAACACCTGATTAGGTGTTAGCAGTTTCTGAACCTGAGGAGGTTACAGAGTTCAGCAACCTACTGTGCTCAAGGAAAGTTCCCCTAAAACAGCAAAAATGAAAGTAACCTTGCTTTAAAAAATATACACAAAACCCTTTTAAAAGCTCCCAGTCAGAGAGCTAGCAATGTAATAGAATAAAAAAAACAAAGAAACCCTCAAATCCTTACTGTTTGTTTGATCTGTGGAGCTCTGGTTAGGAAAGCCTCAAAAGGGCAGGGCACTGGAGCCACAAGCTTAAAAAGCTCAACCGGCTCAACAGACCCAGCCACCTCAGGGTCTTTGACTTCCACCAAGAGAACTTAGTCATTCTGCCCCTAAAAGATCCAGAACACTTGACCATTCCAGGCAGACTATGCCATTTTGCCAAAAGATGGCAACAAATAACATCAGAAAATTGGACTCTGTCCATTGTAAGATTGGGGTACAAGCTTCATTTCCTCAACTTGCCCCCACCTACAATTCTCAGGGCCCTGCCACCAACCTCATGTGGCAAAAGGTCATGCCAATTCTAGATCAGGGAGCAATCAAAGAAGTGCCCATACCTCAACAGGGGACAGGGTTCTACTCCCCCTATTTTCTTATTCCAAAGAAGACAGGGGGACACAGACCTATACTAGACCTCAGAGAATTAAACAAGTATTTGCTCTGAGAAAAGTTCAAGATGATCTCCCTCGGAACACTTTTACCATACCTTCAAAGTCAGGACTGCCTATGTTCTCTAGATCCAAGAGATGCATACACGCATAATCTCATCCACTCGGATCACAGGAAATTCCTTCGATTCCTGGTCCAAGGAAGACACTTCCAATACAGAGTTCTTCCCTTCAGACTAGCCTCTGCTCCAAGAGTCTTCACAAAATGCATGGCAATGGTAGCAGCATTTATGAGGACTCTAGGAATATTCGTCTTCCCTTAATTAGACGATTGGCTCATTCGAGCATCGAGAGCTCCATAGGCCAGCTTCACTCTCTCTCGAGCAATGAGAATTCTTCAATACTTGGGGCTGGTCATAAACCTCCCAAAATCTCATCTCACCCCCTCTCAATCTCTAGAATTCATAGGGGCTCATCTAGACACACGGCAGTCAAGGGCTTTCCTGCCCCAGCCACGCTGTCTACCTATAATACAACTGGCATCTCAAGCATCTATGAAGGTATTCCTTATTGCTTGGGAGATGCTTCAACTGCTGGAACACATGGCATCCACTGTCCATGTGGTTCCCTATGCTTGCCTCCACATGCGAGCAGCCCAGTGGACCCTTTCCTCTCAGTGGTCACAAGCCTCGGGTCGACTAACAGACAAAATCAGAACTACCACACGTCTTATTTCATCCCTGCAATGGTGGCAATCCCTGGAAAACCTCCTTGTAGACTCTCATTTCCAGCAGCCTCTATGCCAAACCACTCTGACGACAGATGCATCCAAGATGGGTTGGAGGGCCCACTTGCACGATCTCTCCACTCAGGGTCTTTGGACCTCACAGGAGGTTTCCCTTCACATAAACCTCCTAGAGCTGAGAGCCATTTTCAATGCTATTCAAGTCTTTCAGGGCCATCTCAGCAACAAAACAGTACTGGTCCAAACCGACAATCAGGTAGCTATGTTCTATGTCAACAAGCAAGGTGGAACAGGCTCTCTGTCGCTATGTAACAAAGCTTTGTGAATATGGGCCCTTGCCAGAGTGTTACAAATTCACCTGTTTGCGGTATACCTTCCAGGCATTCAAAACTCTTGGGCAGACAAACTCAGTCGAATGCTGCTGCCACACGAGTGGTCCCTCCACTCAGACCAGCTTGCTTGAGTGTTTTGAATATGGGGAACACCAGATATAGACCTCTTTGCAAGTCCGCAGAATGCCAAACTTCCCCGATTATGTTCCAGAATTCGGGCCAAAACTGTCAGGCAAGAGATGCGTTCCTACTCCACTGGGGACAGGACTTCCTCTATGACTTCCCACCCATTCCCCTCATTCCCAAGACTTTATTCAAACTTCAAAGAAACAGAGGTCGTATGATACTCATAGCTCCACGTTGGCCATGTCAAGCGTGGTACCACCTTCTTCTGCGTCTCTCTCAAGCCACTCCTCTGGAGTTGGGGAATGCTCCAGATCTCCTGTCGCAAGAGGATGGATCCCTACTACATCCCAGTCCCTACATCTCAGGGCCTGGTTACTGAAAGCCTAGAATTCCAGGATATTAATCTTTCTCAACAAGTGAAGGAGATCCTCCTGGCTTCCAGAAAAACTTCCACAAGACGTTCTTATGCTTTTAAGTGGAAAAGGTTCTCTGTCTGGTGTTCACAAAAGGGACTTAACCCCTTTTTGGTACTTGTATAGTTGCTACTAGAGTATCTTCTACAATTATCAACATCTGGCCTAAAGACCAATTCAGTGAGGGTCCATCTCAGTGCTATTGCCGCTTTTCATAAACCTTTCAATGGACAACCCATTTCCTCTCATCCACTTATATCAAGATTGCCTCTGTTTGCCTCTCTCTGCTCTGGGAAGAGCAGTGCCCTCACAGTGCTCTGCTAGAGAGGTGGATATTTAACTCCTGTGACAACTTGCTGTAAGTTCTAGCTGTCTATTTGATTATTTATATATTTATTTATTGTTGTCTTATTGGTGTTCTACTTCACCTCCCCTGTTCCCCTTAGTTTTGCACTTCGGCTTCTCAGCTGTATAACTTACCTTGCCTCTCTCAACTAATTGGCTTTTGTGTGGTAGCCAGGTTAACTGTTACTTTAAATTAAATATCTCTCCCTACTCTGTCCCCAGAACCTGCTGCGTTTTAAACTTTTCTTCCTGCTCTAGCCTACCTGAGGGACTACCCCCTCCCCCCCCTGCTGAGGTTAAAGGACAGGGTACCTTGTAACAGCCCTCTTCTTTTAATAGGTCTTATTTCCCTCCCCCCTCCCCAACACCCACCCACCCCTGGGGTAATTGTAGCTTTATAGGTACTTACACATCTTAGAGGAAAGGGCTGCTCTCAGGTGCAGCTCTTTATCCAAATCAGTCATACCTTGAGGACCTGAGATTAATTAAGCTTCAGGTGAACAGGTAGAGGTATTAGATACACTTAGAGGTGTTAGATACACTTTTATTAGTATAAGCACCTACACCAACTCTTAGTGAAAACAGAATTTTAAGACCTAAACACAAGCTTTAAACTAAGATGCAGACAACAGTCCAGCAGCGAGATGGGGGCTTTCCAGTCTTTTGCATTGAGTGTCACATATATGATTTTCTCTCACTTGGTGAGAGGTCTTATGTATGCACTAAGTGCAAGGAGCTCTTTGCTCTCAGGGAACAAGTCCGTTCTCTAGAGGCTAGAGTAGCAGACCTGGAAGACATAAGAAAGACAGAGAAGTACATGGACGAGACCTACAGGGATATAGTCCTGAAGTCCCACCTCCATTCTGGCAGTATCCCTGTTGCCTGCAGGAGAGAGGTCACGTGACAGGAGAGCATCACCCTGGTGTGGCAGGACATGATCCTGTAACTAGGACCTGTCCTCCAGGTGATGTAAAACCCTCTCGCACCGAGGACGTTTCTCCAGGGCCATGTGCCCATGAGGGGAGGGTTAGGACAGCTGTTATAGTCTGTGATTCATTCATTAGGCATGTAGATAGCTGGGTAGCTGGTGGACGTGAGGATCACCTGGTAACATGCCTGTCTGGTGCGAAGGTAGCGGACCTCACGCACCACCTAGATAGGATTTAAGATAGTGCTGGGGAGGAGTCTGCTGTCTTGGTACATGTCGGTACCAATGACATAGGAAAATGCGGTAGGGAAGTTCTGGAGGCTAAATTTAAGCTTTTAGGTAGGAAGTTGAAATCCATAACTTCCAGGGTAGCGTTCTCCGAAATGCTTCCTGTTCCACGTGCAGGACCCAAAAGGCAGGCAGAGCTCCGGAGTCTCAATGCGTGGATGAGACAATGGTGCAAGGATGAGGGTTTTGGATTTGTTAGGAACTGGGGAACATTCTGGGGAAAGGAGGGGCTCTTCCGAAGGGATGGGCTTCACCTTAACCAGAATGGAACCGGACTGCTGGCATTAACCTTTAAAAAGGAGATAGAGAAGCTTTTAAACTAGAAAATAGGGGAAAGCCGACAGTCGCCCAAGAGCGCATGGTTTGGAAGAAGGTATCCTTGAAGGATACTACCGAAAGCAGTAAGGTTCCAAAAAAGAGTAAAGTAGCCCAAATGCCCTTGAGTATGGTGCAGACAGAGCGTAAAGATTCCAAATTACCCATGCCTACCAATAGCCAGATTAATATTAATAAAATACAGTCTCTGAAATGCTTGTATGCAAATGCTAGAGTCTAAACAATAAGATGGGAGAGTTAGAATATATAGCACTAAATGAGAGATTAGATATGATTGCAATCTCAGAGACATGGTGGAAGGAGGATAACCAGTGGACACTGTGATACCTGGATACAAATTATATCGTAATGATAGAACTGATCAAATTGGAGGAGGGGTTGCACTCTGTGTTAGAGAGGGCATTGAGTCAGAAAGGATTAAAGTTTTGCAGAAAACAAAATTTGCTGTAGAATCTCTATGGATTGAAATTCCATGTATGAAGGGGAAGGTGATGGCAATGGGGGTGTACTATCGACCGCCTGGCCAGAATGAACAAATGGATGATGAAATGCTTAAAGAGATCAAGGAAGCTAACAAAAGTTACAGCAGAGTAATAATAATGGGCGATTTCAATTACCCCGGTATCGACTGGGTCAGTGTCACGGCAGGACATGCTAGGGCGATAATGTTTCTAGATGAAATAAATGACTGCTTCTTGGAGCAGCTGGTTCATGAACCGACCAGAGGGGAAGCCATACTGGACCTAGTCCTTAGTGGAACACCAGATCTAGTGCAAGAAATAAGGGTGTTGGGACCACTTGGCAATAGTGATCATAGCATGATCGTGTTTGATTTAATTAGTGGAGGAGGGATAGTAAAGAAATCCACAGTACTATCTTTTAACTTTCGAAAGGAAGACTATGATAAAATGAGGAATACAGTTAAGAAAAAACTAAAAGGAGCAGTTGCAAAAGTTAAAGACTTACATCAAGCTTGGGTGTTGTTGAAAAACGCTATCCTGGAAGCCCAGACCACGCATTAAGAAAAGTGGAAGGAAGTCCAAAAAACTGCCAGCATGGTTTAAAGGTGAGGTCAGAGAGGCTGTTGCTGCCAAAAAAGCATCTTTCAGGAAATGGAAAAAAGAGCCAAACGACGAAAACTGGAAACAGCACAAGCACTGGCAAGTTAAATGCAAAGCACTGATAAGGCAGGCAAAGTGAGAATTTGAGAAGGAACTTGCTACGGAAGCAAAAACACGAAATAAAGACTTTTTCAAGTACATTCATAGCAAAAGGCCTGTGAGAGAGTCAATTGGACCTTTAGATGATAGAGGGGTAAAATGGGCAGTAAAAGGAGACAAGGCTATAGTGGACATTCTGAATGAATTCTTTGCTTCAGTCTTTACTGAGGAAGATGTAGGGATGTTACCCAAGACTGAAGTGGTATTTAAAGGTGATACTGAAGAGGAATTGAGAGAAATATCGCTACACCGGGAAGATGTATTACAACTATTTGATAAACTGAATAGTAGCAAATCACCTGGACCGGATAGTATTCATCCAAGAGTGTTGAAAGAACTGGAATATGAGATTGCAGACCTGCTATTAGTAATCTGTGAACTTTCATTACAATCATCTGTAATACCTGAAGATTGGAGGATCGCCAATGTAACGCCAATTTTTAAAAAGGGTTCCAGGGGTGATCCGGGAAATTACAGACCGGTGAGCCTGACATCAGTACCGGGGTAAAATGGTAGAAAGCATCATAAAGAACAAAATTACACAGCATGTAGATAGTCATGGCCTAATGGGAGACAGCCAACATGGCTTTAGACAAGGAAGATCTTGTCTTACTAATCTGATATGTTTTTTTGAAGGTGTGAATAAACAGGTAGACAAAGGTGAGTCGGTTGATATAGTGTATCTAGACTTTCAGAAAGCCTTTGACTAGGTCCCTCATCAGAGACTTTTGGCAAAACTAAAAAGTCATGGGATAGGAGGCAGTGTACTATTGTGGATCGGGAACTGGTTAAAAGATAGAAAGCAGAGGGTAGGGCTAAATGGCCTATTTTTCCA
Organism: Ichthyophis bannanicus; assembly: GCA_033557465.1. Classification (NCBI taxonomy): domain Eukaryota; kingdom Metazoa; phylum Chordata; class Amphibia; order Gymnophiona; family Ichthyophiidae; genus Ichthyophis; species Ichthyophis bannanicus. The sequence goes on along the minus strand of CM066033.1, from coordinate 3,064,320 downwards.
ATGGAAAAAGGTGAATAGTGGAGTACCCCAGGGATCTGTACTGGGTCCGCTACTTTTTGACATATTCATAAATGACCTGGAAAAGGGAATAACTAGTGAGGTTATCAAATTTGCAGGCGACACAAAACTGTTTAAAGTTGTTAAAACCCAAGAGGACTGTGGAAAACTGCAGGAGGATCTGGATAAATTGTAAGACTGGGTATCCAAATGGCAGATGAAATTTAATGTGGACAAGTGCAAAGTTATGTACCTAGGAAAGAACAACCCACATTATGGTTACACGATGCAAGGTTCCACATTGGGAACCACCACCCAGGAAAAAGATTTAGGAATCATCGTGGATAACATGTTAAAACCCTCCGCCCAGTGTGCAGTGGCGGCCAAGAAAGCAAATAGAATGCTAGGTATCATAAGGAAAGGAATGGAAAATAAACCAAAGGATATTAAAATGCCTCTGTATCGTTCCATGGTGCAACCGCATCTTGAATATTGTGTGCAATTCTGGTTGCCGTATCTTAAAAAGGATATAGCGTTATTAGAAAAGGTACAGAGAAGAGCCACCAAAATGGTAAAGGGGATGGAAGGCTACTGCTATGAAGAGAGGCTACAAAGGTTAGGGCTCTTCAACCTGGAAAAGAGACGGCTGAGGGGAGATATGATCGAGGTCTATAAATTAATGAATGGAGTGGAACGGGTAAACGTAGATCAATTGTTTACGCTATCAGAATATAGAAAGACTAGGGCACATGTAATGAATCTACAGGGTAAGCTATCTTAGACAATAAGAGAAAATATTTTTTCACTCAACGTGTAATCAAACTCTGGAATTTGTTACTGGAGGATATAGTAAGAGCTGTTAGTGTAGCTGGGTTTAAAAAAGGTTTGGACAAGTTCCTGGAGGAAAGGTCCATAAACCATTATTAAAAAGGGACCCAGGATATCAATGCTTGACCCAATACAAGCATCGTGGAACCTGTGTCTTTTGGGGATACTGCTAGGTACGTATGACCTAGATTGGCCACTGTTGGAAACAGGATACTGGGCTTGATGGACCTTGGTCTGACCCAGTATGGCATATCTTATGTTCTTATGTTCTTACGATTTATGAGAGGCCTACTCTTAACAAAACCTCCCATTAAACCACTACCGGTGGCATGGGACCTAAATCTTGTTCTTGGTCAGCTTATGAAACCGCCCTTTGAACCTTTAGCCACTTCAGACCTAAAGGTTTTTTCATGGAAAGTTATTTTCCTAATTGCCATCACTTCTGCGAGACGCATTAGTGAATTACAGGCGTTAGTAGCTGACCCTCCTTATCCCTTCACCATGATAAAGTAGTCCTCAGGACTCATCCTCACTTTCTGTCAAAGGTGGTTTCGCCTTTTCATTTAAATCAGTCGGTTTATCTTCCTATATTCTTTCCTAGACCTCACGCCTCCAGTGCAGAAAGGAATCTTCACACTTTGGATTGTAAAAGAGCCTTAGCCTTTTATCTCCAAAGAACTAAGCCACATCGAAAATCTTCTCAGCTTTTTGTGGCTTTTGACTCTAGTCATTTGGGACTTCCAGTTTCCAAAAGAACTCTGTCAAATTGGTTTGCAGACTGCATATCCTATACATATCAGAGTAAGGGACTTTCTCTCGAAGGCCATGTCACGTCTCACAATGTGAAAGCAATGGCAGCCTCAACGGCTAACCTTCATTCTGTCTCTATTGATGACATCTGCAAACAGCCACTTGGGCTTCGGTACACACCTTCACAGCCCACTATTGCTTGGGATGCCTCGTTTGGCCAAGCTATTCTCCAACATCTCTTCCATACTTAATTCAACTCCTACCCACCATCCACAGTTTGGATGCCAAAGGTCCATGGGAGGAAGCATGATCCAACTCACCTGGGTTCGCAGCTTGCTGGGGTCACCCGTTGGCATCTTCCAGCTGGGGATTCCCCATATGTGAAGACTACATTCCTGCTTGTTCCTGGAGATAGCATAGTTACTCACCTGTAACAGGTGATCTCTGGGAACAGCAGGAATTTAGTCTTCACAACCCACCCACCTCCCCTAGGAGTTGTCTCTATCTCTCTCTTTCACTACTTCTCTCCTTTGGTCTCAGCTATAAACTCAACTGGAGAGAGGTACAGAGGCGGGAAGGCAGCACACATGCGCTGTGGGATGCTCCCAAAAGCTTTCCTATTGGACACTGGGGAGCGTTCCCGTGTGGGCTCCGGCGGTACCGACGATACCCATATGTGAAGACTAAATTCCTGCTGTTCCCAGAGATCACCTGTTACAGGTGAGTAACTACGCTTTGCCAGTAACGTCACACATGTATCCGAGTAATTCGGGATCACAAAGAGAAAGTCATCCAAATAATGCACTATGCTATTCAACCCCGTCTTCTGCACTAAAGGATTCAAAGTAGGCACATAATATGGCACATCCTATGGGCATGTACTTATCAAAATAATAGTCCTACTTGAACTGAAAACCCAATAACGGAAAAGCAGAGGGATGTACAGGGAGGAGCCGAAAAGCACATTCTATATCCACTTTTGCCATCCCGAGGGATATGATCATTTACCGAATCACCAGCCAGGAATGTTAGGTTATCTATGAGTCTGAATTTACTGGTTCCTTTTTTGGCATGATCCCCAGGGGGGAAATGGCAAGAGGTTTAAAAGGGGTTTCCAGAAAAGGCCCCGCGATTCTGCCCAGTGCAGACTCAACCACAATCTTCTCCTGTACTAGCTCCACAAGGCGCTGCACCGACCCAACAGTCCTCGCTGATGTATCCTGTATGCGTCCCTGAAAGGGAATACAAAATCCTTGCTCATAGCTCTCCAACAACCACCCCTTTATACCTAGCTCCCCATAAGCCAGAAGCCAGGGCCACAAGGCCTCAACCCGCACTGGAGTTGGGGCCAACTGTAATAAATTCTGATCACTTGTTGACAGACAGGGCCTCCGCCACACCTTTCTGGCTGCATTTGGTTGCAACGTGACTGCCCCCACAAAGGGAACATGCATGCCGGAACTTGCAATCTGGGAAAAGACAAGATGACGTGTTAAAGCGCCAACTTATATCCACATTCCCTGCCCCAGATTTGGGGGAATCAATACCGATCAGCATGCTCTGAAAAGACCGATTCCCCAGCAGTACCCCTTGAGCTTCGCCCTTGGCCATGACTGCTCCCCCATCCACCCCCTGACAACTGCTTGGTGGACATCTGTGTAAGCCATAGGTTAACATCCTTTGTTCCCCAAGATAAGTGAGCATTCTCCTCCATCATATCGCAAAGATCATCATCATAATTTAATTAGGCCCACTCTTCATGAGCCTACGACGCGGCGAGTATAGCATCCCCGTAAGGCAATAACTCCCTTATTGTCTTGGGAAATAATGCCCCCATACAATGGCTAATCTAAAAAAGGCCCTTTTCCAATTCAGGGTATTATGGGAGACCTTCTGTACTCTGCCCGCTTTCTCATCGTCCTTCTGTTTCTTGAGGCTCTCATCTGAATGCTTCCGCCCTTCTAACAACCAAAAAATATCGATATACCATCTCTTCTTGGGTCGTAATTTTCACGGAACCCCTTCCCACAGCTCTGAATATGCAACCAAATTGGATGTGCTGCTCCTGTTCTCCACACGTGCCATCTCCGCAGCTGATGGTATCGCTGATGATGTGCCCGTCGAGGTGGAGGACGATGATGACGATAACACATGCTGACATCTGTGCAAATGCATACGCTTGGCTCTAGCCTTTTTGCCTTCTGTTTTGCTAAGTGAACGGGGTGCAAAAATAAAGGCCAACACACTTTGAAATAAAGATAAGCAGTTTATTCATAAAATAAAGAAAAGATAACTAGAAAGCAAGTAATTCACTTATCTACCTATAATTAGTTAGAAAAGATAGCTAGAAAGCAAGTAATTACATGAGAATGATACATCACCGACAGAGTTATGAACTTCATCTCATGCCATGCTTTGACTAAATGGATCCCAGATTCAGCCAGGCAGGAGAGACTTCTCAATCGGGAGACTTTCCAGGCAACGCACATGCTTGTTCCATGGAGGAGATCCCTTTACTTCCTCCCCGGCTGAAAAAGGCATCCATTTTATCCTCATGCAAGAGCAACCAGTAATTTTACATCAGGTGATGCACACATAGAACAGGATCAGCTGTCCATTAAACATAATCAAGATGCTGGCCAGATGCCTGAGAATGCTCAAGGGAGGGCATTTCCCAACCCATGGTTCAGAAGCCCAGAACCCCGTTGGATGACCTTCACTTTATTTTGAATGTATTTACCAGGTGCACCAGTATCTCTCTGTACTAAGACTCCCTATTAGAAATTTCACATGGTTCTATCAAAACAGTTATGCAAGAAGATGTTTTTCACAAAATTGTACAGGAATCTCTCTCTTTCATAAAACTGAGGTTCAATTAACCCCTAACTCACCACTGATGCATGATCAGTAGTCAACTTTAATTCATTTGTACTATACCTTCCCCTGTTGCTAACGCAGCATCCGGTTCACCTCCGGAGCCACACACATCTGGAACATTATGCTCACCTGTTGATGGAGAAATTCCTCTGGGACCCTTCAGGATCCAGAGTGTTTGGAGCCACTGTCACCAATATCTGCTGCTGTGCTCCCGATGTCTCTGGATCCATGCGAGCCCACTCATACACTTCCCCTATTGTGGTCTGCTCTGGAACAGCCTGCAGAAAAGAAAAGATAAAGAAGAAGGCCCGTCAGACACTGCACTAGAAGTGAGGCCCCAATTCCTGTAAGAGGGACCCACAAGGCCGCCCTCATACCCCACAGTCCCGTAACCCTCCACACTCAATGTCTGCCATCCTCCATTACCATTGCCCCATTACCATTGCCCCAATGCCCAGCGCCCTGATCTAGGAGGATGGGGAACCAACATCCTAGGCAAGTAGGGGGGTCATTTTGCTATACTGCCATTGCAGCCCACAACCTCTTGCAGCTCCCACAGAAGAAAACCCCACTCTGCCCTGCCCATATCCCCCCATACCCCACTGCTCCCATCCCCTCCCATCTGCCCCTCTCTTATAGGACACCTTATTGACTCCTGATGCTTTTCCCCCCATTGGTGGCTACCAACAGTCTCCCTACTCGGTGCCCGAGCCATCTCCCCACCTGGAGCCTGGGCCGTCTCCCCAACCGGAGCCCAGGTCACCCCCCACCCCCACTTTTCACATCAGTTTCTACTGTAACTTGCCCCTCACCAGTCCCCCCTGCAGGCCTAGTCACAATACCTCTCCTGTTGCCCCTTGCTGCCCCTCTTCTCCTTGACCTTTCTTGCCCTCTCATGTGGGACCCCGCTTACCCCAGCCTTTTTTGCTGCGCACCTCCCTGCTGCCCAATGAAATCACCCCATGCTACAGTGTAGGGTGATTTCAACTCCTGCCAGCATCCGTCACCTGAACCCTACCCTGTTCTACCAGGGCCACAGGTGCCAGGGCACCCGGTTACTGATCAGCCCCAGGACATAAAATTTGTATTATAACTTGGGGACATGATGTTACATTTTATATGAGAATATCTGCATCAATGTGCTAACTCCAGCGTTAAGTCGATTATCGCAACACTCATTTGCTTATCCTTAACGTGGGCCATTAACAACAGGGCATATATTAACAGGTGATGTTTTATTTTAATTTTATTTATTAGACTTGATATACCACTTATACAAAATATTCTTTAAGCAGTTTATGTAACATTATAAAATAAAGAAAATACAAAATACTCTCTAAGCAGTGTTCCATAACATTACAAAATATATAGAACCAGGTAAAACACAGTCTTATCATAAAACAAACACCAAACTCAGAATGTAATCTCTCTTGTATTGCAGCCCAATGAAATTATCGGGATTTGTTTTTTTCAGAGGGGGAGAAGAGGCATTGAGGAGGGAGGAGAAATGAACAGAAACATAGGGGTATGTCTACTAAATCGGGCTAGGGACCTAGGTGCAGATAACACCGGCTTAGTAAACATACCCTATAGAGTCCCTTTTAGTAACAGCTTGAGCTATCTGCCACAAAACCCATAGGAATAAAATGGACCTTGTAGCAGAGAATTTGAGCTGAGTGTTAGTAAAACAGGCCCACAGAAAACAAGAATGGAGATGAGTTAACTATAGAGGTATGTTTACTAAAATGTGGTAGTTTACTGCAAGTTCATCCACAAACCTTAGTGCGGGGGTGGCACCAGACCCGTGCTACCATATGGCGGTATGCATGGCTTGTCAGTGTGCAGTCAGCATGCGACCAACACTACTCCCATGCTATGCATTTGCTATGATTACCATGGGTGCAGTTATGACCATCCATTGAATTGGCCTTACACCTGCACAAACTGCGACATTAATGGTGAACCTGTGCTTAACGATTAGCATGGGATTTTTAGTGCAGCTGCATTTTTAGTTGAGTTTAGTACACACACCCCATAGCAATGTACCTGTGTGTCCTCCTGGAGCTCTCTAAAGCCTCTTTTTAAATTATTATATAAAAATGAGTAGCTCCATATCTAAAAACCTGTCAATCTGGTGATATAGCAAGATAACGTTATCCAGTGATCTTTATCCAGATATTGAACAGAATATAACTAAATAAGTCTGCCACTGTATACAAATAGATAAAATTAACAAGATAAAGTTATTTGAATAACTTATGTAATTATTTGATCAATCAGAACCGAATATCAGCATTAGCCAGCTAATGTTTATCCTCATTCCACAAATTCTACTGCATTGCGTCTTTGTGTTTGGTAAATTTACCCAGGCACAATTTAACCCAGGCAAGCAACAATTTACCCAGGCAAAATTTAACTGATGAGTAAAGGTGGGGGAGAATATCAAATGCAGAAGTTTGTCTAGAAATCTTGGGAAGTTAGGTGGACAACCGCTTGGAATATCAGTATCATAAAATGTTACCACTGAACGACAGTGTCTTGATAATAATTTGCTAGCAAATTACTGAGCAAATGAAAGGGAGGGGCATTATGGTGGATAGGAGCGATTCACAGGAGACAGAAGGCATATAACCTGGGAAACTGGCAGATCTGACTCAGAATTTAGAGACCTGAGTTTGGGTCTTTGGCACTTTCTAGGTTTCTTTTGGGTTGCTGAGTAAGGAAAGAGCCTTATACAATCACCTCTGAAAGGAGAAGAAGCCGACAGCAAGAGTCATAATACTGCTCAAACAAATGTAAACGGGAGCATAAGAAGAAATAAGGGAAGAAAAAGAGATAGAAAGAATGTAGAAGATGGGAGGAAGTGATGATGGGGAGGGAAAGAAGGAGAAAAGGAAGTGCAGTCTAAGAGGATTAACAGGCCATTGCTTAATATTTTCTGATACATCTAATACTGCCAAAACATTTAGGAGATTTTTTTAGAAGCTGTAATCATGATTTCCACATTTGAAATTGCCCATTCAGATATCATAAGCACTGAGACGTTCCAAGAACCATTTTAGAAAAGCAGGGATAGCAAACTCCAGTCCTGGAGTGCCACAATCCAACCTGGTTTTCAGGATATCCCTAATAAGCATTCATGAGATATATTTGCATCCACTGCCTCCCATTGTAGGTAAATATATCTCATGAATATTCATTATGATCATTCTGAAAACCAGGCTGGATTGTGGCCCTCCAGGACTGGAGTTTGCCATCCCTGCTCTAAAGTTAAATATCTCTGGAGTGATAATGCCCATGTTGCAGAGGGTCATGGCATAGGCATGTCTGGCGCATTCTTTAAAAGATACACATGTGCACCTGATTTCAGAAATGGCCCACATGTCTCAGCCTGCCAGTGTTGATGCCCATGTCTATTCCTGCTACAGGGCACGAATAGTCATCACAAAAGTGCTCATTCTAGCACCCAAACACCTGTGGGGAGTACAAAAGAAGGTGCTCTCCTGTCCCCAATATTTTTCACAATGATAAAGAAACAAGGAGGTAAATTCAGACACTTGCTTTGTGGCTACTGCGCCTCTGTGTGCCTCTGCTTACAAAATGGCAGGCCAGGATGTGTATGCTGCATGAGATAGACATGCCTATTCTGGAATACCTTCACAGACAGGTCTATAGTTCTTGTGCCGCTGACGTCTATATCAAGCATGTCAAACTTTCTAAAACTGGCCCAAAACTTCCACATGCCTGGCCTATTGTTTTGCACAGGGCTGTCTTTTTTTAAATTCTGGAGATGTGTATCTTTCCAGAAAGAGAAGCAGCAGTTTTAAAAGGCACTTACATGTGCCCATCTTCTCTGCTGCTACTCCCACAGTATTTGGGACATTTTGCCTGGACGTCCCAGATTTCACCTAGACAGCCTTTCTAAAATCTATCTCTATATGGAAAGCCAAAAATTCTGCAAACATATATAGGCCCTGCATGCATTAAAATGTGTAAAAGCTTGAAACACCAGTGTTTTTGCATGTTTCAATCTATTTTGTGCATTTTAACACACAGAGGGCAACATCTGAAAAGAAATGTTCATCTTTCTATATCATCCTTAAGGTTATGTATGTATATATGAATTAGGGAATATTTCTGTGTGTTAGTATTAAAAGAGGGGGATAACTTTGTATAGATTATATACATATGAGAAAACCTCTAGTGTTTTAGAAAAAGCGTGGAGCACAACCCCAGAAGGGGCACGTCCAGGCCATCTGAACGCCCCCAAACAGGATGGGCCCATTAGGATCTGATTCTGCACCGTGGGAACCAGACGTTCCTGCGGTTGCAGGATCGGGCCCTGAGACGACCCAGCATGCCCCTGCTACACCATGGGAGACGTCCTCCCTGTGCCAGAGCCAGCTTGCCACAGTGCCGACCCAGATTTCCCTACTGCCCAACCCTCGGATAGGGCAGCCAGGGCACAGATCAGGTGGCAGAGACTTACTTCCAGTGCCATCATTGCTCCTGGGAGCTTCTGGGCTGGTGCGAAAGGCCGCCCCACACTTATTACACCTCCGAAGTGGAATAAGCTGGGCACCACCCTGGTGCTACCTGGATGAACAGGGCCATCACCTGATTTGGCCCTGTACATCTGGGGTCTGTCCTACCCCAACTCTGCCCATTCCCCCGCTCCCGTCCAGATCTCCCCTCACTGAGGTTGTGTGCGTGTCGATGAGATTGCTTTTGGGAATGAGGTCCGGACAGCTAGCGGGGCTGCACGTCCCACTGGGACATACAGCCCCGCTAGTCACCTTACAGAATCGGGCCCTTAGTGAACAGGAAACAATTTCTAAAATACACATTGTTATTAAGTGCCTTTGAGTCAATATCGATTCATGGCTACCCTGTTGATAGTTGTCCTAAACTGTGTTCAGTATTCCATCAGACAGCTAATTGTTGGCATCCATAGTTGCTTTTATTGTATTAATCTATCACATTGCTGGCCTTCTTCTTTTGAGTTGACCTTCAATCTTGCCAAGCATGATGCTTTTCTCTAATGATCTTCTAATGAAAATCAATGTCTTGTCATTATTTTCACCAAAAATGCATGTATATTTTGTGACAGACAACCAAAATAACCCATTTTAAAAATATAGGGGGTTATTTTAGAAGCTTTATATGTGCTTTGGACATCCAAAAATGGGCATAGAGACATCCCCATAGCCATTTTAGAAGCCAGTTCTATGGTGTTCCTAGTGCAAGGATGTCCAAGTTGGAACAGAGCATTCCCAAGAACTTGGACGCCCATGCCCCATCTCAGAAATGTCCTGGATGTCCCCGACCTTGTCAAAGGTTATGTCTGCTCCAGACACAAATAGACGTCTGAAAAGTACTTGTTTTGTCAGGCAAATATCCAGTTGTGGAGAAGGTGGTACCCTTATGTCTCCTTTATTTAATAACTGACAGTGAACACTGATGGGGAATGGGGGCTCATGATTTTGCATTGCTACGTTGCTGTACATATCTGTTTGCAACCTTGCTTGGAATAGACGCTTTTGTAGTGGGGATGGCTATGTGGATGCCTGTGTGAGCGTCCATATGGGGGACACCTATGTTTCTGAAATATGGCTGATACATAATTGTTCCTGATGTTTTCCTGCATGTTTTGCCCTGGATGTCCCAGATTGCACTTGGACGCCCCTTATAAAGTTCAAATATTGAGCAATATTGCTAGGGGGTTGCATGTGTGAGTAGCACTGCATGCTTACATAATTATTGATTTTTACTACTAATATATATAAGTTGCACCATTTACCTGTACAAATAGTGGATTTTAGAAATTTGCATGTTCACAGGATTAAGAAGGTGTCCTCTAAAATTCAAAATTTTTGCAATTGAAGGTTATGAAGGATGCCAAAGAAGTAAGCACAATTTCTCTTTCACAGTCCAAATGTGAAGTTTGCCAAGAGTTATACACAACTCCGAGTATGTGTCAATACTGATGGGAAAATTATCTGAGTATAAATTTATTGCCATTTTAAAATATGGAATACAAATATACTTTGAAGGACTGTTCAGTCCATTCCCACACACCTCCTTTGAATTTCTGCCTGCCTTGGCATATATATTTTGAAGGTAATTTTATAACAAGCCACCTATGTATAAATGCCATTTGGGTGCCTTTCTCAAGCCTACTGTATTTTATAAAAGTAATTAAGTGACTATGGGCCTGATTCTGAGATGCAGCTTGCGGGACTGCCCCTATTCCCCCTCCGACTCTTCCCACATGACTAGAGCAGCAAGATGGAGAGAGCTTGTGAGTGCTCTGTGCACCTAATTGCTACCTGTCCTCCCCATTGATTTACTATGGAGGCCTGTGACATCTGCACTGGCAGGCACCATGGGACTTCCCGCGCTACCTGCTAATGCAGGTATCATGGGTCTTCACGGTAAAGCTGCACCCTCTGTGGTATCTGTAGGGGGGAAGCTGGGAATGCTACTCTGTAAATGCCATGGAGGTTTTGTCCTTTATCATGGGACTTTTGCAGCTATGGCACCACAATAGCTGCAAAAGGCTATCATGGTTTAGTAGACATGCCCCCTAAAGTGGCTGGTCATAACTGATTTAAATGTGTTCCCATATTCAAGGCTGGGGTCCTATCTGGGCACCAGGACTGAAGATCTGGTTTTCCCAGATTGCAATTTTACATCAGAAGTGATGTTTAGTCACTGACTGCATTGCAAAACTGGCTGAAGTTAGGGCAACCATTCAGCTTTCCTAATGTTAGCTGGTTAGGGTTAACCGGTCAGCAGCAATAGTCGGGCAGTGGATGAATATTGATTAACTTGCAGTGCCGCTCGTGGAACATTCCGATGCTAAACACTTAGCATCTAGGCATTTGTAGGCAAAAATAGGGGATATTCGGCTGCACTAACTAGGTTAGTGCTGCTGAATTAGTGTCATTGAATATCCCCCCAATATATTTTAGAAATGACTGCTTTGATGCAGGAAATGTAAATATAAATGAAGAGTCTGAATAATAGATTAATATTGCTCCATTGACCTTTGGATTGTAGATATACCTCAGTAGGGTAAATAAGGATGTGGCAGCTTATAAAACTAAAGGTCACTATGGTGTTGCATCTAAGATGCAGATAGCACCAAACCCATAGCATGTTAGGTGAAACATCAGCACCTTCATGTTCAGGCATTTGGAAAGCATGTTCCTGACACTAAATATGGTGCATCCTGCCTTAATGCAGGCCACAGTTAATGCAGGGGCACCTACCTTCACCTATGAAGGTGCTAGAAAGTGCACCTACACTAATTGCTTACAGTTTGTGCCAGTGCACTGACTGTAAGGCACTCAGTCCTCCTACTCTTTACTCCTAACCCATCCATTTGCACCCTCAGCACACCATGGAAAGTTAACATTGAAATCCGGCCACAGCTAACTGTCATGGCACCACACACATCCCAGTATACCTTTAATGCACCAGATCCCATGCTAACAGCTTGCGACGCCTCCAGCTGGGCCCAGGGGCTTACAGCCTGGAGGACGGCCTTATATGTCCTTTTGGAATAAAGTTCTTTTAAAGACACCAGAGGATTCTGGGTCTTGTAGTACTCGTTACTCCTCGAGGGAAATAATGTAGTTGAGTCGGTGGTAAGGCATGCAAGAAAATTTATTTATGGGGATTTCCAAAATACGCTAGGGCTCATACACAACTAAGGCAGTAGGATACATCTCCAAAGGAAAGGATGAAATCAGGATTTAAACCAGAAGGAGAATAACAAACAAAAACCTTTTCACTTCTCAGCGTTCTGCTTTCTTACACATTTACCGGGGACTGCCCCGTGTGGTCAATTAGCAGTGTTTCAACAAACTTTGTTACAGCTGGGTTTCCTTTTCAAACACACAGTTCCTCACTGCTTCTTTACTTCAGCCAGTGATACAATACACAGAATTAGCTTTCTTCAATAAAGGTAAGAACTGCCCCTATTTTCCTATAGGGTTTTCAGACTCTCTGTTCTTGTTCACAACTGTAGAATTCTTTCTTTGTGCCAAAGAACAATCCATGGGCATAGGCAAATATTCAGAGCTAGGCACACATGCATCTATTTGCATTCCCTCACTATCGTTAGGGTAAATAGAGTCTCTCTCACAATTAGGAGCTTCCTCAAACTTCCTTTCTTTTAGGAACTCCAGAAATTGGCTCCACAGCAACTCAGCCCTTGTTGGTACTTTTAACTTAGGGGAGTGAAACTTCTCTTCAGAGAATAGCTTCCTTAACGCCTCTAGCTTAGAGGTCTCACAGGCTTCACTGTTATCAGAGCTATGGCCTTTAACATCAGATAAGCTTTCTATCCACTTCTTAATCGTGGGAGGTGAGGGCTCAACTTCCTGCCCTTTAAAACTAGCAAATTGTCTTTCTGCTATATTATCAGAAATGAAAGTGTTGGCTTTACCTTGAGGCTGTTTCTTCACATAAGCACTGCTTTCTTTCCTCCTGGGTCTCTCCAGGCTTTGAAATGCAGGCTCCTTCGGTCCTACTCCAGTCCCTCTGAAGTAGCTGCTTTCTGGAGAGATTTTCTCTGGCCTTCTCTTCCAGCCTAGCACTGCTCCAGCCTCTTTCCTTTCTCTCGCACCGTTCCAGCTCTCACAGCTGTTCCTGTTCCTTGCCTGACGTCCAGCTCTCCTCCATTCACTCGTGCCTCTGCCTTCAGTTGCTGGCTCTGTCTCTTCCTCCTCCCGGTCTGTATCTGTGTCCGGGCTCCAGCTTGAGACTGCCACTGCCTCTACCTCTCCGTGTGCTTCTCTCCAGCTGACACTAGATGCTTCTCCTTGTCTGACTCCCGGTGCTTCTTTGGGTGGTTCTCTCCACGCTCCCCTGGGTGGTTCTTCCTTGCTTTGCTTTGCACGTGTTTTTAACCACTGCTGCCTGCTGGGCCTTCCCTGCTCTCTGCCCCCATGTGACCAACCAGCAGGGAATCCTGTCTCCACCCCCTGAGCTAGGGCGTGGTCTGACTCTTGCAGGGAGCTGACTTTGCTTCTGACCTGGGCTGTAATTCCCCTGCACCTGTGCACTACCATTCACTTCAATGGGGAATTCAGGATTTTCATCCAGTTCCATGCTTTCCAAAGGGCTTTCATCACCACACAGCTACAATCTTTAGTAACTGTCTGCCAAGGCCTGCAGTAACTATTACCAGGGTCGGCCCTTTTGTGCGAGAATGATGGTTGCACAGGGCCCCACGCAAACTTCATTCTCACACAATTATGGATGGCAGAGGTGAGAACATAAGAGCATAAGATATGCCATACTGGGTCAGACCAAGGTCCATCAAGCCCAGTATCCTGTTTCCAACAGTGGTCAATCCAGGTCACAAGTACTGTCAGACGGCTGCCTGGGTGAGAATCTTCACAGTCTTTGCAAGTGCATATCTCTATATGATTTGCAAGGTATTGTGGGCAATGTAGTTCATTCACACCAGACACAGCTGCTGACAATAATTTAGTTGTGCTCTTGGGTAAAGCCAATAAGATATTTATTTATGGGGTTATTTCTCCCAACACAGATATGCTTGGTAGCACATAAATTAGGTTACTTGCTTTCAGTGTTAACTTGGAAAAAACAAAGTCAAAATCAGGAAAAACAACAAATGAAAAGTCACAAAGCAATAAACAAACTCTTCTTTTCAATGTTAACTTCTGATTACTTCCCACATAGATACAGAAGTGATTCTCTCCTAGCTCACAAGCAATTAGGTAAGGCTTAATTGCTAGCAGTTACCAGCTGAAACCCCTTAGCTGGCTTGCCTTCCACTGTGTGGGTCAAATCCTGCTTCAGGAGCTTTTCTGAGTAGATTAAAGAACAAATTTGTATTTCTTTGTGATGGTTGCTGTACTTTATAACAGAAAGTTACCAACGGAGTTTAGATAGAGAGCAGTCCATATAAACAGGATCCTCATCTGCTATTATTCCCCCTTGTTCAACAAGCATGGGTTCAATATCATGGATTGGCACAGATGAATCTCTCAATGGAGTATTTTCAGGAGAATACTGGTTTCCCTGCTGTCTTTCAAGGTTATAGCTAGGGCATAGATCAGTGTTCATACCTGAGCTTCCATTGCTGCTAGAGTTCCTCTCTATATAGCCTGGCCAGTATGTAGTCCAGTTCTTATGTCCAGCCTTCCAATCCAGATCCCTGGACACTGGATCTCTCTTCACATACCTTCTGGCACAGGTCTTAGGGTCCCTTACACGTGCAGCCGTCTCCCTCACAGGTAGCCTCTGGTGATTCCTAGCTCTGCAGCACCATTCCCCTGGCTTTCCCCAGTCCAATGGTGTATGCTGGCCCTTGGAATACCTCCCAGTATACGTACTGCTTTGGACTCTTCTAGACCTCTCAAAAGCTTTTCTCTTCCTTCTTCCAAAGGGTCTCTTTCCCTCTCTGTCTGTCCAGTTTGGCTTCTGCTTCTGATGATCCTTCAGATGAAACTGATGATCAAACTCAAGCTGATTCTCAGGATACTGAGGACAATTCTCTGGATATCCAAGGTGATCATGAAGATGGTCATCTGTAGAATAAACTCTACTCTTATTCTGCTTAGATGAGTGCTCCTCCCTAACACAGCGCAGCTGTGTTGAATCAGGCCTTGCCCTTTGAGATGAGTGTTCCATCCTAGCACAGCGCAGCTGTGCTGAATCAAGCCCTGCCCTTTGCAATGAGTGCTTGGGGATTACCTCATAGCCCTTTTGATTGAACACACGTTTTCTCACTTCAGCTCCTCTCATGGCTGTTGGAAACCTGGTGCATTCTGGGACTGGTAGTCTTTTATGGCAAAATTCTGTTTTCTCATTTCTACCAGCACTGACAGGTTGCTTGTTCAGAGACACTTCACCTTTTCTATAGCCCCTTCCTGAGCTATGATAAGCTTCCTTATCATAGTACCTAGCAGTTTCCCCAAAAGACAAAGGTTCCTCAATGCTTGAATTGGGTCAAGTAGTAATATCCCGGGTCCCTTTTAAATGGTTTATGGACCTTTCCTCCAAGAACTTGTCCAAACCTTTTTTAAACCCAGCTACACTAACAGCTCTTACTACATCCTCCAGTAACAAATTTCAAAGTTTGATTACACGTTGAGTGAAAAAATATTTTCTCTTATTAGTTTTAAATAGGTTACACTGTAGCTTCATTGCATGTCCCCTTGTCTTTTTATTTTCTGATGATGTAAACAATCGATCTACGTTTACCTGCTCCACTCCATTCATTAATCTATAGACTTCTATCATATCTCCCCTCAGCCGTCTCTTTTCCAGGTTGAAGAGCCCTAACCTTTTTAGCCTCTCTTCATAGGAGTAGCCTTCCATCCCCTTTACCATTTTGGTGGCTCTTCTCTGTATCTTTTCTAATAACGCTATATCCTTTTTAAGATACAGCGACCAGAATTGCACACAATATTCAAGGTGCGGTCGCACCATGGAACGATACAGAGGCATTATAATATCCTTTGTTTTATTCTCCATTCCTTTCCTTATGATACCTAGCATTCTATTTGCTCTCTTGGCCACCGCTGCACACTGGGAAGAGGGTTTTGACGTGTGTTCCACGATGACCCCTAAATCTTTTTCCTGGGTGGTGGTTCCCAATGTGGAACCTTGCATCATGTAACCATAGTTTGGGTTGTTCTTTCCTAGGTGCATAACTTTGCACTTGTCCACATTAAATTTCATCTGCCATTTAGATGCCCAGTCTTCCAATTTATCAAGATCCTCTTGCAATTTTTCACAATCCTCTTGGGTTTTAACAACTTTAAATAGTTTTGTGTCATCTGAAAATTTGATGATCTCGCTCGTTATTCCCTTTTTCCAGGTCATTTATGAATATGTTAAAAAGCAGCGGACCCATCACAGATCCCTGGGGTACTCCACTATTCAACTTTTTCCATTGGGAAAATTGGCCATTTAGCCCTACCCTCTGCTTTCTATCTTTTAACCAATTCCTGATCCACAATAGTACATTACCACCTATCCCATGACTTTTTAGTTTTGCCAAAGATCTCTGATGAGGGACCTTGTCAAAGGCTTTCTGAAAGTCCAAATACACTATATTAACCAACTCATCTTTGTCTACCTGTTTATTCGCACCTTCAAAAAAACATGAAAAATTGGTAAGACAAGATCTTCCTTGTCTAAAGCCATGTTGGCTGTCTCCCATTAGGCCATGACTATCTACATGCTGAGTAATTTTTTTCTTTCTGATGGTGAGCTCAGAAAGCCCGCATAAGGCCTAGCTCCCTCTGCACAGTCACCAGCGTGAAGAGCAGTGTTTTCTCTCACGCTAGCAGCTGTGTTACTGTGAAGCAGGCAAGTGCTGGGAAATGCTCTTTAATCTTTCCCGGCATTCAGCGCACTTCACAGTAACACAGCTGCCAGAGAGAGGGAAAACACCGCTCTTCATGCTGGGGGCTGTGCAGAGGTGAGCCGGGGCCTCGTTGGGCCTCCCCAGCTCACCTCTGAAGCAGCATAGACGGCTGCGGGGTTCTTCGGTGGTGGGGGGGTCTATGATAGGACATAAAATGGCTGATGGCGGGTTAGGATTGGAAATGAGCTGAATGGGGGGAGGGGGCCTAGGACTGGAAATGGGCTGATGGGGAGCTGGACTAGGACTGGAAAAGGGCTGATGGGGGAACCTGGACTGGAGATGGGCTGATGGGGGGGCTAGGATTGGAAATGGGCTGATTGGGGGGCTAGGACTGTAAATAGGCTGACGGGAGGCTAGGATTGGAAATGGGCTGATGGGGGAAGCTTGGACTGGAAATGGGCTGATGGGGGCTGGAATAGGACTGTAAATGGCTGAAGGTGGGATAGGATTGAAAATGGGCTGATGGGGGAAAGTGGACTGGAAACGCGCTGATGGGGGATAGAATAGGACTGGGAATGGCTGATGGGGGCTGGGATTGGAAATAGGCTGATGTGGGGAGATTGGACTGGAAATGGGCTGATGGGGGCTGGAATAGGACTGGGAATGGCAGATGGGGGCTAAGATTGGAAATGGGCTGATGGGGGGCTAGGATTGGAAATGGGCTGATGAGAGGGGAGCGTGGACTGCAACTGGGTTGATGGGGGGCCAGGATTGGAAATGCGCTGATGAGAGGGGTGCTTGGAATGGAAATGGGCTGATAGGGGAACTTGGACTGGAAATGGGCAGATGGGGGCCTGTAATAGGACTGGAAATAGCTGATGGGGGGAGCTTGGACTGGAAATGGGCTGATTGGGGGGCTGGAATAGGACTGGAAATGGCTGATGGTGGGCTAGGATTGGAAATGGGATGATGGGGAAGCTTGGACTAGAAATGGGCTGATGCAGGAGGATGGGAGAATGGGACTAGAAGGGAACAGATGCTGGGTGGACCTGGAGCTCGAAGGGAGCTGATGTTGGGTGAGGACTAGAAGGGAATGGGGCTGAGCAAGTGAGGATGGAGAGGGAAAAAGAAATTTTGTGTGTGAGGAAAAAAAAATCTACGATTGGTCAGGTATTGGGAGAGTAAGTGGGGAATGAGTATGGAAGGATGAAATTTGAGTGGATGAAAAAGAAATAAATAAAGAAATGGAGGAAAGAGCAAAAGGGAGCCGATGTTGGGGAAGGATTAGAAGGGGATGGGTCGGGGAGTGAGGATGGAGAGGAGAAATGATATTTTGTGTGGGAGGGAAGAAAAATCTACGATTGGCCGGGTATTGGGAGAGTATGGGGGGATTGAGGATGGAAGGGTGAAATATGAGTGGATGAAAAATAAAGAAAGAAATGGAGGAAAGAGCAAAAGGAGAAAGATCAGTATGTTAAAGCAGATGTAGAGAGAGAATGGGAAAAAACTAGAAGAGAAAAGAAAGGACAAATGTACAGCACACAGTGGAGAATTAGCCGAAGACACGAAGAAACCAGAAGAAAGTGACTGGAGCAATTGCAACTGAAAATTAAAAGGCCCAAACAACAAAATGAAGAAAATACTTTTTTATTTTGAATTTATTAACCAGAATATGTCAGCTTTGAGAAGTGTGCATTGCTAAGGTGTTTAGTACAAGAGGAAATTAATTTATAGTTGTATTTCTCCAGTTTTGTTGTACATTCCAACTTTGGCTTTTGGGGTTCCGAGTTTAATTATTGTCTTTCTCTTTCTAAATTGTGATCCCTTGTTCTTTGTTTGGTGACAGTCTTTGTTCTGCATATGTAACCGAGCTAAGGTATTTTATTTATGTAGTTTCTATTTGACAGTGACACATGTTCTCTTTCCCCAGTAGGAGATCTATTGGTATTCTATGAGATGTATTGGTTTAATATTTGCAGTGTTGCCTTTTGATAGGTAGTGTTTGGTGCTTTGTGAGTCCTGATAGTGCTTTTATGATACAGTTGGTTTGTTATAGGTTCTAAATGGTCAGTGTTTATAGTACTTCCTAATGTGCCTGGCGATTAGCACTGGAGTATAGTAATGTAGAAATCTGGTAATCTTTCTTTATCCAGACACTCATTAAGAGACATGTTTACTAAAAGTTAGTGCATGTTAACATTATGCAAATATTTATGCAAATGTGGTCCCTTATGCAATGAGACCCCGCAATGAGTCTCCGCACCCTTCTTCGGCCGCCCCTGACTGTTACCACAAGGGCATGACCGTTACCGCATATTTATTCACGCACTAACTACCACTTGCACATTAAGATACTGAATGTGCAGAGTAGGAGATGAGATAGGGCAAGTTGAGCACATTGCAGTTCGTTTTGAAATAAACAATAATAATTTTATAACAATAACAGACACCTCAATGAAACCAAAGATTTCCTTTCATTTATTTATTACAATCTTGCAAGAAGGGGTAGTAAAATATCATATTTCTTGATAAATGAGTACACACTTTGACATATTTCAGTGACATTTATACATTTGTCAAATCAGCAAGCCCCTACCCCCTGCATCTTATTGGCTATCTAATACAGTGTTATTGACCTATCTGCTGTGCTCAGACAGCACACGTGGGTTTCTGCTTCTGTTTACTGTAGCCCCATCCCCTCTAGTTATTCTTTTACTTTATTTAACATAATTCCCCCTTACATGACAGACCATATGCAAGAATGTAGTTTACCTTGTTCTTCTGACATTTTTTATCCCCTTTATGGTAGTATATACAAATATTAGCCCTTATCTTTTTTTTGCAAGTACAGGTGGTCAATGGTTTATTTACATTTGTGCTTGCTCCATAAGACCTTTGGATTGCAAAAGGTCAACAGAGCAAGGGTCTCTCTTTTATTTAACTAAGACCAGCCTGACCTCTGCAAAACTAATTTTTCTGTCTTGCATACATTTCCTACTGAGGGCTCTTGTCTCTTACAATATGGCAACTAAAAGAAGCAGCTTTCTTATAAATAGACACATTTTAATAATAATTTTTGACTCTCATAATCCACACAGTATGCCTTCTGGCTTTGGATTCCTGTTCCTTCTATCAGTCCTTATCATAAAGGACCACAAAGATAACTCCCCTCTCCCCCTCCCCTCCTTATGTGCTTAGCAAAGCCTTAGAGCCACTATCTCTAAGTGTAGAACAATGGAGTGAGATAAGAATCTGCATGCCAGACAGGTTTTTTGTAAAACACTTTTAGAAGCCTCTACACTTACTTTTGCTTAATTTCCTGATCATTCTGTAAAAATAACAATTTACATTCTTCTATCACCTTTGTATAGATACTTTTGTAAAAACAACAATTTAAACCTTTCTGTCAACGCCCTCCTTTTCTTTTTCCATTATTTTGTTGCTTTTTACACTTCTTGGAACTCCAAATTTCCCATCATTATCTGGTATTCTGGCTCATGGTCTTGTTCATTATTATCCTCCCTGGACTCTAGAAACTTTATCCCTTCCCCATATGGTGGGGACCCCCGCAGTCATTTTCTTTGAAACAGCTGTCTCTATTAATCTCTGTACCAATCCCCTTTACTGCATCTCTGGTGTAATTTATACATCTCTGTTGGTTATAAAATATATAGTTGATCCTGTCTACATCTTATTAATTGTGGACCACCAAAATAATGCTGATTCAAACCTTGCCGCTATCTGATTTCTGGCTTTGAACTCATCTGGGACTCCCTGGGGCACCCCTATAGAATCAATGTCAATTCATTCTATCATCAAATTACATTCCTAACACATTTCTCTTGCTTCTAACCTTGTAAGTTATCATTTATTTTTCAAATGCCAGGGTGAATGGAATAGCCAAGTGAACAATTGCACATGTTCCTGATCATAGCTCTGGTAGTGTCTGCCTCAAGATCTTCTCTCTGCAGTACCACCACAGATCTGCCCTGGGTACTCTCAGCTTAGAGTAGTTCTCTTGCATGTCGCTGGTTCTAGTGAGGTTAAGGACTTCAGTGCACAAGGTTAGTTCCTCTACAGCCTTGGTATAGTTCTCACCCTGCCTGGTGAGGCAGGCAGAGTGATTCCCATATACTGCCGAGAACACCGGTGGCACTTTCATGTTCGTCACCTTTAGAAGTGGAAATAAAAGGGCAAGGGACTTACAGCTCTCCTTTCCCCAGGCAGTTGCTTCTTGATACAGAGAGATCATGCACTTCATTCCATCTGGATCTGGCTTCCAGTTCACAGGGAAAGATACTACCTATGCTATTGGTCTTCCTGAGGCACGTGCATAGCAATTGCTTTTATTCAAACTTTTAACAGTACATTTTACCCATTCAATCCAGGCATTTGTTTCTACATACCCTGTTTCAATTTCAAAAGTCTGTCTCAGATCCTTAACTTCCACTACTTTCACTACTGTGGCATCGTTAGGGGGTTGGAAAGGCTTAACAGTTAGCCTTACTGGGCTACCGATACTAGCACTCTCCTCCTTTCCCACTAGAATCTGAAAACAACAACCTCTTGGGTCTTTTCCTGATACATCCATTCCCATACCATAGACCCTACCACTCATACTCATTTCAAATGTCCCTGATCATAGTGTTTCTACCCATGTTGCTGTTTGTTTTAAAGTTAAAATTACAGGGTTACATTCATTCTTGCTACAATCTCACTTCACTGGTCCTTTAATTATGGATATAAATCCCTGCCATTTTCTTACTCCCTTTGCTGTCCATCCCCCAGGGGCTCCACCATATATGATTCCATATAGCACAAAACAAATTTGCATATATATATTTCTCAGCATTAGCTAATTTCCTTTGGTTTCCCAAACCTCCACATTCCATTCATTTCATGCATCAAATTAAAAAGTCTAAGGGTTGTAGCTTTTCTTTCACCTTAATCACAAACTTTATCAGACCTGCTACTATAAAACCAGTCTCACTCACTCTCAGTATTACCATCAAGAGCCCTACCCCATACAACCAAAATAGGGTCTTCCCCATCTTGTAATTTATTCCTCCCCTAGAATCAGGATTTCTTCCAAAAGCAATTATTGTCACATCTATCACAATTAAAAGCACTAGTTCAGCTACAATCCACTCCTCACTCAGTAGTATAAGATAATACAGTTCTAAAGCTATATATATAAAAAGTACAGATAGACAAGTCTGTCTTTTAAAAGTCTGTCTTTTATTCTCTTTGTGCAGGACTCTCAAGCAGTCTGTAATGGGATAATCCCTATTCGGATATGTTGAGTTTTCTTTTCAGTCTTACGACCATGGGGTCTTCAGTTGACTGTGCCTCCCACACTCCAAGGTCCTGGGAAGGAGAAGGTGCTTCTACTAGTCCCTTGATTCGGGTGTAGTGAGTCCAGTCGCTTTATGCAGTTCTTACAGCTGTTTCTGTGCTCAGGAGTATCTGGAATGGCCCATCCCAAGCAGGCTGTAGCTTAGACTCCTTCCAGGATTTTATCAGAACCCATTGTCCAGGTTTAAAACTATGGACTGCAAAGTCCAAAGGAGGCGTCTGTGCCAGGAGCCCTTTATTTCTGAGGAAAGATAAAGAAGACAACCAAGTATATATTCTCTAGGAAACTTAACTCTGGTTTCAAACTGAGCAGTTTCCTTTAATTTCCCCAGGTAGGGTAACCCAAATAGCATTTCGTAGGGAGACAACCGCAGATCTTTCTGAGGGGCTGTTCGGATTCTTAATAATGCTAAGGGTAAACATTTGGTCCAGGGCAATTTTGTTTCTAACATCAATTTAGCTAACTGCTTCTTTATAGTTTGATTCATGCGTTCCACTCTCCCTGAGGAGGGTGGATGCCAGGGAATGTGAAAGTCTCAAACTATCTCCAGAGCTTCCATTATATTCTGCAATACCTTGGCTGTGAAATGACTTCCCTGGTCAGAGTCAATATGCCCTATCATTCCATATCTTGGAATGATTTGCTCCAAAACTATCTTTGCTACCCCTGTTGCCGTGGCAGTGGCCATGGGATGTGCTTCTACCCATCCCGTCAAGTGATACACTATTACTAATAGGTACTTCACCCATCCAACCAGGGGTAATTCAGTAAAATCAATATGTATATTTTGAAATGGACGGAGACCATGGTCCCCCCCCCCCACCCCCCTGCAGTTGTTTCCTAAGGACTTTTTTTATTTATTCTCTTGCAGGTTATAAACCTCTCACACACCTGCTTGGCTATTGTGTAAATTCCCATACATCCATAGTGTTTTAAGATTAAATCACACATTGCTTTCACACTCCAATGACTCCGTTGATGTAGAATGGCCATAATTTCTCTCATTATTTGTTTGTTCACCATCTGCCTCCCATCAGGCAAAACCCACTTTCCCCTTTTTGTTTCTACTGCCCCTATTTAATCAAGTTGTTGTTTTTCCCTTTTCAGTAAATGTGGGATTTACTGTGACTCACTACTTCTGGGGTTAAATGGTATATAGGGGGTTATGTCTTCCCCTAAGGCAGCTTCCTTAGCAGCCTCATTCATTACCCTATTCCCCCTAACATCAAATGAATTCCCAGCTTGATGTCCTTTCACATGCACTACTGCTATCTCTTGTAGTAACGGCAGATTCTTCAACACCTGTTTAATTAATTCCTCATGCACTAACTCCTTTCACTTGCTGTTTATCAAACCTTGTTCCTTTTGTCCTACACCTTCCCAGATCTGCACTGCAGGTCCCATTCTCTCATTCATTACTTGTTCTACTGCATTATTTTTGTTTTCTGCTTCTGCCTTTCATCCTCTCTTTTCACATACACTTTATGTGCTTCTCTCAGCAAATCTTCTAGAGTTTTATCATTCCCACCCTCTATTTTCTCTTGTTTCCTTCTAATGTCTGGCCAGGACTTGGTCACAGAATGCACCTTTAGTAGTCCTTTGGCTACTTCACTGTCTGCACTTATTCCTGCAAACTTTCTTATCTGATCTTTTAGTCTCTGCAGGAAAGCGGAAAGTGTTTCTTCCTTTTCCTGATGTACTTCAACATCCTCCCTAAAAGACTGCCTGGAGGGATGTTCCCGGGGTCTATACTGCCAGCCACATCCTTACTCGAGTTTTCCTTAGAGCCCTTATTTCCCATCAAGACTTGCTGCCACCAGTGAGTCTTTTGCTTCGTCTCTTTCCAGCCGCACTCCTCACGGATGTGTTGGAACCACGGGTTAAGACTCCGCACTCACTTCATGTCTAGGACACGTCTCACACACACAACACTCTGTCTCGATATCCAACCACCAAGGCAATACTTTACAGTCTTGTTTCTTACCTTGGTCCGTGCACGGAATTACCTGGTTGTCACGCTCGTACCCACTTAATACCTATTCTGGTTCACTAAGTCTGTATTGCTTTTACTGGTTTCAGGATTCTGCTGTTAGTACGATGTGGAGTCCACCGTCGTCAATACACGAGGCCGTTGAACTCAACGGGATGCATCTCCCCATCCTCAGCGGTGGTGGCCTCCTCCAGCGATGACTCAATCCCGGACAAGAACCCCAAACTGTAATAAACAATAATAATTTTATCACAATAACAGACACCTCAGTGAAACCAAAGATTTCCTTTCATTTATTTATTACAAGCTTGCAAGAAGGGGTAGTCAAATATCATATTTCTTGATAAATGAGTACACACTTTGACATATTTCAGTGACATTTATACATTTGTCAAATTAGCAAGCCCCTACCCCCTGCATCTTATTGGCTAACTAATACAGTGTTATTGACCTATCTGCTGTGCTCAGACAGCACACGTGGGTTTCTGCTTCTGTTTACTGTAGCCCCGTCCCCTCTAGTTATTCTTTTACTTTATTTAACATAATTCCCCCTTACATGACAGATCATATGCAAGAATGTAGTTTACCTTGTTCTTCTGACATTTTTATCCCCTTTATGGTAGTACATACTAATATTAGTCCTTATCTTTCTTTTGCAGGTGGTCAATGATTTATTTACATTTGTGCTTGCTCCATAAGACCTTTGCATTGCAAAAGGTCAACAGAGCAAGGATCTCTCTTTTATTTAACTAAGACCAGCCTGACCGCTGCAAAACTAATTTTTCTGTTTTGCATACATTTCCTACTGAGGGCTCTTGTCTCTTACAATATGGCAACTAAAAGAAGCAGCTTCCTTAGCGTCCCTCTAGTCCAGTCTCGGAACCATAGAGTTGTGAACCTCCACCAGCAGCTTTGGAGACTGAACATCTTCATCTCTTTGATCATCCAGCTATATGCAGCCCCAAGGACCGCCCACACATCAGTATCTCAGTCTCCAAGCAGCTTGGAAGTCAGAGCCAGAACTGGGCTCCTTAGGAACAAATAAGCAGAGCTTTAGTGTTTTATTATTTTCTAGATTTAGGTGCTGGGCTGCTGCTGTGGAGGAAATCTTTGACTGTGTCCCTTCTGTCTTTCTCTAATCTGTTTTTTTCTCTCTGTCTCTCTCTGTCAGTCTCCCCATAGGTCAAACAAGCAGGGGAGCTGCACAGGACACAGGTCTCCTTTCTACCGAACCCCCTTGGTGGGTGAGGAGAAGGTTGAAGACAATTACAGGCAGCAATTGAATACAGCAGTTGGCTCTGAGGGTCCCCTGACTGATTTAGGGGTTCCCCGAGCTGCCCTGAGCGGTTATTACTCTGTTATTGACTCTGATAACTGCTACTCAGAGCTTGTGACAGGCACGCTGGACAGCACTCTCAGTGTTTTGACCCCCCCCCCTCCACTCCTGTGTGTGGTGAGTAGAGTTTGAAGCTTTTTCTTTCTAAAGGCAGTGGTGGAGGCCTTGGGGTGGCCTGGAATCAGCTCTGGGGAGTGTTTTAGACCTTTTGGGTATTTTTTCTGGTCCTTTTTTTTGGCGGGATCGGGTCCGGCGGCCATTTTGGATTTTTTTCAAAGTTGTTTTTCTTCGTGTTTTTTTTTTTAGGGATAGGAGCTTCGTTTTTGCATTTCTTGATCAGATATCAGCTAATTGACTCCAGCTCTATCTAATCCTGCAATTTGGAGCGTTTTTGAGCACTTTTAAAATCGCGATTTTTTTTCTGCTCTGTTTGCTTCAGCAAGGGGTTCCTGCTTTGCTGGCAAAGGGCTGTGTGCATAGCCATGCCTCCTAGTCCTCGGTGTCTGGTCTGTGGCATTCGTAGAAGTAGTAATTTGGAAGCCCGAGTCTGTGCCACTTGTTCTGCTGTGGGTGCTGGCATGGAGGACTCTCTGGAGGGCTCCAGTGCAGATCTCCCACCTGTATCTACAGAAGGGACATCAGAGCAGGCAGAGATGGTCCTTGTTCCGGGGATTTCTGCAGTGCCGGAGCACCTGTTGGCGGGGGGCGTCCAGGAGGGATCCCTGGGAGTTCCACCCGCCTTTTTCTCTCTCATGCAGGAGGCTCTGGCTCTCTTGCAGCCGGCGGGGGGAGGCTCGGTCCTGCCCCGCCATGGGCTAAAGCGTCCACTTTCAGTAGAGGGAGACACTGGTCCACAAAAGAAGAGCCGGCCCCCGAGTGTTGCGGATTCTGCGCCTCCTGGGGACGAGTTCCACGAGGGGCTGGGGGAGGCTCTCGAGCTGGAGTCTGCGGAGGATTTAGAAGACGGCGAGTTGTTGGACGACGAGCAGAGTAGTAGAATAGTGCGTGTATTTCGTAAAGAGGAACTTCTGGCACTGATTGCCGAAACCCTCAAGGTATTGAACATACCCGTGGAAGATGCCACTGTGGAGGACAAGTTGGAGAATCCCTTGATGCAGGCGGTGCGCACTTCCCACAGAGTCTTTCCGCTCCATAGGGTTTTTAAAGCTATGATCCAGGAGGAGTGGAACAGTCCAGAGTCCGCTTTGCGCGGGGCTAGACTGTTGCCTAAATTGTATCCTCTGTCGGAGGCTGATAGAGAGCTCTTTCGTTCGCCGAAGGTGGACGTGGCAGTTTCCGCGGTTACTAAACGGACTACTATCCCGGTGGAAGGTGCTGCGGCGTTGAAGGACCCGCAGGATCGGAAAGTTGATAGCTTGTTGAGACAGGCGTTTGATGTTGCTGCCCTGTCAATGCAGGCGGCGGTGGCCGGGGCCTGGGTGGCGCGCGGCTGCCTCCGCTGGTCTCAACAGTTCCAGGGGCCCCAGTCGCCGGAACGAGAGGCCGCGGCGTCCAGATTAGAGTTGGGTACCGCTTATTTGGCGGATATCCACTATGACCTCATTAGGGGGTTAGCTAACGGCATGGCATCGGTGGTAGCGGCGCGTCGTTCTCTTTGGTTACGCAATTGGGCGGCTGATGGCTCTTCTAAAGCTCGCCTTAGTAAGCTGCCATTTAAGGGCAGGCAGTTATTTGGAGAGGACTTGGATAGGTTGGTAAAAGATCTCGGGGATTCTAAGGGGGGTCGGCTTCCGGAGGATAAGCCCAAGCAGGGGAAGCCGACCTTCACCTTCCGGGGGTCTCAGCAGTCCTTTCGGAGGTTTCGTGCCTCCCGCTTTGGTCAGTCCCAGCGTTCCAGATACCTGGGGCACGGACAGAGTTTCCGCGGATTTCGGGGGGCAGGTAGAGGTTTTGGCTCCTTCCAGGCGCAGGTCCCCAAAAAGTCACAATGAAGCGAGGCCGACTCCGGTGGTGGTGATTCCCGTAGGGGGCAGACTGCGGGATTTCTACCCTGCCTGGGCCGCTATCACATCCGATCCGTGGGTGTTAGAAGTGATACGAGAGGGATATGCGCTCGAGCTACATCGACCGGTGCTCGATTCCTTCGTTATGTCCCCGTGCAGCGCTCCCTGGAAATGACGAGTCGTATCCGATACACTTTCCCGGCTGCTTCGGCTCCGGGCGGTCACCCCCGTGCCGGAGGGGCAGTTAGGGTCCGGTCGATACTCCATCTACTTCGTAGTGCCGAAAAAGGAGGGCACCTTTCGACCAATCCTGGATTTAAAGAGAGTGAATCGGTGCCTCCAGGTGTCGCATTTTCGCATGGAAATGCTGCGGTCGGTCATAGCGGCGGTCCGCGAGGGGGAATTCCTAACGTCCCTAGACCTTACGGAGGCCTATTTGCACATTCCCATTCGCCGGGAACATCAAAGATTTCTGCGGTTTGCGCTGACGATGGGCCATTTTCAGTTTCAAGCCATGCCCTTCGGCCTAGCGACGGCGCCACGGGTCTTCACGAAGATCATGGTGGTGGTAGCGGCGTTCCTGCGGAAGGAGGGTGTCCTCGTGCATCCCTATCTCGACGACTGGTTGATCCGGGCGAAGTCGAGGGAGGAGAGTCTCCGGGCGACGGCGCGGGTCGTACAGGTTTTGCAGTTGTTAGGCTGGGTGGTCAATCGGGCGAAGAGCAGCCTTCTTCCCTCGCAGACCTTGGAGTATTTGGGGGCGCGTTTCGAGACCGGCAACGGGAAGGTTTTTCTCCCAGTGCACAGAGCGCGGGTCCTGAGGCGGCTGGTGGAGCAGTTTCTAGCGAGACGGGCATCCTCGGCTTGGCAATACCTTCAGCTTCTAGGCACGATGGCGGCGACCATCGAGGTAGTTCCGTGGGCAAGGGCGCACATGAGGCCCCTGCAGCGAGCGCTGCTGCGTCGATGGTGTCATCAGTCCGACTCGCTAGCTTGTCAGTTAGTTTGCCCCTTGGGGGTTCAGTGCAGCCTTCGCTGGTGGTTGCGTTGGCGCTCTCTGGCGAACGGTATGCCCTTGGAGTCTCCCGTCTGGCGTATGCTGATGACGGATGCCAGTTTGAGCGGCTGGGGGGCTCATTGCGAGGGCCAGATTGCTCAGGGCCAATGGTCCTCGCAGGAGAGCCGGTGGTCCATCAACCGACTGGAAATGAGAGCCATGTGGTTGGCTCTGACAGCATTTCAACCTTGGCTGCAGGGAGCGGCGGTCAGGGTGCTATCCGACAATGCCTCCACGGTAGCCTACATAAATCGCCAGGGAGGCACAGGCAGCGCGGCGTTGGAAGCGGAGGCGGATCTGCTTCTGGATTGGGCAGAGCGGCATCTTCAGTGTCTGTCGGCCCAGCATATCGCGGGGGTTCACAATGTGGAGGCGGACTTTCTGAGTCGTCGCAGGGTAGACCCCGGAGAGTGGTCTCTACATCCCGAGGTATTTGCGTTGCTGGTCCGTCGTTGGGGTCTGCCGATAATGGACCTCATGGCGACCTTCGAGTCCGCGCAGGTCGAAGGGTTCTTCAGCAGGCATCGGGAACGCATGTCGGAAGGCCTCGATGCATTGGCACAAAGGTGGCCAAGGTACGGGCTGCTCTATGTCTTTCCTCCGTGGGCTCTGCTGGGTTGCCTGGTACAGCAGATCGAACGGCATCCGGGTCCCGTGGTTCTGATTGCCCCGGACTGGCCTCGTCGGCCTTGGTATGCGGATCTGGTGCGGTTGAGTGTGGCCGATCCGTGGCTCCTTCCTCCTCGGCCGGATCTCCTTCGGCAGGGGCCGCTGCAGATGCAGATTCTCGCTTACGGCATGGCTATTGAGAGGGCGCGAATGAGAGCCAAAGGTTATTCTCCGGAGGTCATTGCTACCTTGTTGCGGGCGCGGCGTCAGTCTACGTCGCTAGCGTATGTCCGGGTCGGGCGTATTTTTGAGAGCTGGTGTGCGGCTCGCGAGTTGCGGCCTTTGCGGACCTCCGTTCCTCAGATCCTCTCCTTCTTGCAAGCAGGGGTGGACAAGGGCCTGGCGGCCAGTTCGTTGAGGATCCAACTTGCAGCTCTTGCGTGTTTTCGAGGCAAGGTTCAGGGCCAGTTATTGGGGTCCCATGCGGACGTGAAGCGCTTCTTGCGAGCGGTGTTGCTTATGCGTCCTCCGTGCAGGGCTTTAGTGCCCTCGTGGGACTTGAATTTGGTGTTGAGGTCTCTGGTGGCTTCGCCATTTGAACCCTTGGCGCAAGCTTCGTTGAAGGACTTGACGTTGAAAACGATGTTTCTGGTAGCGATCTCGTCAGATCGCAGGATCTCGGAGTTGCAGGCTTTTTCGTGTAGGGAACCCTATCTGTCTTTCTCTGCCGACAAGGTGGTATTGCGACCGGTTCCCGCGTTTTTGCCTAAGGTAGTTTCGGCGTTTCACATGAATCGGGTGGTGTCTCTCCCGGTGTTTGCCAAGGAACGGGGCAAGCACGCGGATAACTCCTTGCACGCGTTGGATGTCCGTCGAGCTCTTCGTCGGTATTTGAGGGAAACGGCGGCCTTCCGTAAGTCCGATCGCCTATTTGTCGCATTTGGCAGTCCGTGCAAGGGGGAAGCGGCGTCTAAGTCTTCCATTTCCCGCTAGTTGAAAGAGGCGATTTCGTCGGCATACCTTTTACACGGCAGAATGGTTCCTGCCGGGCTTCGGGCTCACTCGACTAGGGCGCAGGCGGCGTCTTGGGCAGAAGTGAGCTTGGTACTGGCGGTGGATATTTGTCGGGCGGCGACGTGGTCGTCCTTGCACACCTTTGCTAAGCACTATCGTCTGGATGTGCAGGCGGCGTCGGATGCGCGGTTTGGGTCTCGGGTGCTTCAGGCTGGACTAGCGAGGCCCTCCCGTTGAGATTTACTGCTCTGTTACATCCTCTATGGTTCCGGGACTGGACTAGAGGGACGCTAAGGAAGAGTAAATTAGACTTGCCTGCTAATTGTTGTTCCTTGTGGAACTCTAGTCCAGTCCCGGATCCCTCCCTGTCTATCTGTTCTCGCTGCCAGCCAAGAAGGTACATTCATTATAGGAGTCTGCCAGGGTTTTTGTTCTCTATACTTTCGGTCAGAGCTCCTCTGCTTGCAGCACGCCTTAATTTCCTTTCGGGGTTAAATCTTGGGGGTGAGCGGTGGCGCCTCTTGTTGCATGCGTTTTGCACAAGGGTCGCCACGGCCATTCTGATCCGCCTTCCCGTAGGCGGGAGGTTGTTCTTACGCGATTGGAAAAAGAAAAAAAAAAAAGAAAGAATTTTTGCTCGTAGTGGGAACTTTAGGGTCAGGATCCTTTTTTCCAATGGGTTGTTATATCTACTTATTTGTTGCTCTGCTTAGTATGCTTTGTCAATAGGTACTAATGTGTGGGCGGTCCTTGTGGCTGCATATAGCTGGATGATCAAAGAGATGAAGATGTTCAATCTCCAAAGCTGCTGGTGGAGGTTCACAACTCTATGGTTCCGGGACTGGACTAGAGTTCCGCAAGGAACAACAATTAGCAGGTAAGTCTAATTTACTCTTTCTTATAAATAGACACATTTTAATAACAAATTTTGACTCTCATAATCCACACAGTATGCCTTCTGCCTTTAGATTCCTGTTCCTTCTATCAGTCCTTATCATAAAGGACCATAAAGATAACTCCCCTCTCCCCCTTCCCTCCTTATGTGCTTAGCAAAGCCTTAGAACCACTATCTTTAAGTGTAGAACAATGGAGTGAGATAAGAATCTGCATGCCAGACAGTTTTTTTGCAAAGCACTTTTAGATGCCTCTACGCTTACTTTTGCTTAATTTCCTGATCATTTTGTAAAAATAACAATTTACATTCTTCTATCACCTTTGTATAGATACTTTTGTAAAAACAACAATTTAAACCTTTCTGTCAGTATGGGAGGAAATATTGTATGCTATCAATGTTGCTATTAATACAGGTGCTCCTAATTCCACCTCAATAAGTGGTGGAGTGGAGGAGTGGCCTAGTGGTTGGGGCAAGGTTCATCAGGCCAGAAGGTCAGGGGTTCAAATCCCACTAGAGGACAGCAATCTTGAGCCAGAAGGACTGGGGTTTCTAGTCCCACAGGTGCTCCTTGTGGTCTTGGGCAAGCCACTTAACCCTCCATAGCCCATTATCTCCAAGTTATAATGCCTTGTTCATTGTAATTTCAGTTTGTTCAATGTAAACCGCACTGATACAGAATAGTACAGTATATAAGAGAATGTAAATAAATAAGTGGTGTTAAGTGCACCCACAATAATAGCACCATATACTGCCATACTCATCCACCCATTAACTGTTGGAAACATGTGGTCATGCCCCCAACAGTTACCATGAAGCTTTGCACTTAATGTTTATACCAAACATGTTTTAGATGCAAAAACCTAATACACTTTAATAAAAGGACCCATTAGCCTAGTCAGCAATTAAGAACAAAGTTTACCTTATAGGCCTTATTTATTTTGATTTTTTTTTTGTTTATACAACAGTTTGCGCAATGAGATTCAGAAGGGAAAACTGTTTAATAAGTAATTACAAGAGATATACAGACAGAGCTCCATACTAAGATGGCCACAGGCACATGGATAGGCTAACAGAACTCAACAACAACTGCTATTGGGAAACAGAAACTGGAAAATTTATCTCCTGAGTGTGCTTCCTTTTCATAGGCTTATGGGATATAGAGTTCCTTCTGTAAGGTAACTTGTACTCTTACCCATACAACACAGCCATCTACTGTCCTTTACTGGTATACTCCTGGGACAGAAAAGATTATACATAAAACTGTCAGATAACACTGTTCTACAGCTAAAAGGTTTCCAAAATAAATTCAGTCACACTTTACTAAGTCTGGGTCACTGAGAATGAAAATGATGCTTAAAATTGTTTATTGGCTGTAATTTTCAGTTTATACTACTGGGTCAGAACATACAACCTTGACTTCAGAAGTGCTAAGGATATGCGAGTTATAATGGGAAGGGATCTTAATTTAAACCATAAATTAAGAAAATACATGCACATTTTCGACTAGATTTGTGATAAATCTATGTTTTCATTTAGACAGTACTTGCTATTTAGGCAAAACAATTATTGAATGATGCAATTTGAAGGTGCTATTGCATCATACATGATAGATGATGCAATCCTAACTCAGCTTAATTACATCACTCTGCAGAACAAATAGTGCAAAACGTTTTTAATGAAAATGACGTGTCAGTAGTATTTTGACTGTAGACCAGTCTTTTCAGTGTTTGATTTTTTTTTTCCATTTAGCCAAAGTGAGAGATGCCTCGTAATTGAACAATGCAGATCACTTCTGCTATGTTTGTGGTGAAGTGACTTTTGCATCAAAGAAACTCAGTATAACTGCTTTGATAAAGAAAGCCTGCCACCTTTACGTTGGCTTCCTCAAAGCAGACTAACAGGTCATCAATATAAATGAGCATAAATACCCATCTGTCTGTTAGCCTTTTTTGGGAGGCATTCCATGATGCAAATAGTTGGGTTGGACATGCAGGCTGGATGTCTAATCCATGCTCAGATTCTGGCCCCGATTCCGCCGCCTACACTCCTCACACATACAGAGTATTTGTGGGGAGATTGTTGGACGTGGGCAGGAGGAGGCAGAGTGGGAGCAGAGCGGGTTGTGGCCAGGTACCGTGGCATTGCCTTTAATCTTTCCCGGCACTTGTGGCTTCACAGAAACAGCCACCAGCTTAAGGGAAAATACTCTTCATGCTAGCGGCTCTGCAGATGGAGCCAGGGGCCTTTCACTGGCTTCCCTGGCTCCCTCTGAAGCCCCTTAGATGGTTGCGGGGCTGTTCTGAGGGAGCAGGGCTAGGACTGCATGGGCTGTGATTAGAGTGGGGCTAGGACTGCAAATGGGCTGTGATGGTAAGGGGGGGGGAACTTGGACTGGAAATGGACTGTGATGGTGGGGTTGGGCTAGGACTGGAAATAGGCTGTGATGGGGGAACTTGGAATGGAAATGGGCTGTGATGGTGGGGGGGCTAGGACTGCAGATGGCATGTGATTGGGGGGAGTTTGGACTGGAAATGGGCTGTGATGGGAGGACTAGCATTGGAAATGGGCTGATGAGGAGCTGGAATGGGACTGGAAATGGGCTGATGGGGGGAGCTTGGACTGCAAATTGGTGATGGGCTGGAATAGGACTGGAAATGGCTGATGTGGAATAGGACTGGAAATGGGCTGATGGGGGCTGGAATAGGACTGAAAGTGGGCTGATGGGAGCTGGAATAGGGCTGGAAATGAGCTGATGGGGGGCTAGGATTGGAAATTGGCTGATGGGGGAGCTTGGAGTGTAAATGGGCTGATGGGGGGCTGGAATGGAACTGGAAAGGAGCATATGGGGTGCTAGGACTGAAAATGGGCTGATGAGAAGCTGGAATAGGACTTGAAATGGCTGATGGGGGACTAGGACTATTCCAACTATTCTTCTAGCCCTTCTCAGTGAACTCTACCGCTCTCACGATCGTGGTGATCTCTCTATCGCTGTCTCCCTGGATCTTTCTGCCGCCTTTGATGTCGTCAACCACCGTACTCTCCTCACTTGCCTGTCTGACTTTGGTATCTGAGGCACTGTTCTTCATTGGTTTCGCTCTTTTCTCTTGTCTCACACCTTTGCTGTCCACTCAGGCCCCAACATTTCCTCCTCTTTCCCTTTGCACTGTGGTGTCCCTTAGGGTTCCATCCTCGCCCCCCTTCTGTTCAACATCTTTCTTGCCCTGCTCGCCCTACTCATTCGACAGACCGGTATATCATCTTACTTCTACGCTGACAATATTCTTCTCATTCATCACACCAGCTCTTCAACCCCGGACCTCTCTGTCCTCAATGCTTATCTTACTCTCATTGCCGGCTGGTTCTCTGATAATTTTCTCTGTATCAATCCCACTAAGTCCTCTGCTATTTGGCTCTCCTTCTCTGCTACTCCTCCCACTCTAGCTCCCATGATGTCCTCTCTTCCCATCCCACTTGTCCCTATGCTCCACTATATTGGTGTCACCCTTGACTCATCAATGTCTTTCCACCCGCATATTTCCTCCCTCATATGTAGCTGTTTTTTCCATCTCCATAGGATTCGATCCCTCCGGCCCTACCTCTCCACTTCCTCCCTCACCACCCTGGTTCTCTCCCTCGTGATCTCCCGTTTGGACTACTGTAATTCAATTTTCGCTGGTCTTCGCAATTACCAGCTCCATTGTCTTCAACTTATCCAAAACACCGCCGCCCGTCTTGTCACCCATTTCTCCCCTTTCGATCATATCACCCCTTGTCTTCTCACCCTCCACTGGCTCCCCATTAAATTCAGATTTGTCTATAAGTACCTCATCACCACACACAAGGTTCTTCACACGGGTATCCCCCAGTATTTGTCCGATCTTATCTACCACCAGCCTGCTCCTCGTCTCCTCCGTTCTACTCATAGCAACCGTCTTTTGCTCCCCTCCCCACCCAAGCACACCATGAACTCACTGGTCACTCTGCATTCTTCTTTCTAAGCCCTGCCCTATGGAATTCTCTCCCACATTCTCTCTGCACTGAACCCTCTTTCCCTCGTTTTAAAGCTTTACTTAAAACCTATCTTTCTTCCCAGGCCTTTGATCTCCCTGTTGCTACATGATGGTCTTGATGCTATACACTGCCTCTATATCCCCCCTTCCTCTATCCCTTCCATCCTCTCAGCAGTTTAGCCTGTTTATGTGTTTAACTTCCCTCATTCTCTCACTACTGCTTTCCTATCAACCCATTGGCGTTCCTTTCCTCCTTTTATTTTCTAGTAGCCACTATGGTTTTTTTTGTACACCGCTCTGACACTTCGGTATGGGCGGTATATCAAGCCTTGCTAATAAATAAAAAAATAAATAAATAAATAAACAAGGACTGGAAAGGGGGAGCTGGAATGGAACTGGAAAGGAGCATTGGTGGTCTAGGACTGGAAATGGGCTGATGAGGATCTGGAATAGGAATGGAAATGGCTGATGGGGGAATAGGACTGGAAATGGGATGATGAGGGCTGGAAAAGGACTGGAAGTGGGCTGATAGGAGTTGGAATAGGGCTGGAAATGGTGCTTATCAGGGGCTAGGATTAGAAATTGGCTGATGGAGGAGCTTGGAGTGGAAATGGGCTGATGGGGGGCTGGAATGGAACTGGAAAAGAGCATAAGGGGGGCTAGGACTGGAAATGGGCTGATGTGGGGGCATGGGAGAATGGAACTAGATTAAGGTAGCAGATGCTGGGTGGGTCTAGAACTATAAGGGAGCTGATTTGGGGGGAGGACTAGAAGAGGATGGGGATGTGGAATGAGAATGGAGAGGGGAAAAGATATTTTGTGTGGGAGGGAAGAAAAGTCTACGATGGGCCGGGTATTGGGAGAGTAAGTGGGGATTGAGAATGGAAGGGTGAAATTTGAGTGGATGATAAAGGAATAAAGAAAGAAATGGTGGAAAGAGCAAAAGGGGAAAAATCTGTATGTTAAAGTAGATATAGAGAAAGAATGGAAAAAATCTAAAAGAGAAGAAAGGTCAAATTGATAGATCGCAGAAGACACGAAGAAACCAGAAGAAAGTGACTGGAGCAATTGCAACTGAAAAATATAATGCCCAAACAAAAGGTGGAAAAATACTTTTTATTTTGAATTTATTAACTGGAATATGTCAGGTCTGGGAAATATGTATCGCTAACATCTTCATGTTTATGTTTAGTGCAAGAGGAAATTAATTTATAGTTTTATTTCTCCAGTATTGTTGTACATTTCATGTTTGGCTTTTGGGGTTCCCAAATTAATTATTATCTTTCTATTTTTAAATTGTGATCCCTTGTTCTTTGTGTGGTGACAGTCTATGTTATGCATGTTTAACCAAGCTGAGGTATTCTGTTCATGTAGTTTCTATTTGACAGTCCCACTTGTTCTCTTTCCCCCAGTGAGATGTATTGGTATTCTCTGAGATGTATTGGTTTAATATTTTCAGTGTTGCCTTTTGATAGGTAGGGTTTGGTGCTTTGTGAGTCCTGGTAGTGCTGTTATGATACGGTGGGTTTGCTATGGGTTCTAAATGGTCATTGTTTATAGTACATAGAAACATAGAAACATAGAAACATGATGACAGAAAAAGACCACAAGGCCCATCTAGTCTGTCCTTCCATAACAACTACAATAGTCCACTTTTTACCTTTAGAGATCCTCTGTGTTGGTCCCATGCTTTTTTGAATTCAGTTACTGTCCTCATCTCTACCACCTCCACTGGGAGACTATTCCACGGATCCACTACTCTTTCTGTAAAGAAATATTTCCGCATATCACTCCTGAATCTATCTCCCTTCACCCTCCTAGTACTTCCTAATGGGCCTGGCGGTTGTCACTGCAATTTAGTAATGTAGAAATCTGTTAGTCTTTCTTTATCCAGACACTCATTAAGAGGCATGTTTACTAAAAGCGCATGTTAATGTTATGCAAATAGTTATGCAAATGAGGCTCCTTATGCAAATAAGGCCCCACAATTAATCTCCGCACATGGCCCCGCACCCCCCTTGGGCCGTCCTTGATTGCTGATTCACCTCAGAATTTCTCAGGTAGTCCTGAGTCTGTCAGCATGCATCTGATCATTTCTATCTTCTGTATTTCCTCTCAGTTACTTCATTTGACTCTAGAGTATATGGGACTGTTTTTTTGATACTCTATTCTGTGTTTTCTTATGAATACTGTATATCTATGTCATGTCCTGTGAACTTGCCACCACTGTCACTTTAGTACACTATCAGCTTCCACCCAAACCTATGGCGTGTCATTGCCACATAGTCCTGCAATTTGTCCAGGACTTCAGCTTTGCTCTTCGTCAAGTAAGTGAGAGCGTACCTTGGATAGTCATCCGTGATAGTCAAAATGTATCTGTTGCCTCCTGGTGTGGCCATTTTCATAGGACCCCACACATCACTGAATGAGCTCCAGTGGTCTCAAGTCTCTGTACTGACTTGCCTTTGGAAGTTTCATCTTTGTGGCCTTAGCTTTAATGCAGCATTCACATTTCTAGGTCTTTGGGCATAAGAACATAAGAACATAAGATATGCCATACTGGGTCAGACCAAGGTCCATCAAGCCCAGTATTCTGTTTCCAACAGTGGCCAATCTAGGTCATATGTACCTAGCAGTTTCCCCAAGAGACACAAGTTCCACAATGCTTGTACTGGGTCAAGCATTGATATCTTCGGTTACTTCTTAATAATGGTTTATGGACCTTTCCTCCAGGAACTTGTCCAAACCTTTTTTAAACCCAGCTACACTAACAGCCTTTACTACATCCTCCGGTAACAAATTCCAGAGTTTGATTACACGTTGAGTGAAAAAATATTTTCTTTTATTAGTCTTAAATAGTTTACCCTGTAGCTTCATTGCATGTCCCCTAGTCTTTCTATATTCTGATAAGGTAAACAATCGATCTACGTTTACCCGTTCCACTCCGTTCATTAATTTATAGACTTCTATCATATCTCCCCTCAGCCGTCTCTTTTCCAGGTTAAAGAGCCCTAACCTTTTTAGCCTTTCTTCATAGGAGTATCCTTCCATCCCCTTTACCATTTTGGTGGCTCTTCTCTGTACCTTTTCTAAAATCGCTATATCCTTTTTAAGATACGGCGACCAGAATTGCACACAATATTCAAGGTGCGGTCTCACCATGGAACGATATAGAGGCATTATAATATCTTTTGTTTTATTTTCCATTCCTTTCCTTATGATACCTAGCATTCTGTTTGCTCTCTTGGCCGCCGCTGCACACTGGGCCGAGGGTTTTAACATGGTATCCACAATGACGCCTAAATCTTTTTCCTGGGTGGTGGTTCCTAATGTGGAACCTTGCATCGTGTAACCATAGTTTGGGTTGTTCTTCCCTAGGTGCATAACCTTGCACTTGTCCACATTAAATTTCATCTGCCATTTTGATGCCCAGTCTTCCAATTTATCAAGATCCTCTTGCAATTTTTAACAATCCTCTTGGGTTTTAACAACTTTAAATAGTTTTGTGTCATCTGCAAATTTGATAACCTCACTCGTTATTCCACTTTCCAGGTCATTTATGAATATGTCAAAAAGCAGCGGACCCAGCACAGATCCCTGGGGTACACCACTATTCACCTTTCTCCATTGGGAAAATTGGCCATTTAGCCCTACCCTCTGCTGTCTATCTTTTAACCAGTTACTGATCCACAATAGTACACTGCCTCCTATCCCATGACTCTTTAGTTTTGCCAAAAGTCTCTGATGAGGGACCTTGTCAAAGGCTTTCTGAAAGTCCAGATACACAATATCAACCGACTCACCTTTGTCCACCTGTTTATTCACTCCTTCAAAAAAACATAACAGATTAGTAAGACAAGATCTTCCTTGTCTAAAGCCATGTTGGCTGTCTCCCATTAGGTCGTGACTATCTACATGCTGAGTAATTTTATTCTTTATGATGGTTTCTACCATTTTTCCTGGTATTGACGTCAGGCTCACCGGTCTGTAGTTTCCCGGATCACCCCTGGAACCCTTTTTAAAAATTGGTGTTACATTGGCGATCCTCCATTCTTCAGGTATTAGAGATGATTTTAATGATAGTTCACAGATTACTGATAGCAGTTCTGCAATCTCATATTTCAGTTCTTTCAACACCCTTGGATGTATACCATCCGGCCCAGGTGATTTGCTACTCTTCAGTTTATCTAATAGTTGTAAGACATCTTCCCGATGTATCGATATTTCCTTCAATTCTTCCGCACCTTTAAATACCACTTCAGTCATGGGTAACATCCCTACATCTTCCTCAGTAAAGACCGAAGCAAAGAATTCATTCAGTCTCTCTGCTATCGCCTTGTCGCCTCTTAGTGCTCCTTTATCCCCTTTATCATCTAATGGACCAACTGACTCTCTCACAGGTTTTTTGCTACGAATGTACTTGAAAAGGTCTTTATTTCGCGTTTTTGCTTCCGCAGCAAGCTTCTTCTCAAATTCTCTCTTTGCCTGCCTTATCAATGCCTTGCATTTGTCTTGCCAGTGCTTGTGCTGTTTCCAGATTTCGTCATTTGGCTCTTTTTTCCATTTCCTGAAAGATGCTTTTTTGGCAACAACAGCCTCTCTGACCTCACCTTTAAACCATGCTGGCAGTTTTTTGGACTTCCTTCCACTTTTCTTAAAGCGTGGAATACAGCTGGTCTGGGCTTCCAAGATAGTATTTTTCAACAACACCCAAGCTTGATGTACGTCTTTAACCTTCGCAACTGCTCCTTTTAGTTTTTTCTTAACTGTTTTCCTCATTTTATCATAGTCTCCCTTTCGAAAGTTAAAAGGTAGTACTGTGGATTTCCTTACTATGCCTCCTCCACTAATTAAATCAAAGGCGATCATGCTATGATCACTATTGCCAAGTGGCCCCAACACCCTTATTTCTTGCACTAGATCTGGTGTTCCACTAAGGACTAGGTCTAATATGGCTTCCCCTCTGGTCGGTTCATGAACCAGATGCTCCAAGAAGCAGTCATTTATTTCATTTAGGAACTTTATCTCCCTAGCATGTCCTGACGTGACACTGACCCAGTCGATACCGGGGTAATTGAAATCACCCATTATTATTACTGCGCTGTAACTTTTGTTAGCTTCCTTGATTTCTTTGAGCATTTCATCATCCATTTGGTCATTCTGGCCAGGTGCTCGATAGTACACCCCCACTGCCATTGACTTCCCCCTTTTATATGGAATTTCAATCCATATAGATTCTACAGCAGATTTTGTTTCCTGCAAAACTTTAATCCTTTCTGAGTCAATGCCCTCTCTAACATAGAGTGCAACCCCTCCACCAATTTGATCAGCTCTATCATTACGATATAGTTTGTACCCAGGTATCACAGTGTCCCACTGGTTGTCCTCCTTCCACCATGTCTCTGATATTCCAATCATATCTAACCTTTCATTTAGTGCTATATATTCTAACTTTCCCATCTTATTCTTTAGACTTCTAGCATTTGCATACAAGCATTTTAGAGAATGTATTTTATTCATGTTAATTT
This sequence comes from Ichthyophis bannanicus, assembly GCA_033557465.1. Classification (NCBI taxonomy): domain Eukaryota; kingdom Metazoa; phylum Chordata; class Amphibia; order Gymnophiona; family Ichthyophiidae; genus Ichthyophis; species Ichthyophis bannanicus. The sequence goes on along the minus strand of CM066033.1, from coordinate 3,023,754 downwards.
GGCTATTGTTAGACATGGGTAAATTGGGATCTTTAAGCTCTGTCTGCTCCATACTTGAGGGCATTTGGGCTACTTTACTCTTTTGTGGAACCTCTCTGCTTTTGGTAGTATCCTTCAAGGATACATACTTCCGAACCATCCGCTCTTGGGCGACTGTCGGCTTTCCCCTAATATCTAGTTTAAAAGCTGCTCTATCTCCTTTTTAAAGGTTAATGCCAGCAGTCAGACACCACTAGATAGTTCATGCAATTCTATCTTTGTAGTGCCATATACCCTTTGGGTGTCTGTGACCTAAATGTTTGTGCCATGTATGGATGCAATTGTGATTCTGTGTGCAAAATCTTCCTCTTTCTTGGCTGTTTCAAGGCAATACAGATGATCATCCGCTCTGAACTTAGCTATTAACTATTCTTCATCCTGGATGCTGCACTCGCCATCACTAAATTTGACAGTAAGTTCTTTAGCTGCCAGGTGCTTCAAGAATAGCAGTCCACCCTGTAGCTCTGGAACATACGAGGTGTGACAAAAAAGAAACGAGACTGTGGCAGCCACACCCATGACTCAATGCCAGTTGACTAACTGCTTATGTCATTGTGTTTTGCAACATCTCGCCACTATTCTGCTATAATATTTTTCATCTCTCTCACTCTGTTTTTCTTTTCCAGGTTTTTTTGTAGCACACTGCTCCATCGCTTTGTCATGCAAATGGAGGTGGCAGAAATATGGAGCAAACAATCAACTTGAAATTTCTGGTTAAGTTAGAGAAGGGCCCAACTGAGTGTCTTCAACTTCTCCAAAAGGCTTATGGAGAAGATGCAATGTCAAGGCCGCGAGTCTTCAAGTGGCACAAATGCTTCAAGACTGGCCGCAAGGAGGTGGAGGATGACCCCAAATCAAGACAGCCTTCCACGATAAAAACGGCTGAGAACATTGACAGAGTGAACCAGCTGCTGCAGAGTGATCACAGATTGACGGTACGGATGATAGCTGAGGAGCTCAGCCTGAACAGGGAGTCAGTGCGGACCATCTTGGTGCAGGAACTGGGGATGCGGAAGGTGTGCACCAAGATGGTGCCCAAGCTTTTATTGGATGACCAGAAGGAGTACCAGGTCAATGTTTGTCGAGACTTGCTAGAGAAGATTGGAGAAGATCCAGAGTTTGTTGGCCAAGTCATAACAGGAGACGAGACTTGGGTCTTCTGGTATGACCCAGAAAGCAAGAGACAGAGCCTGCAGTGGAAGACTAGACTGTCACCCAGACCCAAGAAGGCGCGTATGTCCAAATCAAGGATCAAGATCATGCTGATCGCATTCTTCGACCAGAAGGGAGTGGTCCATCATGAGTTTGTGCCTGAGGGTCAAACAGTCAACCAGCACTTCTACCAGCAGGTCCTCAATCGCCTCTATGACCGGGTTCGGCACAGCAGGTGGGCTCTGTGGAGAGACAAATCATGGCTGCTCCACCATGACAATGCGCCCGCACACACTGCGCTCAGTATGAGGCAGTTCTTAGCCAACAAACAGATCACAGCTCTCGACCACCCACCTTATTCCCCAGATCTCGCACCGTGTGAGTTCTGGCTCTTCCCCAAGCTGAAGACTGTGCTCAAAGGAACTCATTTCGCCTCTGTAGAAGAGATAAGGCCACTGTGACGAGGGAGCTGAGGGCAGAAGTGAATGCAGAAGTGCATTAACTCTGGGGGGGATTACTTTGAAGGGGACAATGTGTAATTTCTCTGTAGATTTTGTAATAAAACATTTATGGCACAGTCTCGTTTCTTTTTTGTCACACCTCGTAAAGCAAATCTTTTACAGGTATTATCAGTTTATGTCCATCTGCATTCGGGCATACCAGAATTCCTTCCCCAATTCCTTCTGCATTTGCTATGCTGCCATCTGCAAGATAGATTGTGTTACTGTTACTTGAATCCAATTCTGTAAAGAAATTCATAACTTGTCATGTGGCTTGTGGCATTTGAGTCTATGAACCACCCTTGCAACATATAATTCCTTGTTGATTGCATGCCACTGCCCTGTACCTAGTTCAGTAATCAGGGTCTTAACCATCTGCTTAGGCCTCTTTTGGAATTTTATTTTTTGCTCTGCTTTTCACAATGTACAGTCTCTCTTAAAGTGACCTAGTTTCTTGCATTTAAAATATGCTCTGCTTTCTTTACTGTTCAGCCTAGCTCTGGTGGCTCACAGGGATATCTCTGTATTTTTTCCACTTTGTCACATGAAAGTTCTCTCCTGCACTGGAATTCATCCATTAGCCTGCTCTTCACAAAATCCAGTGTCAGCTCTGCCTAGTTTCCAGGGCATTAATCAAAGGAATATATGATTGGTAAACTGCACAGCAAAAGGTCTAAAATGTGCTGTCCCTTATTCCTTCTCCAAAGATCTGGAGCTTTGACACCATTTCAAGAATAGAGTTTATATTCCCTTGCATTTCCTCTTCTCTGCTAAGTCTCATCATGTATAACTTTCTTAGCAAAAATAATTTGTTCTTCAGTGTAGGTATTTCATATAGAATGTTCAATGCATTTCATATTCATTTGTGACATGAATCAATTGATTATCTTCCAGCAACAAACTTATAGTAGCTCTGGCCTCTCTGTTCTTTTTATCCCAATTCTGGCAGTTTTTCTCTGGCTTTCAATCCCTTCCCACAGATCAAATCTAATTAGCAGCATTTCAACTTTAAACTTCCTTAGCTGCTAATTCTCATTGTTTAGCCTTGGTACTGTACTTCTGAGTTCCGAACTGAAAGACATTTGTTTTTCTTTCTGTCCCCCTGAATAGATAAAACTGATTTTTACTATGCTTCCAGCTCCAGTCTCCTTCTTTTCCAGGAATGATTTTCTTTGTTCCAGAGTTATTATTTCTTTCCTTTCTTTGTTTCACAGAATGATGGTTATTGGGTCCATAACCAACGCTGAGAGTCTGTTGCTTTATACAACAGACATTCACCCAATGAGGTTCAGAAGGGAAAACTGTTGAATGAGTAGTTATATGAGATATACAGACAGAGATCCATACTAAGATGGCTACAGGCAAGGCACGTGGATAGGCTAATAGTTAGAAATCAAGAACTGTTGCTGTGAAACAAGAACTGGAAACCTGAGTTTGCTCCCTTTTCAAAGGCTTCTTGGATGTAGAGTTCCTTCTGTAAGGTAACTTGTAATCTTACCCATACAACAGTGCCATCTACTGTCCTTTACTGATATACTCCTAGAACAGAAAACATTATACATTAAACTGTCATAATCAGCATGGATCTATTGTGTGCCTTTCAATAGACCTTTCTATAAGAATGCATTGCTATTTGAAACAAAATAGGAAATTTGCTGGCATTTCCTGTCATTTTGAAATGTAATATTAGAAAAAAAAAACAATGAACAAGTTCACGCATACAATATACAAATAGGATGCAGAAAAGAAAATGTTTAAATCTATGAAATAAACAGGAAATGGAATGCAAAATGAAACAAAACATTGTTTTCCAGTGCTCACACTTATACTTTTCCAATTTTGTCTGCAGTATAACCTTTCAGCAATTAAAATAATTATCAAGTCAATATTTTTAGAATTCCATCGATAGTCTTCTAGAGTCCAGTCATGGCAATTTGTTAATCTTTAGTTTTTCAGCTTGCTGTATTACATAGTCCAGTTTCATGGTGATTTATTTCAGTTCTTTATGACACATATTTATAAACACTTCCCTAATTATGCAAATCAAATTTATTCTGTACCATATTTTGTAATAGTCATGAGTATTTTCTCCCTCCCTCATGTCTCCTGATATTATATTAAAGGTCTGTGACTATTATGTTGTTCTATTCATTCTCTTCCTCTCCTGACTAATTAGATATATTATAATATATTGTCTAATTGTTTCTGACTACTAAGGCTATTGGGCCCAAGGTATTTGTAAACCACCATGAAGTTTAATTTTCTGCTCGAATGGTGGTATATCAAATCTCTTTTTAACATTTTTTATTTAGAAAGTATTGACAAAAGAAACAAGCAATATTTATCCAGTAGACATGGCAATATTTATCCAGTAGACATAAACAAAAAAAAGAAATAAAATAGTATCAAGAAATACAATCATCATTGCCATTTCAACCACAATAAAGGAGGCAAGAAGAAATATAGCAAAGTAGAAGTAATTAAACAAAAAAAAAAGCAGAGACAGTAGAATGTTCCACCACAGCAAGAATGCCCATTATGGAGTATGTTTACTAAAGAGGGTTAAGGAAACAGTTGAGTTTGAGTAATAATGGAATTGTTAAGGGTGTATGCATGTAATAAAGGCTCGGGGCATTCCAGCGGTAAGGACTCAAAGGACCACTTACCTTGTGCTAACAGGACACCAGATGTTAAGGTGCCAAGCTTGCACCTTAATGCCCAAAAACAGCACATACCTTAGTGCTGGATAAGGGAGCCCCAGTGAAAGTCAATGGAAAGTTGCTAGATGGAAGAAAAGGTGGGAGCTGATGGACCTGACAGATCCATGGTCATCCTATGTGGCGGTCAGTAACTGGGATGAGCATGTGGGAGGCATCTGGACTGATTAAGTGAGAGGTGCCCACGGAAACTGCTGTAATGTCAGTGTGTGGCATAGGATGGGGAAGACGTGTCCCCCTGCGGAGTCAGAAGCACCATGATGTGGACAGCAAAAGGATGACTGAGCAGGAGTGGTGACGTGCACATCAGTCACAAAATAGCAAGCAACCTATATGCCACAAAGGACCTGGCAGCCATTTGGAAAAAACAAAACACATTCCTATTCCTAGAATGCCTCACCAATGACATAACAGAACAGGTACACAGCCACCAATCCATTAAACCTGCTCCCTCCCTGTTAAGTGCAATGGTCAACACCAGGATATTATGAATCCTCCAGGTTTTATGTTCCTGTCATAATGTATCCCTAAATCTGCTGTAATGTAAACCACTTTGGAAACTGTAAGATAAAGCAATCTAAAACAAATGCACAATAAATTAAAAGAATAAACAGGAGAATCGTGAGTGATATACCCTAGTCCAGGGTGTAACAGCTGCCAGGAGAATACATGACTGTACATGATGAGCATATGCTGATGGAGGAACTGAAGGATGCATGGCAGTTGACCCGATGTACCAGATGTGACTGCTCCAATGCAGTTGGTGTGTGTGTGAAAATTTAATATCTGTGCCATGGGGGAGTTGCAATAACAGCCTGTTGGGTATGACAGTTGTCTCAGCTTCTCTAACCAATATATCAGCAGGTTGCAGTCAGTGCAGAGGGTGGCTACTAAAATGGTTAGTGATCTCCATTATGAGGTATATCAGGACAGACTTAAAGACCTTAATATGTATACTTTAGAGGAAAAGCAGGATAGAGGAGATATGATAGAGACATTTAAATACCTCTGTGGCATAAATGCACAGGAGAATCTCTTTCAATTGAAGGGTAAGCTCTGCTAAGAGGGGACATAGGATGTGAGTTGAAGGGGATAGACGCAAGACTAATATGCAGAAATACGTCTTTTTGGAAAGAATGCCAGATGCGTGAAATAGTCTCCCTGTGGAGGTGGTGCAGACGTGGACAGTATCTAAATTCAAATAAGCATGGGACAAACACAAAGGATTTCTAAAGGTAAAAAGGGGACTATAGTAGCTGATATGGAAGAACTGACTAGATAGGCCATGTGGTCTTTTATGGCTATCTTGTTTCTATGCTACTATGTTGCTATGCAATATTACTGACACATATGCATTGAACAACTGGACAAGTGTCACATATATTGACTATATAGGGCAAGTAAAGATGTGTGATGATCCCTGCAGGTGGCCATCCCATGAGTGTTATCTGCCTACATGTACTGCAGATATGTGATGGAGGCAAAGATGTGCAGTCACAATTATGATGAAATATACCAATCATGCCGTGTGTTATACACCTGCTGGGTCCACATGTCCGACCCTTTCCAATGGCCTACAGTAGAGCCAATATGGACATGCTGTCAGATGGGCATGAGTGCAGTGTGCATGTTTGCCAACCCAATGTGCTATCAGAACACATGAAAAACAATAATGATGTGTGTCCCCCAGGCAATGCAGACCCCGGCCTGTTTCTTGCAGGCCTTTCCCCACAGGAAAGTGTACAAACCAAGAGACAGAAGGACCCTTCCTGCAGTGGCAGGAACCCATGTAGGTAGCACATTCTGAGACATTAGTGCAGCACAGATTCAGCCTGCACACAGCGGAATACTTGCAGTACATATAGTAATGGACAGGCAATACTGTAACTGCCTACAGACACACAGCTGCAGCATATATCTATGCTCAAAAGGCCACACCACATGTGAGGGAAACATGTCCATCCTTCCTCTGGATCCCCAACACTCATCCTTAAGTGTATTAAAGGAGCAGCGGATATCAAGTGATAATATCAATGTTAAGGATGTTAGCATGTGATAAAGGACGGGGAAGGTAGTAGGTATTCTAGAGCTAAGGGCAATGTGCTCTGCCTATCAGGTGCAAAGAGGACACTGGGCATTAAGCTGCCAAGCATGCTCCCCAACAACCAAAAGCAGCGGTCACCGTAATGCAGGATAAGGGAGAGCCTGTAAAAATCAGAGTTGAGGTCATGGATGGAAGGAAAAGTATGAGCAAATGGACATGTCAGATTCATATGTACCCTCTGCGTTAGTCAGTAAGAGGGATGACAATGTAGGAGTCAGTATTACTGTATCAGTAAAGGGAGCCCAGTTAATCAGCTGTACTATCATTGTGTACCATAGGATAGGCAAGAGGTGTGCCCTAACTATGCTCCAATCTCAAAAATTATAAATTATTAATTTGTGTTGGGCATGCCATCAGGTGGAGAGTGATTTGCTCAAACTCGAAAGCTGGACACATCCATTTTAATCAAATATGGTTCAAACTCATTAAAATAAAGAGTACTTAGCTTTTTGAGGTGAGTAGCAATTGAGATGCCAACTTGATCCAAAGGATAAACCGGTTGCTTTATCCTTTGGATCAAGTTGGCATCTCAATTACTGCTGACCTCCAAAAGCTAAGTACTCTTTATTTTAATGAGTTTGAACCATATTTGATTAAAATGGATGTGTCCAGCTTTCGAGTTTGAGCAAATCACTCTCCACCTGATGGCATGCCCGACACAAATTAATAATTTTTGAGATTGGCGCATACTTGGTGATTTTTTCACTTTTCATTTATTCATACATCACCATTGGGAATTTTTGATAATCTAAGAAGTGTGCCCTGGCTGAGATAGCATGTTCATGATGTGGATAGCAAAAGGATGACTGAACAGGAGTGGTGATGCAGATCAGTCACAGGTGAGGTGTCAGTGATATGTCCTAATGTCCAAAATATCCCTGTGTGGGCCATGGTGTAGCAGCTGGCCAGAGAATACATGACTGCACATGATGGGCATATGGTGATTTATGCCCTGCAGGCTGGATGGTGGTAACAGAAAGTGCATAATGTCCATGCTGACCCAATGTACCTGATATGACCGCACAAATGGAGTTGTAGTGTGTGTACGTAAATAGCAGCTATACCATGGAGCACCTCAAAGACCATCTGCGTGAGTGGGACAGCTGCCTCAGCTTTTCCAACCACCATACAATTATCCAGACACATGTGCATGTAAGAACTGGACAAGTTTCTCATGTTGGCCATATGGAGCAAGTAAGTATGTGTGATGATCTCTGCAGGTGATCATCCCAGGAGTGGGATGTGCCTGCATGTACCACATATATGTGAAGGAGATAAAGATGTTCCATCATAGTTAGTATGAAATATTCCAATCATACCCAACTTGTCTGTCATATATCTGCTGGGTCCACATGTTTGAATCTCTGCGGTGTGCTGCTGCAGAGGCAATACAGTTATGTCTCAGAAGAGCATGATGGCAAATAACATGCGTACAGACAAAATGTGCTGTTGGAACACACAAAGCAGCATAATACTGTGTGTCTGCCAGTCAAATCAGACACTGGACTGTTCCTGGCATCAAAATGAAATGAGTATCCCACAGCCACCAAGAGAGCTAGTGGGATTTGAACCCTCATCCATCACTGTCTGAGCCAGAGATCTAACCATTTGGCTCCACCTCCATACCATCCTGAACAGTAATGCCTTGAAACAAAGAGAATTCAGGTCCTTGCCTGCAATGGGTGAAATCCAGGACATGAAACACTGTGGCTCTCACATTCTGAGACCATGGTACAACATACCTAGGGCTTGCCTACAGCAGCACACATGCAGTATGGAATGTGCAGGAAATGTGGGACTGTAGCTTCTCAACACACACACACTACTGCAGGATACATCTCTAGTCCACAGGCCAATGCACATGTAAGGTCACGATGCCCATCTCTCTACTGTTCCTCCAAAGGCAAAGAAACCACACACACGCATGAATCCGCTGTGCCGCAGTATGGCACTAATCCCAGAGGCAGCACATGTGCAGCATGTGCAGTCCCCTGTGAACTGCTATACATCCAGAGATAGACATATCTGCACATACACCAAATGTAGACCACATTACTAACCCATGTGGTCCATTGCAGACCATCTTGGGCCTCCTGGGGAGTCATGCACATGTCTCCCACCATCATGGATGACATGTCGGTACTGGGAAATGCCCCAGCGATCAGAGTCACCACTATGGCTGTGATTTCTGCTCTTGTTCTGGTATAGGTTAGCCCCTCCATTACCCATGATGAATTGTACATTCTGAACTGTTTTCTGCAAGTGATCACCAAAAGGAAAATGCTATGATCCATCACATCAGGTCAGGAATACGCAGGGACTTTGTGTGCTTCCAGAACATAACAGCTGCAAACTGTGTTACCGACTGGATGCAGGGGTCTCCTTAAATGTGAGAGGGGTACACATCACTCGGTCCCCAGGGCCTGCACTGCAATAGATAGACCCTCCGTGTCATGGAGCAGATCTATAGCACTGCTAGTATGCTGCATGTATTGTTGGAAGTGTGTGCTGCTAGTCACTTGGCTGTATGCACAATTGAGGCATACCAGAGTGTCCAGTCATATCTGGCCCTTGTGTCTTGCTCCTTTTAGCTGGGGACTGTCCTATCAGATCTCATTACAGTCACCAAGGATGCGGCAGCTGTTTCACAGAATCCCAGATGTAGTGACTTTTTCCAGAGGGTGCTGACACCAACCTGATGGGACTGCAATGCCAATAGTTATCATCCCTAGATCAGCTGTTAGCAGGATCTTCTGGGACTTCCAATCTACTACAGTAAGCACAGTCAGTCTGCATGTGTTGGCCACCACAGGGCTGTGGCAGCCATTCATGTTCTAACTGTGCCCAGTCTACTAGTCATCACATACTGAGTGTGCACAGAGCGGCCATGTACACCCTGGCTTTATACAAACTGCAGTGATTGGACTCCCAAGAAAGTAACTGCAGCTTGAGACCATATATATAATCACAATGTGGATACATAGCCGTGATATGGTCACAGCTTGGTCAGAGTGAGAGTGGAAGAGATAGTAAGGAAATCCACAGTACTACCCTTTAACTTTCGAAAGGGAGACTATGATAGAATGAGGAAAACAGTTAAGAAAAAACTAAAAGGAGCAGTTGCAAAGGTTAAAGACGTACATCAAGCTTGGGTGTTGTTGAAAAATACTATCTTGGAAGCCCAGACCAGCTGTATTCCACGCTTTAAGAAAAGTGGAAGGAAGTCCAAAAAATTGCCAGCATGGTTTAAAGCTGAGGTCAGAGAGGCTGTTGTTGCCAAAAAAGCATCTTTCAAGAAATGGAAAAAAGAGCCAAATGATGAAACCTGGAAACAGCACAAGCACTGGCAAGTCAAATGCAAGGCATTGATAAGGCAGGCAAAGAGAGAATTTGAGAAGAAGCTTGCTGCGGAAGCAAAAACGCGAAATAAAGACCTTTTCAAGTACATTCGTAGCAAAAAACCCGTGAGAGAGTCAGTTGGTCCATTAGATGATAAAGGGGTTAAAGGAGCACTAAGAGGCGACAAGGCGATAGCGGAGAGACTGAATGAATTCTTTGCTTCGGTCTTTACTGAGGAAGATGTAGGGATGTTACCCACGACTGAAGTGGTATTTAAAGGTGTGGAAGAATTGAAGGAAATATCGATACATCGGGAAGATGTCCTACAACTATTAGATAAACTGAAGAGTAGCAAATCACCTGGGCCGGATGGTATACATCCAAGGGTGTTGAAAGAACTGAAATTTGAGATTGCAGACCTGCTATCAGTAATCTGTGAACTATCATTAAAATCATCTCTAATACCTGAGGATTGGAGGATCGCCAATGTAACACCAATTTTTAAAAAGGGTTCGAGGGGTGATCCGGGAAACTACAGACCGGTGAGCCTGACATCAGTACCGGGAAAAATGGTAGAAACCATCATAAAGAATAAAATTACTCAGCATATAGATAGTCATGACCTAATGGGAGACAGCCAACATGGCTTTAGACAAGGAAGATCTTGTCTTACTAATCTGTTATGTTTTTTTGAAGGAGTGAATAAACAGGTGGACAAAGGTGAGTCGGTTGATATTGTGTATCTGGACTTTCAGAAAGCCTTTGACAAGGTCCCTCATGAGAGACTTTTGGCAAAACTAAAGAGTCATGGGATAGGAGGCAGTGTACTACTGTGGATCAGGAACTGGTTAAAAGATAGAAAGCAGAGGGTAGGGCTAAATGGCCAATTTTCCCAATGGAGAAAGGTGAATAGTGGTGTACCCCAGGGATCTGTGCTGGGTCCGCTGCTTTTTGACATATTCATAAATGACCTGGAAAGTGGAATAACGAGTGAGGTTATCAAATTTGCTGATGACACAAAACTATTTAAAGTTGTTAAAACCCAGGAGGATTGTGGAAAATTGCAAGAGGATCTTGATAAATTGGAAGACTGGGCATCAAAATGGCAGATGAAATTTAATGTGGAGAAGTGCAAGGTTATGCACCTAGGGAAGAACAACCCAAACTATGGTTACACGATGCAAGGTTCCACATTAGGAACCACCACCCAAGAAAAAGATTTAGGCGTCCTTGTGGATACCATGTTAAAACCCTCGGCCCAGTGTGCAGCGGCGGCCAAGAGAGCAAATAGAATGCTAGGTATGATAAGGAAAGGAATGGAAAATAAAACAAAAGATATTATAATGCCTCTATATCGTTCCATGGTGAGACCGCACCTTGAATATTGTGTGCAATTCTGGTCGCCATATCTTAAAAAGGATATAGCAATTTTAGAAAAGGTTCAGAGAAGAGCCACCAAAATGGTAAAGGGGATGGAAGGCTACTCCTATGAAGAAAGGCTAAAAAGGTTGGGGCTCTTTAACCTGGAAAAGAGACGGCTGAGGGGAGATATGATAGAAGTCTATAAATTAATGAACGGAGTGGAACGGGTAAACGTAGATCGATTGTTTACCTTATCAGAATATAGAAAGACTAGGGGACATGCAATGAAGCTACAGGGTAAACTATTTAAGACTAATAAAAGAAAATATTTTTTCACTCAACGTGTAATCAAACTCTGGAATTTGTTACCAGAGGATGTAGTAAAGGCTGTTAGTGTAGCTGGGTTTAAAAAAGGTTTGGACAAGTTCCTGGAGGAAAGGTCCATAAACCATTATTAAGAAGGGACCCAGGATATCAATGCTTGAACCAATACAAGCATTGTGGAACCTGTGTCCCTTGGGGAAACTGCTAGGTACGTATGACCTAGATTGGCCACTGTTGGAAACAGAATACTGGGCTTGATGGACCTTGGTCTGACCCAGTATGGCATATCTTATGTTCTTATGTTCTTATGCCTCTCAACATGAAATGATATGCGCACACTGTTCATGCTTATTGCAGACACATGTTAGGCTGGCTCTGTCATATACATCCTGTGCAAATGGAACTGTTTCTAACAATACTCATAATCCTCTTCCCTTCATTTGCGTACCCTTTTGACTTTGGACTTGTGTAATTGGAATTCAATGCAAGGTGCACTGGATATTGGGCCACAGACAGGCTGTCAGTGCATGTTGGGGCATAGTGGCCTATGTCTGACACATCTCCAAACATTGTGTCACCCTACACAGCATGTGGCAGTGAGCATGGCATAGTGCCATGCTTGTATACCCATGTTATTTATTTATTTATTTATTTATTTAACATTTCTTATATACCACCCCTTCCAACAATCAGGGGCGGTTTACATTGAACAATAATTATAAAAACTTGCATTGGATCCTGCTGAAATGACCAGTACAGTACATGCATCCACCTACACTGCAGGCACAGTGCTCCCCCCCCCCCCCCAGAGCACATCGAAGCATGGCAGCTTGTACATTGGGCCTCACACTGTATGTAGAGTTGGTAAAGAGCTGACTGCAGCATGCTGTATGCACAGACATAAAGCACAGACATCACATGCATTGCTGCAGTCCATAGACCATGAGCACTGTGGGTCTGGCACAGAACTACCAGGCTACAGCTGTGAGTGCTCCTAGGCCCTAGGAAATGAAAGCAGAGTATGTCAGAGGGGAGACATAGTGGGAATGGTACAGGTGCAAAATGAAGTAGTACAGGCCCCCAGATGGGAGGCAAACCCAGCACCTTGAGTCAGGCACAGAACCACCAGGTAAGAGCTGTGAGTGCTCTCAGGGCCTAGGAGATGAGGGAACTGGGCTCTGTGCATGTACACCAAATACAATGACCAGAGGTGGGCCCCTCCCCTCCAGCATGGCAAGGCAGGGTGACGGGCCACCGATAGCGTATGAGGACAGGGCGCATGATATACATGCACATAGTGCCAGCAGCACCCCCCCCCCTCTCATTGAGTAGGCAGATCTGTGTCCTGGAATGGAGGAATAATGAGGTAAGTCTCTACCCCACAGGCATTTCTAGATCCTGTGTGACACAGAGGCATACTGTGTGTGATACTGCCACAGATGCCCACGCCTGATAAGGCATATCTGGCAGCAGCTGCAGGAGGAGCAGGGTGAGAAGCCATGCAGATACCCAGTCTGAACAGCAGGCCGACAAGCCACTCAACACTGAGGTGGGCCAACACATGTAAGAGCAGACACCGCTGTGACATGGACACCACAGAAACAGCATGCCCCCACCCCAAGGTCCAACAGCACATAGTCTCAGCCCACATTGCCCCACTCCCTGCAGCACTGGGAAGTGCTGGAACACCCTGTGTGTGTGCCCACCTCCCCCCTCCCAGAAACCACAGTAGTGCAGCAACAGGAAGAGCAGGGTGTGAACATGTGTGAGCAACCACCACGATCTCCCATAGAGAGGTATGGGCACTGAGCACGGTAAGGTGACACAAAGAGGCCTGCCTGCCCCACCACAGTGGCAGTCACAGGAGCACTGTCTGAAGCTTGACACAGGAAAGACATACCTGATGTGGGCCACCCATGGGACTGGAATGACAGCACCCTGTACCATTGGCATACCAGGAATGCAGTTTCCTATGGATGACCTGCCAGACACGAAGCAGAGACATCACCATTGTGAAGCTAACCATGACCTCTGTCCCCCACAGAAGCAGCACAGCAGGAGGAGGACTCCCCACCCCCATCCCCTGATGGCTGCACCCCTGACACCATGGAGGACACCAGCACAGATACACACCTCAGCTCCAGTGGGGCTGGCAGCATGTACCATCAGCGGGAGCAGCAGCAGCAGCACACTGTCAAGTCCCATCCTCCTGTCCAATCTAACACCATCAGTGGATGATGAGGAGGGTGAGGAGGGCCTGGCATGGGAGGCAGTATTCTCCCCCTCCACCAACCTTGAAGGGGACAGAGCTGATGGCAGTGTGCTGTGGGGACCTATGTCCCACAGCACACCTGGGTGAAATGGGCTGATGGGGGGTTAGGATGAGACTGGAAATGGCTCATGGGGGCTAGGGCTGCCTAACCCTACATCAGCCCATTTCCAGCCCTAGCCCCCATCAGCCATTTCCAAATGGGCTGATGGAGGGTTAGGATGAGACTGGAAATGGCTGATGGGGGCTAGGAGTGGAAATGGGCTGAAATAAGTCTGGAAATGTCTGATGGGGGACTAGGATTGGAAATGGGATTATGGGGTGCTAGGATTTATTTAGCTGTATTTATATCCTGCTTTTCACTGGGTCAAAGCGGTCAATTGGGGGATACATTTAACACGAGGGGATATGAGACACATATGCTAATACTTACAGGGAACATGGGCAATGGAGGGTTAAGTGGCTTGCTCAAGACCACAAGGAGTGCCTATAGGACTAGAAATCCCAACCCCTCTGGCCTGAGATTGTTGTCCCCAGGTGGTACTTGAACCCCCGGCCCTCTGGCCTGAAGTACCTTGTCCTAACCACTAGACCACTCCTCCCTTGACTAGATGAGATGAAAAATGGCTGATGGGTGCTAGGACTGGAAATGGGCTGATGGGGGTCTGGAATAGTACTGGAAATGGCTGATGGGGGGGGGCTAGGATTGGAAATGGGCTGATGGGGGGAGCTTGAACTGGAAATGGGCAGATGGGGGCTAGAATAGGACTAGAAATGGCTGATGGGGGCTAGGACTGGAAATGGGCTGATGGGGGGTCTGGAATAGGACTGGAAATGGCTGATGGGGGCTAGGATTGGAAATGGGCTGATGGAGGGGATGAGAGAATGGGACTAGAAGGGAGCGGATACTGGAGTAGGGCTGGAACTAAAAGGGAGCTGATGTTGGGGAAGGATTAGAAGGGGATGGGTCTAGGGTGTGAGGATGGAGAGGGGAAATTATATTTTGTGTGGGAGGCTAGAAAAATCTACAATTGGCCGGGTATTGGGAGAATAAGGGGGGGATTGAGGATGGAAGGGTGAAATTTGAGTGGATGAAAAATAAAGAAAGAAATGGAGGAAAGAGCAAAAAGGGAGAAAGATCAGTATGTTAAAGCAGATGTAGAGAGAGAATGGGAAAAAAAACTAGACGAGAGAAAAAAGAACAAATGGACAGCAGACAATGGAGAGTTAGCCAAAGACATGAAGAAACCAGAAGAAAGTGACTGGAGCAATTGCAACTGAAAAATAAAATGCCCAAACAACTTTTTTATTTTGAAGTTATTAACTGGAATATATCAGCTTTGGAAGATGTGCATTGCTAATGTCTTTGCATTTTTGTTTAGTACAAGAGGAAATTAATTTATAGTTGTATTTCTCCAGTGTTGCTGTACATTTCAGCTTTGGCTTTTGGGGTTACCAGTTTAATTATTGTCTTCCTATTTCTAAATTGTGATTCCTTGTTCTTTGTTTGGTGATGGTCTATGTTCTGTATGTGTAACCAAGCTAAGGTATTTGCTTATGTAGTTTCTATTTGTCAATGCCACTTGTTCTCTTTCTCCAGTAGAAGATGCATTGGTATTCTCTAAGATATAATGTTTAATATTTGCAGTGTTGCCTTTTTGATAGATAGGGTTTGGTGCTTTGTGAGTCTTGGTAATGCTGTTATGATATGGCGGGTTTGCTATGGGTTCTAAATGGGCAGTGTTTATAGTACTTCCTAATGTGCCTGGCATTTGGCACTGGAGTATAGTAATGTAGAAATCTGGTAGTCTTTCTTTATCCGGACACTCATTAAGAGGCATGTTTACTAAAGGTTAACGCATGTTAACATTATGCAAATATTTATGCAAATGAGGCCCCCTTATGCAAATGATGCCTGCAATGAGTCTTTGCACATGGCATGTAACCACCCTTGGGCTACCCCTGCCCTTACCACAAGGTTTTACTTTATGTTAGGGTTTCCAGCATTTAAGGGGCTTTTAAACAATGTATGCAACAGGCGTTAAGGGAGCACACGCTGTTAATGCCCTCTCTCTGCCCCTTTAATGTCCACTCTCTGCCTACTGTACCCTTAACGTTTCTGGAGCCTTTAATGCCCGTTAAAGCAGCTTTTTTGCAGCATAAAGGGCACAAGGGTGCTGATAACAGGCATTAATGGCCCACTGGCTCCCTTAACGCCTTTAGTAAGCATACCCCATTGTGTGCATCATTTTATATTTGTCCTCATTAAATTTCATCTACCATTTAGATACTCAACCTACTAGTCTCACAAGATACTTCTGCAATTCCTCGCAACCTTCTGCTTTTCTTACTTTAAATTATTGTCATCTGCAAATTTGATTACTTCATTTGTTGCTTATTTCTCCAGATCATTTATGGACATGCTAAACACAGATCCCAGCAGAAACCTTTGGAACACTCCATTATTGACCTTTTTTCAACTGGAAAACTCACCATTTAATCTTATTCTCTATTTCCTGTTTTTTTAGCCACTTATAAAACACAGTGTGGCATGCCTCCTATCCATTACTGTTTTAATTTCCTGCGGAGTCTCTCATTAAGCTATCTGACAAATGCCTTCTGAAAATCCAGATATACTCTATAAAGCAGTTTATATTTATCCACATTTGTTTACACCTTCAAATAATCTAATAAATCAATTAAGCAATACTTCCCCTTGCTAAACTCATGCTGACTTATTCCCATCTGTCTAAAGGTCAGTAATTTTGGTTTTAGATTATTTCTAAAGAAAAGAAAAGAGGAAGGTGATCTCCACAAATAAGAATGCCAAAGGAAGCAGCAGAGAGAGACCACAGCCACATGAGATGGTCTTCTATTAAAACATTTTATTGACGGCTCAACTGCTTCTGCCCCCATGCTAACAGAAAGTTGGCACTGGGCATTGGTGGAGGTGGAAGCAAACAGCCCTGTGGTGCTGAAATTTCAAAGGTAAGCATTGCAGGTCTTTTTCAGGCCATTGCTGCCACAGTAGGTCCCAGTGAGGGGCAACAGCAGCAGTAACCAGTGCCCCTGAGGGTCAGAGCTTCAGGCAACTGCCTAGTTCGCCTAATAGTAACTCTGGCCCTACAGAAGATTTGCTATCTTCATAAAAAGCTTTTTTTAAAAAACATTCTACTAAAACATCCCACCAATAGCATTTATAATTTTGTCTAGACAACTTGTTGGCTGGCAAAAATTAGTTACCGACAAAGAGACTGTGATGGGGGCGTTCCAGTGATGTGGCTTGAATATCAGCACTGTCCTGCTAAATTTAGTTAGACAAAATTGCTTAAAGTGCCAGAGAATATCCTGATAGTGACCTGGATAAAGATATCCAGTTTGCTTTATACCTACCTCAGCACTGAACATGGCTCAGTTTAAGAAAGGTGTTGGTGTTTATAAAATCCAAATCCATTAACCATTATTTAGCTGAATAGCCTTAAGTGCTTTTTGACATTGCACTCCATAGGCGATTTATAAATAAATGGCATGCCCTTGTGATTGACTGTGTGCCCCAAAGTGACTGAATTAGAACTGCTTGAGTGAGAAATGACAAACCGTAGTGGTAAATGGAGTTCTGCCTGAGAAAGAGAGTGTTACCAGCGGTCTATGATTCTTTTCAATATATTTTGTAAGCGACATTATGGAGGGGCTATCAGGAAAGGTTTGCCTTTTTGCAGATGATATCAAAAGCTATAACAGGGTAGATACTTTGAAAAGTGTAGAAAATGTGTGGAGGGATCTACTGAGACTTGTGGACTTGGTAGCTAAGATTTAATGAAAAAAAATGGCAGGACCATGCATTTGGGCTGCAAAAATTCAAGGAAGCAGTACGATATCAGAAGTGAAGTATTTCTGTGCATTAAGGAAGAGTGGGACCTGGAGGTGATTGTATCTGATGATCTTAAGGATGCCAAACAGATAGAAAAGGTGACAGGAAAAGCCAGAAGGATGCTGACCCTGGGTACTTTAGGAGAGGAAAGTCTCGCAGGCAAAAGGAGGTGATAGTGCCTCTATAAATCTCTAGTGAGGCCTTAAGTGGAGTACTGTGTGCAGTTATGGAGATTGTGCCTTCAAAATGATATAAATCAGATGGAATTGATCTAAAGGGCAGCTAATAAAATGGTTGATGTTCTTTGTTATAAAGCATACGGGGATAGACTTAAAGATCTAAATATGTATGTTCTGCAGGAAAAGCACAGCAAAGGAGATATAATAGAGACATTTAAATATTTTTGTACCTTCAAGTCAATACTGACTCCTGGTAACCCAGCTGTTTCTGGGTTTTCTTGTACAACACAACAAAGAGCAGCGCTCTTGCAAACCAACCAGGATACACAAAAAGCAAGAGACGAAAGTCGTCAAGGGATGATTAAGAAGTCCTTTATTCACAGAGACCCCAACGCGTTTCGGCGGAAGCGCCTTCCTCAGGGGGTATACAGATTGTGCGACAAAGGTGATACTCTACTTGGTCTGTGTATTCAAGATGTCATAGCGCCGATCATGAAAATCCTCTTTAAATCAAAAGGAGCACCGTCAATAACTCAGCTTTCAAACACAGAATACACAGACCAAGTAGAGTATCACCTTTGTCGCACAATCTGTATACCCCCTGAGGAAGGCGCTTCTGCCGAAACGCGTTGGGGTCTCTGTGAATAAAGGACTTCTTAATCATCCCTTGACGACTTTCGTCTCTTGCTTTTTGTGTATCCTGGTTGGTTTGCAAGAGCGCATATGTGCATCGAAAATTAATGACAGATGCACCACCTAGCAGGAAAATGAATTTATACCTAGAAGCCCCACAGTACGTCAATTGACACATTCAGTTGTCTTGGATGCGTCAATTGACATACTTTGGGGCTTCTAGGTATAAATTCATGTTCCCACTAGGTGGTGCATCTCAATCACTGTTTACAATTTTACTCCAGCATTACAAACAGTAAACACACGATGACATCATGTAATGATGTCACATACTGCACGTATTTAACAAATAAGTAACTTCACTAATTCACATCTGCATTTCATGCTAAACACAGTCGTCGTAATAATGCGTCAATTTGGGGTTTCTAGGTAAAATTCCTTTTGGGGCTTCTAGTGTTAACAGGAAGGAGGCTCTGGAGTAAGAGATCATAGGATGAGGGTGAAAGGAAGTAGACTCAGAAGAAATATTTTTTTACAGAAAAAAAAGTGCTAGATGTATGCAACAGCTTTCCAGTAGAGGTGGTAGAGAGAAGGACAGTATTTAAATTCATGAAATCATGGGGAAAGCCTAAGGAATCTCTGAAGGAGTGAAAGGATCATAGAACTGAGCATCATTTTACTGTACATGTTTACATGTTTATATGTTTCTAATACTTCTTAGAAAGGCAATCCAACTTTCTGAATAATTACAGTAGTATTGATCTTATCGCTCATATAACTATGCTTATTACTCATTACCTTATTATTAATCATAGTCATCTGTCATACGCCCCTCAGCCCTCTGCCTAGGGGTCAGAGGGTTGGGGCTGCCATGATGTTCTTTATACAGAAAATGACTATAGCTTTTACTCCCGCTATGCCTTATGGGAGTGGTAGTTTTTAGTCCTCTGATAAAAGGATAGCCGTGAGTCGAGTGTTAGGCAAAAATTGACAAGAAAATTGATTCCCCTTCCCAAACAGACTTAGGGGTATGTTTACTAAAACCCCGCTAATGTGCGCGGCCCGCTAGTGTGCGGATGCCATATAAGGAGTGGGCGTTTCTTTCTGAAAAAGAAAAAACGGGATTTAAATATGCGCTAAGGTGCGCAGCGCCCATGTGCGCCCCGCACATTAGCGCATGAGAAAGCTGCGCGGGAGGCATAAGTGGCGCGCTGATGTGCAAGCAGAAAAGCAGAGCCACAGCAGAATGGTTAAGACACTGACCAATGGTGCAGGGATCAGGGGTTCAATCCCCCACAGTACCCAATGAAGACAGCTGGCCGAGGCATTACTTTAGGAGCCAGTTTAATATTGGGTGGCATAAGGTGGCGCGCTGATGGGCATAAGACAGCGTGCTATTGCTTTAGGAGGCATTTTAATATTGGGCGGCATAAGGCGGCGCGCTGATGTGCAAGCACAGGAACAAAACCACAGCACAATGGTTAAAACACTGACCAATGATGCAGGGATCAGAGGTTCAATCCCCCACAGTGCCCAATGAACAAGGCTGGCTGAGGCATTACATATTATGGGGAAGATTGCTTTAGGAGGCATTTTATTTTTATTTTAATTATCACTACTAGCAAACGCACTCTCAAAGCGTGTTAACATAAGGCGCCCCATAAGGCACATTTTAAAGTGCACTGTCCGCCAAGGCACCCTAGAATGTTGCTTATAGGGCGCTTTATAGGGTGCCGTGTGAGGTACCGCAAGGTCAGAGTACTGTTTTTGATGGCAGCACTGTGCAGTTTAAGGAATGAAAAGCATAAGTAGGTGCACTGACAGGCAAGGAGAAGCAGCAGTGTAGCACAATGGTTAAGGCACTGACTGCTGATACAGGGGTCATGAGTTTGCTCCCCAGTGTGCCTAATACATAAGGCTGGATGAGGCATCAGCTTTGCAATGTATGTTTTCTTTCCTGCAGCACTTTATTTTTATTTTATTAATTTCTGCCAGCAAACACGCCCTCACGTGCCGTAATTGAAGGTGCCGTATAAGGCACCCTATAAGGCACTCCATAGGGCACATTATAAAGTGCACTGTCTGCCACGGCACCCTAAAATGTCCCCTAAAGGGCACCCTATAAGTTGCATCACAGGATAATGTATAGTGCACCTTACATGGAAGGGAACCATAAGATGCCCTATAGGGCGCCCTATAAAGCGCCCTCAGAGGCACCTTATGGGTACAGTACGCTGAGGGTGTTTTTGCTGGCAGCAAAAATGTACATTAAAAAGAGAGAATGCTTTGGGCAGCCCTATCAAATAACCCCACTGTGGGTTTGAACCCATGACTTCTGGCTCTACAGGCAGTGAAATAACCATTATGTAACAGCCCTATAGCTGCTAACAAGCCCCTGGCTGGCTGCAGAGGGAGTGCACGTCACCACACAGACAGTCTGCTGTGGTCTCCAGGATAGGGTTAGCCCACCCGTACCCATGATGCACTGCACATGCAAATCAGCTGTCCACAGATAAACACAAGATGGAGAATGCACCCCCACAGCACCTCGGCCTGGTAGGGGGTACCGACTGTGTGTTTTACTGGCACAGAGTAGCTACACACTGTCACATTGTGCGGGTACTGTGCTCACCCTGAGGGTGCGGTGAGGCTCCCAGCACCAGGTCCACAGCACCTTCCATGGCTGAAAGAGGCCATGCTGGAGGTCCAAAGCAGTGTTAATCTGTGAGATAGGTAGTTTTTGCAGAAACACCTTGGATATCTTTGTCTGTCTGTCTGTCTGTCTGTCTGTCTCAGTCAGGTGTAGCCCCTATGGACCCGTAGGTGGGCCATGTACCACCACCACCACCCCCCCCCCCCGGGCCGAGGGTGGCAAACAGGACCTCCCATCAACAGATCCACATTCTACCTCCCTGCAATGGTGGCAGTAGAGGGGGCCCATCAACCCCAGTCCTACTGGGGAACAGACACCCTACAGGGCAGTCAATGCAGCTCTGTATACATCCATAACATAATAGCAGACAGACTTTAGGCCTGGATATGCTAAGCTGCACCCCACCACTATCTGATATTCTCCTACATCAAGCCTTCAGCCACTACAACCTGCAAGTCACTCCATCAAGACACATACCAGCTGAAAACAGTCTGCTAGCTAGTCCATAGTGCATGTTCCCAGTAGAAATGCATGCACCCAGAACTGGGATATCAGCATACACAACAAGCAGATAAATCAGTGACTGGGCCCCAAAAGGAAACCCATAAATATCACATGAGAGAAATACTATATAGCACTATGGGGGTGCCTAGCCATGCTGTCATCACTGCACAGTCAGGGTGAGAGTGATCCCCCAGCAGGACATACTGAGGTCACCCTGTCTGTGTAGGTGGTGGCCGGGCACTACAATGTCCCAGCCAGTGCCCTATGCCCTGTGCAGATGCATCCTGGCCAGGTCACCCTGTCCGGGCTATACCCATGGTACCTTGCTCCTCATTATGCACATTGTCAGGCCAATACTGGCAACAGTGCTGGCAGTATGGGCTGTGGAAGGTGTTTGCAGCCACCACACACTGTATAGACAGACACACACTCCCACACCTATGCCAGCATTGTGCTACTATAGAGGAGTTAGCAGCCCTGCCCACCACACCAGTCCTGGGCACAGTACAGGCATGGATATGCTACGCAATACTGTTGGGGGTCACTCCCCAGGGTGGTAAACACTGTCAGAGACCAGACCTGAAGCACACACCGCAGACATCAGAAAGATTGTTATGATGGAGCTCAATGAGCAAACTGTGCTTAACGTAGGACTTGCTATCTGCCAGTAATCATAGGAAACATTTGATAGGTGTGTACCGTATACCCAGGTGTAGGGTGGCATTGCTAAGGTATGCAAGTGCTAGTATTGGGAGATGCACGCAGGGCCCAATGTCCTGCCTCTCCAGGAGGCATTGGCCAATGGGGCCTGTGGGTGTGGGTGTGTCTGCCCCTGTTGGCTGCTGCTTTACGGCAGAGGTTCCCAACTCCAGTCCTGGTGTGACAAACACTGTTCGGGTTTTCATGCTGTCCCTCATGAATATGCATGAGCTACATCTGCAAACCATGGGGGTGGTGCATAGATATGCAGCACAGGCATCTTTATTAGAGGCAGCATGGAACCTGAATGGTGTGTGGCCCTCCAGGACTGCATTTGGGAGACTCTGCTCTAGGTAATGCGCCTGTTTATGGTGTCTGTGCTCGGTAGGGTAAAATATAGGCGTATTAACCATGTATATGTTCTCAGCAATAAAGGTTTGTCCTTACTATCACGGTTTAGTTGTGGGAAAAATATGTGGACTGGATTGGCAGTAGCCCCAGCTGGGCTTTGAACCTGTGACCTATCTGTTCTTGCACACACTGTCTGTGTGCACTGCACCACCATGTTGCCACAGATATGCTGCATTCCCTGGGGAGTCCATGACTGTACATCCGACAGAGCCTGTCTGTTGCAGTGGACGGTACCAGCTTGCACAGGGTTGGCCACTGTCTGCTGTGGCTAGCAGCCACTGCCCCCTCCACCACCTGTACCCTTCCGCCAACATGCTGACATGTCCTTATCTTGGAAAAAGCATATAACCTGATTGAGTTGTGGCACTCCAGGACTGCATTTGGGGGACTCGGCTGTAGGTAATGCCCATTGTTATGGTGTGTGTGCGGTGTAGGGTAAAATATAGGTGTTTGAACCATGCTTATGTTCTCTGCAATAAAGGAGTGTCTTTACTATCTCTGTTTAGTGGTGGGTAAAATATGGGGGGACTGGGTTTGCAGGAGCCCCAGCTGGGATTTGAACCTGTGATCCTCTGCTCCTGCAGGCACTGGCTGTGTCTGCTGCACCACACTGTGGCCACAGAGACAGTGCAGTCCCTGGGGATAGGAAACCTTGCCGAACGAGTCAGAAACCCTGCTCTGCTCTCCAAAAAAAAGAAATGATTTTTGGAAGGGTCTACGGAGCGTAGACCCTTCCAAAAATCATTCCTTTTTTTTGGAGCTTTCCTGGGAGTGTTTTTTAATGTTGCCCATTGATATCACTATTGGCCAGCTTGGTTATGTTTTTTCCCCAATTTTTCGAGGTCGTTTTTGAGGTTTATTTGCCCTTTTGTACTGTGCACATGTATCACACTGCTCACGAGTTTGGAGGTTTCCCCGGTTTTGCTGTACATTGCTGACGGAAATGGTTTCTTTCCCTTTAAATCGGCTCTAACGCGAGGTTTTCACTCGCGGTATTTTTTAGCTTGAATTTCAGCCCCGCTCCTGTGCAGGGAGCCTCTCCCCTCCCACTCTCCACCCATTGACCCCGTCCCTCCACCCCTTGGGAGCCTTCCTCCGCCCTCGGAATGCCTTTCCACGCCTCTATCGCACATCAGCGCGCCGTGCACTTGTGCGGGCCCGTTAGTGCAGCGCGCACATGTGCGGGGCACAAAAACATACTATTAGCGTGCGCTAAGGTACCATAGCGCACACTCAAGTGCGCCCCGCACAATTGCACGGTTTAGTAAACATACCCCTTAGTGCAGAACAAACAGTACTCTTTACAGGAGCTTTGCTTGAAGGTTATTTACAGAAACAAAATAGCTGTATTTTCTTACTCCTGGCTTCCAAAACGTGCAAGGTATTTTTCTCTACAACAAAGTAGTAAATCAAAACAGCTTCTTCTTTTTTCCTCAAAGAAGAAGATTCCTTTCCTCTGTTTTATCTCAGCTCATTCACCCAAATCTTTAGCGAAGAGATTTAATGTTGTCTGCGAGACAGAGCGTACAATCCATTGGAATTTCTTCTGAGTCAGCAGAATTAAATTCCCATTGCATCTCCTCAACCTCCGGGCTTACTGAGCTTTGTTTCAAACTGTTACTGCTAGGCCGGGAATAATCTCTCTCTAAGAACTGGGGCATTTCCCCTGGGTACAGTACTAGATGGTGAGGTCTTGTAAGGTTTGTGGCTGTGGGGATACTTCCCTGGCTCTCCCCTAGTTCTCTCCAGCTGCTAGACAATGCTTTATACCTTTCTGCATTCAATGCCTGCCTAAAGCACTGCCCTAGCTCTTTAGTACAAGCTGAGCCTCTTGACTTCCCCGGTTTAGTGTTAGGTTCCCACCTGTATAGACCTTGAGACCTTTCCTCCGGCAGTGAGATCTGAAGGGCTCCCAACTCTCTCCGTCTAGGCAGGTTCCTAGTAACTGGCTGTGCCTTCTCTCCTTCTGCTCGGCTAGTCTCACTTCCCGAACTACAACCAGGTTCTTCACAGAGTCTCCAACCTTCTGAAGTCTCTGAGCCTCTCCACTTCTCTGAAGCTCTCCGTGTGCCAGTCTTTCCTTCTTGGCCACTGCTTCCTTCTCTGCCACTCCTTCCACCTCTTTGCTTTCTGCCAGGCCTTCTGCTTCCCTCCTTCTCTGCCTCCTTCTCCTCTCTCCCTGGAGCTACTGAGCAGCGTTTATCTTTCTCCTCTCTGAAGCTTGGCTCGACTTTTTTAAGCAGGTGAGAGTAATCCAACTCCAAGCTTGCTGCTATGTCAGAGCTTGGGTGTGTCAGTTCAACTGCTCCCTCTCTCTGCTTGTTTCTCTTGTGCAGACCCTGAGCTGTGTGTGTTGGCTGACTGTCATTTTTAAAGGTAAAATCCACCTTTCTTTCTACTTCCATAGGCTCTGCCTGTGCTTCTGTATTACACATCTTAAATCAGACAATAAAATGATCTGATCTAGAAATTGGTAATGTGAAAAAAAACATATACTTAAAAAGACTAGTGTTTCATACAAAGTCACTCAATTGGAACATGTGGATTACCTTTCCTTCTAGTACTGTAAGTCCAGTAGAGTTCTTCTGGCCTTGACTTCCTTCTGGAATATGGTCTCTCTGGCTTCCTCTTCTTTCTCTGTCCCTGTAAAGTCCTCCTTCATCATCCTGCTTCTGCTTTCTTCACATCTTGTTTTTCTCCACATTTTTCTC
Source organism: Ichthyophis bannanicus (assembly GCA_033557465.1). NCBI lineage: Eukaryota > Metazoa > Chordata > Amphibia > Gymnophiona > Ichthyophiidae > Ichthyophis > Ichthyophis bannanicus. The sequence continues at coordinate 2,998,287 of CM066033.1, read as the reverse complement.
CTCCCCCCCCCCCCACCTCCATTCTTCAACTTCTCTTCCCTGTCCTTTTATCAGATTCCTTGGCTTGTTTTGCCCAAATAGCCAAATGTCTTCCATCTTGAAACTTCACTGCATTTGGCATTTGAGCCTTTTCAGTAGCAAGCATACTGAAAAGGTTACATCTAGTCTGAGGCAGTGTTAAGAGCATAAGATATGTCATACTGTGTCAGACCAAAAGTCCATCAAGACCAGCATCCTGTTTACGACAGCGGCCAATCCAGGTCATAAGTACCTGTCACGTTCCCAAACGGTATACCATTCAATGCTGCTTATCCCAGGAGTAAGCTAAGCAGTGGATTTCTCCAGTCCACTTTAGTAGAGGTTAATGGGCTTTTTCTTCAGGAACTTATGCAAACTTCTTTGGAACCCAGCTTTTACTACATCCTCCAGCAGCAAATTCCAGAGTTTGATTAGGCGTTGAGTGATAAAATACTTTCTCCGATTAGTATTAAGTGTGCTATATTGTAGCTTAATTGTGGGTCCCCTAGTTTTTCTACTTTTTCAAGGAGTAAACCACACCACTCATTATTTTATAGACCTCTATCCAGGGCCGTACCAAGGATTGTGCAAGCGGTGCAGCTGCACATAGCGCAAGTACAGCAAGGGCACTGATATCATCACTGGGCTTCCAGGAAGCTCCAAAAGAGTGTACTAGTGCTCATGGCTGAGGTGGAGGGGGACACCAGATTTGTTAGTCACAAAGGGTGCATTTCTAGCTTGGCATGGTCCTGCCTCTATCATATCTTCACTACTTCAAGCTGAAGAGCCCTAACCTTTTAAGCCTTTCTTCGTAGACATATCCTTCCATCTCCTTTATCATTTTGGTTGCTTTCCTCTTTGTTAAAAACTAGATTTCATTAAGCAATGTGAAATAGCATATAGAGGTGAGCATACCATGCTATTTGACATGTAATCACTATAATATTAATTTGCATATGTTCATTTATTTGCATATTTATGTATTTATTAGTATTTAGCTCATGCCTTTCCAGGAGAAGATCAGGGTGAGTTACAGTTGTGGTCAACATTATTGGCACCCTTTCATTTTAGGTATGTTGTGTATAATATCTAGAGAAATAATTAGAAATATTCCAAATGTATGTCATCATAATATTTTAATAGTATGTTCAAAGATATACAACAAAAAAAGATGTCTGTGCAACTTAGACATAGTAATTTCTGAGAAAAACAAAATATGGCCTCAAAGGGATTAATCCACAGAGGCAGATTCCACAAAATCCACATCCAGCCTGCGGACATTTAAATTCCATGCCAATTCCGCATCTGCAAGTATAGACACACTCACATTTATGGAATCAGCACGTAGACATGTCTGGCGTGGCACATCCAACATGCTGTTCATCCGACCTGTGCATGTATCCAGCGTGAGTCAATTGCACAGGTGCAGGTTGAAGTGGAGAAAACCGTCCCCACTAATATTATGGAACATGGGTAAAGGCTGCAATCATTTAGGATGTCCCCACACTCACCATATTCTATAAAGTTGCATATTTCCGATCCTGCCCATCTCCGCGATATACCTCTGGACTCCTCTGATGGCCACACTTCCTCAGTTAAAATATGCATCTCCTAAGCTGCTCTTCTCACTGACAGTGTTGTGCTGATGCTAACTAGACATAAATACTGATGAAACATAAATGCTGATGCAAACTAGACTATATTTGCTAGTCTGTTTCATGCCCTGAGCACTGCAAAGTTATCTCAGTGCACTCTAAGATATAATAAGATCAAGTAGATATTAACGTTTGTCATGACATACCTTACATCAAAACGTACGTGGCAGAATAACAACTCTCATTTATTTTTGCATTGGTCATCTCCAAAAACACTCTTTAAAATGCTAAGTATGGATCTTTATCAATCTCACAAAAACCTAAACCAACTTTGCAATTCACCAAAGGATAGATGGTATTGCTGAGCAACATAACTATGCTCTTCTAATGCCTATGGCTGTCTGGCTATGGCATCTGTTTCCCAAATATCTGGGTACTGGCATTTGTCACAGCAGCTCCCTACATGTGGCTACACCTGTCCCTTACAATGTCCACTCTCTGTCCTGGCTTATGTTGGTCTGTATACCTCTGCTGTCTGAGGGGCTACCCTACCTGCCTTCCCAAAGTCTGCTTTGTGGCACTGCTCCCCTGGCTGGGCATGAGAGGGGGGATCCTTGTGCCATCATACTAAGTAGCTAGCCTCCAGATATATCACCAATCTCACAGCTTGCATAGGTCCTGGACTGGGTAAGGATGTATGCTGCGTGGCACAATATGGGGTATATTGGCACAACAGCTGTCAGGTCTCCTAGTGCCTAACACAGCTTCTGTAATGGCTGTCATATCACAGTGGCACCTGGTGTCACTGCGGTCATCTGTAAGGTCAAGGTACTGACCAGGCAGGCAAAACACTACAAAGCAAAAATATTAAAAGCAAAAATATATTGCAGCAAAAACAAGTACTTATCTGCTTGGCATCATGGGTTTGGAGAGAACATCAGAGGAGCCAGCAAAAGTAGGGGATTCAACGGTAACATGTCACCTAGGCTGACACCAAACGATGTAATGCTGCAAACAAGCTCAGAATCACTGCAAGGATGCCCTAAACTGCAAGCTGCAAACCATTTTAAAATACTCGTCCAGAAGTGCATAATTAATGGTAGAAACCATCATAAAGAATAAAATTACTCAGCATGTAGATAGTCATGACCTAATGGGAGACAGCCAACATGGCTTTAGACAAGGAAGATCTTGTCTTACTAATCTGTTATGTTTCTTTGAAGGAGTGAATAATCAGGTGGACAAAGGTGAGTCGGTTGATATTGTGTATCTGGACTTTCAGAAAGCCTTTGACAAGGTCCCTCATCAGAGACTTTTGACAAAACTAAAGAGTCATAGGATAGGAGGCAGTGTACTATTGTGGATCAGGAACTGGTTAAAAGATAGAAATCAGAGGGTAGGGCTAAATGGCCAATTTTCCCAATGGAGAAAGGTGAATAGTGGTGTACCCCAGGGATCTGTGCTGGGTCCGCTGCTTTTTGACATATTCATAAATGACCTGGAAAGTGGAATAACGAGTGAGGTTATCAAATTTGCAGATGACACAAAACTATTTAAAGTTGTTAAAACCCAAGCGGATTGTGTAAAATTGCAAGAGGATCTTGATAAATTGGAAGACTGGGCATCAAAATGGCAGATGAAATTTAATGTGGACAAGTGCAAGGTTATGCACCTAGGGAAGAACAACCCAAACTATGGTTACACGATGCAAGGTTCCACATTAGGAACCACCACCCAGGAAAAAGATTTAGGCGTCATTGTGGATACCATGTTAAAACCCTCAGCCCAGTGTGCAGCGGCGGCCAAGAGAGCAAATAGAATGCTAGGTATGATAAGGAAAGGAATGGAAAATAAAACAAAAGATATTATAATGCCTCTATATCGTTCCATGGTGAGACCGCACCTTGAATATTGTGTGCAATTCTGGTCGCCGTATCTTAAAAAGGATATAGCGATTTTAGAAAAGGTTCAGAGAAGAGCCACCAAAATGGTAAAGGGGATGGAAGGATACTCCTATGAAGAAAGGCTAAAAAGGTTGGGGCTCTTTAACCTGGAAAAGAGATGGCTGAGGGGAGATATGATAGAAGTCTATAAATTAATGAACGGAGTGGAACGGGTAAACGTAGATCGATTGTTTACCTTATCAGAATATAGAAAGACTAGGGGACATGCAATGAAGTTACAGGGTAAACTATTTAAGACTAATAAAAGAAAATATTTTTTCACTCAACGTGTAATCAAACTCTGGAATTTGTTACCGGAGGATGTAGTAAAGGCTGTTAGTGTAGCTGGGTTTAAAAAAGGTTTGGACAAGTTCCTGGAGAAAAGGTCCATAAATCATTATTAAGAAGGGACCCAGGATATCAATGCTTGAACCAATACAAGCATTGTGGAACCTGTGTCCCTTGGGGAAACTGCTAGGTACGTATGACCTAGATTGGCCACTGTTGGAAACAGAATACTGGACTTGATGGACCTTGGTCTGACCCATTATGGCATATCTTATGTTCTTATGTTCTTATGGCATCTTTCACTAATATTTAGTTGCACAACTCTTAGCAGTAATGGCAGCCTTCAAACATTTCTTGTAGCCATCTATAAGTTTAGTACATCTGTCTGCTGGTAGTTTCTCCCACTCTTCAAATATGATTTGTTCCAGCTCATGAATGTTTCCAGATTACTTTTAACAATGGCAAATTTCAGTTCTTTTCCAAAGGTTCTTGATTGGATTGAGATCAGGACTTTTTAAAATAATTTAAAACAGTCCATTTGTTCCTTTTTAATCATTCTTTTATACTTTTAAATGTATGTTTAAGGTCATTGTCCTGCTGTAGGACCATGATCTTCGACCCAGATCTAGCTTTCTGACATTAGGTAGCACATGTCACTCCAAAATATCTTGGTAGTCCTCTGACTTCATGATTCTTTTAATACATTCCAGGCTTCCAGTTTCTGAGGCTGCAAAACAGCACCACAACATTATGAAACTTCCACTGTATTTAACTATAGGAAAGGGGGGGGGGGGTCCTTATAAGCTTCATTTCGCTGCCTGTAAATGTATCATTGTTCTGCATTGCCAAAGAACTCAAGTTTGGTTTCATCTGTCCACAGAACATTTTCCCAGAAGGATTGTGGTTTCTCAAGGTGAGTTTGGGCAAAGATCTGGCGTGACTTTTTATGTCTGTCTTGGAGCAATGGGGTCCTCCTTGGCCTTAAACCATGAAGTCCTTCTTTGTTTAGTGTGCGGTATATGGTGTGGGTTGATAGCACCACTCCATATTGCTCCAGGTCAACCTTAAGCTTTTTGGATGTTGTACATAGTGTTTTACCAACAGTTCACATTAATCTTTGAAGACCTCTTGGATTAATTTGCCTCTTCCCCCCACGTCCTGGGAGATTCTTGACAATTCCATGAGCAGAGAATTTCTTAATAACATTGTGAACTGTAGATACAGGAATCCCAAGGTCTTTGGAGATGGCATTGTAACCCTTTAAAGTTTGATATTTGGTGATAATGGCTTTTCTGATGGTCTCAGGCAGCTCTCTTGTCTTCACCATTGTGAAATTGTTACAGGGAGTGAATGTGGTCATTTTAAACATCAGAGCCATCAATCATTGTTTTGATTAAAGTCATGTGAGTACTGACAGTTTATCACAGGTGCATCTAATTTTACCTCATTGGGAATGTGGTTCTTCTGTTCAAACTGATTTGAATTGTCTATAAAAGTTCCAATAATCATGTCACAGTTTGTATACTATTTCTTACTTTTCTTTTTTTAATTTGTCTTGCTTTATTTATTTTATGTGTCAAATATACATGCATATATAGTCCAAAGCCATTTTACTGGCCACATTTTTTTAGGAGATATTGGACTTTAAGGGCTTGAACTGCAAGGATGCCAATAATATTGACCACAACTGTACATTCAGGAACAATATGTATGAAGCTACATATTTAATAGAACTAACATCCACTGACTACAGCATGCATATTTAGCTTTGGGAAGAGAATTTTCAAAAGGATGTAGACTCATTAAAATGGAGTAACATGACTAGATGCAGCTATTTGAAATTCTCCTCGTCCCAACACACTATGGATAAAAGTATACATGTTGTATCAGAGCACATATGCCTTTGTTCACATGAGAAAAAGATGGGTCCAGGGCTGGAGTTAGGGTGGAAATGGGAATGTATGCACAGGAATTTCATCTTCATATTCTTAGGTACATTTTTGTATCTGCTATGAAGTAAATATAAACTATATTGGTTCAAAAGTAACCAAGATCATTGGGGAATTTCCCCTTGAAAATTAACTTGCAGATCTGGATATCCAAGCTGCCAGTGATGTTTGAAAATGGCTTCCTTAGAGCACAGCATGCTCTTTTCAGTGCATGCTAAATAGCTTAATGAGCATATTAGTGCAGGGCTCAACAAACCTATGTGCCAAGTCGCCATGGCAACCACAACTTTATACATGGTGCTTGGGATTTGGTCCACCCAGGGGCGGCTCAAGGCAATCTGCTGCCTGAGGCGAGGGATAAGGTGCCCCCCCCCCCCCCGAGCTGTTGGGGAGAGGCCTTAACTTAAAAATAAACCATATGTAGATAAAAATGACACTGCAACCCCAAAATGTCAGATTCTGCGTACAATGCAATAACAGAGAAATAGAAAGATGTATTTCCCTGTACTTTATAAAATATAAAGATAGCACCAAGACTGTTAATTAAATTGAAAATAAAATTCTCTTCTACCTTTGTTGTCTGACCATTTTATTCTTTATCATGCTCCCAATCTGAGGTTTCTGCTTTCCTCCACCACCACGATTCTGATCCAGAGGCATATCTTCTTGGTATGTCCAGGCTGACCTGGATGTGCAAAGGAGATTGTGATTCTGATCCCGCGGGGCACTTCTAGCTCCGCAGGATCAGAATCGCGAACAGCACTGTATGTGCAGCAAAGCCTGACTAACTCAGTCAGGGCATTTAAACAGAGCCAAGGCATCATATTGCCATGGTGCCACGGCTCCATTTAAATGCCACAATGACGGCCACCTGCAAAAAATTTAATTCTCCACAGCCTGACCCCTGATCCAGCCTCCTAAGGCTAGGATCGGGCTGTGGGGAATTAACTTTTGCCCCCCTAGCCCATTCTGTGCCCTGAAGCTGCCAAAAGAACACGTCCAGGAAAGTTATTCCACCCAAGGGGTGGAATAACTTCCCTAGACATTTCACCAGCCCTGGACATACATAGCCGACATCAGAATTCGCCCTGTACGTCCAGGGCTGGTGACTACCCACAGCCCACCCAGTCTCTGTCCCCGTGTTGCCCCTTCCCCGCCCCATATAACTTCCCCACACAACCGGCGGGAAAATTATACAGGGGCAGGAGTCAGTACAAATAGCGGGAATGGACATCCCCGCTATTCGTGCCTCAGAATAACCCCCAAAGCGAGCAAATGTAAGTATCAAAAATTGACACATTCCGGTTGCAAAATTAAAAATAAAATTATTTTTTCTACCTTTATTTTGTGGCCTTTCTATTTTTCTAACAGTGCTGGTTGCAATCTCTGGTTTCTGTTTTCCTTTGTTTTAATTTTTTCCGGGGTCTCGTTCCATTTTTTCGTTTTTCTTTCTCCTCCTGTCTCCTTCCTTTCCTCCTTGACATTTTCCTTTCAGCTTCTTTCCATTTACTTTTCTGCCTCTCCATCCACTCAGATTTAAGCTGGGCTGGCCTTTGTGTATGGATCCTGATTGCTGCAGCTCATGGGAGGGGCTGTGCCGCATTTGTCATTGTTTTCCTGCGCTGTGGTGCTTGCTTCTCCCGGCTTGATGGTCATTGCTGGAGAGGCTGTTGGCGCGGCGCTGTCTGCTTCCCTGGTGGCCTTCTTAGATGTGGCTGTGGGTGCAGCTCCTCTCCCTGTGCTCTCTATGCTTATCCTGTTCACCTGTCCTATCCCCTCCTTTCTTCAGTACCTTCTCAGCCTGTCAGACACTAGACTGAAACCCACCTCCATCAAGGCACCTTAGTGCAATCGTTGCCTACCACAAGAGGCTGGACAGGAAATCAGTCTCAGTACACCCCTCATCACAAGGTTCACAGAGGCCTCATGCACCTCCATCTCCCAGTCAAGCAGCCAGCCCCAGGATGGGACCTTAATGTGGTCCTCCAGCAACTCACAGGGCCCCCTCGAACCATGGAAAGCACCCACCTGAAGATCCTGGCATGGAAGGCCCTTTTCTTAGTCTCTATCAAGTTGCTGCCACTGCAGAGTCTGCTTTTCGGCAGCGGCAGACTGGCTCTCTCTTTTCCATGGCAGCCACGGCTCCTGCCTCTTAGAGCCACGGCTGTGCTACTGCTAGCTATAATCGGTCTAAACAAAATTCAAACTGGTGTGGAGTCTTTCCCGCCATCTCAGTGAAGGAACCCATGCAACTGCGTTCTGCCCCCAAAGGAAGTTACAACAACAATGTCCTTTGGGGTGGGATGCAGTTGCACGGGTTCCTTCATTGAGGCAGCGGGAAAGGCTCTGCACCAGTTTGAATTTTGTTTAGACCGATTATAGCTAGCAGTAGCACAGCCGCGGCTCTAAAAGGCAGGAGCTGCGGCTGCCATGGAAAAGAGAGAGCCAGTCTGCCGCTGCCGAGAAGTGGACTCGACAGCGGCAGCAACTTGTGTGCTTGGGGTTTTTTTTTTGTTGTTTTTAATTTTTGAAGGCGAAGTGAGGCGGCTATTTTGGGGGCATGTTTGCCACCCTCAAAACTTTTCCACCTGAGGCAGCCGCCTCACTTCGCCTCATTATAGAGTCGCCCATGGGTCCACCCTCTGATTACGGTCAGAAAACCCCTCTTGTTCTGCCCGTGGGAGATCAGATCTCCACAGGCAGAACATATGGGATCTTTGCCATGACTTGGGCTTAGATGCAGCAGACAGATCCAATCCCATATGCTCTCTGCTGCATCTAAGCCTCAATCATGGCAAAGATCCCATCTTTTCTGCCCGTGGGGATCTGATCTTTACTGCGATCGGGACTTTGAAGGGGCAAAGATCCCACCTTAATAAAAAAAAAAATAAGACGGGAGAGAGGCAGCAAAATTTTAAAGGGGCAGTAGCTTTAAAAAAAATGAGGAGGGTGGGGAATGTAGGGCAGGTATTGGGAATGCTGGGGGGAGGGAGAAGGGAACAGAGACTGAGGAGAAGTTAAAGTGGGGAAGGAAGAGTACAAGGTGGAGTTAAAGGGATACATGCATGAGGAGAAAATTACAATCTTATATGCTAAAGGGTGCATCCCCCCAACATGCACGCAAGCACCTCACCCCCACACTACACACACACACTCACACACATGCACCTGCACCCCACCCCCACACTACACACACATGCACCCCACCTTCACATGACAGATACACAGAGGCACCACACACACACACACACACACACACACACACACATTTGCACAGACATATACACCTTACCTCAGCCCCACACATGACATACACACACCTACAGGCTACCCACTTCTGCAGCAGATACACACATGCACTGCAGCCCTGCACTCCATCCACACACACATCCCCCACCCACACACACACACACACACACACAGGCACACCACCACTGCACCATCCACCCACAGAGGCAGTTGCTATCTGAAGCTTTAGACCATGACACATGGTTTAAGAACTTTGGCATGAGACCATCACAAGAGAACTGGAGGGGGAGGTGAGGAGGTCACAAACACTGGCTCCTAAGATTTTGGTCTGGCTCCTAAACCAGCACAAATTTTTTTCAAGGTCTGTTCTAGGGAGTCCTTTTATTAAAGTGCACTATATAATTAATGGAGTTTGGTGCACATTAACTACATGCTTGGGTCCATGGTAACATTTACCACACAGCTGTGACAGTTAATGCACACCAGTTTTCATACTAACTGCCAATTATGTGTTAGGGTGCCAAATGGGCAGGTTAGGGGTGGAGAGTGGTCATGGTGAATACAAGGCAGTTAGCATGGGTTCATTTATTTATTTATTTTATTTATTTATTTACATTTTCTTATATACCGCGCTATTCTGCATCAGTGTGGTTTACATTGAATGAACTGAAATTACATTGAACAGGGCATTATAACTTGGAGATAACTATTTTACAGGGAACATGGGCTATGGAGGGTTAAGTGGCTTGCCCAAGACCACAAGGAGCACCTGTGGGACTAGAAACCCCAGTCCTTCCGGCCCAAGGTTGCTGTCCTCTAGTGTTGCTGTCATCTAATGCCACCTCAATTGATGGCGTTAAGCCACCCACGATAATTCAGAAGAACCTGAATGTGTGCTAAGGGACATGCCTACCTGCCAATTGTTGGACACATGCCAGCCATGCATCCACTACTTACCATGAAACATTACACCTAACACAGGTTGATGTTAGTGCTAACCTCACATTAAGTGCCAAAACCTAGAGCACTTTAGTAAAAAGGCTCCTAAGTTTTAGCAATAGGTAAGGATGGGATATAATACTTTGCAGTAAGTTGCCTTTGGAATATAATTAGCCAGTTTTGTTTTCAGGGTATCCACAGCACGTTTGCTTGGCTTTTTATGTTATCCTTTGTACTTTGCCAGGACCATTATGAATAGACAGATTATACATCAAATAGAGTTATTAAATAAAGGGCAGTAGAAGCAAACATATTCCATGTATATTCATTGTGGATAATCCTGAAAATATGACTGGCTAGGGGGTATTCTAGGACTGGCATAAGAAACCCTGGGGTATATTGGCATAAGAAACTCTGGGGTAGATTATGTTATATTAGATGGTAAAGCAAACAACATGACTATGGCAAGTATATTGGACACTATAACTTTTGGAAAATTCTTTGAAAAAAACAATATCTGAGTCTGACAAGAAGAAAGATGAATAGCACCTGCATCTTAAACCTGTAGTCTGCAATTGTAATTGAGAAACAGTTTTTTAACCCAAATGGAATCCTTGTGTCATGTCTAAAGTATTAGAACATTTGTATATAATGTGAACAGCTCTAGGGCTTGATACTAATGTTTTTCCTACTAGTCTTCCATTTAATTAGCAGTCTTAAAAAGGGTGCGATGACCAAGGTTGCTTTTTTTAACACCAGTTTTTTGAGTAGACGTTTACAAATTTGATATTCATTTTCACTGAACCCATTGGCTATCATTAACCAAGTTGTAGTTTGCCACTATATTTTGTTACCACAGAAATATCTCTAGCATACATATGGTAGCATTTTACCTACTGAAGACTTCCTATATCATTTGCTGATGGCAAATTGTTTTGCTTCTATAGTTTCAGTTATCAGCATGTTTTAACAGAGTCTGAAATGCCCAGACGCTTTAGGGCAGCAGCCAGCATCTCCTATATACTCCTGTTGTTTTTCAGACATGAATAGACTATCATAATAAGGGTGTGTGCAAAACAGGAGATGTACAAGCCTGGGGAGGACCATAAGAGGTAAGATATCTCTTTTTTTGTTGCCCTAATTTCTGCAGGATGCTCTTTGCATCATGTTTCTTTACAAAGTTGGTAACACTAAAAGCAGCTTAAATCCAGAACTTTGGCAAAGTCATAGTAGTTTAATAGGTTTGGATAATGAGATTGATTAATTTTTTTGTTTGAAATGCAGCACTGGGTCGGTGGACATGAATATTTGATACACATGAATTTTATTGGAACAAAAACTGCATGGCAAGACAAGTTCTTCGTTTTATTTGGCATATATATATATATATATATATATATATATATATATATATATATATATATATATATATATATATATATATATACAAAAGATTAAAAAGGACCTTGTGGTGATACTGTCTAAGTTTGTATAACAAGCTTAGTATATAATATTGTATGGTCTGATAAACAAATTTATAGCACTGATAATTGAGGGTTAGGTTATATTATTTTGGTTATACAAGAATGATGAAAGGTTAGCAGCAAGAGAAACCCAGTGAGCCATCATTACCATGTAGCCTTTAGTCTGCCTAGTTCAATTTGTTGCATAATGGTGCCTAATAGGCATGTGCATTTGTTTTGGTGCAAAAGATAAAACTGACAAAAATCACAATTTCATTTCATCCCAGTATCAACTCACCAACTGTGCATGCTCAGAAAATTTTCACAAATTGCTATTTGCGCACGTCATTTTTCTCATGTGTGCTTATATGCCCAGGCTCTCTAGAGCCAATCTGGGAGGGGGAGGAGATTGAGGAGCGGTCACCAACAGCCTGCATGAGGCACTTGAGCCAATCTTGCTTCAAATGCTTAACAAGCAGCCAGAGAAACCTATCCCTGTCTGACTTCTGCAAGTATCATGGCTGATGATGTCACAGCAGGGCTACTACATATGTGGAGCCTGATTCTGAAAGGGGCACATCTAGGTCTCGTGTACGCAGAGACCAGATTATACATCCCCACGTAGACACGTACAAGGTGTTATAGAATTGGCATGTAGCTATGGCCAGCAAAGCACATCCAACTGGCATCCTATCTGCCCACTTTGCGCCACGTGCATGTATAGGCCGTGCACACACTGGCCAGCTGCTCTGTGCACCTGTTAACATCCCCAACCCTATGTCCTGCAGCCCACATGTGATCGGATCCATGAAGAAGGCTCCCCACCCAACATAACGCACAGATCAACATGGCTACCAGGCAGCTCAATTTCAGCAAGGCAAAGATGAGGCTGCTGGTGACCATGGTCATCGAGCAGGAGGAGATTCTCTTCCCCAATGGGCAGGGACAGCCAACCCACACAGCTGCACGTAGGGACTGGGAACACATCAGGACCACCCTTGACCAGTAAGTACATCACAACATAGAAAGATAAACCTGGAAGCAGAGAGAAGTGGGCAGGTTGGAGCAGCACCCAAGTTGGCACAGAGACAGGCATGCACCAAGGTGGAGAGGAAGGGCAGGGGAAGTCAGGATCTACTCCAGGAAAAAGTAGGCAGGCTGCACAGTGACAGTACAGCACAGCACAGACAGAGGAGCCCAACAGCAGTGGCCCAGGAAACAAGGGAGAACAGGATACATGCAGGACCACAGTGAAGGCACAGGGGGACACAGAGACAGATGGAAGGGACACACATGGCAGAGAGCAGTTCCAGAATGGCAGCTACATCCACAGGTCACACAGGTGCCCCCCCTGAGGAGGCAAAATAAAAGGTCTCTGTGCATGCCCTGAGGTGGGAGGCAAACTCAGGACCCTGAGTACAGTTTGGCATTGCCAAAGCCATGAGACTATAGCTGTTGGGGCTCCCCAAGTGGTAGGAAAGGAGAGCACATGGCAAGCCAGAGGGGAGACACAGTATGAATGGTAGAGGTGCAAAGTGAAGCAGTCCAGGTGGGAAGCAAACCCAGGACCCCAAACACTGTGGGTTGGGGGCTAGAACCATCAGGCTACAGCTGTCAGTGCTCCCAAGCAGCAGGAAAAGAGAGAGCATGGCAATTCAGAGGTGAGGCCCAGTGTGAATGGTAGGGGTGCAAAATGAAGCAGTCCAGGTGGGAAGGGAAGGGAAGACAGGACCCTGAAAACTGTGGTTCAGGAGCAGAACCATGAGGCTACAGCTGTCAGTGCTCCCAAGCCCCAAGAGGTGAGGGAACATGTCCCTGTACAGGTACACCAAATGCAATTACCAGGTGCTGTTACTCCCCTTCCCAGCGTGGCATGGGACTGCTAGGTAGTTGTGGACTAGATTGGCCACTGTTGTAAACAGGATACTGGGCTTGATGGACCTTGGTCTGACCCAGTATGGCATATCTTATAAACTTATAACTAGAGGGGATGTGTGAGTGGCAGGAGAGGGGTAGTGAAGGAGAGGACTCAGAGACAGATGGGAGCATGTGGGGGAGCATGTGGGGGTGTCAGTAACAGGAGGGGGGAGCGAGGATGTGTGAATGAAGGGGAGGCAGGGTGTGGTTGTGGGTATGGGCGTGGGTGGATTGGCAGAGTCGATGTGGGATTTGAGCGGGGGTGTGGGGAGGGATGTGACAGTGCAGTTGGAGGGGGATGCAGATGACAAGGAGGCAGTAGATGGGCCAGGTTATGGAAGCTGGGGTTGCCAGGAGGCAGTGGCAGTACCGAGTCATGTCAGTGATGGGTCACGTCAGTGATGGGGGTGGCGATGCTGTGGAGGTGCCATTGTCCATATCCATGTGGAAGCAGTGTATCCATATTGGTGGGCCATGTAGCCCACCTCTATCTGATGTGGGACCTGATGAAGGGGCCCAGGAGGCAGTCAGAAGCCCCAAGGACATGCCAACCATGGCCCATCTGGAGCACATGCTGACATGCAGCCTTGTACAGCTGCACAGGCCCCTCTTATACCTCTTGTGCCATGTGGGGGATCTTAGAGGTGAGGTGTGGGACTAAGGGGTGAGCTCAGGGGCCTTTGCCTGCTATTGGAGGCCCATCTGCAGCCCCACACACCACCCACCATCACACAGTGGGCAGTCCTGCATGTCACTGAGGGAGCCACACCATCTGGGAGGCAACTGGGCAGCAGTGTCACTAAGTAGCATGGAGGGCACCAGTGGCTGCTGGTACAGTGACAGCCACTAGGGTGGGCTGGCAACCACTGATAATGGCCCTGTAGGTATGGAAAAGGTGGGGCTGGGTGCTGGGGGACACATCTGTTGGCCGGTGTGTGTGGACATTGTTTGCCCATATTCTCTATCTGTTCCATGCATGCTGGATGGGAAAATAAAGTGTTATGCAGTTCACCATGTGTGCCTTGTGTGCCTATGTTTCTGCTGGCCAAAGTGGCCCTGGACACAAATGGCCCTGAGCATATGTGTCGCACCACAGGAGGGACACTGTGCTGCATGCCACATGTAAATGGTTGCTAATGCATGTCTGAGGCATATAGCCAGGTAGACTGGCCACCACAGTAGCAGGAGGCAGTGCAAACCCCCAGGATGTTGGGGGAGGCATGGGGATGGTGGAGCCATGAACATGTGGAAGCAGCACAGCCAGTGGCCCATGGGAGTGGTGCAGGCCAGGGCAGATGGACAGTGCTGTGCTGGGCGTACCATGTGTATGTGGCACACCATGCATCTGTCCCATACCCCCCATGGTAGCTCACAGGTGTGTGCCACCTGCAGCAGGCAATGGGTGGGTACCAGACAGCCAAGGGACAGGTAGACCATGTGATATGTGCATCCCTGGTGCAGCATCTGTGGATGCCATGCCATGATGCCCATGTCCAGACATGCAGGGCAACATCAGTGAATGACCCCAAACATGTCATGCCATATGTGGGATCTGGGGGGAGGGCATGCTATGTGGCTGGACAGTCACCACACACCTGGCATATGTCAGCAAAATAGTGGCAGGGTGGGACTCAAACCCACCACCCCTGGACCCAGGGGCAGCCCCCAAACAGCAGGCCACAGTGGAGCACTGCTGTGAGCATTGTCATAGGCAGGCAATGTGCACAATGCACAGGGATCTGGCCTGGACACACAGGCTATGTTTGGCTGGTGCAGATATGCACAGCCCCATGCTGGCTATAACACATACCCCATCCCCTCCCCATTCACTGGTAAAGGCTTTGGATGTTCTAGGTTGGATACATATGCACCAGGCTATCAGGCAAAGTGTGCCTGGACAAGACTAGCATGTGCCAACACACCCCATCTAGATGGTGCACCCACCTGCACATCTGCGCCGGAATTGGGTTCATCCCTGTCATCCATGGCTGGCTCGGGCTCATCAGGCAGTGGCTTCCTGTACTGCAGGGCAATGTTATGGAGCATGCAGCATGCCATAGCGATCTTGAACACCTTGCGAGGCCTGTATAACAGCTCTTCCCCAGAACAGTCCAGGCAGCGGAACAAGCACTTCAACTGGCTGAAGGTCCTCTCTATGATGCCCCTTGTGGTCTGGTGCACATGGTCATATCAGTGCTGTGCTGGGCTGATGGGGTGGAGTATGGGGGTCATCAGCCAGTCATGAAGGGGGTAGCCCCTGTCACCTGCAGGAGGAGAGAGAACAGCAAACCGTTAATCAGCTGGGGTACCAGTGAGAGGGCCATGTGTCAGCTGACTGTGCAGATGTGAGTCTATGAACACTGTCTGGAGGGTCCCAGGGGTGATGGGCCACTGTGTGTCCACAGCCCACCAAATGTGCATGTGCGTCCCCAAAGGCAGTGTGGTCCCTGCTGGGGGTTTGTGCCTGGGCACCGTGTGTATATTTGGTGCTTCTGCCCTGTGTCTGGCCCACAGCAGGCATACCCCTGCATGGCGGTAGACAGGTCTGCATGACACACCACTACATGTGTCCTTCTGCTGCCACCCTGGTCACCTGCCTCAGTCCCCCGCTACATGCACAGGGCCACTATGCCTGCTTCAGGGGACTGGGGCATGACACATGTGGAGGATGTGTGGGGGGGGGGATGGAACCAACCCCCAGATGTACAGGGACAGGGCTTATCATGCCCATGTATGTGGAGGGGTCCCAGTGGGTGCCCCGCGCATACCCCCACCATGGTGGCAGGAGCAGGCCACCCTCACTGTATGTGTGCACCCACCCCCTATGGCCAGGGGATCATTACATAGGGTCCTGGGGTCATGGGTGGCCCCTAGGGGGGCTAACACCACCTTCCCAGCAGACCCAACACCATGCATTGCACCCTGCCTCCCAGTCCCAGTTTGTCTGCATATGCCCACCTATCAGCCATCCACCACTGATGTAATACCCCTTGAAGCATGCATGGATCCCTGACTAGCTTAGGACATAGGCATTATGGCAGGAACCTGTGTACCTGTTGCATATATCTGTAATCGCCCCATTTACATTGCAGACCACCTGCACATTGACAGATTGGAATATCTTGTGGTTGCGGTATGCAGCCTCACTCTGTCACGCACATGCGTGGTGACATGCAGACATCATAAAGTTTGCATGTAGCCTGGCTTGACCTCACCATATCCCCTATTGCCAAAGTATTGTGCCTGCTACCCTCTGCAGCCATTGTCTGTGCATTCACATTCCCCTCCAATGTGCCAGCTGTGGGAAGCAAACTGCTGACTCTGTGTATCCCATGCACATGGCATCCCCTCCACTCTGTGCAGATGCGGTCCCTTTGTGGGTGTGTGGGCGCAGATAAGTGTGTGCACGGGCGTGGTCATGTTGGCACAGGGATGTATGCGTTGACACGTCCTGGCATGGGCATCCAAAAAGGCCCATCACAGACCCCCATGCATTGCCTCCATGAGACAGACAGTCCATGTCATGGCACCTAAGGTCACTACCAGGAAGACAAGGTTCTGCGAGGGTGAGATGACCCTCATGCTGGAGGAGATCCTCCAGCAGCTGCCACAATTGGTGGGGGATGGATTCACATGTGTGGGTGCCTATGAGAAGCAGTGTCTATGGCTTAATATGTGCCACCGTATCAATGCCATATATCACCAGAACCGGGACATTGAGCATGTGAAGTGAAGATGGTGTCAGGTGTGATGCGCCACTGCCCGGAAGGCACAGAAAGGACCTGTAGGTATGCAGGAGGAGCAACTGACTGACATGAAGCAGCGCATCCTCACTACAATTGACCCTGCCACCTCAGAGTAGATAGGCCCTCTCGATACATCTGAGCCATCCCAGGAGCAAGGTACATGTGTGACATGTGTGTCCCTGTCCCTTACCCCATGTACTCCCCTTACACTGTGTGCTTACACACATTTGCACACAGCCACCACCAATGGCTGGCATGGAGTCCCAGTTGTGCTGCCACTGCCAGAAGCACTCAGTGTATGCGGTCACTCCACTGCTGAGCTATATGTTGGGGGCATTGGAAACATGGCTGCCAGATGGTGGTGGCAGGCATGGTTCCCTCTAAGCTGTGCGCGTGTGCGCGCGCACACACCTCGCCGAGCGAGCGCACATACTTTACAACAGAGTGCACAAAAATTACGGTTCTGATTCTGATAGAAAACAACACAGATGTCTTAAAATTTAAAAGTTGTTGTGTATTTACGGTTTTCACAAGTTCTACAATATTTTCTAGTGCAATCAATGTGGTGTACATACTGTATTCTGACGTGTAGTCAAATTTTAAAGTGTATAACTCCGAGTGTCGTTATGTGGCGCACAAAAATTTAACCTTCCTTCAAAAGTAGCACAGCTGATATTTTATGCGCACACAGCCTACAGAAAATTAGAGGGAACATTGGTGGCAGGGCTGGGTGCACAAGCCACCAGGGTGTCTGTCTCTGTACGTACCTCTGTGCCCATCTGGCTCCACACAGGGGGATAGAGTGTGTCATGCACCATGTCTGCGGCCACTCTGAGCCTGTGTGGCCTCATGCCCAACCCACATGCCGGTGACACTGCCATCCCATTGGTGGAATCATTGGCAGGTGTAGATATGACCCACAGTGTTGTCTGTGTCTTCACAGGTGCCCCTACTGTAGCTCCACAGGCAGTGGTGACTGCTCTGCCAACAGTGTCCATGGAGGATGCCACAGGGGAAGGTGGGAAGGCCTCGGATGATGCCCTACTGCCATGCACTGCTGCTGACATCGCACTGCAGCACCTACATGATGTCCCAGGGCCGGATGTTCTGGAGCTCCATGTCCCCTCCCCATCAACCGCCACAGTGCACCATTGATGATGGTGATGACCGGGAGGGGTGCACTCATAAGGGTGCACAGCATCACCTGCATCACTGTGCTGAGTGTCTGCTCATACACAGCACCGCCCAGCAGGCATGGTTCGAGCAACAGCTGGAGCTGCTGCGACAGCCCATGGCATTGCAGGAATGGCATGTGGTGGCAACAAGGCAGCTGACCGTAGCTACCAGAACCCTCCAGGCAACCATGATGGAGATTCTGATGGAGCTGCGGTTTTTCCCTGGCCAGTCCAACCCTACCATGCCACATGTACACTCCAGTGTGACTCCCTTGGGGTCTGGACAGGGACAGCTGCAGCATCCTTGGCAGCATGTGCACCTGTGCCTCCACACCCAGGCATCAGTGGTGTCACAACATGGGCCTAAGCATGTACCTGAACCACTGTTGGTCTGCCCACCACACAGATATCCTCTCTCCTTGGACCAGTTCCAAGGGGTATTGATCCCTGGATGGTGTTTCCCCCATTCCATGAGGGTATCATGGAGTCAGGCAGCATGAGCTGTGATAACTCGGTTACCATGGTGACTGAGGCACAGGTGCATATGCCCTCAGGGAAGGAGAGAGGCAAGGGGCAGGCACAGGGGAGGGGATTCAGGGATGTTGTCTAGCATCAGGATTGGGACGCAGAATGCTTGGTGTGTGGGCTTGTGTCCCATAGGGGTGCACTGATGGCATGGCTTTGTGCATGGATGTGTGGGGTGGGTGTCAGTCATGTTTCAGGGCTGTCAGTGTGACATTGTGCCATGTGGGTAGGCATGGGTGGTTGGGGGATCCACAGGGTAGCACTGCCTCATAGGTCTGGCATTGGGTGTGTGCAGGAGATACACCACTCTGCATGACATGGACACCTATGTTCATGTGTTACTGCATGTATCATACATGAACATAGGTATCCATGTCTGCAACATTCACACACTGTCCAGCCCAAGATCCTGGTATGTATGGCATCAATCTGCTGGCCAGTACCCCTCTGTGCCACTTCAGGCAGACACTATGGGGACATTTTCCAGCATCAGTGCCTGCATGGGTCGCCTGTCCCTGCTGTGCCCACTGTCACATTTATCACGCCCTCCTCCCATCTTAGTCTGCTTAGGGACACATCCACTGCCATAAAATTTGGTGCTTGCCCTGGGGCACCCTCCACAACTGATTATGCTAAGGTGTTGGGGGGGGGGCCCTTTATTTGCCCTTACTGCAGGGGATTTGGATTGCTGCTTGTGCTCAGGGCATGTGTGTCCCCAGTCCTCTGATGGTACTGTGACCCATTTGGGACCTCCTGTTCTACTCGGTGACCTGTGGTGGCTGTCTTGCACACATTTGCTTGTCTTTGGCTGTGCCCTGAAGATGTTTTCCTGGGCCTGGTCTGACACATGGTATGGTGGCTGCATGTGGTGCACTCCTGTGGTGAGACACTTGTGCCTCAGATGCTGCATGGCATGGTGCTGTGGATGTTACATTGCATTGTGGTGGGGTGGAAATCCATGGCCTTTGGATTCCTAGGTAGTGTTATTTCCAGTGCACTACATATTCACTGTGATGTGTATGGCTGCCTGTAACTATATCCCGCATTGAGAGCATCACACTGATCATAGTTGGCAGGTTTCACCCCTCATGGACAGGTAATAGGGTGTTGTGGTGCCTTGTTGAGCATCCGGTCCCATACATCTGGCCACTGGAATTTCTATGGGCCTATGGTTTTGGGTCTGGTCAGCCATGTGCTGTGTCAGGCCAGCCCCCATACTAGCTCTTGGCATCCATAGCTCTCATTCACCCTCACCATGCATGGGTTACACATAGGGGGCCATTGGTGTGTTCAAGACACAGACACTACATATCTTACACCTGCAAATCTGTCAGTCCACCATGACACAATGTGGATGGTGCATGGGTGGGGTTCCCTACTACTAGCCGCTATTGTGTGTGTTCACATATGGCAGCCACATACTGCCACTCTACATCTGGTTCGCTGCAGTCACACCTTGGACATCTCTTCAGCTGTATCACATATCCATGTCACAGCTCTGGTATGGTTCATTCTCTCAAACCATGGCTTGGAGTTTAGACATTGGGCATACATCCACCGCTGGTAGTTGTCATCTGCATATTTCAGGTCTGCCCCCAAGTGATAATGTACTCTGTAACATGATCACAATGGCACAATTCAGAATTGTGGGGCACAGTTCAATCTCTATGCATCCTCTTTGTTACATATGTCATGAATGTCTGAATAGCACACATCTTCTCAGACATGTTTGGGGGGTTGTTTCAGAGGTGTGCCCATGTCACAGCAGCAGCAGAGACATGTGTGGACTGCCATTCACATGGGTATGCCCTCTTTGCTGTCACATTTCTGTCAGGCAGCATACCATATTAACATTCTCCAGAGGGGGGGATGTGGGCAGTCCGAGGGAGAGTCTTGGACAGGTCCATGGCGTGGACATGGATTCCCCTGTTCACATATCATGCTATGGTTGCATTACATGCATGCCGGCCCAGGGACATGTCTATAGCGGACACAGTAACCGTTTGCACCCAATGCCGCATCCACGGGTGAGCATATGTGCAGAAATGTGTTCTGTAGGGCTCGTGCAGGTGCTCTTCAGCTGCCCTGGCCCTTGGACACAGGGAATGGTTTGGGGCATCCACACACATTCTGTAATCTAGGACATTAGACGTTTCCAATCCTACATATCCTCATGCTGTACCCACTGACGCCGTGTTCCTCGGGTAGAACGTGCATCTCCTACGCTGGCCATCACAGTCAGCAGTGTTTTGATGCAGTGTGGACATTACTAACATTGTGCTATTGCAGCTCCATCAGCCTGCCCATGTCTCAGTTCTCCTCATGCCCTGTGGGACAATGCCTAGGTCCAGCACACACCTGTTTGGGCTTAAAAATTACAAATTTCAACATGTATATCAGGACATAACTACCATCATATGGTATATCACATTTTGGAGCAATCTCAGTGATTTCCACTGTGGTCATCTGTACAGACCCACCTTCAATGGCTTCAGGTGGACACTCACCCTCACTACTACCTGCTCAACAGCACACTGTGCATCATAGGCATGCATTAGTGCTGTTTGCCATGTTGGGTTTCCCTATTATGGGGGACCCTTATCTTTACCGCCCTTATCTTTGGACATTTGGCTGTGGTGGGTCCTCTCTGGCTTTGCCTGCCTCATCACACTGACACCTGGTAATACTGTCCAGGAACTGGCCAGGTTTTCATGTCCCATTTGCCCTGCTGCTGCCCAAATCATCTCCCCCACATGCACTCCTCAGACTACACCCACACCCTCTCTCATTGTCTGCATAAGCAACAGGATTCTGCAGGGGACTGCCAAGTACCTGTACATATCAGCTATGACATAATATACGCACATGGGGTACCAGGGCTACATATCTGCTCTCCCATTCTCGCTGCAAAAGGTATCCTTTCCCTGTTCACATCCATACTCTCCCTGACTCTGCAGTGCCATCTATGTGCCTAGTTTTGTTGGTGTCCTGTGGATTGTCTCCTTTGGCATAAACAGCACATAGGTGCATGGCATGACTGAACACTGGTATTTTTAGTTGTATCGCTGCACGTCTGCTAAGTTATGTTTCTTTGCCCAACAATGGCCACTAGGTTCTGCTACCTGTACCTTCTACATGAATCTTGCATTTGTCCTGTCTACAGTGGTGCCACTTCAGACCCAACCTGTCACATCCATTCACTTCTATGGGACGCATTGCAGGGCAGAGTTGAAGTTTTTCTAAGTCAGAGCTTTATACCTGGTTTCAGCAGGTCTAACACAGACATTTCCAGATTACACCTCATACATATACGGCCTGTTGGGGAATAAGCTTTCTACATCGCGGCAGCTGACCACACCCCTGTTCTGACCTCTTCCGCCCACGCCCAGGATGTGCATGTCAGCGGTGCTGCGGAATACGGTGGGGGATGCATTTGCCACCTACATGTCCATGCCACACGTGGACAGCCCTTATTCATGTTCTAGAACAGTGGTTCTCAACCTTTTTTGTACCGCGACCCCTTTTACCATTGGTCAGCTCGTGATGACCCCCAATGATAAAATCAAATGCGTCTCTCTTCCTTTACCGTTAATGCATTGTCACTGTAATCATTTGTTGAATCATTAATATATTATAGGCCTTTGCAATATTTTTATTTATAACAATTACTTATTTAAACCACAATAATTAATCACAATAACAAGTAGCAATATTTGATTTCAAAATTATTATGATTTTGTAGTCAAATCACTAATATGAAATACAATTATTTTTTCTACCTTTGTTGTCTGACCAATTTATTCTCTGAACATGCTGGTCCCGAACTGAGGCTTCTGCTTTCCTGTCTTCTCTTAGCTCTCTTTCTGTAGTCTATGGTCCATCTGCCATTTCTTATCTCTTCTTTTGTTTCCTTCGCTTCTTTCTATCAGCCTATTTCCAGTCCCAGTAACCCTCCCCAGTATCAGCCCCTTTCCAGTCCTCACTCCCAGTACCTTCCAATGTCAACTTGCATTCCCATGACTGCCACTGGTGTCCATTCCCTTGCAGTCCCCCTCCTTCCCCACTAACCAGTCCCTTCTAGTACAAATACCATAGCAGCCCCTCTCAGATCCACTCCCTTCCAGTTCCATTCTCCCATCCCCTTGTATCAACCCATTTGTAGCCTTAGCCCCCAGTTTTCTTCCAGGGCCAGCAGCTCTATCCTCCCCTCCCCACCATCAGCACATTCCCAGTTGAAGCCCCCCAATCAGCTCACTTCCAGTGCTAGTCCCCCCTCAACCCCATTACCAGTGCTAGGCTCCCCTAATCAGCCCATTACCAGTCCTACCCCCCCATCAGCCCATTACCAGTCCTAGCCTCCTCTAATCAGCTCATTTCCAGTCCTAACCTCCCTGATCAGCTCATTTCCAATGCTAGCCCCCCCTTGATCAGTCCATTCCCAGTCCTAGCCTTCCCTAATCAACCCATTCCCAGTCCTAGCCCCCCGATCTGCCCATTACCAGTGCTAGCCCCCCATTAGCGCATTATAATCCTAACCCAAACTGTCTTTCCCCTCTGTCCAGCATTTATTCCCTGTCTGTCCAGTATGTCCCCCTGTCTTTCCCCTTTGTCCATGGCAGCGCCCCCTCCCACCCTCCCTCCCTCCATGTCAGCTCCCCCATATGTCCATGTCAGCCCCCTCCCTTCCTCCATCCCTCCATCTATCCATGTCAGCCCCCCTCTATCCATGTCAGCCCCCTCCCTCCCTCCCTGTTAGCCCCCTCTCTCCATGTCAGCCCCTCCCTCCCTACCTCCATGTCAGCTCTCCTCTGTCCATGTCAGCCCCCTCCCTCCCTCCATCCATCCCTCCATGTCAGCCCCTTCCCTCCCTCCCTCCCTTCCTCCCCCATGTCAGTCCCGTTGCAGGTTCCCTGCCCCCTCCTCCCCTCTCCCTATGTCTGCCTGCTACTGCCCTGTTCTTCTGCAGCCGCAGTTCCCTTGTCTCTTAGGGAACCGCGGCTGTGCGTTTGAAGCCATTGCGGAGCCTTTCCGTCTCTCGACGGGCTCCATGCAGCATTGTCCCGCCTCCAAAGGAAGTTGTAATTCCTTTGGAGGTAGGACAATGCTGCACGGGCTCCACAACATTTTCACAGGCACAGCCGCGGTTCCCTAATAGGCAGGGAGCCGCGGCTGCAGAAGATTGGAGGAGGTGAGTTTGCCGCTGCCAAGAAGCGGACTCAGCAGTGGCAGCAACTTGTGCGTTTTTTTATTTTTTTAACTTGGCGGAGTGAGGCGACTCCTGCTAAATCCTGTGGCAACCCCCATGGGGGTCGCGACCCACATGTTGAGAACCGCTGTTCTAGAATGAGAGCCATAGTGAACATAACAACAGACAAGCATTTGGGCTCTGATTGTCAGAGGGTTAGGAAGGCATGTTTGAGTGGGTTTTAGGATTCTAAGGGACAGAAAGGAGTGTAGCCAGATCTGCACCCCCTTCCCCCCCCCCAAAAAAAATCTAGTTTCACTGGTGCTGCTATCATAGGGCTGTGTCTCGGGCAAAAAAAGGACTTTAAAGCTGAAAAAACACAAAACAACCTCAAGTTTGACTTGTGCCTACAGTCTCTTTCTTTGCTATATTGAATCACAGAAAGAAGAGATTCAAGCTTCTTTTTTTTTCCTGCAGGAGGTGTTTTTGCCTTTCTTTTGTTAGGTAGACTCTGCCATTATAGGTGCAAAAGTGGCTGAACAAATTTTTGTACAGGGCACAGGGCATCGACTGTACTGCCTTGTACTGCGCCTAATAAGGTGCCTTCTAACGTGCCTTGTACTGCGCCTAATAAGGTGCCTTCTAACGTGCTTTGTACGGCGCCCAATAAGGTGCCTTCTAACGTAACTTGTACTGTGCCTCATAAGGTACCTTCTAACGCGCCTTGTACTGTGCCTAATTAGGAGCCTTGTAACGCCTTATAAGGATTGTTGCCAACTGTGGTGAGGGTACTATGGGCTGGCAGCACAGATCTGCAAAGATATGACTGTCACAGGCAAGCAAAATATCTGCCTTGGACAGGAGGGAACAACAAGGAACTGAACCCATGACCTCTGTCTAGAACGTCAGCATACTAACCAGTAAGCTATACCTCTATGACTTGCTGCATAGCAATGGCTGGGTATGGAAGGACTGCAGGTCACGGCACAAACTGTCTGCTCCGTGCACCAGGATAGGGTAACCCCACCAGCACCCATGATGCATTGCAAATGCAGAACAGCGGCCTACAGCTGACCACCAAATGGGGTCTGCACCTCTCCGGGACTGCAGTGTGGTAAGATGCACTGACAGTACATGATACTGGCACAGAGTAGCAACAGACCATGCCATTGTGCAGGTTCCATATTCACCCTGAGGGATAGGATAGGCTCCCAGCACTAGGTTCACAGTACATGTGGTGCTAGAGATAGGTTTTGCTGCACATCCCCAGCAGTGCCAGTGTGTGACAGGTGTTCCCAGCAGTGCAGTCAAAGGTACATCTGTTCCAGCTGTGTGCTGCAGTCATATGTGGCCCTGTGGGACCGGACACCACCCAGATTAGTGCATACCCGGTGTTAAGGTCTGGTTGCAATGGGTACCTGTTATCAGGGCAGTGGGGAGTATAGACTTGCATGAGGGCTATGCAGCACTGCCACTATGGGTCTACATAGTATGCCCTATATACCCCAAGGGGCCTCAATCACCCTGTTTGTAGAAGAGGGAGTGGTGGGACAGGTGGCTGCACTCTTCAGAATGGCTGCTGGCGGATGACAGCCCTCCAGGGCTGCTGGGCCAGTGCCATACCTGTGACCACTGCAGACCAGCAATGATGCTTGGGGTAGGCTCAATTGCCCCACACCATAGTCTGCCATTCATCAACAGACAGCACAGTCAGACTGCACCTGCAGCATCCTACAAGGTGTTCCCACCGTGCACAGGCAAGCTACAGACAGCCCACTAACCAGTCCATAGTGCATGCTCACAGAGGAACCCTGTGCACCCAGAAGTGGGATGCACAGCATAGACACCAAGCAGGTATCTCTGTGATTGGGCCCCAAAACTTGGAACACACAGGCATCACTGGAAACAAATGATGTTTGCCACTATGTGGGAACATAGACATGTCATAGTCACTGCTTGATCAGAGTGAGAGTGAACCCCCCCCCCCCAGCGTGACATGCTGTGGCCACCCTGTCCATGCAGGTGGTGGTCGGCCACACCAGTGTCCTAGCCATTGCCCGCCACCCTGTGAAGATGCATCCTGGCCAGTCCGCCCTGTCTTGACCATACCCACAATATCTTGCTGCTCATTATGCACACTTGCAGGCTAACGCTGGAAGCAGTGTGAGCAATGTGGGCTCTGTGAGGTGTTGGCAGATACAAAACAATGGAGAAACATACACACACTCCCACACCTATCTCAGCATTGTGCAGAGATGGTGGTGGTTGACAACCCTACCCCTTGCACTGGTCCTGATCACAGTGCTGACATTGCTAATCTGTGCAGGGGGTAGAAGTAGTACTCTGGTGATAACTGCAGCTCTGTGCTGGGGCCAACAGCCTGACACACCATGAAGCTGTGGATAGTGGAGCCCTTGTGAGTGAGTGTCCGTACCCCTGTGCACCACTGCATTGGGGTTTGCCCATGTTGTTGTTGTGGCTGCATTGTGGGCTAAAGCTATGGGGAGATGTTCTGCAGGATCCACAGATGGGACCTGAACCTCTGCTCTTGGACATGCTGGCTGAGTGTACTGCACCACACTGTTGCCACAGCAACACAGTGGTCCCTGGGGCTACCCTTACGTTCCTCGGCCAGATCTCTTCTGTTGCACTGCACAATACGTACTGGTACAGGGCATGGCCTAGGTCCACTGCAGGCAAATGCCACTGCTCCCTCCAGCACAGTCACTCACCCCCTCTTCCATGCTGCCATGACCATATGCTGTTGGTGCTGGTGGTGCACCATCCCAGGCCATCCAGGGGGCAGGTAGGCGTCTGCCTAAGGTGTGGGATCCAGGGTAGGGGTGCCTACATAGATGTCCATACTTCCCCCGGCACTGTCTGTCAATGTTATGCACCCCTTGGGGTGTCTGCTGGGTGATGTCCCCTGGATGGGACACTGTGGGACACAGACTCATGGACATGTCTGACCCCGGCCAGTTGCTGTCTTGCTGGTTTCAATTTTCTACATTCTTATGTGCCACCTCGGCAACCGCCTAGTCCACCCTATGCCCCAGTAGCCCCCACTGCAGGTCCCTCCTGCAGCCCCCATGCCCCATTTGCGCCATCACCATAGTGGCCTTTCATACCAGGGCACTATGCTGTTGCTGCAAATGAAGCACTACTATCACCTTTCTTGGGCTCCCTGCCTATGCTGTACATTGCTGACACTGAAATGGTTTCTCTCTCTTGCAAATGTGTGCTAACGCCTGGTTTTCAGTTGCGTTAGGATTCAGCCCTTAATTTCTCCGCGTTAGTGTGAAGGGGCCTCTCCCCGCCCACTCCCTGCCCATTGACCCCTTCTCTCCGCCCTCTCTCCACCCTTTTCTGGCATTAACGCGGCCGGGAACGTTAAGGCACGTTATGTGCCGTTAAGGCACCTTAACGGCACATAACATGCCTTAACATAGCTGCTGCTACGTTAATGCAGTTTAGTAAACATGCCCCAAAGAGCCCAATTCAGCAAGGGGCATGTCCGGGCTGTCTGGACCCAATTCTGCGCCATAGCAGCAAGACACTCCCGCGAAAACAGGACTGGGCCCAGAGATGGTTGGGCATGTCCCTGCAGTCGGCCAGGGGATATCCTCACCACCTCCCAGCCAGTCCCCCTTTACCCCACCACCTGACCCCCAATGGTGCAAACCAGATCCCAGATTGGGCAGCGGGGACTCACCGTGCCTGCCGCTGATACTGCCGAGGGGCTGGCTAGCTGATCCGGGGGGGGGGGGGGGAGGGTGCAGCACTTATTCCACTTCTGAGGTGGAATAATCTAGCTGTCCCCTCGGTGCCCCCAGGACATACAGGGCCATGCCCTGTATGTCCGGGTGCCAGTCCCGCCCATACTCCTCCCACTCTCTGCCCCCATATTGCAGAAGGGGATGGGAAACAGAATACGGCAAAGGTGGATAGCAGGGCTGCATGTCCCGGCGGGAAGTGCAGTCCCACTATCCATCTCACAGAACTGGGGCCAAAACAGCTGCATGTCTTATATAGAATAAAGTTTGCCTTATAAATTAAACTTAAAGCTCCTTAGAACCCACTGCCAGCAGTCTACCAGTTTGAAAGCAACCTACAATAGTAACAAATGGAGCATCTAATATAGTGTTAATTTGCAAACACTTACCCTGTCCTCTGTGCAAGCTGTTTACTCAAATGTAGTTCTAGCGATGCAATGTAATGTGTGCCTTTGAGTCAATGCTGGCATTGGGAGTACAGTGCAATGTTAGCGATGCATATTTCCCAAAGCTGACATATTCCAGTTAATAAATTTAAAAAAAATAGGGGGGCGGATCCTAGCATTGGGCAAGATGGTCGCGTAAGAGCTATGCGCCGGAGGGCAATGGTCAAGAATCCTGAATTCTGCAGTCTTTAACTAAGTAGTTCCTACCTACTCTGATTTCATTTCATCCTCGACATGCCTGGCCCCAAGCCGACGCATCCGGATTAACAAATACCTCAAAACGCCAGCGCAAAGAGAACCAAAATGGAGCCTCTCTCACCTCACAAGATGGCAGTCATCAGAGATTGTCCTGAGGTCTTACAAGAACTTTTGGCTGAGATTTGCGCTGTTAAGGACTTGGTCAAAGCTAATTGAGACTCGTTGTGCACAATGCAGGAGGATATCAGCGCCTTGAAAAATACTTTGGAGTCAATTATGGTCAGATTGGAGAAGGTGCAGAGCGTGACGGCAATGCATGGAGAGCAGTTCAGGGCCGTTTAGAAGCAAGCAAAGTTGATACAGTCATTGCAAAGAGAGTTGGAAGATGGTAACAATCGTGCTCGGAGGAACAACGTAAGAATTTTGGGAGTTCCAGAGGGAGCCGAGGGTCCTGACATGATAGCTTTTCTACAGTAAATGATTCCGGGTGTGTTGAAGGTGAAGTTCGCCATGCCTTTTGAGATCGACCGCGCCCATCGAGTTCCTACTCAGTCCATGGTTGCGGGCAAGCGTCCACATCCAATCATCCTGAAAGTTTTGTGCTTTCAACAAGTAACACAAATAATGGAAGCAGCCAGAGCACACTCTCCCTTGGAATATCAGGGGCACAAACTCTTATTCTTCCCTGACTTTGCAAAGGTGACGGTGGATCAGAGAAAGAGTTTTTTGGCGCTACGTCCATGCTTATTGCAGCTGCAGGCCCATTCCAGGTTACTCTATCCTGCTCGCATGAGAGTCATGCTGCACAACCAGACTAGCACTTTTAATGATCCAGGGGAGTTGCACGCGCTCATGGAGGACAAGGAGTTGGTGTTGATGGGGTGAAAGCTTGCCTTGAAATCAGTGGCTTGTAAAAGTTCTTCAACACTTTCTTATTTGGGTGGTTTGAGGTCGTAAAGTAGCGACTCATCCATACAGAATTGTCATTTAATCATGCAGAGTTAACATTTGATGTGCCATTCAATGTGACTCTCTCGGAGGAACTTCAGGGTATTGCCCTGGTCAAAAATGCCTTACTCTTTGTTTCTTTCTCTCTTCTTTTGTGTTTTGTGTTGTTTGTGATGTCTGTTGTGGTTAGGAAGGCAGTGGGGCTTGGTTACATACATGCGGCCTTTTGTGTTTATAAACTGGTGGGGGCAGTTTTGCTATAACTTTTGGCACTCCAAGATTGGGGACGCTGTTTTTCCTGTTTCTGGAATGGGTAGTGTGTGGTTTAAGTTGATTTAAGCGGCAGAGGAATTGAAGTAAACTAGTTAATTTTCCCCTCCGTGCCTGTCTTGTCCCTTTGGGCTCACCCGCTAAGTTTTGAGCTGTTACAGCCCCCCAGGGTTTTGGTGGCTTGTTATTTAGAACTATGTGTTTTTATTTTGAGAGATCTTCCATAGGGGCAATGACTAAGCAGTGATTTTTCCTTTTGTATTTTTTTTTTCTTGGGCTATAAGTGCAGCTATCATTGTGTAGATCTTTCAAGGTGTGGATCAACAATGTAATATCATATGTTACAACTTGGTATGTTTCTGTAACAGTTGACTGTCATTTTGTGCTATATTGTCAATGTCTTCCTTTAAGATACTCTCACTGAATGTTAAGGGTATTAACAACCCCATAAAGAGGAAAAATATATTTTTATATGGATGCAAGGAAAGTGCTGACATCCTACTGTTACAAGAGACACATTTAAATGTGAAGGAGTCGTTAAAATTAGATATAAACCATTTTCACTAGTGACCTTTTCTGCTACCCATCAAAAAATAAAATAAAACAGGGTAGCCATCCTGGTAAGGAAATCTCTATCCCCATTGTAATACAAACTAGATCTGATACAAAGGGGTGGTGGGCAATGGTTGTCCTTAAAATAGGACTCACAGAATTGGCCTTAATTAATCCTAATGTGGATTGCCCTTCCTTCTTTAGCTCCATTGCGGCCTTGGCAGAAGAGGTGTCCAGCTATCCAACTATTGTGGGGGGAGACTTCAACCTCGTACTTGACCCCTTGTTAGACAGGAGCCCAGTGAGAACTAATAAGGTCCCCAAAGCTCACCCTGTTCTTTTGTCTCTAATGCAAGAATTGGGGTTGATAGACCCCGATAAAGGTTGCTAAATGGGATAAAATGGTTGGGAATGAATGTTGGTCTTGTCAGAGTGATGTTGGCACTTTAAGACATGTGGTTTATGACTGCCCTAATATTCAGTCCTATTGGATTTCGATTTGGAACCGAATCCAAGAGGTCTTGGGATTCAGGGCCACTCTCTCCTGATCTGTGGTCGAATTTTGGTCAACAATTGGCATCTCGTCGTTACAGAGGGATTGTCATTTTTTATTTGACTTCATGATGGGAGTGACTCTGCATCTCGTTATTGCAAACTGGAAATATACAGCAGAGCTTAGCTGCCACAAATGGTGGAGTCGTCTTTGCTTATGCTGCAAATATGAACAAATGGCACATTATGGCATAACTGTCATGTCTTCCACCCTCCTCAAGTGGAAGCCCCTAAATACTTTCAGCTCTAAAGCACGTTATGGTATAAATTAAGGGGTAATGTAGGCATGCCAACATGTTATCACATGGTGAGGAGCTGGTGTGGAGTCATAGCCCCTGTAGGTTCCCTCCCCCCCCCCCCCCCTTTATGCTCATTTCATAGTTTTTTTCTTTTGATGATCGCATGGTGAAGGGAGGGGTAAGGTTTTGGGGTAGGCTGTTAAGCCTTGTTTTTCTTTTTGCTTTTATGTTTAAAGAGGATTATCATTTTACTTGTATTTTTTGCTTTTGTTGTAATTTGTTTGAAAATGTAAATACAGAAATTTTAAAAAAGTATTTTTCTATCTTTTCTTGTTTGGGAATTTTATTTTTCAGTTGCAATTGCTCCAGTCACTTTCTTCTGGTTTCTTCATGTCTTCGGCTAACTCTCCATTATCTGTGGTCCATTTGTCCTTTCTTTTCTTTTCTAGGTTTTTTCCCATTCTCTCTCTACATCAGCTTTAGCATATTGATCTTTCCCCTTTTGATTTTTCCTCCATTTCTTTCTTTATTCCTTTTTCATCCACTCAGATTTCACCCTTCCATCCTCAATCCCCACTTACTCTCCCAATATCCAGCCAATTGTAGATTTATCTTCCCTCCCACATAAAATATCTTTTCTCCAGGACCAAGCAGGAAGTCAGTCCTCACATATGGGTGTCATCGGCGCCGAAGAAGCCCCAGCGGAGAATTTCCCCAGCTTTCTATGAAAGCCTTTGGGAATGCAGGCACGCATGCGCGGTTCCCTTCCCACCTAAAGGTGCCATCTTACCTCAGTCTCTTTTTTTCCGTGAAGCCCACCGGACGTTTGTCCAGTTTTCCCGGTTAAAATTAGATTTTTCAGTGATTTTTTTGCTCTCTTTCTACCGGTTCGACACCGGTTCCCCTCCCGCCGGGTTCGGTACACCGGTATCGAGCCCGATTCCTCTTTTTCGGTTTTTGCCCTTCATGGCTGGCGTTCACACACTTTTTTCTCTTTTTCCCTGGAAGGCCGGTCTTTTTTCCCCGATGGCTTCCAGTGGTTTTAAGAAGTGTGATCGGTGTAAGAAACTAATGTTTCTCACCGACACACACGACTGCTGACTTCGGTGCCTCGGCCCCGACCACGATCCTAAGTCATGCGGGACCTGTGGAAAAATGTCTTCCAAGGCACTACGAAGTCGCCAGCAGCAAAAGGAAAGGCTTTTCTCGGACTCAGCCTCTGGCCAGGCCCGGACCTCGTCTGAGGCCTCGACATCTCGAGATTCCGATCCCGAGCGCCGTCAAAGCTCCTCGGACAGGGCGTCCCCCGACCGGGAATGCAAGAGGAAGAAACGGCTCGTGAGGGTGTTGTCGGAAGAGGTCCCTGGCTCCTCGAGGGCCAGGTCTAAGACCCTCGACTGTTGTCCCGGGCCTGTGGAACCGGAGAAGCCTGCCAAAGTTCCTCGTGTGGAGCCAGAGTCTGCTGGACACATAAGCCCCGTAGTCCTCGTGGACTCTCCTCCCAGGGAATCGACATCGGGCCCGGCGCCGCCGGGGCCCGAGTCAGTGGCTGCTGCGTCTCCCGAGCTGATTCTCAGGATGACAGCCTTGGAGAGCAGAATGTCTGCCTTCATGGAGCAGCAGCGGGCACTGATGTCCAGCCTGTCTGGCTCATCTGCCCTGACCACCGGGACATCGACGTCCAAGTTGACCCCGGAGACCGAGCCGATACTCGAGTCCATCGTGGCTCGGAGTCGACCTCGGTCGCGGTCCCCCTCGACCTTCCGTTCTGGACCGAGGGCGTCGATGCCGGTGCTTCCGGCGTCGGGGCGGGTGCTCCAGGGCCCCGCGGGGTCAGACCCCGACTCTTCCTCGGATGAGTCGGCTTGGGAGACGGAGGACGAGGAGTCTCCTGACACCTTTAAGACTTGGTGCGTCCCTTCGGACTCACCGCAGTCTGAGCCCCGGAGTAGGTCCCCGCCGGAGGACACCCGGTTCTCGGAGTTCATCCGGGATATGGCCACTGCCTTGGCTATTCCGGCGGATCCCAAGGAAGAGCCTCGAACTGAAGAGCTCGAGGCGCTACAGTATGACTCTTCTCCGAAGGAGTCCTTTACTGTCCCGGTTCCTCCGATGCTGGAATGGCTCCTCTTCCGTATGTGGGAGGCACCGGCCTCGGCGCCGGTTCTTAGCAAGTGAGTCGATTCGATCTATCGGCTCCGTAAGAGCCCTGGTTTTCAGAAGGCACAGTTACCACACCATTCCATGGTTGTGGAATCAGCCATGCATCGTCTGAAGAGTCAGAAGATGCACTCCGTGGTGCCTCCTGGCAGGGAGGCCTGAAACCTAGATGGCGTCGGTAGAAAGTGTTTTCAGGGCTCGATGCTTGCTTGCCGTGTCCAGTCTTACCAGCTGTACATGGGCATGTACTTGCGGGATCTGGCCAAGGAGTTGGCCGGATTCTCTGCTGGTCTCTCCGGGGAACCCTTGCAGAGATTTAAGTCCTTGTCCTCGGGGATTCGGGACTGCTCGAAGTTCATGTCCTGCGCTGCCTATGATGGCTTCGAGGCTTCGGCCCGAGTTGCGGCTGCCAGCATCACGGCTCGACACCAGGCGTGGCTGCAGTCATCGGACCTCGAGCCATGGGTTTGGGACAAGTTGGTCGATGTCCCCTGCCGAGATGAGAATCTTTTTGGCAAACCCGTGACTGAGAAGGCCGCTCAGCTCGAGACCGAGCACCTTACCCGGACAAGGCTGTCGAGGAAGACCTCTGCCCCTTCACATAAAAAGAAGGGCTCGGGTAAAAAGTCCTTTTACCCGAGGAAGGGCACTGCCTACAAACAGTACCCTCAGTATCAGGCTGCCCAAGCTGCCCCCAAGGGTCAGCAAGCCAAGGGCCAGGGTAATGAGCCTCGTAGGCAGAGGACACCCCAAGCCTCAGGCCCCTGCTACCACTCAGCAGGGTGGGGGCTTTTGACTCCTTGAGCATAGCCTCTCCTCCACTGCTCTTCCAACCCTGCACAGGAGGTCGTCTCGCCCTCTTTGCCCACCAGTGGCCCCTTATCACCGGGGACAGTTGGGTGCTGGAGATAATCCACAAGGGATATGCCCTCCATTTCCACCAACTGCCACCCCCATATTTTCCAGGGGAGCCTCCAAGGCCTCCTCTGCACACAGACCTTCTCCGTCAGGAGCTTCAGGGTCTGTTGGTGGACAGGGCAGTGGAGCCTGTGCCTCCCCATTTGAAAGGTCACGGATTCTACTCCAGGTATTTCCTGGTGCCCAAAAGGACCGGTGGCCTTCGTCCCATTTTGGACCTCAGGAACCTCAACAAGTTCCTAGTGAAAGAAAAGTTCAAGATGCTTACTCCTTATGTTTATGTTTATGTTTATTACATTTGATATACCGCTCAGGCCAAGAAGCATCCTCATTCATCCAGACCACAGAAAGTACCTAAGGTTCATCGTGGGAGGAAACCATTATCAGTACAGAGTGCTGCCTTTCGGCCTCACCTCCGCCCCCAGAGTCTTTACAAAGTGCTTAGCAGTGGTGGCGGCCTACCTGAGAAATCAGGGCATCTTTGTCTTCCCCTATCTGGACGACTGGCTCATCAGAGGTCAGACAGGTCAGGAGGCCAATCAAGCCACCCTCAGGACCATTGCTCTTCTACAACGCCTGGGGTTTGTCATAAACTTCGCAAAGTCCACTTTGCTCCCTTCCCAGAACTTGGAGTTCATAGGGGCAAGGTTGGATTCTCTCCTGGCAAAGGCATTCTTGCCAGAAAACAGAGCCCGAAGGTTAATGGCCTTGGCAAGTCAGTTTCTCAGCAGGTCCCTGGTCTCCGCCAGACTCTGCCTGCGGCTTCTAGGCCACATGGCTTCGACAGTACATATGACCCCCAATGCCAGGCTCCATATGAGGCCTGCACAGTGGTGCCTTCGGTCTCAGTGGTCACAGGCCACAGGCAGCCTCAGAGACAGGATAAGGGTGTCCAGACCATTTCTGCACTCCCTCACCTGGTGACTACACCCACCCAATCTGCTGAAAGGGGTGCTCTTTCAGATTCCAGGTTACACAGTGATGCTAACAACAGATGCCTCCCTGCAAGGCTGGGGAGCGCATTGTCTGGGCAAGTGCACCCAGGGCCTCTTGTCTCCCTGGGAAGCTGCACAGCACATCAATCTCCTCGAACTCAGAGCTATTCGATTAGCACTCAAAGCTTTCACTCCTACCCTGGCTCAACAGTCTGTCCTGATTCAGACAGACAACCAAGTTGCCATGTTTTATGTGAACAAACAGGGCGGAACTGGGTCCAGGATCCTTTGTCGGGAAGCTCAGGACCTTTGTTCTTTTGCCCTCAAGCACAACATGCTCCTCAGGGCTGTGTACCTTCCTGGCCAGGACAACTACCTGGCAGACAGATTGAGCAGGATACTGCAGCCCCACAAGTGGCAGCTGCATACTTCAGTAGTTCAGAAGATCTTCCTGAGATGGGGTCTCCCTTTGATGGATCTCTTTGCCAGCCCCATCAACAAGCAACTGCCAAAGTTCTGCTCCAGGCAACCACATCCTCTACGGACAGCAGCGGATGCTTTTCTGATATCTTGGTCTCAGGGACTCCTCTATGCGTTTCCTCCCACGCCCTTGGTGGCCCGAACCCTATTCAAGATTCTCCAGGACAAGGCCTCCGTTCTGCTGGTAGCTCCCAGGTGGCCGAGACAGCCTTGGTTTCCTCTTCTGATTCAGCTGGCGGTGGATCCTCCACTGCCTCTGGGGTTGCAGCCCGACCTTCTCACACAGGACCAGGGTTCCCTTCTGCACCCCAATCTCAAGTCTCTCAATTTGATGGCCTGGAGGCTGCAAGGGTAGTTTTGGCTCCCTGGGGCCTGCCTCAGGAAGTTGAGGAGGTTGTCCTAGCCTCTAGGAAACAGTCCACTAGGAAAACCTATGCTCTCAAATGGAAGAGGTTTTCTGTGTGGTGTCACCTACGTACAGAGGATCCTTTCTCCTGTACTGTGCCAGTAGTTCTTCAGTACTTACTGCACTTATCCAATCAGGGACTTAAGTCCAATTCTGTTTGGGTCCACCTCTCAGCTCTAGCAGCTCACCACTCATTGGTAGAGGGACAATCTCTATTTGGTCACCCCTTGGTGTCCCGCTTTCTCAGGGGCTTGCTTTTGCTCAAGCCTCCCATCCATCCTCCTGCCCCTGAGTGGGAGCTGAATGTGGTCTTGTAGCAACTGACTCACCCTCCTTTTGAGTCGATGGCTACTTGTCCATTACGCTTCCTCTCCTGGAAGACACTCTTCCTGATAGCCCTTACCTCGGCTAGGCGAGTAAGTGAGCTTCAGGCTCTGGTCTGTGACAGGCCTTACACCAGGATTTATAGGAACAGGGTAGTCCTCAGGACTCACCCAAAGTTCCTCCCAAAGGTTGTCTCCTCTTTTCACCTCAATCAGGAGTTGGTCCTTCCAACATTCTTCCCTAGGCCTCATGCAAGCCAGGCTGAAGCAGTTCTGCATACCCTGGACTGTAGGAGGGCCTTATCCTTCTACCTTGACCATACGCAGGGGCATAGAAGGGCTACTCAGCTCTTCGTATCCTTTGACCCCAATAAGTTGGGGTTGCCTGTGTCCAAGCATACCTTGTCCATCTGGGTGGCTGACTGCATTACCTGGGCTTACAAGGCGGCTGACCTTCCTTTGCAGGGTAGGATCACAGCCCATCGTGTCAGGGCAATGGCTGCCTCAGTGGCTCATCTCCACTCTGTGCCCTTGGTAGACATCTGCAGGGCTGCAACTTGGTCTTCAAGCCAGACTTTTGCGGCCCATTACTGCCTGGAGAGGGAGTCCCGTAGGGACAGTGCTTTTGGCCAGGCAGTACTCCTGAATCTCTTTGAGGTTTAGGCAACTCCTGCCCTCCTGCCCTCTGTTGGGCTATCGGTGGAGGTAGTGTCATTGAAAAGCCTTTCTTTGCAGCTGGGACTAGAGGGAGTTCTCTTGTTCATACTGGGTTCCTCGGTAGCCCAGGGCTGGGGAGTCACCCATATGAGAGGACTGACTTCCTGCTTGGTCCTGGAGAAAGAGTAGTTACTCA
Source organism: Ichthyophis bannanicus (assembly GCA_033557465.1). Classification (NCBI taxonomy): domain Eukaryota; kingdom Metazoa; phylum Chordata; class Amphibia; order Gymnophiona; family Ichthyophiidae; genus Ichthyophis; species Ichthyophis bannanicus. The sequence goes on along the minus strand of CM066033.1, from coordinate 2,961,242 downwards.
CCTGTAACAGGTGTTCTCCAGGAGCAGCAGGAATCAGTCCTCACAACCCTCCCTCCTCCCCTTGGAGTTGCAGTTGTACATAGTTTATTTTTCATTTTTGTGTGCTGTTCTTAGCTATGTCATTTGACTGAGGTAAGATGGCACCTTTAGGAGGGAAGGGAACCGCGCATGCGTGCCTGCATTCCCAAAGACTTTCATAGAAAGCTGGGGAAATGCTCCGCTGGGGCTTCATGAGTGCCGATGACACCCATATGTGAGGACTGATTCCTGCTGCTCCTGGAGAACACCTGTTACAGGTGAGTAACTACTCTTTCCCTGTCCACCCTCACTCTCCCAGCCCCATCCCCTTCTAGTCCTCCCTTAACAACAGCTCCCTTCTAGTTCCAGCCCCACCCAGCATCTGCCCCCTTCTAGTCCCATTCTCCCACCCACCCGCATCACCCCATTTCTAGTCCTAGCCCCTCCATCAGTCCATTTCCATTCCTAGACCCTCATCAGTCCATTTATAATCCTAGCCCCACAACAGTCATTTCCAGTCCTATCCTAGCCCCCATCCACCTATTTCTAATCCTTGCCCCCCATCAGTCATTTCCAGTCCTATCCTAGCCCCCCATCAGCCCATCTCCAGTCCAAGCCTGCCCATCAGTCCATTTCCAGTCCAAACCCCCAATCAGTTCATTTCCAATCCTAGCCCCATCAGCCATTTCCAGTCCTAGTCCCCCATCAGCCCACTTCCAGTCCAAGCCCACCATCAGCACATTTCCAGTCCATGCCCCCTATCAGCCCATTTCCAATCCTAACCCTGCATTAGCCATTTCCAGTTCTATCCTAGCATTCTGTCTATTTCCAGTCCAAGCCCCCGCCATCAGCCCATTTCCAGTCCATTCCCCCCATCATCCCATTTCCAATCCTGTCCTAGTCCTCCATCAGCCCATTTACAGTCTAAGTACCCCCTTCAGCCATTTCCAGTCCTATCCTAGCTCCCCATCAGCCCATTTCAAGTCTTAGCCCCCCATCAGCCCAATTCCAATCCTATCCTAGCCCATCCTCAACCCATTTACAGCTAAGCCCTCCCATAAGCCATTTTCAGTCCTATCCTAATCCGCCATCAGTCCATTTCAAGTCCTAGCTCCCCATCAGCTCATTTCCAATCCTAGCCCCCATCAGCCATTTCTAGTCCAGTCCTAGCCCTCCATCAGTCCTTTTCCAGTCCAAGCCCCCCCAATCCGCCCATTTCCAGACCTAGCCCCCCCCAACCCAATCATCCCATTTCCAGTCCTAGCACTCCCATCAGCCTATTTCCAATCCTAGCTCTCCATCAGCTCATTTCCAGTCCAAGCCCCCCAATCAGCCCATTTACAGTCCTAGCCCTCCATTAGCCAGTTCCAGTCCTATCCTAGCTCCTCATCAGCCCATTTGCAGCCCTAGCCCCCCTATTGGCTCATTTCCAGTCCTATCCAACCCAGCCCCTGAAGAGCCTGGCTGATCGTCTTCAGAGGGAGCCGAGGAGGCCAAAGCCTGGCTCAGCTCTGCACAGCTGCCATAGTGAAGAGCAGCATCTTCCTTCACTCTGGCAGCCTTATTCTCATGAAGCCCGCTGGTGCCATTTCCTAGCACTCAGTGTACTTCACGAGAACACAGCTGCCAGAGTGAATCAGCATGCCACTCCACTCTGGCAGCTGTGCAGAGGTGAGCCGGGGACTCAGGCCTCCCCAGCTCCCTCTGAAGCCGGTACTGCAAACCGACCATGTGTGGAATGATGTGAAATTGGCGTGGGTCCCCCTGAAACACGGGGCCCTGTGTGAACAACATTCTCATATAATGTATGAGCCAGCCTTGTCTCTATCTCACCCTCTCTCTCTCAGGCTGGCAACGAACACTAGGGTTAGAAACAAAGTCACACCCCAGTCTGGCCCCTTCTCAGGCCAATCCCCAATCTGCCTCTGCAAAATGAAGCTGAGGTTCCTACTCCAGCACATAAATTCCCCAGCCAGGTTTCCTTCTCTAGCTGGCTCACAGTCTGACTCTTTCTCTCTCTACAGATTAAACCCTGGAGCCTCTGTTCTCAGCATTATTATAAATTAACATAAGAACATAAGATATGCCATACTGGGTCAGACCAAGATCCATCAAGCCCAGTATCCTGTTTCCAACAGTGGCCAATCTAGGTCATACGTACCTAGCAGTTTCCCCAAAAGACACAGGTTCCACAATGCTTGTACTGGGTCAAGCACTGATATCCTGGGTCCCTTCTTAATAATGGTTTATGGACCTTTCCTCCAGGAACTTGTCTGAACCTTTTTTAAACCCAGCTGCACTAACAGCCTTTACTACATCCTCCGGTAACAAATTCCAGAGTTTGATTACATGTTGAGTGAAAAAATATTTTATTTTATTAGTCTTAAATAGTTTACCCTGTAGCTTCATTGTATGTTCCCTAGTCTTTCTATATTCTGATAATGTAAACAATCGATCTACGTTTACCCGTTCCACTCCGTTCATTAATTTATATACTTCTATCATATCTCCCCTCAGCCAAGTTTCCTTCTCTGGCTGGCTGATGGAATAAAATTCACAATATTTAGTGCCCTAAATAAATACCCAGACCTGGCTCCCTGGCAGGTTGGCTCCCTTTAACAAGCAAGGACAAGGTCTAAAACCTGTCCTACCTTAAAACCCTTCAGTGTCCTGGCACTTTCTCCAGCTATCCTTGGACAATGTCACAGGGCTTCCTGTTGTCTCCTGCTAGCAGGGTATTAGAGGTTTCCAATTTCTTCTCATTGGGGCCTCCCAGATTTTCTTAGACTCCGAGTACTGTTCCTGCCTGACTGAATCACACCCTCCTAGTTAGGCTTCCTTGTCTTGGCTCTCTAAAGGTGATCTAGGCTGAATAAGCCCTTAGGTGAACTTGGCTTGATTAAGGCATCTATGGATTTAATCTTCACCAGAGCTCTCAACAGTTCTCCAGCAATCAGAAGCCTTTAGTTTTCCACTCCAACTTTTCCATTCTAGAAAAGTAGATTTGATTTATTAATTTGATATGCATGCCTGCAATGTGCCATCATGTCTACTGCTATATATTACAAAATATTAAGCTGTTTACAATACAATAAAAACAAAAAAAACGACACAATCATAAAATTCCTAAAACTAGTAAAACCTTCCCTCGCAGCCCCATCTGTGAAGACCTGAGGGATCTTGCTGGGGAATTTGGATGAAGTCTATGTTAACCTGAGATAGTCTTTCTCTGTTACCTATACATCCTTTGCTTATCACTTTGATATTTTGATAAGGTGGTATAAAACTGGATGCATTGTATTGTCTTTGTAGTCTGATGTTTTTATGTCTGTATTTCATGCTAACCTGATGTAGTCTTGTAACCGCTTTGATTGTAAGAAAGGCGGTATAAAAAACCTGTTAAATAAATAAATAAATAAATAAGATATAGTGGTACACCAAACATCGGACCTTGAATTGCTCCCTGATCTCTAATGGAAGACATTGTCAATATAACGGCGTCACGTGATTTTACATAGAGGCTCCTATGAAGAATCTTACCAATGGGTTTTGCACCAATTACAGTGTTTTTAGTAAAACATTCAGAAAGCTTAATACAGCAAGTTTCAGTATTCTAACTTACTGCCCAATAGGGCACAGAGCAAAGTTTCTAGATTATCTTATGACAGGTAAGATTTTAGCTTATGGTTTAAATGCAGCTCGAGAGACTAAGCCATTGCTACTACTCAAATTTTGACATTAATTTTGATTTAATTCCTGATATCATTTGATACTCATACTTTTATGAATATTACCTGTACATAGCTTTGTAAATAGTTAGAAGTTGTTCCACTAAGTACTACTCTATGTAAATACTTAGAGGTCTTACCTCATCTACTCTGTTCTTTGTATAAAGTTCACAAATACTGTTCTTTGTAAAAGTTTAAATTGTTATGATGTAAACCGCCCCTGATCTCTGGAAGGGGCGGTATACAAATATGAGCAAATAAATAAAATAAATAAAAACATATTCAATTGACTGCCAAACAACACACATGGACTAACCAATGAAGATGTCATATTCAGTAGGACCCCCATTGATACTAAGTACCACCTGCAATACAGTCCCCTCCCTTGTCACCCACATTGCCATTGACTTATCAATGTTCAAATAAAGGGCGTTCTACTACCCTCTTGAACAATTCATTCAGGACTCTCAACTGAGATACCTGGACTTCCTGAAAATACATTACTATTCGTATCTTCTGCATAAAAGTAAACATCACAATAATTTCCATCCAACACCAATGCTAATGGAGCCATATGGAAATTAAATAACACGGGAGAAACAGGGAGCCTTGGGTCACACCCTGTTTATGAGGGTGAAAGTCAGATTTTATTCCTTCTCAAAAAGCACATTGGGAATGGTCAACTAGATACAATGCAAACAATGACAGCACTTTACTACCAATGCCAGTAGCCTTCAGAAGGCAGAGTAGCCCGTTTTGATTCTTGGCATCGAAGGCAGCTGACAAATCAAACTTAATCCAAAGAGCATAAGCTCTCTGTTCGGCATTGGGGTCATTCCGAGCCACGAATAGCGGGGATGAATGTCCCATTGAGATGTCCAACCCATTCCCACTAATCTCCCCATACGAACAAGGTGTTTGTACAGGAAGGCTAGATGGGAGCAGGAAAGGGGTGATGCAGAGGTGGAGTTAGGGCAAGTAGTGGGCTGTCCGTGGCCCAAGACATACAGTGCTGATCCCGATGTCGTTCCGTATGTCCAGGGCTGGCAGACCGAACAGGGAAGTTATTCCACCTCTGAGGTGGAATAAGTTCCTCTAGACAGCAGGGGATGGCAGGCCCGGGTGGTAAAAGGGGCCAGAGGGGTTGCAGATGATTCCCCGCAGCTCAACCCTGGCCTTGGAAGGCCAGATCAGGGGTCAGGCTTCAGGAATTGAAGAACAGGTCGGCGGCCGGGGATCACGGCTCCTTTATGGAGCTGCAGTGCCATGGCAACCAGATGCCATGGTACTGCGGCTCCATTCAGAAGCCTTGACTGAGTTAGTTGGGTAGAGGTCTGTACGTGCAGGCCGACCGGAATCAGGTCCTAGCCTGCATGTACAGACCTAGTCGCGATTCTGATCCTGTGGCTCAAGAGCATGGACTTCCTGATCGGAATGGTGCCTCATGCCTTTAGATTCTGTCCATCGGACAAACTATACTATTCCTTGTTGTTGCCTCACTAATCCTGATTGTGTCCTCAAAACAGGCACTCAACTGAGTGTCCTAGAATCAGTTTTACAATGCTTCAGATGTTATCACTGCTTAGGTGGACTAGTTATGACAGGGCCATCACCTTTTCCATCAGCACCACTACTAGTTACCACTAGTGCCATCATCAATAGAATCTGAAAAGTATATATACATCAAAAAAAGTCTATTTTGATTTGTTACTTTCAGATTCTGCATCTTTTCTCTCTGTAGCCTTTTATAAAGTGTATACTATAACAGAATCTTGCAGCTCCTCAACCTCAGCTCCCACTAATCTGTGGTTGTTGCCAAATTTAGGCTGAATAAAAACAGACTTCTTTGCAAAAGTAGAAAGACTATATGAAGAAGAGAAGGATCTGATTTCTGACATTAGGAAGAGTCATATATTGGGGCATGTTTGCTAACCTGAGTTAGCTGTTAATGAGGGCTCAGGCACATGCAAATGGCTCACATTAACAGTGTGCATGCTAAACAGACAATGCAGGGTTATTTCAATGCTATCTGCATAGAGCATGACTGGGAGAGAAGTGGACAGGGTAGGGGCGAAACATGGGCATGTCTTCACTGCATGGTTAGCATGGACATTTGCAGTGCATGTTTGCACTGTAAACTGCAGGTAGAGCAGGTACAACTAATACCACCTCAATGGGTGGTGTAAATCACATCTGCATTGTTGCCGAGCATTTTTGAATCAAAATTTGTGCATTACCTGTTCGGGTAATGCTGTACACATCGTCAATCGATAGCACACAATATTTGCATGTACCCACATTTATTTGTACTTTAAATGTGTGATACCTGCAAAGTCCGGACACTCTTTGGTAAACAGACCCCTTTGTCTACAAATATAGATGCTACTTCTTTTTCAATATGGCTATTGCTTTATTGGATTGTTCTAGTTCTGCAAATATCTTTGCTTTACGGTGTGTGTAAGGGAGGTAAGGGGCTTGACTAGAATGACAGATTTCTGTTTGTACTACATTGAAATTAATTGAGGATGATGACATTGATAATGGATGGTGTTTGGAATATGATAGTCCATAGGGAATAACTTATTGCCATACTGTTTCTAAGGCAAAAGCGGCTAAAGTATATGGCGTTGATATTCAAAATGATTTAATCAGTTAGCAGACCAGTTAACTAGTTAAATCACGGTGAATGGGATATTCAGCGGCACATAGCCATTCTGTGCCACTGAATATCCCCTCGATACTCTGCTATGCGCCCCTATCCTACTTGTTTAGCATCAGAGCGTTCTTGGAGTGTTCCGGGGGTGGTGCTGCAGTTGACCAACCAGTGACGACATTCAGCCACTGACCTGTTAACTTAAGCCAGCTAAGGTTAAGTGAAATAAAAACAGTCCTAACTTTAGCTGATTTAATTAACCGGGCAGGGGCTAAATATCCAGGTCTAACTTAAAGCAGCAAATCCAGTGGCTTTAAGTGTGCTGGCTATTGAATATCGACCCCTATATAAATCCCTCTGAATATCAGCTGGACACATTTCTATAATTATGCACACATATGCAAAGACATATTTTATTTATCAATGTTTATATAGCACTTTTCACTGGGTCAAAGCAGCATACATTCAGGTATGGCATATATTTCCTTTGTTCCCAAAGGGCTCACAGTCTACTGTTTGTACCTGAGGCAAGGGAGGGCTAAATGGCTTGCCCAAGGACACAAGGAACACCTGTGGGATTAGAAACCCCAGTCCCTCCAGTCTGAGGTTGCTGTCCTCCAGAAGGATTTGAACCCCTGGCTTTCTAACCCAAAGCAACTTGCCCCAACCACTAGGCCACTCATATACACATCTCTATAAACATACATCTTCAAAACACATCACACCAACATTAAAGCTGCAAATCATCAAGTACTCTAATCTACTATTACTACTACCACCACCTCTTTTCATTTGTATAGTGCTATAAGGCATACTTCCATAGTAACATAGTATATGACGGCAGATAAAGACCAGCATGGTTCATCTAGTCTGCCCAGCAAGGTGGCAAGAGTAGGTGCACCTGCCACTCCATACAGGTCACCCCTCTTCATACCTTTGTTTAGGGGTGTACCCACCACTCCGTGCAGGTCACCTTGACTTGTTGAGATATCAGAGACAGTTAAATTTATTTTGATTTTATCTTGTTTCTATAAAGAGATCCACTGTGTCTGTCCCATGCCATTTTTAATTCTGCCACTGTATTTGCCCCCACCACTTCCAACGAGAGGGCATTCCAAGCATCTACCACCCTATCAGTGAAAAAGTATTTCCTTATGTTGCCTTTCAGTTTACCCCCCTTGCAGCTTCATGTTATGCCCTCTAGTATTACAGCTTCCCTGTATTTGAAAAAGGTTTTATTGTTCAATAATACTCCTTAAATATTTTAAGGTCTGTACCATATGTCCCCTGTCCCTTCTCTCTTCTAGATTATACATATTTAGGTCTTGGAGTCTCTTTTCATGCATCTTCTGACACAGACTCCAAATCATTTTGGTGGCCTTCCTCTGAACCGTTTCCAGTCTTTTTATATCCTTTGTGAGATATGGTCTCCAAAACTGAACACAATATTCCATGTGAGGCCTCACCAGTAACTTGTACAGTGGCATTAGTACCTCCTCCTTTCTGCTGGTAATTCCTCTCTGTATGCAACCCAGCATCCTTCTGGCTTTGGCCACTACCTTATCACACTGTTTCTCCACTTTGAGATCCAGAGAAACAATCACTCTGAGGTCCTTCTCCTTGTCCATGCACACTAACCTATTGCCCCCTATCTCATACAATTCCCTTGGATTTCTGCATCCCAAGTGCATGACACTGCACTTTTTCACATTAAATCTTAACTGCCAAGCAATAGACCATTCTTCCAGTTTTTGCAGATCTTTCCTCACTTTCCACAAATCCATTCTCAGCATTTTTAAGTCTTGCAATTTAACCTCTAATCTTCCTCTTCTTGCAAATATACCTGAAAAACTTTTATCAACATGCTTTAGATCTTTAGCCATCTTTTCTTCTGCCTTTGATTTTGCTATCCTTATTTCTCTTTTTTTCTCTTCTAGCTTTATCCTGTATTCTTTTCGGTGTTCCTCTGTTTGCGAACTTCTGAATTTTGTGAAAGCTGTGGTTTTTGCCTTTATTTGTGCAGTCACTCCTTTAGAAAACCAAATAGATTTCCTTTTCCTCTTATTTTTATTTACTTTCCTTACACATGTATCTGTTGCCCCTTTTATTGCCGCCTTTAGTTTAGTCCACTGCAATTCTACTTCTCTTACCTCATTCCACCTGCCAACTCCTCCTTCAGGCACTTGGCCATCTTCCTGAAGTCAGCGTTTTTGAAGTCTAGGACTTTGAGCTTGCTGTGAGGGGACTCTTCCTTTGCTTTTATCTCAAACCACACTGTATGATGATCACTGCTGCTCACATGGGCACCCACCCGGACGTTCGATGCACTTTCTCCGTTGTTGAGTACTAAATCCAGCATCAAACTTTCCCTAATCGGTTCCATCACCATTTGTCTAAGCAATGCATCTTGGAAGGCATCCATGATTTTTTTACCTCTTTCCAGATTTGCAGAAGGAATACTTTAATCCACATCGGGTAGATTAAAGTCATCCAATATGATCACTTCCCCCTTCAAGGCTACCTTTGTAATATCAATAATCAAGTCTCTATCTATTTCTCTGGTTTTATTTGGAGGTCTGTAAACTACACCAACATGGATTATAGTGACATTTCCTCTTTCCAACACAATCCACAGCACTTCTTCTTTTTCAAACATCCCCTAATTTTTAGCAGCTTCAATATTGCTTTTGACCTATAGGGCTACTCCTCCTCCTTTTCTGCCTTCTCTACTAAATAAATTATAGCCAGCTATAGTTATGTTCCATTCATATGACTCATTAAACCATGTTTCTGTAATGGCCATAATGTCCAAATCCATTTCCACCATTATAGCGTCCAGGTCAGGAACTTTGTTGGCTAGGCTGCCAGCATTTGTGCTCATTGCTTTCCAGCATTTGCTGACTGGCTTGCTTGTATTTTGCATGGATTTTGTTCTACACGCCACTTGCCATTAATGTGTGGTTTAAAAGTATGGCTGTTTCCAATGTTATTATGTTTTTGCTGGGAGTGACATCCTGAACTTGTCCTTCGCCATCCATCACTCCCTTTCCCTAGTTTAAATACCTTGTCCACAATACTGCCTGAATTTTTCACTTAGATCTTTCCCCTGTGATAGAGAGATGTAGTTCAACAGCACAGTAAAGTCTCTTGTTAATCCATCTTTTTCCCCAGTCGCCTATATATCTAAATCCTTCCTGTTTGCACCAGGTTTGGAGCCATGTATTAAAGTCGTTTATATGATGCAGCCTTTCTGCCCCCTTACCATGAACAGGTAGAACTTCTGAGAATGCTACAGTGTTAACAATGGGCTTGAATTTCTCTCCCAGAGTCTGGAAGTCCCTTTGAACTGCAGAGGCACTGTTTCTAGCCAGGTCATTTGTACCCAAATAGATGACATTGTCAATTTTGCAGTGCTCACTTTCTGCACTAACTATACCAACAATTTGGTTCATATTCCTACTGGCTGAAGAGCCTGGGAGGCATTTGACCATCTTCTCTCCTTTGAACTATGTTCCCAAGTTGGTGCCTCTGATGATGGAATCTCCAAGTAGTCGTAGTTTTCTGTTTTGTGATTTTTTTTCTTCATATTTGGTACATTATCAGTAGATTGGGCATTGACTCTCTCATTTAAGGGCACTTCAGTTTCCATAGATTGGGCAGCCTCATTATCCAAGGCAGAGAAGACATTATGCAGGGATATCTCTTGATGTCTCCATGTTACAGGTCACAACCTACCAGAGCCCACTCTGATCCATTTATTCCTGGGCTGTTTGATTCTTTGTGGGAGCAGTGGTGGGTTTTGTTTAGTTTGTATCCTAGAAGAGGTGTGTTTAATTGCAGCTAATTCTTCGCTTAGAAGAGTCAATTCTTTATGCATAGAAGCTAACTTGAGGCATATAGGGCAAGCTCTTAGGTTTGAAATGATTCTTCTTAGAATGAAAATACCACAGTTATTGCATTGAATACACAGCTTGCTGATTAAGACTGTTATAAAGCAATCCTATAAGAAGGATAAAAGGTGGGTGTAACACCTAATTAAAGGATAGATGTCAATGTATGTGATGACTATATAGGCAATGCGACCCTGGGGAGGGTGGGGTGAGAGGTAGGGTGGTGGATGGGAAGTTAAGTGTCCTTGGCCAGTAGAGAGAAACAATTTCAGTCAGAAATGTGCAGCAAAGGCAGGGAAACCCAGAAAAGTGATAGCTGTGATACATGTGCAGGGACCAAAAAGGCACCCGTGGATGTATACCATCAGTCCAGATGATTTACTACTCTTTCATTTATCAGTTTGTAATACATTTCCCATTATATTGAGATTTTTTTTTAATTGTTTCAATACATCACCTTTAAAAACCATTTCAAGCACAGGTAACTTTCCTACATCTTCTTCAGTAAAGACTGAAGCAAAGAATTCATTCAGTCTTTCCGCTGTGGCATTGTTCTCCCTTAGCGCTCCCTTTACCCCTCTATCATTTAGTGGTCCAACTGACTCTTTCACAGGTGATTTGCCATAAATGTACATGAAAAAGCTTTTATTTTGCATTTTTACTTCCATGGGAAGCTTCTTTTCAAATTCTCTCTTTTTCAGCCTCATCAGTGTCTTGTATCTAACTTGCCAGTGCTTATGTTGTATCCTGTTTTCATCATTGGGCTCCTTTTTCCATTTTCTGAAAGATGATTTTTTGGCTAAAACAGCATCTCTGATCACACCTTTAAACCATACTGGCAGTTGTTTGGCCTTCCTTCCACCTTTCTTAAAATGTGTAATTTATCTAGTCTGGGCTTCCAAGGTAATATTTTTAAATAAAGCTCATGCTTGTTGTAGACCTTTAACCTTTTTTTCTTAACTATATTCCTCATTTTATCATAGTCTTCCTTTTGAAAGTTAAAAGTTAGTGTGTTGCTGCTCTCCCTCTATTTATGAAATCAAATGCAGTCATGTTATGATCACCATTGCCAAGTGGCCCCAACACTGTTGTCTCTTGCACCAGCTCCTGTGTGCCACTAAGGACTAGGGAGGTCATTCTGAAATGCGGGTTGCGAGGCTGCACATTCCACTGGGGCATCGGGGCCTGATTCTCCTACCTGCTCTCTCTGTATGTCCTGTGCATCAGGATGGGGAGAGCCAACGGGAGATGGGATCGGGGCAGGCCAACCCAGCAGCATGTTCAGGGCCAATTCAGGTCAGGGCCCTGTATGTGCTGCCTGGCCCATGGGGACACGCTGCTTATTCCACCTCAAAGATGGAATAAACAATGGTTTTGCTGCTATCGGGGCCAGGGATCCCCCACTCCGGGACTGGGTGCAGAGGGATCCCCGCCACCCGATCCAGGCCCTGGCTGGCAAGCTGTGGGTCAGGTGGTTGGGAAGAGGGGGTATTGAGCCACGGCGGCCAAGTGAGCCTGCAGGGAAGATGTCCCTGCAGTCAGGCAGGCCAACCTTAGCTCCAGTTCTGGCTACCATGGGAATGTTTTGTTCCAGACGGCCTGGACATGCTCCTATGGGAACTGGGCTCAAGGTTTAAAATAGCTTCCCCTTGTGTCGGTTCATCAACCAGCTGCTCCATAAAGCAGTCATTTATTTCATCTAGAAACTTTATCTCTCTGGTCTGTCCTGCTGTGACATTGACCCACTCATCTTACTTACGAGGATGCTCCGACCATGCAGAATTCTGAAAAAGGCTCAAAACCTTCCTCTTCCAAAAACACTTTGCACTACCCCCCTAACTACAACCACCCTAATATAACTCAGTCCCTTATCCTTAATCTACAAGCATTCTGCCCTGACCCCCCCACTCCTCCTTAAATGTTCCTCTGCCCCCCACATTCATTACCTAATCCTCCCCTCTCTCCCCTTTACCTAACTCCCTCCCTGACTATCATTTCTGTAAATATGTAAATAGTTATAGTTGATTGTTAAACGTTCCTTGTTTAGCATTTTATCCTTTTATGTTTTTGTTCTCTGTACAACAGCTGTTTACACACTGTTACAAGTTAAGTTCCATGAAAACCGTCCTGAATTATAGAAAGACGGTATATTAAATGTTTTAAATAAATAAATAAATAAATACTGGGGTAATTGAAATCACCCTAATCTGCAAGCATACTGGAGCTCCACTTGCCCTGGTACCTATTTTCCATTACCAAAATGTCCTGATGAAACTTTTCCCCATGTTCATCGCTGACTGCTCCTAGATTTGCAGGAAAAAAATCCAGGTGTGAATGCAAGAAGTGCATTTTCAAAGACATGTTACATCCCAGTTTCTGGTAAGATTTCAGTAGAGTATCCACTGATTCTGCGTAGTTGTCTGCCTTGTTATTTCCCAAGAAGTCGCGGCAAACAGTCTTAAAGGACTCCCATGCAGCTCTTTCACTTTCATTCAACTGACTGTCAAAGTTTTCATCTTTCATCAGTTTTCTAATATCAGGTCCTACAAAGATTCCTTCTTTGATCTTCGCCTCACTGATTCGTGGAAATAACTATATGCTAACCAAGGTCTAGGCAGATTACACAATTACATACATATTAATAAAATGTGGTAAAAATAATAATAATGAAAAACACCAAGAGGCCAAGTCCGTAGGTACACATCCGAGCCGTCCGGACATCCAGAAATCTGGACGGCCCAGAGATACACCCGATTCTGCTCCCGCGGGTGCTAGATGTCCCCGTGCAATCAGAATCATGGCATAGGGCTTAGTATCCAGGACATGCCCTGATTCAGGCACCCCAGATGTCCAGGGAGTTCCCTGGCTAGCCCAGCCAGGCTCATGCATGGAGCCATGGAGCTATGGCATCATTTTACCATGGCACCGCAGCTCCATGAAGGACTTGCAATCCCTGGCAGACCCCAAAAATTTGCTTTCTCCATATGGGTGACGTCGGCGCCGACGGAGCCCCTGTGCAGAGCATTTCCCCAGCTTTCAAAGAAAGCCCTTGGGCATGCAGCACGCCGGCGCGGTCCCCTTTCCGCCCAAGGGTGCCATCTTGCTCAGTCTTTCTTTTTCCGCGGAGCCCGATGGACGTGAGTTTGTGTCAACCCGGAAAAAAGTTGATTTTTTTCTGCGATTTTCACGTTGTCTTATCCGGTTCGACGCCGGTTCCCCTTCCCGCCTGGGCTCAGTACACCAGTATCGAGTCCGGACTTGTGATTTTCGTTTTTTGTCCTTCATGACTAGCGTTCACACTCTTTTTGTGTTTTCACTGGCAGCCCGGTCTTTTGACCTTGCAGGGGCCCTTTTTCCCCCTATGGCTGCCAGCGGGTTTGAAAAGTGTGATCGGTGCAAGAAATTTATGTCTCTCACCGACACACATGACTGCTGCCTCTGATGCCTCGGGCCCGACCATGACCCGCTGGCCTGTGGCCTGTCTGGCAAAATGTCATCGAAGGCACTTCAGAGCCATCAGCATCAACGTGAGAGAATTTTCTCTGACTCCGCATCCAGCCGGGCCTGGACTTCGTCAGAGGCCTCGACATCTCGGGAGTCTGACCCTGAGCGCCATCAGGGTTCCTCTGAAAGGAAGTATCCCTCTCGGAAGCACCGAAGGAAGAATAAGCTCGCGAGGGCGGCGTCGATGGAGGCTCCTTGTTCCTCGAGGGCCAGGTCATGAAGCCCTGACCGCCGCCCCGGGCTCTCGGAGTCGGAGAGGCCTTCCAAGTTACCTTGTGTGTAGCCGGAGTCCCTGAGTCACATAAGTACAGTTGTCCTTGTAGACTCTCCTCCGGGGGAGCTGACGTCGGGCCCGACGCCGTCGGGGCCAAAGTCTGGGGCTGCTGAGTCTCCTGAGCTTGGACTCAGGTTGACGTCCTTGGAGAGAAGCTTGGCTGCCTTCATGGAACAGCAGCGGGTGCTGATCGCTGGCCTGACCGGTACATCTGCCTCGACCACTGGGACCTCGACGTCTAAGTCGACCCCGGAGATCGAGCCGATCCTCGAGTCGATGAAGTCTCGAATCGATCCTCTGTCATGGTCCCCCTCGACCTCCCGTGTGGGGCCAAGGTCATCGACACCGATACCCTCGGCATCGGGGCGGGTGGCACCGAGGCCCACATGGCCGGAGCTGCTCAATTCCTCCTTGGAGGAGTCGGAGTGGGAGACGGAGGACGAGGAGTCCCCGGACACCTTCCGGACCCGGTGCATCCCTTCGGACTCACCGGAGTCTGAGCCTCGGAGACGGTACCCCCCGGATGATACCCGGTTCTCGGACTTCATGAGGAACATGGCCAAAGCCTTGGCCTTCCCTGCGGATGCCGAGGAGGAGCCTCGAGCCGAGGAGCTCGATGCCCTCCAGTATGATTTTCCTCCGAAGGAAGCCTTTACTGTACCGGTTGCTCCGATGCTGGAATGGCTGCTCTTTCGTATGTGGGAGGCACCGGCCTTGACGCCGATTCTTAGCAAATGGGTCGATTCCATTTATCGAGTCCGTAAGAGCCCTGGGTTCCAAAAGGCGCAGCTACCGCACCACTCCATGTTGTGGAATCGGCTATGCACTGTCTAAAGAGTCAGAAGATGCACTCCTTGTTGCTTCCCGGCCGGGAGGCCCAGAACCTGCATGCCCTCAATGCCTGGCTATAGTCATCAGACCTGGAGCCATGGGTGTAGGACAAGTTGGTCGATGTCTCTTGCCGAGGTGAAAACCTCTTTGGTAAGCCCATGACTGAAAAGGCTGCGGAAATCGAGACTGAGACTCTCACCAGGACAAGGCTGTCCAGGAAAAATTCTGCCCCTTCTCAGAAAAAGAAGAGCTCGGGGAAGAAGCCCTTTTTCCCGAGGAAGGGTGTTGCCTACAAATCCTACCCTCAATATCAGGTCTTTCCAGCTCCCCAACAGAGCCAGGAGGCCAAGGGGCAGGGGCATGGGCCCTGTAGGCAGAAGACCCCCAAGCCGCCAGCTCCGGCTCCTGCACAGCAGGGAGTGGGGTTTTGACTCCCACAGCATAGCCTCTTCTCCACAGCTGGCTCCACTCAGCACAGGAGGTCGGCTGACCCTGTACACCTACAGGTGGCTAGCCATCACAGGGATGCCTGGGTCCTCAGCATAGTCCACAAAGGCTACATGCTCCACTTCCACCAGATACCCCCTCCTACTTTCCAGGGGAGCCTCCAAGACTCCCTCTGCACAGAAACCTCCTCCTTCAGAAGCTGGCAAGTCTTCTAAATGAACAGGCGGTGGAACTGGTGCCTCACCACCTGAAAGGGCAAGGCTTCTACTCCAGGTACTTTCTGGTACCAAATAGGACAGGAGGCCTCCGGCCTATCCTAGACTTGCGAAACCTAAACAAGTTTCTGGAGAGGGAAAAATTCAAGATGCTTACCCTTGGCATACTGCTGCCCTACCTCCAGCAGGGAGATTGGCTATGCTCCTTAGACCTAAAGGATGCTTATGCTCACATTCTCATCCATACAGACCAAAGACAATATCTCAGATTTGTGGTGGGAGGAAACCATTTCCAGTACAGAGTACTTCCCTTTGGCCTAACTTCTGCCCCCAGGGTTTTCACCTAATGCCTGGCGGTGGTGGCGGCCTATCTCAGAAATCAGGGAATTTTTGTCTTCCCATACCTGGATGACTGGCTCATCAGAGGTCAGTCTCTACAGGAGGCCAGACAAGCCACTCTTCGCACTGTCTCTCTTCTTCAGCATCTGGGCTTTGTCATAAACTATGCAAAGTCCACTTTGCTTCCCTCACAGAACCTAGAGTTTATAGAGGTAAGATTAGACACCCTGCAGGCAAGAGCTTACTTGACCGAGGACAGGGCCCACAGGCTGATGGACTTCGCCAACCAGTTCCAAAGCAATTCTCAGGTCTCCGCCAGACACTTCCTGCGGCTCCTGGGCCACATGGCATCCACGGTACATGTGACCCTGAATTCCCATCTGCACATGCGAGCGGCTCAGTGGTGCCTTAGAGCTCAGTTGGCGCAGGCCACAGGTGACCTCCGAGACAGAGTAAAGGTGTCCAAACCACTTTTGGACTCCCTGCAGTGGTGGCTACATCTCCCAAACCTTCTCAGGGGGGTACTTTTTCAGGCCCCAGCAGACACAAGGGTGCTGACGACCGATGCTTCCTTAAAGGGCTGGGGTGCACATTGCCAGGGCACGTGCACTCAAGGCCTCTGGTCTCCTCCCGAGGCCACAAAGCAGATCAATCTTTTGGAGCTGCGAGCAATCCGCTTGGCTCTACAGACTTTTTCTCATGCCCTCTTTCACCAGTCTGTCTTAGTTCAGACAGACAATCAGGTAGCAATGTTCTGTGTGAACAAGCAAGGGGGCACAGGGTCCAGACTCCTATGTCAGGAGGCACAGGCACTTTGCTCCTTTGCAGTCAAACAGGGCATGTTTCTCAAAGCATTTTATCTACCTGGTCTGGAGAACTTTTTGGCAGACAAACTAAGCAGGATTCTCCAGCCTCATGAAAGGCAGTTGAATCCACTGGTGGTTCAGCAGATCTTTCTACGATGGGGACTTCCATCCATCGATCTTTTTGAAAATCCACTGAACCGTCAGCTGCCCAGGATTTGCTCCAGACAGCCGCATCCCCTGAGAATTTATTATTTATTTATTTATTTAATTATTTATTTTATTTACATCTCTTATATACCGCGCTATTCTGCATCAGTGCGGTTTACATTGAACAAACTGAAATTACATTGAACAGGGCATTATAACTTGGAGATAACTATTTTACAGGGAACATGGGCTATGGAGGGTTAAGTGGCTTGCCCAAGACCACAAGGAGCACCTGTGGGACTAGAAAACCCAGTCCTTCCGGCCCAAGGTTGCTGTCCTCTAGTGGGATTTGAACCCCTGACCTTCCAGCCTGAAGTACCTTGCCCCAACCACTAGGCCACTCCTCCACTCCAATGGCAGCAGATGCATTTCTGATCTCTTGGTCTACAGGCCTCCTGTATGCGTTTCCTCCCTCTCCCCTTGGTGGCCCGAACTCTGTTCAAGATTCTACATGATAAGGCCTCAGTGATTCTGGTAGCCCCCAGATGGCCGAGGCAACCGTGTTTTCCACTTCTTCTGCAGTTGGCAGTGGAAACTCCATTACCTCTGGGGTTACAACCCGATCTCCTCTCTCAGGATCAGGGTTCCCTTCTGCACCCCAATCTCAGATCCCTCCATCTGATGGCCTGGCTGCTGAAAGGATAGTGCTAGCTCCCTTGCTTCTACCTAGGGATGTTGAGGAGGTGGTCTTGGCCTCGAGGAGGCAATCCACCAGAAAGTCCTATGCACTCAAGTGGCACAGGTTCTCAGTGTGGTGTGCTCAGCACAATGAAGATCCTTTCCCCTGCCTGGTGCCAGTAGTGCTACAATACCTACTTCACCTATCAAACCTAGGCCTTAAGTCCAACTCTGTTCGGGTCCACCTCAGTGCTTTTTCATCACACTGGAGGGACAGTCACTCCAGTGCTCTTTCATCACACTGGAGGGACAGTCACTGTCGGTTCACCCCTTGGTGTCCCGCTTCATCAGAGGCCTGATTTTGCTCAAGCCTCCGATTCATCCACCTGCCACTGAGTGGGACTTGATTGTGGTCTTGCAACAACTTACTCGCCCACCATTTGAGCCGATGGCTACTTGCCATTTACGCTTCCTTTCTTGGAAGGCGCTCTTCCTGGTAGCTCTTACCTCGGCCAGACGTGTGAGTGAACTACAAGCTCTGGTTTCTGATAGACCGTACACACAGTTCTATAGGAACAGGGTGGTCCTTCGGACTCATCCGAAATTCCTTCCAAAAGTTGTCTCCTCTTTCCACCTCAACCAGGAGGTGGTTCTTCCGACATTCTTTCCAAGGCCACATACCAGCCGGGCTGAGACAGTCTTGCATACTCTGGACTGTAAGAGGGCTTTATCCTTTTACATTGAACGTATGTGGGGGCATCAAAGGGCTACTCAGCTCTTCGTCTCCTTTGACCCTAATAAATTGGGGTTACCTGTCTCCAAGCGTACATTGTCCACCTGGGCAGCAGATTGTATTGCCTTGGCATACAAGGCAGCCAACCTTCCCTTGCAGGGTCGAGTCACGGCCCACCGTGTCAGGGCGAAAGCCGCGTCAGTAGCTCATCTCCACTCTGTAACATTGGCAGAATTCTGCCAGGCCGCTACTTGGTCTTCAAGTCAGACCTTTTCAGCCCACTACTGCCTCGAGAGATAGTCCCAAAGGGACAGTGCTTTCGGACAGGTGGTACTCCGTAATCTCTTTGAGGTTTAGGCAACTCCTACCCTCCGGCCCTTATGTTGGGCTACCGTATGGGGGCGTTCTCAGAGGATATTCTTATCACAGATGCTGAGGCTCTTGAGAGGGAGCCATTTTTTCAGCTTTGGGTTCCCAGTAGCCTAGAGCTGGGGAGTCCCATATGTGAGGACTGACTTTCTGCTTGGTCCTGGAGAAAGAGTAGTTACTCACCTGTAACAGGTGTTCTCCAGGAGCAACAGAAATCAGTCCTCACAACCCTTCCTCCTCCCCTGGAGTTGCAGTCATATCCTTTATTTTGATTTTTGCTGTCTTTTAGCTATGTCATCAGACTGAGCAAGATGGCACCCTTGGGCAGGAAAGGGACCGTGCAGGCGCGCTGCATTCCCAAGGGCTTTCTTTGAAAGCTGGGGAAATGCTCCGCACGGGGGCTCCGTCGGCACCGACGTCACCCATATGTGAGGACTGATTCCTGCTGCTCCTGGAGAACATCTG
This sequence comes from Ichthyophis bannanicus, assembly GCA_033557465.1. Classification (NCBI taxonomy): domain Eukaryota; kingdom Metazoa; phylum Chordata; class Amphibia; order Gymnophiona; family Ichthyophiidae; genus Ichthyophis; species Ichthyophis bannanicus. The sequence goes on along the minus strand of CM066033.1, from coordinate 2,942,145 downwards.
TTACAGGTGAGTAACTACTCTTTCTCCATGGCCCAACCCTCGATCGGGCCTGCCATGGCCAGGGTCGGGCTATGGGGAACCCCCTGAGCCCCCTTACTTCACTTTGCGGCCCCGGTTGCTGCATGTCCTGCCATCCAGGGGGACTTATTCCACCTCTGAGGGTTTAGCTGGGATGGACATCCAAACTGGACGTCCATCCCCACTAAACGCAAACTGGATTCTACCTCCAAAGATACAAGAAATAAGATTAATCAGATTAACATAACCCAAACATAACAAAACAATATAATAACTGCCATCATCTTCCCTGATGTTATTAACTCATGTGCCTTCTTACAATAAAAAGACCGTTAATTTTGTTGTAATCGGTACACCTTCAACTACTTTCAAAATGACATTCTAATCAACATTCCCATCAGAGCATTCTACATTTTAGGGGAAGATAGAGAGAACATCCAATATCTTAATTCACCAAAGTGTAGCCGCTGGTATGATGGAATGTCCAAAAGCATAGTGCCTTGTGACTAATGCCCATGATGGTCAATAAACACGCAGCACAGAGGAAATACTAATTAGTGCCTCCTGATGTAATTCTTTAAAAGCTAAGGTGAGAATATTGAATACAATGGGACATTTTACTAGTAACCAATATAAATGGTACAGGATTTTTTTTTATTTATTTAAAGGGTATTTGTATCCCGCCTTATCCTTTAATCAAGGCAGTGAGCACAGCAAGCAATCAGTGTCAGTGTTGTGTGTCAGGTGAGCTTTATGTACAGTGTGGGTGCGTGTGTGGGAGTGTTTTGATTTGGGTGAGCTATTTACAATGTGCGCTATGTACAGTATATACATAGGTTTCTGGGTCCAGGCTTGGTGGTTTCCGTGAGCTGTCATTAGTCCAGATTGGATCCGGTTTGTAGATTCAGGTTAAGCATTTGGGCCGTAGTGATCTGTGAAGAGTACAGTCTTCAGGTGTTTCCGGAAGTCCTTCAGATCTTCAGTTGATCGTAGGTCGTGAGGGAGTGAGTTCCATATTGATGGGGCTGCCAGGGAGAGTGCCCTTTGTGTGGTGGCTTTGCATGCTTTTGTGTAGTTGTTTGGGGTGCTGAGTGTGTCTGTTGTGGCTTTTCTCCTTGGTCTGTTGCTGGTGTTAGGGAGAATGAGGGCTTGGAGGCTGAGTGTTGATCTCTTGTGTCTGATTCTGAATATGTTTAAGATCATCTTGTATTTGATGCGGTGGCTGATTGGGAGCCAGTGGAGGTCTTTGAGGATGGGGGTGATGTGTGCTTGGGTTGTTGCACTGGTAATTATCCTGGCTATTGTGTTTTGGGCCATTTGAAGTGGTTTGAGTGATTGTTTTGGTATTCCGTTGTAAATCGGGTTGCAGAAATCCAGTATGGGGGTTATGAGTGCTTGGCAGACTGTGCGGAAGTGTTCGTAGGAGAGTAGAGGCTTGAGGCGTCTGGTTATTTTCATTTTGTAGTATGCGTTTCTGGCGTTTTTTTTGATGTGTGATTGTAGGTTCAGCTCTTTGTCGAGGGTTATTCCGAGGTATTTTACTTCGTCCTTTAGTGGGATTGTCGTGTTGTTGGTTGTGATGAATGTTGGGGGGCTGAAGTCGGTGTTTCGTGTGATGATGAGTGCTTCTGTCTTGTTGTAGTTGATTGCTAGGTTGTTGCGTTTAAGTCATGTGGATATGTTGTCTAGACAGTTTGTTATCTTGTTGTAGTCGGGGCTGTTGAGGTTGATCGGCGTGTAAATCATGATGTCGTCTGCGTAGATGGTATAGTTTATTTCGTGGGCGGAGATGATGTCGCAGATCGGTTGTATGTATAAGTTGAATAGTAGTGAGGATAGCGCAGATCCTTGTGGTACTCCTTGCTTGATCTTCATGGGTTGTGAAGTTTTGGTTCCGATTTTGACTTGGAACTGTCTGTCGGTTAAGTAGGAGTTGAACCAATTTAGGACGGTGCCGGTTATTCCGATGTTCTGTAGTCTGGTTAGGAGGATTCCGTGGTCCACTGTGTCGAAGGCCACTGATATGTCTATGGAGATCATTAGGATAGGTGAAATATGACTAAATCAGGTGATATCTGTAATTTCTCATGTTGATGAATATTGAATCAATTGGAGTGTCTGAATAACATGTTATCATCACTGAATATAAACTGTTACAATAATCAAGATGAGAAATAATGCCTGAATTACTGTACAGAGACTGATCTCTGACAAGAAAGATTTTAATCTCAAGGCACACTTTATAGAAAGTCATACGGGATATTGCTTGTACTGTATTTGTGGATGCAAATTCAGCAGACTATCCAATATCACTGTGAGAGATCTTAACTGGGGGTATCCAGCAATCCTTAAATATACCTCTGTTTTCTGAAAGTTCAAGGCCAATTTATTATGAAACACCAATGTCTCCAAACCTTCCACTAAATCCAAGTCAGCCTCTTCCATTAAAGCCTCAACATCTGGGATCTTATTTCCCATGATACGGGCATTTACACTCACCGCTTTTCAGATGTTGCCCTTTTACTGTATTTCAACAAAGGTATTTAATGTTTTAATTACCTGAGAGCTTTCTTCACCCATCCCTAATGAATCTAGTTGAAAGCCCTCTTCAATATGTTAGCAATTCTTCTGCAGAAGACACTTTGACCCTTCTTGGACAGATGGACACTATCTCTGTTCATCACTGATTCTAAATTAAAGATCCATCACTGTTCACTGAATTGGAGACATGTGAAACAATTATCTGCATGCCATTTGAACCCAGCAAATGCTTGTCCATAATCCAAACTATCGAACCCCTGCAAAGGAGGGTATCACTTTTCTTGGTTCTTGTCTCACCTGGCTCTTCTAACAGTGGGAAAGAAACACACAGAACACACAATATTAATGCCATGATCTAGAGCTCTAGAGGAACATAATCAGTGAGGCCTGGCCAAGCAGTGCTTCTCTCCTGACCACCTTCAAAGATCTTCCTTTAGAGCTGGGCTTTTTATTGATCAGTTTTGGGAAGTAGCCTTATCTTTTGATCATGCTAAACCCATTAAATCAAATAAATAAATAAAACTGACACTTTTCACATGCAAAATGCCCCAACTTCAAAGAATCATATTCAGGTAGAGGAAAGATAGTGTGCATCACAAAATCCCAGATATTTTTGCCCCTAGTCTTAACCTTATAAGAAGCATAGAATTTAGTAAGACATCCAAGGATCATCTGCATGACATTTGAACCCAGCAAATGTTTGTCCATAATCCAAACTGCAAAGGAGGATATCATTTTCCTTGGTTCTTGTTTTGCCTGGCTCTACAAGAAATTCAAATAGATCAGTTAAAAGGCCCTTAAGGAACTCAGACAAGTTATTCCAGAAATTTGTGAACCAGGGGAAGGAGGAATCTGCGGTACCTTCTATATTTACTTTGGCAACATGAGCCTTCTTCCTTACCTGGCTTATTAAGTTACTTGCAATCTTTTGATTGCTATTAACAAAGGTACAGTAGTGGTCTTTTACCAGGCCACATACTCCTCCCTCCTTGGCTAAAAGATAGTCCAAAGCCATACAGTTTTGTGCTGAATAAGCAGTCAGCTTATCCAATATCTTGCATGACAGCAAGGGCCTCAGTCAAGTCCTGGGTTGTTACTTCAATCGAAGCATACAGTCTCAAATTTGTTCGCCATACTGTTCAATAAGAAGGATGGCACCAAGAGTACTGATTCATATGGTCCCTTTAAACATATTCACTTCACTTTGGGTCAACATGGAAGTGTCCTCTAAAAACTTACCATCAGCTGCCACATCATTCTGATGGTTGTCAACAGCTCTACGAGATTGGGGGTTATAAGTGTGTTAAACAGTGGGTCCTTGATGGCTAAGAAAGGTTTGATAGGGGACAAATTTCCAGAGGAGTTCTAAGGTGGCCAGATAGCAAGTACCTGACCAATCAGGGGGCAGTTTTGTGTAGGCCAAATTACCAGAGACAAAGTAATGCCCTTGTAGCGCCACATTGCCTCCGGCCCAAACAATGGAATTGGAGGCATTTTAGGTCAAGGTCTCAGCTCCCACCACCAGATTCCTTAGCCATGGGTGATAGTGGCCTAAATAAGGGTAATAGTATAAGGGGGAGCCCCTGGATCCTGGAGACATGTGGAAAGGAGTCCCATATGAAAGGTTCTTCTGCAAATAATAGTGTGAGGCACATGAGGGTTTATCAAAGGCAAAGTTGATAACACACAGCTTGATTTGGGCTGAGGCAGCCTTAACACTGGGGAAATTAACTATCCAGCATGTGTGATTATTTGTCATAACTGTTTGACATATTATCAGGGGAGTTTCTCCTAAGTGATAGATATCTTCAAGATAAAAACAAATGGGTGGGGCTTCCTTTTTGGCTCAGGGCTAACAATATGGGGCTCAGTAGGATAGAGGAGTATGATCATAAAGTCTGGGTGGAGGCGTATCAGGTTTACGTGGAGGGGGAGTGTAGGTGATAGCCCTACAAAGAGGCTGTTATCCAAATAGGAAAGAAAAAGAGCAATGATACCACCATAAATGCACAACATATCAGTATGTCCATGTAAGCTAAGTCCGATGAGAGCTGGAATCGTCCACTATTTGGGGTGCCCAGTGTATTTACTTTGGAGTAATATGTGGGATCATAAGTATTTATCAATTTGCCCCAGTAATCAATGAATTGGCCAGGCTTTTCATGGGGGTCAGGGCAGGATCATGCTAAACCCATTAAATAAAATAAAATAAATAAATAAATAAAACTGACACTTTTCATATGCAAAATGCCCCAACTTCAAAGAATCATATTCAGGTAAAGATAGTTTGCATCACAAAATCCAAAATATTTTTGCCCCTAGTATATGAGATCATCAATTCTTTCTGGAAGTATTCATGGATTTGAATTACATGCCATTGCTTCTGCAAAACATCTGCCACTTGGGTGGCTCATTTCATGTAAGGTAATATATCCTCTATCTTATCATGCTACTTTTTCTGTTGAGGAAAGCACAGTTACTTACCTGTAACAGGTGATCTCTGGGAACAGCAGGAATTAGTCTTCACTAGGGTTGCCAACTTTTTCACCGAGAAAAACCCGACACCTGTGGCTCGCCATGCTCCACCCATTCTCCTCCCCCAGTCCCGCCCCTGCCCCGCCCACAGCCCCACCCACAAAAATTACCGAGGATTCACTCACACACCCCCTCAGTGCTGGTTCACTCACTCGCCCCCCTCCCTGCTGGTTCACTCACTCACTCGCCCCCCCTCCCTGCTGGTTCACTCACTCACCCCCTCCCCTCCCCTCCCCTCCCCTCCCTGCTGGTTCACTTACCCACCCCCGTGTCACTCACTCACCCCCCCCTTGCTGGTTCACTCACACCATCTCCCCACCCCCCCTCCCCTCCCCTCCCCTCCCTGCTGGTTCACTTACCCACCCCTGTGTCACTCACTCACCCCCCCCCCCTTGCTGGTTCACTCACACCATAACCCCCCCCTCCCCTGCTGGTTCACTCACACCAACCCCGCTCCCCTGCTGGTTCAGACCAACCCCCCTCCCATGCTGATTCACTCACCCCCCCTCCACTGCTGGTTCACTCTCACCACCCCCCCCCCCTTCCACTGCTGGTTCACTCACCCACCCCCCTGTCACTCACTCACTCCCCCCCTCCTGCTGGGTCACTCACACCAACCCCCCCCCTCCCTCCCTCCCTCCCTCCCTCCTGCTGGTTTAATCATACCATCAACCCCCCCCCCCTTGCTGGTTCACTCACACCCCTGCCCTGCCCTGCCCAAGCCACTGCTTCTGCTTTGTACAGAGCAGCGGCTGCAATACACTTACTTTGAAAAGTAAAGAAACTGTGTGAGAAGCCCTCCGGTCATGGCAGAGCCCGAGGAAGTGATGTCATGGGGGCGGGCTCCTCACGGGCTGTCTTTCCTTTTCAAATTAACTTTAGCTGCAATAAAGTTAATTTGAAAGGAAAGACAGCCTGTGAGGAACCTGCCCCCATGACATCACTTCCTCGGGCTCTGCCATGACCGGAGGGCTCCTCATACAGTTTCTTTACTTTTCAAAGTAAGTGTAGTGTAGCCGCTGCTCTGTACAAAGCAGAAGCAGCGGCTGCACTATTATGGGGAATCGCGTTCGCGTTCGCATTCGCGCCGCGGACTTCGGGAGGAAAGCCGGTTTTTTGCTCTGGCCGCTCCCGATCTTGCGGCCAGAGCAAAAAAACGGCTTTTCAACGGCCGGTTTGACATCTGTGCCGGCAGCCGGCCTGGCCATGGAAAAACCGGCCAGGCCGGCTGAAAACCGGCCGGTTGGCAACCCTAGTCTTCACATATGGGTACGTCGGTACCGACGGAGCCTGCACGGGAATGCTCCCCAGCATCCAATCAGAAAGCTTTTGGGAGCATCCCTCGCGCCCGCGTGCTGACTTCCCGCCTTTCCCACTGCCTCTCCTCAGTTGAGTTTCATAGCTGAGACAGAAGGAGAGAAAGAGGAAAGGAGATAGAGAGATACAACTCCTAGGGGAGGTGGGTGGGTTGTGAAGACTAATTCCTGCTGTTCCCAGAGATCAACTGTTACAGGTAAATAACTGTGCTATCTCCAGGAACAAGCAGGAATGAGTTTTCACATATGGGGACTCCCTAGCTGTGGGTGCCGGGGGAGATCCCATAAAATGCATATCCCTGGAACAGGACGGCATTTCCCAAACCTGGATCCCCGGCATCCCCTGAGGGATGGGGGGTAGGAGTTGAATAGAGAAGAGCTGTAGAGGAACAGCAAATCTAAAGACTACAGGGAAAAAGAGTCTTTAGAATGTATGTCAAGTATCATTAAAATATTTAATGAACTAGTACAATATAGAGCTTACCTATTGGATTGTAGGAAGTAGAACTGTGATGGAGTGTACTGTAGATGCAGTAGCGGAATCCTCAAGGTAACTTCATAGCAGTGAGGATGAAGTTCCAAATCTGGAATGGGCAGGTGACCCAGGTGTCAACTGGGGCAGGAGAAGAACGGCAGGTCTTCAATGGAAAGCTTTATGGAAAAAAGCTGAAAACTCTTTTAGGTACAGAGTTATTAACATTGAGAACTAAAAGAAGAAGACTGACCGATCTGGAGAATTAGCCCAGTCCTGAAGGGAAGAGGGGGTATGGAAAAAAGTCCCTATTCCCAAGGAGAACAGAAGTGTACTCAGAAATACTGAAGATGTACACTGTCTTTCCTAGCTGGTAAGAGATAGGAAGACATTGAAGTTTGATACTTCATAGACAGGGAGATTTATAATAAAAAGAGAAGCTGTTGGCATCACAGCAGTAATTGTGGGTATAACCGCTCCCAGTTACTGAGCCGTATGAGAATAGGCAAGTTGACTGTCTGGACCCCTTAAGAAGGTAAAAGCTTTATAGCACAGTTAGGGAGATAGTAGGTAATACATAGCGTCCTATGGACATCTCCCGATGGGCACATATATATATGGAGATACATACAAATCTATAGATATGTGCATATATGTTTAGATATGTGTGATATATATAGATATATAGAAATAGATATATATATACATATATAGATGGGCATGACTTATGCCTACATAGACTACAGAAATACGTATGTATAGGACATATACATACATGAATATAAGTCTGAGGATACATGCCTGCAACTGAGCCCCACAAAAACATTCACATGGGGAATGTGATGGGAAAAGATTCATCTAATAATAAGGGGGTGAAAAACCACCTGAAGATATATAGAGAATCTATTTCTGCGGTGCAGGAATGTATTTCAGTGGAATAACCAGTATGGTTGCGTGAAAAAACAGAGGATAATAGCAGTCTGGCAAGAGCATGTCAGGAGTACTTTAGGACTCTGACATGTCCAAAGGACAAAAAAACGCATAAACTAAGACACCAGGATGACCCAGTCAAGGGACACAGGGGTATCATGTACACCAAAAGAGTATGTGTTGTCCAGGTGGAGCAGAAAGCATGATGCCAAGCTGTAAGGAAAAAAGGGTGGATTCCTGCAAGATTGGGAACTCCTTGGACATTCACGCAGAAAAAGCTTGTCTTCTGTAGCACAACAGGAGACAAGAGGGTATAAGAACCCATATAGTCATGGAATGATTATATAAGTTTTTTCTACTATATGGAAAAAACCTTCAGAGATAAAGTTCAATGCTCTGTAGCAAGGGCCCATAGTAGTAAGCTTCTCTGAGAATTGCAGAGAGCATTGTGCAGGAGAATTATGAGATAAAACTGACTGAAGTCAGGTGTGTTGCCACATCCTAGGAAAGGATATGGCTAGAAGAAGATAACCTGCAGTACTATGCAAGATAGTTGAAAGTAGCTTGCAATGAGCACTAAAGTAATCACTGGAACTCCTGCATGCACAGCAACTGAACAAAACAGCAGAGGGGATTCTCCTGTATGAAAACAGAGAGAAAAACAGACAAAGGGAGCGGAGATATTCCCGTCCCTGTCTGATGAGTTGTTCAGAGCATGCATTGAAGGATAACAAAAAATCTACACTGGAAAGAAGAAGAAGTGATTCAGTATGGTACCAACTCAAGCAGGGGAAACCCCTGGAAGAGAGGTGGAAGGTGACTTACCATATGGTAAGTTAGCTGAAGGAAAAGATGTCCATGTGGGGACAGAAACTATCATGGGATAGTTGTGGCCTCCCTTCGTGGTAGTAAGAAGGGGAGAATTCTGTAACCCATGGACAAAGTATCCTAACAGCTTTGCATACTGAAAAAGAAAAAAACAGTGTAGAGTTTGAAGAGTAAACTTCTGCTAGAAGAAGTTAACTGTAGATTGCAAAATACAGGAACCTATGGTTGCTGGATATGATTAGACTGGTTAGAGTCTGCAATAACCTTAAGACTGTATCGCACAATACTGTATCTGTTTATACTGAATGATAGGTAACGATAGGACTGTATCGCACAATACTGTATCTGTTTATACTGAGTGATAAGGAACGTTAGGACTGTATCCCTATTTTGTTAAAATAATAAGAAACGCTGTACCCCAACCCATCTATCCCTGCTAGACTGTTGGTACCCAACAACTATCTTGCCGGCCTACACTAACTCATCTCTAGGCCAGCTGCCTTGACTTCACCCCACACTGCGCCACTCGAATCCAAAATCCAAGTATTTCTGGCAGACATAAAATGGAGCCTGCTCACACCTTCCTGATTTTGTGCATGTGTATACTAACATCTTCATATAGAACCATCTCACACTCACAATACTGCATTCCTCTACTATATACACCAATCTACCTTCTCCACCCCCCCCCTCCATTACCCATCCTGCATCAATACAACTTAAATCCTATCACCACCACACAAACACCAAGTAAATTACCCCAACGACACACCCATATCAAAGGGAACAAATCTCAAAAACACCCTAAAACCAAAGCAAAGAACACTATTGGATCTCAAATACAATTCACACGAACCACACACCAAGAACATCACACATGTAACATTATCCTTATTAATGCTAGGTCAATAAGGAATAAAACGCATATTATCCACAACATTCTAACTGATGAACAACCAGATATCCTATGCATAACAGAAACATGGCTCACTGACTCAGACTCTGCAACAATGAACCAAATACAGAAGCCCGGATACCAACTATACAACTGCCCACGCATCAACAGAAGAGGAGGCGGAGTCCTTATAGCAGCCAAAACCAGCCTTCAACTCACAACCACATCTACGGTCACAAATCCAGATCTTGACCTACTTAAAGTCGAGAGCATGGCATTATCCATCTGCTTAATCTATCGACCTCCCTCACCACAGCACGAAACACTAGCCACAGCACTAGAAACCATCACATCCACACAAAGCAAAAAATTCCAGATCATCCTCGGAGATTTGAACCTAGCATCAATTCCTCCGTCCCACACGGACTCCTTCTATGAAGCCATCGACCAATTGGGTTTCCAACAAATAATAAGCAACCCCACACACGATAGAGGAAACATCCTAGATATGATTTTCATACCCAGAAATCCACAACAAAGCAATGAACCACCTATAATAAACATAACTCAAGTACCATGGTCAGACCACCACCAAATCAACTGTAAACTTAAACTACAGTGCCAACCCAAAAACTCAAAGGAGATGAGAATGACCAACCCCATTAGGAAATTCAGCAAACTCAACGAGGAACACCTCATAAGCACCATTGCATCCCACATAAACCTAGAGTCCACAGACCTAGACGAACTAACTAACAGATGGAACACACACATCAAAAATACATCTAACCCAACTCTGAAACACACATCAAACCCACATAAGATCAACTCGGAACCCTGGTACACAGGAACTCTAATAAAATCAAAAAGGGAGCTCCGTAAAATAGAGAGAAAATGGAGACAAACCAAATCCTCCGATCTCAAAACTAAATACATGGCCCATCTCGCAAAATACAAAGACGACGTGAACAATGCAAAAAAATTACATCACACCAACATCCTAAACAAGGCAATCAATCGCCCACGAGAGTTATTTGAACTAGTCAAATCACTAACCAAAACCGACCAAAATGCCAACCTCAACAAATCCATCAAGGTCCAAACACTGGCAAACCACTACGCGACCCAAACTGACGGCCCCTGGTCCTCCACCCCCCCCCACCAACACCGCAAATCAGAAATGAGAACAACACAACGCAAAACCAGTTATGGGAGCACTTCCACAAAATAGGAACCAAGCAAATCACAGCCATTGTCACAAGCCTGAAAAGCACCACCTCTCCACTAGATCCCTGTCCTGCATCCTGGATCAAGGCAGTGAAACAAGACATAGCACCTCACATAGCACACATAGTTAACCTATCCCTACACACAGGACTCATGCCCTCAGAACTAAAGAAATCAGACATTAGACCGATCCTAAAAAAACCTACACTCAACGGAGAAGACCCAGCCTCCTACCGTCCCATATCAAGTATCTCATTCCTGGCAAAGATCATAGAAAAAACGGTCCTTCTACAACTCCAAGACCATCTGACTGACAGTGCTCCTCTTGATGACCAGCAATATGGCTTCAGGCAACATCATGGAGTTGAAACCCTGTTACTAGTTCTACTTAACAACCTCCTAAAGGGCCTTGAAAACAAAAAGAAAATGTACATTCTTGTATTCATTGACATCTCAGCTGCCTTTGATACAGTTAATCATGGGACCCTCATAAATAGGATAAAATCAATAGGAATAACAGGAACCCCACTAAAATGGTTCTCATCCTACATCTCAAATCGAACACAACAGGTTCAATTCAACGGAGAAAAAGCAGAATCTTTCTCACAAACACAGGGAATCCCCCAAGGCTCTGCTCTCTCAGCACTTCTGTTTAACATATATATGCAGCCACTATGCAAAATTTTCTCACGGCACGAAATTAATTACCACATCTATGCCGATGATATCATGCTATACACACAACTAGACACTAAAAACCCAGACTACAACCCACTGGAGACATGTATCGGAGAGATGCAAGACTGGTTACAACAAAGTAGTATGTCAATTAATCACAAAAAAAACCGAAGTAATGTATATCTCCAAAGAACCGAATTTTGACCCTCCCACATCAATAACACTATGTAACAACACTTACCAAACAAAAAAAGAAATAAAGTATCTAGGAGTCACATTTGACTGTGACCTAAAGATGGAAAAACACCTCCGAAAGACCAACAGAGCAGTTTTCCACAAGCTTAGAGTGCTCCAACCCATTCGGAATATTATTGATCCCCAAGACTTCAGAACAGTGGCCCAAGCACTCATCATGCCACATTTTGACTACTGCAACGCCATCCTACAAGGTTTACCTAAAAAAAACACTAAACATATTACAAATGGCACAAAATGTAGCTGCCAGGGTCATAATGAAGAAAAATCTAAGTGACCACATCACACCAGTACTAATTCAATTACACTGGCTACCCATAACAGCTCGCACAAAATACAAAATACTAACAACCACCTTCAAACTCATCCACAACTTAGCACCTTCCTTCCTCAACAACCTAGTAAGATTGCAACCTCCTACCCGAAACAGAAGAACCCACAATTCCAACATCCTTCACACTCCAACAGATATAAGATCTGCCAAAGCTAACACCAGCCACAGGGCTTTCTCATATGCGGCGCCAACACTGTGGAACCAACTCCCACCAGAACTACGAGCTAGCAATGACCTTCTAGACTTCAGAAAGAAACTCAAAACGCACATTTTCCAATCACATTTCAACCTGAACTAAACCCACAGATGGAGCAGCCCCTGACCACTGTGTCCAAGAAGATTATCCTGTATATATGTATTTATGTATATATGTAAATGAACTCCCCCATAGCTAAGAAGTGTTAACTCTGTATGATGTGCTTTTCTGACAATCTGTATGTAAACAAAATTTGTACCTGCCTTGATTCGGCAGTTTCACAATAGTAATCCTACCCGCTTCTGATCGCTGGAAGGAGCGGGCTACAAATGCTTGCTAAATAAAATAAAATGTCCCTTGCTTGGGTACATCTGGAGGATGGGCAGGAGAAGAGTGAAACCTTCTTTTCTTAGGGAAAGGAGGTTTGGTAGGACATTTCCTACGTCCTGGGGAAAAAGAAGGCTTAGGATGGTTTCCAGAACCAGGGAAGTCAGTGGAGCAATGAGCAACCTGACGTAAAGCCTCTCTATTGAAGAGATTTTCTCCAGTACAAGGAGAATTACCCAGTGTATGTTGTGCCCATTTGCTCAAGTCTGAAGCTTGCAGCCAGGCTTTACGACGTGCTCCAATGGCAATAGCAGAGGATCTGCTAGCAGACTCAAAAGAGTCTAGAGAAGCACGAGAAAGAAACCAAGAGATATTCCTGCTATGATTAAGAAGCAAGGAATAGTCAGTGGCCTTAGGCTCTGACAAAAAAGGGGACAAAAGAGATAATTTCTCTGTGACCTCCTGAAGTGTCAGACTCATATAAAAAATATATGAGATAATTCTTGAAGCCAGCATAGAAGTTTGGAAGGTTTGACGTCCAAAGGTATCAAGTGCTTTAGATGCACGACCTGGGGGATAAGAAGACTGCTTCTTCTTGCTTCTTACCTTCCTCATTGCTGATTCCACTACAATGGAATGATGTGGAAGTTGGTTCTTTTGAAACCCCGGAGAGGGAGGCACCTGATACAGAACATTCATGGCTGTAGAAGGCAAAGGAACCTTTAAGGGTGATTCCTAAATCCTCAGAAGAAGATCCTGCAAAGAATGATGTAAAGGAAGCATTATATTTTCCTCATCTGCAGGATCTTGAGTAAAGCCAGGAATAGGAATGGCAAGAAAGGTTGCCATGTCAAGGAGAAATTTCTGAAAAGAAGGATCTCCAATAGGAACTATTCCTGGGTAAGCTGAGGTTGAAGGAGCAGCTTGAGCACCAGAAGACATACTGGACTGGTGCAGAAAAAGAATCCTGCTAGATGGACCGTGATACTGACAGTTCTGATTTGAGGCAGTTAGTAGTGCATTGTCAGTGCCTGGTATCGATTCTAAAATAGGCATAGAAAGGATCGATGGCACCGATGGAACTGCAGGAATCGACATCGATACCGGTACCGGTATCAGAGATGATAATGTCATCGAAGCAGTAATCGGGGGCTGCTGAAGCGGTGCCAAGGTAACTAGAGAGCCTTGGTAAATATCCTTGGTACTGTGCAGTCGGAAACGAAATGGATCGGTTACGAAACGCGTTGGTACCAAGTCATCGAGACTGGATATCGATTCTAGACTCGGCATCGAAGGGAGCGAGTCTATCGATGCATGTCCAGAAGGTACCGACATTGGTGGCGGTATCGGCGATGCCGATACAAGAAAGTCAATCGGAATCGTATCGATCGGTTCCGAAGGTACCGAGGACATCCGACGACGATGCTTGGTGAAGAGTGGAACACTCGACACCGGCGCCGATGTCGGGGTATCGGTACCACTCGAAGCCGATGCCAACCCCGAACATGGTGAGAATACAGGAAAGTCAATCTGGGTCGTATCGATCGGCCCCGAAGGTACCGAGGACACCAGATGACGATTCCTGGTGAAGAGTGGAACACTCGACACCGATGCCGATGCCGGGGTATCGGTACTGCTCGAAGCCGGTACCAACCCCGAGCATGGCTGGGTTACAGGAAAGCCAATCTGGGTGATATCGATCGGCCCCGAAGGTACCGAGGACACCAGATGACGATCCCTGGTGAAGAGTGGAACACTTGACACCGGTGCCGATGCCGGGGGATCGGTTCCGCTCGAAGCGGATACCACCCCCGAGCATGGCTCAGGTATGTTCTGTGAGGGGTGAGCCCCAGGAACAACCTGAAACCCCGAAAATGCTTTGGAGCCCGAAGACTCCCACCGGGGTTTTATTGCCAATGGGTTCTTGAGGGCAAGGCCGGAGCCGTCATCATGCTGGGCATGAGACTTACCCTTCAAGAATTGGCTAGTCTTAACAGACTGTTTGTGGGTTACCTGATCCTGGAGAGAAGAATAAAACCGGTTGTCCTCACCTCAGGAGGAAAAACGGCATCGAGGGAAACTCGAAAAAGGGAAGGTCTTCTCCCAATAATATAGCCTGAGGTATCAGGGGAAAAAGGGTCAGGACCCAAACAGGTTAGACACCAAGCATTGGAGTCTAAAAAGAAAACTAAGTTTCTACAGTGAAGGCACTTCTTAGGGGAAGAAGGCTCCATGTTGGAAAAGGCCTGGTAGGCCCCAAAAAGTTAAAACAAAAAACTGAGGTGAGGAGAGGCAGTGGGAAAGGCGGGAAGTCAGCGCGCAGGCGTGAGGGATGCTCCCAAAAGCTTTCTGATTGGATGCTGGGGAGCATTCCCGTGCAGGCTCCGTCGGTTCCGACATACCCATATGTGAAGACTCATTCCTGCTTGTTCCTGGAGATACAGTAATCACTCCCTATGCATATATAAGGCTTATTTATAAGCTCAGGAGATAGTATCATTCGGATAAACCCATGCTCAGAAACGGGCTTTTAAATCCAATGCACATTTGCGAAAATCTTCTACTGAAAAGCACAATCTGCAAAGACTCAGAAATTGACTGAGGCACTGTTTCACTACACATTACAGTCTGGTGCATTTTATATTTGAGAGATTATATTCACAATACCCTAATGGGCGTAGTTTGATGGCTAAATTGGGGGGGGGGAAGGGGGGGCAACACATTTGCATATTTATTTGCGTATTTGTGTATTCACTACGCTTATCTTAAAAAAATACTAGATGGATAGACAGCCAGTATAATAAATAGGTGAGGGATGAGCTGGCGCCCCCAAGATACTCAAAGGGAACAGAGGCTCTCATTCAGTAGCTTTGCCAAACAAAGGGAAAACATATTCCCAGGCTATATAATTAAAATGTAGCAAAACTGTAGCTATTTAGTTATTTAAATTGGCATTCTAACATTAAAAAACTACTGACACCTGCAAATATACTATATATTCTGCAAAAAAAACAAAGAAGATGTAAGGTGCTCTTACACCAAGAAACAAGAAGAAAAAGAGAACCACAGCACAGTTTCTAACATCAAAATAAATTATAATTAATTTTATTTTAGCATTCAAAACTGCTATGGTTCTCTCTTTTTCTTTTTGAACATCTATTCTGAGTCCAATAAAAATCCCTCCTCCAGCAGTAGGTACAGATCAGAACTAGGACATTTCACCATAGAATTCAATATACAAGAAAATAAATCTGATTCCAGTGTCATCTCATTAATAGCCTCTCCAGTACCAGGTAGATTGAGGCCAACTCTGCTCGGGTGATATCCGGCCCACCTATATATCCAAAATCTGGACAGGCCGGATTTGCACCTGATTCTGCTTGGATGGGCCGGACGGTCTCCAATTCAGCAGTCCTGCACGTCCAACCACGGCACTGTCTAATCCTCCCAATGTTCTTGCATGGAGCCTCAGTGCCATGGCATCCTGTCACCATTGCACCGGGACGCCATGCAGGAGCCCCATTTCCCCACCGCACATCAGACATGCCTTATCCCCCTGCCCAACCCCCAGAGGAACTTGCCAAGGCTGGGGTCAAGCTGGAGGGAACTCCCTTCTGCCGCTCGCCTGCTTTGTGGGGTCCGTCGGTGCTGTTCACCTTGACTGGGAAGACTTATTCCACCTCTGAGGTGGAATAAGTTCCCTGGCCATCCTTGCACCCCTGGATGTAAGGGCCACGGCCAGAATTACATAGAAACATAGAAACATGATGACAGAAAAAGACCACAAGGCCCATCTAGTCTGTCCTTCCATAACAACAACTACAACAGTCCACTTTTTACCTTTAGAGATCCTCTGTGTTGGTCCCATGCTTTTTTGAATTCAGTTACTGTCCTCATCTCTACCACCTCCACTGGGAGACTATTCCATGGATCCACTACTCTTTCCGTAAAGAAATATTTCCGCATATCACTCCTGAATCTATCTCCCTTCACCCTCATCCCATGTCCCCTCGTAGCAGAACTTGCTTTCAATTGAAAGAGGCTCTCTCCCTGAACATTTATGCCACGGAGGTATTTAAACATCTCAATCATATCACCTCTATCCCGCCTTTCCTCTAAGGTGTACATATTAAGATCCTTAAGTCTGTCCTCATATGTTTTATAATGAAGCCCATTAATCATTTTAGTAGCAACCCTCTGCACCGACTCCATCCTGTTCACATCCTTTTGAAGGTGCGGTCTCCAGAATTGCATACCATACTCCAAATGAGGTCGCACCAAAGACTTATACAGAGGCATTATCACCTCCTTTTTCTGCTAGCCATTCCTCTCCGTATGCACCCAAGCATCCTTCTAGCTTTTGCCATCGCCTTTTCTACCTGTTTAGCTACTTTAAGATCATCAGACACAACCACACCTAGGTCCCGCTCTTCTTTAGTGGACAAAAGTACTTCACCTCCTATACTGTGTTGCTCCCTTGGATTGCTGCAGCCCAAATGCATGACCTTACATTTTTTAACATTAAATCCCAGCTGCCAAATTCTAGACCATTCTTCAAGCTTAGCTAGATCCCTCCTCATGTTATCTACACCTTCCTGGGTGTCTACTCTATTGCAGATTTTGGTATCATCCGCAAAGAGGCAAACCTTACCCGACAGCCCTTCCGCTATATCACTAACAAAGATGTTAAAAAGAATTCTCCCTGTACATCCGGAGTTATGGGACTGCTTCCACCTCACCCATAATCCTCCTCTGGTCCACCCCTCCTACCGCGTCCAGAACTCCCTGCACAAAGGCCTAGTACATGCGGAGAGCTCTAGTGCCGAAATAGGATCCATGAGAATAGTGGTGATTGGATGACCAAGCCGGATGTCCAACCCTGCTATTCGTGTCTCAGCATGCCGGCCATTGTGAACTAAAAGAAAACCCTACAAAAGTCACTAAAGACCTATAATGAAAATCTACCATACCATAATGAAACCAGCTTCTAAAATTAATGCAATAAGGAGCCTCCCAGAAAAGAGCAGCATCATAAATATTGCAGTGAGGCCTTACAATATCCTTTCACCTATTTGGAAAACTGAACAAGCGAGATTATACAGATCCTACATAGAAACTCCATGCTAAGAGAACACTTGGTCTCAGTTACAGAGGCAAATCACCTAGTACAGAATACATTATAATAAACAGAGTAGAAATATATAGATAAAATTAAATTGAAACCCCAACAAGCCAGGCTCTGCATGCAGTGTAATGCAAGAAATGGAGACAGGCGACACTTTACCTTTGCTGGCAGTAGCATGAGATACATAGGCCTCTCTGATTCCATATGCAGGCGGCACAGCCTCTCCCCATAGTCTTCCCCCTCTGTTGGTCTCAGTGCCACTTGCTCAAAGGCAGCCATGTTACTGATTTGGTTCAGTGCTGGCTCCCCCCACAGCACATCTCTAAACAAGAATCATGGGGCTCAAAGGAGGAGACAGACCATGGGGAGATGCAGTGTTGCCTGAATGTGGGATCAGAGAAAACTGTGCCTCATGTTACTGCTCAGCAAACATAAAAGCAGCAGCCTATAGCTGGCACCAAAATTCTAAACATCCTTTGTCTCTGTTGCATGACTTGACAAATTTTATGTGAATTTAGGAGCCAGGCTAGAATCTTAAAAGCAAGTGATTGTGACCTCCGCCCCCCCCCCCCCCATCCCATTGTCTCTGACGCTGGTCTCATGTTCTCAGTCTCATGAAACCAGTGCCAAGGTTCCTATACCATATGGCATCTTTAGACAGAAATACAGATAATAACAGTTATAACTTTAGATATTAAGTGTTTGTACATGTGTGTGATGTGTCTGTCTACATATGGGAGGAGATGTGGTAGCTGCCTTTGTGTGGGTGGAATGTGGGACATCTGTGTATGTGGTGCAGAAGTGGGGTGCCTGTATATGTGTGTGTGTATAGTACAAAGGTGAGGTGCCTATGTGTGTATGGTGCGGTGGTGAGGTGTCCATGTGTGTGCGTGTGTGCGCATGTGTGGAGGGAGAGTACATGTGTGTGTGCATGTCTATTTTGTGAAGGTAAGGTGCCTGTGTGTGTGTGCATGTCTGTCATGCAGAGGTGGGGTGAGTGAGTGTGTGTATGTGTGTGTGTGTGTGTGTGTGGTGTGGAGATGAGGTGCTCATGTGTGTGTGTGTGTGTGTTTGTATATGTGTCTCTGTTGTGAGGAGGTAGGGTGCCTGTGTATGTGCATGACTGTAATGCGGAGGTGGGGTGCCTGTGGCGGGTGGGGATGGGGTGCTTGTGTCTGTTCTGGGGAAGAGGAATGCACCTTTTGGCAACACCTTGAACTCTTCCCTGCCCATCCAACCTCTCTAATGCAGGCTCCCTTCCTCTGTTACCCTTCTAGACTCGTCCCCTTTCACCAACCCCCCTCCCCCTGTATTCCCAACCCCTGCCCTAAAATCTCCCATCCTCCTTTTTTAAATAGGCCCCCTGCCCCTTTAAATTGTCCCTGTCTTCTCTACCTCACTTGAACTGCCCCCCCCCCCCCCACACACACACACACATTCACAGCCTATTGTGCTGCAGGCCACCGGGCCTCTCTTTTCTTTTCTGCCTGCTGGGGATTGGATCCCCATGGGCAGACTGCTTGTCTCTGGTCTGCCCCTTCTCTTCTGCTTCTGGGGATCCCATCTCCCATGGGCAGAAGAGAAGAGGACTTTGCCACAATCCCCTTCTTTTCTGCCTATGGGGGATCCGATTTCCTGCAGGCAGGCAGAAGGTGATGGCCGCGATGGCGTCAAAGTCCCCTTCTATTTGTCCACGGGACATCGGATCTCCGTGGGCAGACAAGCTTCACAGCCATCGATGGGGGCAACTTGTTTGGGGGGGAGGCAATGGCCCTCCCTCACCCTCACAAACTTTGCCTATAATTACCCTCCATCCCCTTCTTCCTCTTTCACTCTTTTCTCCTCTGGGTTTTGTTTCAAAATACTATTGTAACCTTGGTGTGCTTTTTCTTACGACAGTTTCTTCTCATTCACTTCTTATTCTCTAGTTCTTTTTATGTCTTCCCCGCAAGTACTCAAAAAGCAGCTGAGCACAACCTTCTTCACTGAGAATATCTCTAAAATGGTAGAGAAATATGAGGGAATGCATGATGTTCCCGGATGCACAAAAACAAAATGAAACTTACCATACGAGATTTCAGCCTGCAGTACTGAGGCTAGTAATTCATACTGTAAATTGCATTGCGGTAAAATGTTATAATTTACCACAGCTTAGAAAGTACCCCCTACATCAGACTGCCAAAATAGCAGGGCTAAAGTTATGCAGATAAAAGTATCTGGATAGCTTTAACCAATTATGGGTCTCTTTTTCTAATGGGTGCTCCTCTAGCTAGTTAACACACGTCTTAATGTGCAGTAACTGGCATCCAGGAATGCTAATGCATATGCATGCCAGCTATCAGCGACTAAAGCGCTTGCTAAGTGGCCACTGAGTGATATGGAGGAAAGTGGGCAGTTAAAGGTAGAGTGTGGGTGTGATGAGTACATTATTGCTAACTGCTGGGAACTTGCTGGTCATGCCCCTAACGGGTAGCACATGACGACTGCACTTTCTGCACATTCGTTTTGTTGCTAATTGTGTGGTAAGTGCAACCCTTTAGTAAAAGGGCCCCTATATTCAGTGGCAGACTTAGGGGTTCTTTTACTAAAGCATGGCAAAGATTCTGCACTTAATCCATGTTTAGCCCAAAAATGAATATGCAGTAAGTACAAAGCCTCTGTGGTAACGGTTGAGGAAATGGCCAGCATATGCTGGGCAGTTACTGCAGGGACATGTTCTGTAATGCACATTGGACTCATGCACAATTACTGTGGGTGCACTTATCGCCTTCCATTGAGGAGGCAGTAAAGGCAGCCACGGTAACTGCAACATTGACAGCACATGTCAGTTGCTCCCACACAATGTGCTGTTCATGCTCACTTCCTTCCCTATCCTGTCCAGTCCCCTCACCATTGCATGTTACCATGGAAATTAGCATTCAGTAATTGTCATGCCAGCACAGTAACAGTTACCACAGATCCGTGCTGACAGTTGCTATGCGCTAAAACATGTGTTAGCCATACAATGCACTTTAATACATGGGCCCCTTAATTATTTAAGGTGCAGTAATGAATAAAATGCACATTAATGACTACACATCCCCAAACTTTGAAACTCAGTGGCCTGCTGAATATTGTCCCTACTTTATAGGCTTCTATATCAACAAGAGATTCAGATTTTCTTAACTTACTTATTTATATTAAGTAAGACTACTATTTTTTGTCTTGTGTTTTAGAATTGTATTTATCATTTTATCTCTTATTGGTTTGTTTTTATTATGTTATTTTATTTTGTTGTTAACTGCCTTCAGTTTACTTGGAATAGCAGCTTATAAACTGGAAATACATACATATATATCTCCATTTATTTTCCTTGGACATCATTCTTGATCCAACAGAAGAAAATAAATTGTACTGAAACACTGTAATAATAGCAAAGTCAGTTCTTTGTTATAAGTAGTACATGATAAAAGATGGTACATATGGCAAAGTGGCTAATTAGAAATATGTTTGTTTCACTAAATGTTAAAAAGTAAGCCGAATTAATCTTTCATTGAGTGATGTACTGTTTTCCATATTAATAAGAAACTGATGACAGGAGTAGGATAGGATAGGCAGCAAAAGTTATTTTTGAAAAAGAAAATCACTATTAAAAAGCACAGTTGCCTAGATGTTATAGTAAAACATTATTAAATTGCTGAAAAGAAATATTATGTATATTAGAAAATATTTTAAAGTTCAGATTAACTTTTGTCAAGAGTGGTTAATTGGCTAGATGCTCCTAAAATAGCAAACACTGACAAAAGGAGCCACAATATTATTCAAAAACATGAATATTTATAAACAAGTCAAACAGCAAAAGAAGTCACCTGCTATGAATATAAAATTAAGCCTTTGGAGTTGCATAATAAAATGTTGCATTAATTGCACATTAGCATATAAAATATATCATTAAATATTTGTTTGTAGAATATCACTAGCATAGATTTTATTTTTTGCCCTGTACTTTCTATGTGCCCATTTGTTTCTACTTTCAGTTTGCAACTTAGGGGTATGTTTACTAAACAGTGGTAGCGGCTTCAATGCGATATCGGAGACGCGACCCCATTGAATTTGATATCGGACAGAAGCCACTACAGCTGTTTAGTAAACATACCCCTTAGTATGCAACAGAGGCAAAAACAGAGGCAAAAACACTCTGATAATGTTTGGATTGCACAGCACAAGTCTACCCAGCCTGTATATCAAATATATATTCTTTATAGTAAGAAGTTATTAACTTTGGTATGTAATTTCATTGAAATATCTTCTAACATTGAAGAAACAGTCAGAAATGGGAAGGTAATTGTCAAAGCACTTTCTTTGGGTAAAGCAGTATTTTAACTATGAAAATGGACTTTTTCAAAAAGGTACAGAGAAGAGTCATAAAAATGGTAAAGGGAATGGAAGGATACCCCTATGAGGAGAGGCTAAAAGGGTCAGGGTTCTTCTGGAAAAGAGATGGCTAAGGGGAGATCTGATAGAGGTCTATAAATTAATAAATAGAGTAGAACAGGTAAACGTAGATTGATGGTTTGCACCATCAAAATGTAGAAAGATTAGGGGACATGCAATGAAGCTACAGCTGGGTTTAAAAAAGGTTGGACAAATTCCTGGAGGAAAGGTCCATAAACCATTATTAAAGGGGACCCGGGAAATCCACTGCTTGTCCAAATACAAGCATTGTGGAACCTGTGTATCTTTTGGGGAAACTGCTAGGAACTTGTGACCTAGATTGACCATGATACTGGGCTTGATGTACCTTGGTCTAACCCAGTATGGCATATCATATGTTCTTAAGCCTACCTGATATGAAGGTGAAAGTATGTGTGTATAACTTATATGCAATGATGGCACATACAATAGAGAAAGTTAGTTTTAGTTTTTGTTTGGGTAAAGCAGCTGAATTTATTAGAAGGAATTTATTTTATAGTAAAAAAAAAAAAAGATAATAAAATCCTAAGTAATCCTCTTTCACTCAGCTAGGCTTTTACTTGGCATAGGAATGAAAAAAGTCCCTGTCTATGGCCTTTGCAGTTTTCTAGGTCAAGCCACATTTTAGTAAGTGGAACCAGTGTTCTTCAGGATATTTACATCGGTTCCACTTACTAAGACAAGGCATGACCTAGAAAACTGCAGACCATGATAATAGATGCAGAAGCCTAAGAAAATAAATCCCTCTCTAACCCCAAAGCCAAACATAATGCAAACAAATCACAGCATTATCTATCTTTTGAAGACAGGTGTCTCAGGGACTGAGAGAAAGAAAGTTGTCAGTCCACTCTGGGCAACCAGCAGCAGAGTGCCAAGATATCAGGCAGGATTGCTTATAAGGCCTCTGCTTCAGCAGTTTATCCTGTTCTTGAGCAGCTGTGAGCCAACCAGAGTCTGTGAGAACACTCACATGGATGGCATATGAAGGGGATAGGTGTGAGAACACAAGGATCAGTCACTATGGCAGGAATAACTTTTAGGATGGTGGTCAAAAGAGGTAAGAAGGGAAGCAAAGCCTCTATTGTACAAGCATGGTCCTTTTTAGATAGATCTCCAATCTTATTGGTCTCATATGCAAATGTCAGAAGTCTGGAAGTAGCTTCTTTGATTGGCTATATCAGAGTTCAGTGGTACTGAATGGGCAAATCAGAAGTCATCCTTTATTGTCCAATCAAATGCACAGTTGTGTCAGATGAGGAAAGATGGATGCTGGTGAGAAAACCTGGCCACTCTGAAAGGCCTTTCTGATAGAAACATTTGAGCCAATGTTCAGCTACCTTAGACAGTGTTATTTTTTAAAATACCAGCCACAACAGGCAAAATAAATTGGTTATTCAATGCTGGTATCTTGATAGATTGTTATGGATCAAAATAAAGTTACAGCATATAAAATGGGCAAAAAGTAATATGAAAGCAGGGTGTGGATTGCTCTATCCAGTAAAGGTGAAAGGAACTTAAAATATTAGGGTATAGGCTTAGTTCTAGCTGAAAATGAGCCTAGGGACAACCAATCTGGTTATAATATAGCTGCTAAGTAGTTCTTGAAAATCTGCTCTGATGGAGAAAAAGAACCTCTTCCAGTTAGTGATCTGCTTCCTCTCAACACTTTATCCCAGGTACAAATTGACTGCATTATGGGGTCCCTAGCCTCCTTCCCTCCCCATATCAAGTGAAGAAGACCCCAAACAATAAGCTAATTTCAAAATGAATATGTCTCCCCATTCAGTGACACATCTCCTCTTTTACCCTCCCACTATCAAAAAGTCACTTTTACAGTGCACTGATCCTCTTCACTGAGGCTAAAAGTGAGAAACATCCCCCCATCCCCTTCCTGAATTCTGATGTACGATTGGTTCCCTCTGGATTGTATTCCAAGTCCTAGTGTGGAGAGATGCCAAGTTATTTGGTTCCAGGAATGAGATATTAATCCAAATTCATACAATCTCATCCTGGTTTAGGGATGGACCCTAAAGTGACCGACTGGGTTAGAAATCGGTTGAGTGGGAGGCAATAAAGGGTACAGGTAAATGGAGCTCACTCTGAGGAGAAGGAAGTTACCAGTGGTGTGCCGCAGGGATCTATCCTTGGTCTGATTCTTTTTAACATCTTTGTCAGTGATATTGCATAAGGGCTGTCAGGTAAGGTTTGTCTGTTTGCGGATGATACCAAAATCTGCAATAGAGTAGATACCCAGGAAGGAGTAGATAACATGAGGAAGGATCTAGCTAAGCTTGAGGAATGGTTAAGAATTTGGCAGCTGAGATTTAATGCTAAAAAATGCATGGTCATGCACTTGGGCTGCAAAAGTCTAAGGGTCAAAGTACTTCTGTCCATGAAAGAAGAGCAGGACCTGGACGTGATTGTTTCTGATGATCTTAAAGTGGCTAAACAGGTAGGAAAGATGATGATGAAAGCCAGAAGGAGGCTTGGGTGCATAGGGATAGGAATGGCCAGCAGAAAAAGATGATAGTACCATTGTATAGGTATCTGGTGCGACCTCATTTGGAGTATTGTATGCAATTCTGGAGACTGCACCTTCAAAAGGATATGAACAGGATGGCATCAGTGCAGAGGGTGGCTACTAAAATGATTAGTAGTCTTTGTTATAAAGTGTATGAGGACAGACTTAAGGATCTTAATATGTATATGTTAGAAGAAAGACAGGACAGAGAAGATATGATAGAGATGTTTAAATAACTCCTTGACATAAATGCACAAAACGAGAGCCTCTTTCGATTGAAAGCAAGCTCTGCTATGAGGGGACATAGGATGAGGTTAAAAGGGGATAGACTCAGGAGTAATATGCGGAAATATTTCTTTACAGAAAGAGTGGTAGATGATAATCTCTGAGTGGAGATAGTAGAGACGAGGACAGTATCGGAATTCAAAAAAGCATGAGGTACCACAGAAGATCTCTAAAGGAAAAAGGGGACTATTGTAGTTGATATGGATGGGCAGAATTCATAGTCCATGTGGTCTTTTTCTGCCATCATGCTTCAATGTTTCAATGATGCATTATGGGACCTGCTGCACTGATTCCAATGGATAAATTCAGGGACTACAATTACTAGGCTGCACTGCAAGGCAAATTTAAAACTAGAATTGGCAAAAATTCTCACTCCTGGAACTAAATAACTTGGCAACCCTGAATGTGTCCATAAGGAATCATAGGCCCCTCTTCTGACCTTCAAGGTCTTCAGAAAATCTCCCAGGCCTCCCTTTGCACCCACACCCCTCCAGAGCTGCAGAATTTTTATTTCTGAATCTTGCTGTTAAATGACACTTCTTATTGTTGCTTCAACATGCAGTCTGTACTGAAGAAAAGTAATCCTGGCTTTGTATAATCTCCTGCTCCATAACTATTTACATTTTTTTCATTGTCCAAAACAATCTTAAAATGCACACATGCAAATGTATAAATGAATTTAAACTTCATCCATGGACGTAAATAAACGTCCCTTAGCTGATACACAGCTCACTCTGCTTGTTTGTATTCTGAGGCTAAGGTTTACTTCTATTCACAATAAGGACCAGTATAGGAAAAAATCTATTTCATAACTTGTGACTCACAAATTCCTCTACCAATTAGTAAATGCTCCCAAAAAACTTTTTTGTCGGACATTTAAATTGAAGGTGCCAATGCATTTCAAGCCATAATTTTCAGTTGTTCTTCAGGCCAAGGCAGTGCTTATCTGAATCTTTATAACTACCATCCTCGTCTTTTTCATATTGGGAGAAGTTATTCTATCATTCTTTCTCTGTAGCTCAATGCCTTGCCCTGAAGCACAACTGAAAATTATGGTTCAAAACGTGTTGGTTATCTCTCTAATGTAGGGTAGCTTTTAGATGCATGATTACTTAAAAAAGATTAAAAGGACTAGGTGGAGGATGCTTTTTAATGGCACCTTAAATTTAAATGTCCAATAAATTTTCTTTTTGGTAGCATTTACTAATTGGTATAGGAATTTGTGAGTTATGAGGGTTGCTTCTGACAAACATATACTATTGCATGTAAGGAGAGGGGGTAATTTTTTAACAGGGTGCCTATAAAAATGCCAAAAATAAATCTAGGCATAAAAGTAGGGATAAATGGTCAATTTTCTCAGTGGAGGAAGGTGAATAGTAGAGTATCCCAAGCATTTGTACTGGGACAAGTACTTTTTGACCTATTTATAAATAATCCAGAATTGGGAATGGCTAGTGAGGTGATTAAATTTGCAGATGGCACCAAATTATTCAAAGTTGTTAAATCACATGTGGATTGTGGGAAAATGCTGGAGTACATTGTGAGATTGGCAGATTGGGCATCCAAATGGCAGATGAAATTTAGGAGCATGTTAAATAAACTGTGGTAGCCTTTTTTAGCTATAGTGACACGATAACTTCAAAAGGCCTGTGGTTAAGTCCTAAATCTCTGGGATTTTGGATTTACCGCGGAGACCCATGATACCTGCTTTGGCAGGCATTGTAGGAAAAGTCCTGCAGTGCCTGCCGATGCAGGTATCGTAGATCTGTGTGGTATATCACTGGGGAGGACTGATAGCAATCGGGCACAGATTTCTCTTTGGTTCTGTGCCCTGATTCCTACTGTGAGCCCTCCTCAACTTCGATTGGACCTCCCCAATCATAAAATATTATTGGTGCTGTAGATATAGAGATCCACAGCACTGACAATATTTAAAAAAAAACCCTGCCTGCCCTCCCTTTCAACATCAACAACATTACCCCATTAACTTCTAGCAGCCACTCCTGAGTAATTTTGCTGGTTTAGCAGTTTCTCAGTTGTTACAGTATAAGCCTCAGAATTGCAAAAGGGAAACATGGGTACTGGCCCTACTGAAATTTCCTGCCAGCTGCCCCTTTCTCCAGTGTGCCCATCATCAATCTCTTATATTGTATTTTGAAGGTGTGAATAAAGAGGTAGATAAAGGTGAGCTGGTTCTAATAGTGTATCTCGATTTTCAGAAAGCCTTTGACAAAGTCCCTCATGAGAGACTCTTGGGGCAATTAAAAAGCTATGGGATAGGAGGCAATGTGCTATTGTGGATTAGGAACTGTTTGAAAGAAAACAGAGTAAGGCTAAATGGCCAATTTTCTCAATGGAGAAAGGTGAATAGTGGAGTACTCTAGGGATCTGTGCTGGGCACGCTGTTTTTTAACATATTTACAAATGACCTGGGAATGGGAATGACAAGTGAGGTAATCATATTTGAAAATAGCATAAAATTATTCAAAGTTGTTAAAACACAAAAGGATTGTAAAAAATTTCAAGAGGACCTTGATATATGGGGAAACTGAGCATCCAAATGGAAGATGACATTTAATATGGACAACTGCGAAATTACGTGCTTAGAGAAGAACAACCCAAACTACAGTTACATGATGCAAGGTTCCATATTAGGAACTAACACCCAGGGAAAGGATTTAGGTGTCATTGTGGATAATACATTGAAACCCTCTGCCCAATGTGCAGCGGCGGCCAAGAAAGCAAATAGAATGCTAGGAATCATAAAGAAAGTAAAGGAGAATAAAACAAAGGATATTATAATGCCTCTATATTGCTCCATGGTGCGACCACACCTTGAATATTGTGTGCAATTCTGGTCACCATATCTTAAAAAGGATACAGAAGAATTAGAAAAGGTACAGAGAAGAGCAACAAAAATGGTAAAGGGGATGGAAGGATATCCCTACAAGGAAGGCTTAAAAGGTTAGGGCTCTTACGGCTGAGGAGAGATACTGCCTGATATAGATCTATAAAATAATGAATGAAGTAGAAAGAGTAGATTGGTTGTTTTCCCCTTCAAAAAGCAGAAAGACTAAGGGACACATAATGAAGTTACAAGGTAGTACATTTAAGAGAAAACATTTTTTTACCCAATGCATAATCAAATGCAGGAATTTGTTATCAGAGGATTTTGTAAAAGCTGCTAGTGTAGCTGGATTTAAAAGAGGTTTAGACAAGTTTCTGGAGGAAAAGCCCATAAAACATTATTAAAGAAAACCGGGGAAATCCACTGCTTACCTTTGGATAAGCAGCATGGAATCTGTAAGCAAATATTTGGAAAATGTATTTGGCCCTCTTACTTTAATTAATTCTGCATCAGACACTGATATTAACAATGCAATCAAAAGGTAACAGGGCTTCCAAACCTGTAGAACAGTCTTTCAGGGCAGGTGCTGGACTGGTCTAGAAGGATTCAAGGAAAGATAATTATCAGGTATGTAAATTTCTCCTTCCTTATCACCTGCTGGAGAAAAATAACCTCAGGTTTTACTTCCCTGTCCCTCTATGTGGCGAAATTCATAACCATAGGGGATCGCAAAGGTGTAACATAACAGGTCCAACCACTCCCTTCCAATTTTATAACCCCAAATCTCTATCAATAATAAAAAAGTACTTTTCCAATAAAGCTTACATTAATTTTTAATTTATATTTTTTAAAACACCTTATATAACTTTTCAACTCGTTTCTTCTTATCTCATACTCATATTCAATATTCTCCAGTACTCCTGCAAAACAAAGTCAAACGGCTCTATAAATTACCAAACTTTATCACCATCCAGGCAGTATACCAATACTTATTTGCCTGTTATATAAGGTGTTTAAAAAATATAAATTAAAAATTAATGTAAGCTTTATTGGAAAAGTACATTTTTAATATTGATAGAGATTTGTAGTTATAAAATTGGAAGGGAGTGGTTGGACCTTTGATGTTACACCTTTGCAATCCTCTATGGTGATGAATTTCGCCACATAGAGGGACAGAGAAGTAAAACCGGAGGTCATTTTTCTTCCTTTATAGCAGATTATAGAAGGCTGTATAGTTTTTCATAGGAGAGTGTTGATAAAGTTTTTTTGGATATATGTTAGTGCTTTAAGGGAAGGTTCTAGGTAGAGTCAAGGGTTTTTGGTAGAAGAATCTGTTTTAAAATTACCAATATAGAAAATTATTTTCAAATCCATTTCTCTGGATAAAGCAGTGCTTTATTTGCAGAAATGGAGTTTTAAAAAGTTGTCTGATTTATATTCCAAAAGAGTTACATGCGTACATCCTGTTCATGCATAACTTTTCCTGCAGCTTGAAGAGGTATTCCCAATGGAAGTGCTGAGGAGGGGTTTACACTTGTGTACATAAGAGCATAAGATATCCAGTACTGTTCAGACCAAAGGTCCATCAAACCCAATATCTTTTTTCCAATAGTGGCCATTTCAGATCACAGGTACCTGTCAGGTTTCAAAAGGTAGACAGATTCTATGCTACTTATCCTAGTGGTAAGCAGTGGATTTCCCCAGTCCACTTCAATAATGAATTATGGACTTTTCCTCCAGGAACTTGACCAAACCTCTTTTAAACCCAGCTGCACTAACAGCTTTTACTACATCCTCTGGTAACGAATTCCAGAGTTTGATTATGTGTAACCGGGGATCCATACCAGGCGCGTGCCCGCGCCGCCGAGCACATGGCCTGTCCTCCCACCCGATTGGCTGCTGGCTCGCTCCAGACACCAGCAGCCAATCGGTTCAAAAGATGCCAGCCTCCGCGCCATCCCCCCCCTCCCCGATACCCACTTGAGGCCGGGACCCGCACCCGATGGACCGCCGGTTACCGGCGTCCGCCGGGACCGTGCCCGCGGCCTTCCTTTTGCGTGAAAAAGTATTTTCTGCAATTTGTCATAAACGTGCTATATTGTAGCTTCATTGTGTGTTCCCTAGTCTTTCTGCCTTTTGAAGGAATAAACAACCGATCTACATTTACCCGTTCCACTCCACTCATTATTTTATAGACCTCTATCATTTCTCCCCTCAGCCATCTCCTTTCCAAGCTGAAGTACCCTAACCTTTTATGCTTTTTCTCACAGAGGTAGCCTTCTATCCCCTTTATCATTTTGGTCACTCTTCTCTGTACCTTTTGCATTTTATCTCTGAAAAACATTCTGCATATCAAAATTTTCTGTGGTAATTTCCAAAGTGAAAATATACATTTACTTTTGTTTTGAGAATCCAGCATAATCTGTATGTATGTATATTTTTCACTAATATTGTCAGTTATAAAATTGTTCACATATTGATAGGCTCGAATTGATGTAAAATATGGATACATGCATTATCTCCAGACAAAATATAGAAATAGGAAGACACTTTTATTAAAAAAAATTCCATTGGCTGATGCTCAGATTTAAGATCTGTTTTCTGATCTTAAATTTAGTATTTAAAGTGAGATAAGAAATAGGGGAAGATTGCCTTACTATTTGATTGTATTAAATGGCTTTCTTTATTCATCTCAGAATGTGTTGCTTATTGTACCCTCTTTAAAGTCTGAACATAAAAACTAGGTGGGAGTAGACTTTCAGGTGTCTGGGGCTCCAATTATGGAACACAATTCCTAAGGAAATGAGAGAAATTCGGGTTTAATTGGCTTTTCATAAATTAGAACATTTTTATTCACTGCCATTTCAGAGAGGAGTTTTGCCTTTTTCTTGGTTGAATGGATACTAGATGGGATTTACTTAGCTTGGAAGTTTATGTTCCTATTGTTTTAATTAATTAATTTTAGTATTTAAATTGCATTGGAGATCATATTCCCATTTTGGTTGAGTGGGTGAAATGGTTGCCAATGATATTGTGATATGTTTATACTTTCAAATAACTTCTGGGGTCATTCCGAGGCACGAATAGTGGGGATGGACGTCCTGTTCAGACGTCCATTCCCACTATTCGGGCCCTTTTCCGATCCCGTCTACCTTCCCTGTGCATTGTATGGGGAAGGTAGACAGGGGTGGGAAAGGGGCGGTGTTAGGGCGGGTAGTGGGCGGTCATCAGCCCCGAATGTACAGGGCTGATTCCAATGTCGACCCTGTACGCTCGGGGCCGGTAGCTTGAATGGGGAACTTATTTCACCTCAGAGATGGAATAAGTTTCTCTAGTCGTCAGGACCCGGGGTGCGGAAAGGGCAGGGGGGGGCAGAGGACATTCCCCGCTGCCCGACCCTGGCCTTAGGAGGCCATATTAGGGCTTGGGCTGCGGGGAAAGTAACTTTGGAGCTGGCGGCTGGTGATCGCGGTTTTTCAATGGAGCTGTGGTGCCATGGAAACCAGACACCATGACACCGCGGCTCCATTGAGCAGCCCTGGAGTGAATCGGGGTCCCAGCCTGCACGTACAGGCCTAGTCTTGATTCTAATCCCGTGGGGCTAGATGTGCCCTGCGGGATCAGAATCCCGGCTCCCTCTGTGTGTCCGGTTCTGACCAGGCGCACAGAGGGCAGACACATCCATGTCGGAATCAAGCCCTTTGTGTTCTAAGGAGGGTAGGCACTCCAGCACTGAAGCAGGTCAGATGCATGTGTTGATTGCTCCTATTTGAATTGAACGCATATTAGAAAATCAATGTCCAGTGACCTGATTTATTTTGAGCCCCACACCATTGGAGTATTTTCTGGCCACGTTGGGCAGCAAAACAAGCAAATCTGACACTGTTTTTATGCTCTTCATGGGTCTGAAGAGGCACAAAATGGATCCCCTATGCCTGACAAAATACGCCAAGCCTATGATGAGAGAGCTTCAGGAACTTAAAGACACGATGTGTTCATAGCTAACTGCTACTAAAGAAGTGCAAAGGAAGCTGCAATCCTTGATGTCTCAATTTCAACAATCACAAGTGCATCTAGATGCACTAGAGGGTTACACAGTGGTGTTAGTAGGGACTGCTCCTCGCATTGCTGCTAATACCACTTCCATAGAATGCCTTCTAAACCTGCGCCCAACACGAAGCATCCATGGCCCATTGTAGCTAAGATACTATGATACCTTCAGATTCTGCAGATTTTATAGGCCACCAAGTGCAAACTCTCTCTGATATATCAGGCCAGGAAAATTCTAATAGTGCCAAACCCTATCAAAAGCATTGCAATGAGGAGGAAGAAATTCCTCTCCTTATGGTAACTATTAAAAGATCTTGATGCCAGGTATGTGCTTATTACCTCACTCTTATGGTCATAACCTTCACTAACCACCCCACCAGTTTTAACAAGCCTGATAAACTTTGAGAATTCCAAGAGGCTCATAAAATGCAGTGAATACAAAGATGACCATCGCTGGTGACCTGTCTTTGACTATCCTTCTGTGGCTGATTCTGGACTTGTTGATATGGGCACAGCCTACATATGGACTCTCTTCAATGAGATATATTATTTTTCTCTTGTTATGGCCCTTTTCGAGTCCTATGGTCCAATGTGTGATGCCCCACTTTATGAGATTCATTCTGCTGGTTTGCTATGCCTGACATGCCAGTCTGTCCATGAAATGAGCTGCCCTCACAAGTCAGCAATTGTTGCACTTGAAGTAACAGCTGATTGTTGAGAAGTGACACTAATTGTTTGGTCATGTTTAAACATTTTTTTCTATATTGACAGTATGCTGCCACATATCTGATGCCCAGTGGAAGTGGACTTGGTCATTTATTTTGCAGGGTTCTTTCTTCTTTTTTTCCTTCTTCTTTTTTAGTTTTGGGAGATCAAAGTCATGTGCTATTCGTGTTTGAGTAGAATGGTGTGTTTGAGATATATGTGTACAGGGTGGAGTTGACCGTAATGTCAGCTGATGGCAAAGGGCATAGTAGGTACTAACTGTATACTCCCTGGGAAGGTGAAATTGGCTGCTAACTGATACTGCACACTTTGTGCGTAGAGTATGCAATATGATTGAGACTAGGTATCTGTATGAGAGTAAATGTATCTGGGTATGAGCTGGATGTGGACTGATTAGTATGTGTGTGTTTTAACAATTGCTCAGGACCCATGCGGACTGTGTGATTGTCTAGCAGGGCAGCAATCGTTTGGCTTCTCTGTGTAGCTCTTTGTATGTTGTGACCTTAAGGGATGTGATTCTTTTCGTTGCTATGTAATTAAAATATTAATTTGCTTTGCACTTAAAAAGAGCTATATTTTCTTTCTTTATATTGTAATATTCAATAGCTTCTTTAAAGATAGTATCCTTGAAAATCAATGTGTTGAACTACACTATTAAAGACAAGAAAATTCACATTTATCTTAAGATACTTCATGCTAATATTTTAGGTTTGCAGAAAAAAAAACATTTAATTGATATTCCTTGCCAAAAATTTAAAATTTGTAACATCTTTTTTTTCTCCTGCCATATGTGAAAAAAGGGGGGATATCTATTTTACTTAGGAACTCACTTCAGGCGCAAATCCTTAGTCAATCAACTGCTGTACATGGATGGTGTATGGTGGTGGGTTGTTAATAAGGGGCAAAACATACTTTATCATGCCTGTATATGCTCCCACAAAATATGATCCCATGTTCAAGAGAAATTGATGACTGAATGCTGAAATATGTGGAGATTGAGAAAGTGATAGCAGATGACTTAATTTTCTTCTGGATTTACTTATGGATAGGCAATCTGACTGTAGACTGGCAAAAACCAAGGCATGTACTGTTGCTAGTTGGCTTAGCAGACCAATGGAGAATTCTCTATCCCCTTGATAAGGGACTACACTCACTAATCTGCTTTCCATCATATACACTCTCTGAAAGATTGCATATTGACATCCAGTTCTTGTATGGCTACTAGATCAGATGCAAAGATCTACTCAATTGTAGCCTCTAAACATGCTGCAGTCTATACAACTTAGATCTGATACACATTATGAATGTTTGCGATGCTGGCAGGCCAATAATAGATATCTTGCTGAAAGCATTTTTCATGATGGTGCATTATCTATCATTCACAGAAGAATGTTTTAAGATTAATGTATGGGGGAAGCATCACTCTCTATGGTCGGGCAAATTCTTTAGGACCACTCTTCATGAGGAGATCATTGACTGTTCTTCATGGAGGCAAAAGCAGGGAGATATACATATAGAGGGAGAAATAAACCAGTTTGAAAGTCAACATATTAAATATTCCTCTAGTCAACTGTTATAGGAGTAGTAGAGTAACCTAGTAGTTAGAGCACTGGCTTAGTAGTCAAAAGACCAGCGTCAGTTCCTTGTGGCCTTGGGAAAGTCACTTAACCCTCCATTACCTCAAAAGAAAGGTCTGTCAATCTACTTCCAGTCACACTGCCAAGCAAACCCAGGAGCTGCTGGGCTGCCAGGAGTCAGCATTGACTCAAAGGCACACATTGGATTGCAATTATCTATTGACTCAATTGACATATCAGTGCAATAAATTGCTGAGCCTAAAGGCTGATCAGGATATTTTTGTTAAAAAGACTGGTCATTATATGGGTGGCAGTATGTTGGGAACACTATTGGCAAGAAACCTCAAAACCTAAAGCAGAGGCACTTGATTGCTTCTGTTTTTGATGAAAATGCACAACTGATCCACACTGCTGAAGAGATAACTTAAGTTTTTACCACCTACTACACCAGGTTATTTCAATCTCAGTGTAGTAATGCAGAAAAGTCATGTATGTAATTCCTGCTGGATTTACAACATCTGACACTTTTGGAGGAGCACAAAATATCCTTAGGTGACCGTATCACAGTCAGGAAATCATTGAGGCTGTGAAAAGCCTGCCTGACCCAGATGACGAGTTTAATTACAGCTTTAACAAGGTCATGGCCCTATGACTGAAAAAGCTCTTCCAGTTTTTATACACTAACCACAAGCTTGAAGGTAAAAGATATGTTGAAGCAGGGCCGAACCGAGCCAGAATTGCACCCTGTGCAACTTGCACACCGGACACGCACCCCCCTCCTCTCCATACCTCCGTCCAGCTGCTGCCTGTTTTTGCCCTGCTGCTGCCGCTCTCTGTTTTCTCCATGGCACAGCTGGTAGCAGGGCAAGAGCAGGCAATGACTGTACGGAGGCATGGGGAGGGGTGGAGTGCGCACCCAATGTGCAAGTCACCAGCAGCAGCAGAGCAGAGCAGATCTAATTTTAAGCAGATCTGATCAGGGCTGAGGGATGCAGCAGGGTCTTGTTGGCTGCACTGGACACTCATGCTTGCTGATGATGCACCACATCCGGATGAGAGGTGGGCAGCATCAGCCCGGTCCTAGTCTCTTCCCCCTCTCCCCATCCCCCATACTAGCCTCTTTCCGCTCTCCCCATTTCCCATCCTAGCCTCTTCCCTCTCTCTCCCCTCGCATCCCCAACCCCGTGCCAGTCTTCTCTCCCTCTCCCCTCCAATTCTTCAGCCCTGTTCCAGCCTCCTCTCCCTCCCATCCCCCAGCCCCATCCTAGCCTCCTCCCCTCCCTCTCCCATCTCCAGCCCCATCCCAGCCTCCTCCCCCACCCATCCCCCAGTCTCTCTTCCTCTTGTACCTCCCCCTCCATCAGCCACCCCTCTTCTCGCCCCTCCCCCTCCTCCAGGGGCTCCACCTCCTGTGTCCATTCCCCCTCCTCTGGTACCTCCCCTTCCTCCAGGGGCTCAACCTCCTCTGCACATCTCCCCTCCTCTGTTGCCTCCCCCTCCTCCAGGAGCTCCATCCCCTCCATCCCTGCCACCGCCTCTTCCTCCAGCTCCTCCACCTCCTCCAGGGGGCTCACATTGTGCTGCCCAGTGCTATCTAGCCCCTTCCCTTCAGAAGGGCTGTGCACTTCTGTCAGGACTAACATGACCTCCTTTACCTCCTCAACCTCCTCTGAATGGGAGGGGCTAAACAGCTGTATTAGGCTGCCGATGCTGTGGGTGGCATGGGTGCTGCCCCTGCTGCTGGTGCTGATACTGGGGCTCGTGGGACTCTGTCCATCAGGGATGTCTGTTAGCTCTTCCTCAAGCTCTTCAGGAGCAAGTGGGGGGAGAGTCATCCTCAGGCACAGCTGTATATGGGAGTCAAAGATATTAACATTAGCTATGGCAACTAGTATGCATGCATGCTATATGGCAGGTCTACATCACAGTAAGAGCAAGTTGGCTGGTCCTTTCCATATATATGCATATCTATATCACATACAATTGTATGCTGGCTTTACATGGGCAGCCTGAGGGTATTGTGAGATTGTTTGATGTGATTGAACCCATTTTGCACTCGTTCTCAGGGTATATGACTGATCTGGAACCCATGACAGTTGGCTTGAGAGGCTGACCAGGTTCCCATGGAGATGTGCAGGTGTGGGGGAGTCAACCTGTCTGCTATTTATTGTACTGTCTAGCTTCCACTTTGTGGCCTTGAGCATTCAGGACATGAGTAGTCTACAGCTGGCTGGTGTTGGACTGCAGGACCTATTCCATTTTTCTTCTTTTTGCTCCAGCAGTAGGGATATGCTCCTCTGATGTGCACTTGGCATATGTACATTTATCACATGCTTGCTGGGGAGGTATTTGAGAAAGTCCAACCCAATAAGGCTGGTTACTCTAGGTGGGTGATTGGTTCCTTTGCTATCCTTTGACCTAGGGTCAGTCTTGGCCAGGAGGATCACATTGTGGTCACATGTGAGCGTTTTTGTTGATTTTTGAGACCTACCTTTCCAATGTGTGAGATCCTACTGGCAGCGATAAGGAGGGTGTTATTGACCAATGCCTGTGGCGACTGATTACATCCTCTTGTACATCTGGGCTTTCTAATGGACAGGCACATGCATTCATGCTAACAAAGCCAGTATTGACACATTGGTGGATTGGGTTATTTCAGGGATGTGTGCTCATTCTTTGCAGGCCTTGTCAGACGGCTGCCTGGGTGAGAATCTTCACAGTCTTGTCAAGTGCATATATCTATATGATTTGCAAGGTATTGTGGGCAATGTAGTTCATTCACACCAGACACAGCTGCTGACAATAATTTAGTTGTGCTCTTGGGTAAAGCCAATAAGATATTTATTTATGGGGTTATTTCTCCCAACACAGATATGCTTGGTAGCACATAAATTAGGTTACTTGCTTTCAGTGTTAACTTGGAAAAACAAAGTTAAAATCAGGAAAACAACAAATGAAAAGCCACAAAGCAAGAAACAAACTGTTCTTTTCAGGTTAACTTCTGATTACTTCCCACATAGATACAGAAGTGATTCTCTCCTAGCTCACAAGCAATTAGGTAAGGCTTAATTGCTAGCAGTTACCAGCTGAAACCCCTTAGCTGGCTTGCCTTCCACTGTGTGGGTCAAATCCTGCTTCAGGAGCTTTTCTGAGTAGATTAAAGAACAAATTTGTATTTCTTTGTGATGGTTGCTGTACTTTATAACAGAAAGTTACCAATGGAGTTTAGATAGAGAGCAGTCCATATAAACAGGATCCTCATCTGCTATTATTCCCCCTTGTTCAACAAGCATGGGTTCAATATCATGGACTGGCACAGATGAATCTCTCAATGGAGCATTTTCAGGAGAATACTTGTTTCCCTGCTGTCTTTCAAGGTTATAGCTAGGGCATAGATCAGTGTTCATACCTGAGCTTCCATTGCTGCTAGAATTCCTCTCTATATAGCCTGGCCAGTATGTAGTCCAGTTCTTATGTCCAGCCTTCCAATCCAGATCCCTGGACACTGGATCTCTCTTCACATACCTTCTGGCACAGGTCTTAGGGTCCCTTCCACGTGCAGCCGTCTCCCTCACAGGTAGCCTCTGGTGATTCCTAGCTCTGCAGCACCATTCCTCTGGCTTTCACCAGTCCAATGGTGTATGCTGGCCCTTGGAATACCTCCCAGTATACGTACTGCTTTGGACTCTTCTAGACCTCTCAAAGGCTTTTCTCTTCCTTCTTCCAAAGGGTCTCTTTCCCTCTCTGTCCGTCCGGTTTGGCTTCTGCTTCTGATGATCCTTCAGATGAAACTGATGATCAAACTCAAGCTGATTCTCAGGATACTGAGAACCATTCTCTGGATATCCAAAGTGATCATGAAGATGGTCATCTGTAGAATAAACTCTACTCTTATTCTGCCTTGATGAGTGCTCCTCCCTAACACAGCGCAGCTGTGCTGAATCAGGCCCTGCCCTTTGAGATGAGTGCTTAGGGATTACCTCATAGCCCTTTTGATTGAACACACGTTTTCTCACTTCAGCTCCTCTCATGGCTGTTGGAAACCTGGTGCATTCTGGGACTGGTAGTCTTTTATGGCAAAATTCTGTTTTCTCATTTCTACCAGAACTGACAGGTTGCTTGTTTAGAATCACTTCACCTTTTCTATATCTCCTTCCTAAGCTATGATAAGCTTCCTTATCACAGCCTCCATTTTACATCATTATTCACCTTCACTAGGTATGTTTTGTGTTTCTGACTTTAGGAGGTCAGTCTGATGTTTAGCATTACCACCCTCATGTCCTTTGCCTGCCTAACCCTTCTCTTCTTTGACCCTGCCTTCTCTTGACCAGACTGCAACCTCTTTCCAATCAAGCTATGGCATTTGCTTATTACTGTTCCTTCTTCCACTTTTGCTTTTAATTGTATACCACCCAGCTGCAACTTGTGAAGGGTGGTATATCAAATGTTTTAAGCTTTGACTCATGACTATTGAGACACTCCTCCACCTAATGCTGAAATCATCACATGGGTTGGAGACCTGTGGAGCTCTTTCACAGGGTACTGGTACATCATGGGCCAGATGCAGCATACCTGAGCAAATGGCATTTTTGTATGGGTGGCTGGATTCCCATGACTGGACATGCTGTGAGCGGTGTAGTACTCCTTCAGATCAACCAACATGTGACCCTCACTGGGGCCAGACTTGAAGATTATCTGCATGATAATGGACTGTGTGGCAAGGATGAATTGCATGTTGACTTGATAGATCATGTGTTCGATGTGTGTGTGGTACTGCCGAGTTTAGTGTTTTGATACCAGATGGCTCAGGCAGGCTGGAGAGGGACAGGAGCGAGTTAAATGCCATGTTTGATGTTGCACATGTCAACCATTTCTGAGTAATCTGGTCTCATTTCCATTCAGACAAGTGATCAGTGTGACATTTATTCCAATAGGGGCACATCTTGGATACCATAGGCAGACCTGGGGATCACTACTTACTGCCTCTACCTGGTCACAGTGCAGTGTCAGCATCTGTCTGTGATAGACCAGTTGTGAAGAGATCATCACTGCCCTCATATGGGCCACCTTCTCCTCACATCCTCATATGTTGTCTTGCCCTTGCATTTAGGGCTGTGTCAACATCACTGTGTGTCCCCTGGACCTTCTCCATGTCTGCTTTGTACCTGTGACCTTACTCCCAGCATCTGTCTCTTTCTCCCTCCCCTCCATTGCCTCCATGAGCATGTCTGTACAGAGGCTGACTGACCTACATGAACAATGTAGTCATTTGCCTAGGGTGGATGCTTCTTTGGGGGGGGGGGCACTGGCAGGGCATTCCAGCTAGCTGTTATATTGTGAGCATCAGAGACTGGACAGGTTATGATTGGCCTTGGGAGACTCTACCGTGGAGCTGCTCTGGGGCCAGCCCTGCGTCTGTGTCTATAACTCTTCAAAGCATGACCTCTTCTCTTTGTGGCCTTGGACAGGTCACTTAACCCTCCATTGCCTCAGCATAATCCAAGCTATCACTGTCCCTGTTTGTAATGTACTTTATCATGTTAATGCTACAATGTGAACTGCTATGACTGAGATGAAGCAGTAGCCCATCAATCATTTATGTATCTACATGTCTAACATGCCTAGCAAACATGATTCAAGTCTTTCATCATCACTGTGACTGTACAGCTTTGGCTCAATCACCTCTATGCATAACATGCTCACACATCCTACCCCTGAGATGGCAACCTACAGGGCTAATCACACTTCCTTAAGTACTCCATATTACCAGTATGAGCGATTCTTCTTCCATTGTTGTATGCACATTTATCTTGAGAGCTATATGGTGATTGGGAGGCTGTGCCAGCTGGGTGACCAACATAGCTGGTCTTGGAGATTCCACGTGGCATGGGAACACTTTTATCTGACACACTACAATTGCATTGGTGATGTCACATAAAGTGCATTGGTGCTGCAACCCTATACCACCCTCTCATCTACCGCCATCCTTCTTTCAACCTATCTGTCTGCCTCTGTCAGCTATGTGCAGTAATGTATTCTCATGCCAGCTGCTACACCATGGACCACACAGATACTCCTTCCTCATTTCGATGTATCACTCATGCCTCTCCTGTGACTGATCGGTACATCACCACTCCAGCTCCGTCAACCTTTTGATGCACATATCGTGGCACTTATGGCACTGCAGGGGGACACATCTTCCCCATCCTATGCCGTACACTGACATTACTGCATTTTATGTGGGCATCCCTCAATGCATCAGTATTGGCGCCTCCCACATGCGCATCCCACTTACTGACTGCCACATAAGATGCCCACATATCTGTCAGGTCCATCAGCTCTCACCTGCTCTTCCATCCAGCACCTTTACATTAACATTTGCTAGGGCTCCCTTATCCAGCATTAAGGTAAGTGCCATTTTCGGGCATTATGGTGCACGCTTGCCACCTTAACGCCCAGTGTCCTGTAAGTGCACGCTAAGCAGTTCCTTGTGCCCTTACTGCCGGAAGACCTACCTGCCCCAAGTCTTTATCGCATGCAAACACCCTTAACATTGCTGTTATCACTCAAAATCCACTGCTCCCTTAACACTCTAGTAAACATACTCCTAAGTTTAAGTTACAGTATTTTACACTGTGCCTACATGATGATGTGATATGAACACTGTAATCATAGCTATGGTTTTATTCTCTATTCTTTTCCTAATGATGTCTAGCATTCTACTTGCTCTCTTGGCCAGCACCGCACACTGGGCGGAGGGCTATTACATAGTAAATATTTCAGGATTTATTTATATGACATTTGTTGTATACTGTTTTTCTGTTAGTCCAAATGATTTATCCACAATGACAGCGATTTCTTTGTCCATGTTGGTGCTTCTTAATGTGACACCTTGCATTCTCTTACCCACATTTGGGTTGATCATTGGTGCTGCTGTCCATGGTATCTGCCCTTCTGTTGTTGCTCCACATGCATGCATGCTGCACATAACAGATCCTTCCCATTTCTGTCCTCTCTCCCTCACTTTGTGCTTGCCTGTTTCAGTCTATGCATGTGTGCTAGTGCTGGCTGTCTGCTGCTACCTCTTCTCATGTGTGTCTTGCTATTTATGTATTTACTGTGCCAGGGTGATCCTTATTCTCTCCCAGCCCCTGCTTGCTGCAGCCTGGGCTGGCCTCCGAGAAATTGGGCAGCATAGTGGCCATGCTGTAATATGTGTGATATGGATTTCACAGCGGTGGGAGGATATGAACACTCCATCCTGTTTCTTGTTGCACGTGCTCCTCACTTCATGGAGGGTGGAACCATTTTTGGATGAATGGGCACACCGATAATGTGTTTGGAGGTGCACGGGCAGGATCAGAGA
This sequence comes from Ichthyophis bannanicus, assembly GCA_033557465.1. Lineage (NCBI taxonomy): Eukaryota > Metazoa > Chordata > Amphibia > Gymnophiona > Ichthyophiidae > Ichthyophis > Ichthyophis bannanicus. The sequence continues at coordinate 2,900,643 of CM066033.1, read as the reverse complement.
GGCATGGGTGTTTCCTTACTGTTCCTCCAGTTTAGTCCTCCACCTCTGGGTTGTGTACCTCCTCTCGCAGCTTGGAGACTTGGCATGTCAAAATCGTGACATCACTGGATATAGCCTGCTGGTATCTCCCATCAGCCCCCAGTGTGTCCAGTCTCCATGCAGCAGGAGGACGTAGTGAGCCTAGGTACTGGGCTCACTGGAGGAACACATAAGGAGCTTTAGTGTAGAGTAGTGGTAGTTTTGGTTTGTTTTGGGGACTCCTTTAATGTTTTTCTTCTTTTGGGCAGTCTGTAGCTTTAAAAAAAAAAAAAAGACAAAGGAAGCCGAGTGAGCGTGCTTTCTCTTGCTGGTGCCGGGTCCTGTTTCATAGGTCTGGCTGTTTCTGATGTTAAAGTACTTACCCGGCTCAGATCTCTCTCCCCTGTGAGTACAGGGGAGAGCTCTGCATTGGAGGAGCAGCACTGTGTATCCGGCGCTTCGGGCAGCCGCGATCTGGCAGGCTCAGCCTGATAGACGGCGGGGAGCTCGTCCGCAGCTGATCGCTCGCTGTTTAGCTGAGCGCGGCCACGTGGACTGAACAGGGAGACCTTGGGTCAAGCAGACGTTGGGAGCTGAGTGGGTTAGCTCTGGCGTTGCAAACGTTCGATCCCTGAGTAAAGGATGCAGCAGGTCAGGACTGTCTGACAGTTACATAGCAGCGGTTTTCCTAAATCAGCATGAGGACACAAGCAGGATGGTCATAGTCGAGGAATCAAGAGTTCCGTTCGCATAGAGGGAGTCTCGTCTGCAGGCGTTTTGATGGCACGTCTTGCCGGAAACGCAATGTGATGCGAGATTTTTTCGAGTGGAGGCCGGAAGAATGCCGGAGGGTGGCAGCTTCATCCAGGAAGTGTTCATACACATAGTCAGCAGAGGGTCCTCCGATCCTGGGTTCCAGGATGATCTTTCTTTTGACCAAAGCGAATACTTTGGTTACAATAGTAGGCGAGAAAGAATGTCAGAGGGCATCGATGCTCCGATGCAATCTTGGTCGTCGACCGCCTTCTTGATGCTTTTACCCTTCCGTGGCTCTCATAGGGCAAGTGAGGCAGCACGTTGAGCCGTATCGAGGGAGAGTATGGTGGGTGACGTACGCTTGGCCTAGGTGTCCGTGGGGGGCCCACCTGGTCTGGCAAATACACGGAGAGCCTCGGCGGTGGTCTATGGTGGCGAATCTGTTGACCTGGGGTTCCATTGACATATCGCAGGTGGTTAGATTCTCTCTTATGGCCTAGCAATCGAAAGGACAGGGTTAGGAAAGTAAGCCTATTCTGGATTGAGGGTGACGAACCTACGTCAAGGCAGAAAGCTGTACCATTCCATATTGTAGGAGTGGGTATGGCGTGTATTCAAGGTTTGGTAGGTTTGGTGGCAGGTCCAGACTTCAGCGGTTTCAGTTCCTATGGTGCTAAGTGTTGCAGGCCGCGTCCCGTCTGCAGGTTGGTGACTTTTTCATGGGAGTTAAGTTGCAGCCTGGGGGGGGGGGGGCAATCACTAGTGAATCTTCGAGCCCTTGTGTCAGACTTTGGTCTAGGGTAGAGAGCCGTTCTGGTCCTTTGCTCAGGAAAAGGTGGTATGGCAGCCAGTGCCGTCCTTTTTATCTAAGGTAGTGTCCCCGTTTCTCCTCTGTCAGACGGGGTTTCTTCCAGTGTTAGGTTTGCTGGGGGGAACCGCATGTGCCAGGGGTTTGAGCCGTTTAGACATAAAGCGGGTGCTGCGGCAGTACTTAAATGTTTCGGGCACTTACCGCACTTTGGACCATCTGTTCCTGTTGTTCGGAGTCCTTCGCAAATGGGAAGTGGCTGCAAAGGTGTCCATTTCCAGATGGATTAGAGAGGCGATTGGTTCAGCAGATCTGCTGGGGGGGCCAATGGGTGTCAACGGGGCTAGGAGCACATTCTACCAGTGCGCAAGCAATTTCTCGGGCGGAGCACAGTTTAGTTCCGCCAGGGGATGTTTGTGGAGCGGCCACCTGGGCCGCTGTTCATGCTTTGCATAAGCACTACTGTTTTGAGGTCTTAACGGCAAATGATGCCCTTTTCGGATAGGCAGTAGTGCATGCCAGCTGGAAAGGTCCCTCCCAATGATTACTGCACTGTTACATCCCAGAGGTGGAGGACTAAACTGGAGGAATGATAAGGAAATAGAAATTACACTTACCTGGTAATTGTCGTTCCTTGAGTGACGACAGTTTAGTCCTCATTCCCACCCGGGAGGGGATTTCTTCAGAGTTTATGTTCAGACGGAGTGGAGTATCAATTTCAAGGAGTGGAGAGATCCTTTCAGACTCTGGATCGCAGTGAGTATTCATCTCTGGTCTGTTTCTTACTTCCCTCTTATTTCAGTGAGGGGGTGGCACAGGAAATGTGATATAATAAAAAAGACATGAACCTAAAGTAAAAAAAAAAATAGATAAAATGAAATATAAGATTAATAAGGTTAAAAAGGTTCCTCAGATCGAGGAATGGATAGTTCATTTACTGTTAGGGTATAACTACTTATTTGTTGTTCCTTTGAGTTTGCATTGTCAATAGTACACTGGGGGCTGATAGGAGATACCAGCAGGATATATCCAGTGATATCATGATTTTGACATGCCCAGTCTCCAAGCTGCGAGAGGAGGTACACAACCCAGAGGTGGAGTTCTAAACTGTTGTCACTCAAGGAATGACAATTACCAGGTAAGTGTAATTTCTATGTTTTAGACGGCCTGTGATGGAGATGGCTTTGTTGTTTACATGTACATGCCCTGGCCGTCTAGTGGATGCGTGTTTGATGTGCAGCTATGAATATGCCTTCGACCTGATTCCAGACACGTGTGTGCATCTAAACACATGGATCCAGAATTGGGTTGAAAACATGCCCGTTCCAGATGTGCACATTTCCGCTGGAGTTGGACTTCCTTTATGGAATCTAGCAGGGACTGCGGAGACGGTTATGGACAAAGAATTAAGAGACTTCCTGGAGGCATGGTTTGTGCTTCATTTCCCTCTGGACAAAGAAATCGGGAAGATTACCCTGGAAAGAGTGCACAGGTTGGGACAGCAGTGGGAGGGAGAGAATCGGGCCTGCTTGGTAATAGCACGTTTCTTAAGCGACACCCAGAAGGAAGCAGTCTTCCAAGCAGCCAGAGCATGCTAGAATGGAGAACCGGGGATCCTGGACTTTTTAATTTTTCAAGACTACTCTGTGGTGGTAAGCAAGAGGCGGGTGGAAAACGCTACTGTGTGCAACAGCCTGATCATTAAGGGGCTTTGCTTCTCCCTCCTGTACCCCGCTAAACTCCGCATTGAATGTCATGGGTCTCAAAAGTTTTTTACTACTCCAGAGGAAGCGGCTAGATTCTTGGAGCTCTGCCGGACTAAGGTGAGAAATCAAGGAACTGCTTTCCCTAGGAAATGAACATTATTAGGCGCACATTTGAGAACTCTAGAACTTTGGGGGTCAACATATATATAAGAAACATAGAGCAACAAATGGATTGCAGATGAATCACTGACCAGTTAAAGACATACCATGGAAAATTGAATCTATGGAAAGACCTACTCTTGAGCATTAAATATGATTTGGCCAAGGCGGAGCCCTCGGAAATGTATGGATGGAAATAGCGGAACCTGTGGGCAAACAACTCAATCTCTCTCTTCTACTAATGGCATTAATATCTTTAGTGAGTACCTTTGGGCTTAGGCAGTTGCTCCTGGGGGGGGGATGCGGCTTCTATTTTTGGTACTATTTTTCCCTTTTTTTTTTTTTCTTCCCTTTTCTTTATTTACCTTTTTTCTTTTTCCACCTATGACAGGACTAATTGAGCCAAAAATGAGTGTGAGGCCTAATAGACCAACAAGTTACTTTTCTGGTACCAAACCACAACTATTAATTTTACTTTGTATTTTTGGCGCGGACATATGCCAGACTGCTCAGGGGTGTGGAATGTGGAGCATCCTGTCTTTCCCCCTTCCTAGTTTCTTTTTCTTTATTCCTACTGCGTTTCTCCCTTTCCTATTCCTGCTACATGTTCCTCCCTCGACACCTTGGCATGCCACACCCTGGGGTGGGAAGGTCGATAATGGGTTTCATGTTAATAATGGTGCAGTGGCATTAGGGGGTGGATTAAGGAATAATGAGATGTGATGGATCTGTGAACTGAGAGGGGACTGTGAGATCGAACCGTCAATTCATAGTTTCTCACCTAATGATATGTTACTCTCTATTGATCATTGATTAATGCTGTACAAGATGAGGGAAGGCCGACTGGAGTGGGGGGGGGGCACCGCTGAGTAAAGTGCAGTCATAAGGGGGCCAATGAAGTAGGGGAGGGATGTACATGGGGGAGTATAGATCGGAATGGAAGAGGGCAAGACAAGGTGGAGGATAAATAAAGTGGGTTTGGGGTGGGGGGTGAAGTGCCGACAGGAAGACAGGATGACCAAATGGCAGTACCTGCTCCTCCTGCCTGTGATGGGCCTTGGCCTGAAGACTCTTTTGTCCTTAGACCCAAGGAGATGGCGTGTGGACAACTATCCTCTGACTGGCTGATAGGGGTGTGGAAGCATGAGGGGAAGGTTGCCAACAAAGAAGTAAGAGAGTGGCAGACAGATCTAGATAGAGGCAGGACCCCAGCACATCAGGGACTCCAAAGGTGGGCTCCAATATGGGGTGCTGGATTGTAAAGTATAGGAGACAGGAGAGGGGAGGAGGGTGGGAAGGGAGGTAGGAAACATAGCAATGGGAAAGAAGGCATAAGGACAAATTGGACAAGGGAAGGGGGAGGGACACATGTGGAATGATTGGATTGGAAGAAAGGATGTGGACGAATGGAGAGAGGAAAATAGAAGAATGCCCTGGGGATGCAGAGAATGGATGGAAACAGTGGGGTTGACCCTAGACTGGGGGGGGGGGGGGCCTACTCTGCAAAAATAAGTTAAGAGATATCCTTTTGGAGAAACCAGAAAGGATCTGGGGAAATGGGTAAAGATCTACATATGGCCTCATGGAATGTGTACGGAGTGGGCACGCCCATAAAACAATATAAGCTACTGCAGCAGTCATGTGCTCACCATACTGACATTGCCTTCATCTAGAAACTCATCAGTTGGAGATAGAGCACACTAAATGGAAATGGGGATGGGTGGGGCAAGTTACGCGGCTGCGGCAATAGGCAAGAAAGCAGGGGTTGATATCTTAATTGCCAAAGGAGTAGATGTACAAAGTATACTTGGACCCACTGGGTAGATATGTATTAGTTGAAGGAAAACTCATGGGTACCTGGGTGGTTCTTAGTTCTGTTTATGCCCCAAATATCTATGAAGCTTTCTTTTATAAGGACTTTGAGAAATGTTTAAGTGCAGTGGGAGATAAACCCTTCTTATTGGCTGGAGACTTCAATTGCACGCTGGAGCGTTCAATGGACAGATCACAGACTACTGGGGCACAAGATCAACACCAAGCATGCAGAACCCAAGGTATATGTGACGGACCTGTTGGATATTTGGCGTGTACTCCACCCAAGATAAAGGGATTTCACACATCTCTCACGGGCACATTGTATATGTCCCCTTATTGATTACTTCCTAGTCTCGGCCGGCCTGTTTAAGCGGGTTGCACAGGCGGATATAGGGCCGATCATCATATCTGACCTTGCTATCATAATGTTGGAAGTAACTTAGGGGGCATGGAGGGGAACACAGCCATGGCGCCTTCCCATGGAAGTTACAGGGAACCCCCATTTTGGGCCCTTCCTTTGGGCGAAATGGGAGGACTATGCTCTAAATAGTGCCCAACATTTAAGAGAGCTGGTCTTATTTTGGGAGGCCAGAAAATCAGTAATGCGGGGCGAGATAATTGGATATGTGGTGACCAGGTGGAAAAGAATGAACAATCAAATCATGCAACTGGAGCACGCATTGAGGTAAGCAAGGAGAAGGCTGGCAGCATACCCTCAAAGAAAATATCGAAGTGTGATACATGAGATACAGGCAGAGTTAAACTCACTTATTCATCAAACAGCAAAGAAATCCCTCTTCTATAAATCGCCCATCACCCACGATTGGCTAATTACAAACCGCCCATTCTGAGGTGATGGGAGGTTTGTAATTAGCCAGTCGTGAGATGGTATCCCTTTTTTTAACAGCCAAATGTTCGGCGTTTTTTGACGGTTGTGAAGAAGATTTTGACACACTGGATTCATGTTGGGAGTGCTTGATACAGGGGTTCCCCCCCGAAACGTGCATGTTGCGCGTATGACTATATAAGTGTTATTATTTTTATTTGATTTACAAGCCCACATCTTAGATTTATTGGATGAATAAAAGGGACATGTATTGTGGTTTGGGGAAGATTTGAAGTGTCTTTCTCTCACAGTTTATGTCCGACAAAAAAATAATAAAAATAGAAGGGTTTTTACGGTATCTCTTTTGGTTGACATGCATGGAAGGCAGGGCTGGCATCAACTGATGCATGTCCTAGATGTGATGCACCCTCGGCAACCCTGAGACCTTTGCTATGTCATTGTACAGTGATTAAGAAATTTTGGAGGGGTGTATTGAGTGATATTTGAGGAGTTTCAGGGACACAAAGGGCAGTTAAATCTACTTCAGCCGTATTAGATATCTGGTCACCAGAAAAAGACCTGAACGAAGGAAATTATATTTGGAGATGGCTGGCATATTTGGCACGTAAAGTAATAATGCAAACATGGTTAACAAAAGAGGGGCCATCCTACCAGCATTGGAAGAATAGTATCTATGACCTCCTGCTTATGGAGTGGGAGAAGACACATGGACATGTAAAAAGGTGGGCAAAATTTATGGCAACATGGGAATCATATGTTCAATCTCTGCAGCCCCGGGCACGGAGTAGAGTATTAAATTACTGTGTATGAATGCATGGAATGGATGTGAAGGACAGTCCACATGGGAACCTGAAGGGTTGGAGGGAAAGAGGAGGGAGTGAAGGGGAGGATGAAAGGATATAGGCGTGAACAAATATCCCGGGAGGAGTGAAGAAACCACATCTCCCGAATAAGTGATTTATGACCTTGGAGATGGCCTGGGCCTGAGGGAAGCTGGAGGAATGGGACACTCCTTGACATGCAACTATGGCATGATAGTTAACAATATATACGAATGGAGGAGTGGGGGGATGGGGGGCTCCTGACCGGGGACCCTCTCTTTCCCACTGCATGCTTCAAGCCATAACAACCAAAGGAAGTCTATAAGGAAGAGGAATGGAGCTGGGGAGGGAGAGAGGCTGGGAGGAAAGGAAGAAAATAAGAAAACAGAAATCAAGGTTTTACCTACTGAAGTTGGAAACGAAAATGGATGATAAGTGTTAGACCTGTTTTATTTACCGAATTGAGTTGTAAGTAACTACAGTATTAATAGACATAATAGAACACCAACTTGTATTTCAACTGCATGATTAATAAACAGTTTAAACCTAAATTTCAGAAGATACATTAGCAGTTGTGCATAGCCTAGTGATAAATTACACTGCACTTTACTATTTCTGCTGTTGTTGGTTTTAGCTTCCATGGTGCATCTATTCTGAGATGCTGAAAATCTCCATTTATATAGGCTTTTCATAATTAAATGAATTCAGTTCACAAATAAAATCTTTCATCTTAGTCAAAAACAACAAAAGGTGATTAATAGTCCACTGTAACATTCGGAAGGCCATTTTAAAGCTGGCCACAAACGTGGAGGTGGCTAGTGTATATGTAAATATTGGCACTTTTAGAAAGGGAAAGTACTTCCTTTCTAACATTGCCACATATGTGTATCTATGGACAGTAAGCACATGTTTACTTATGCTGGCTCTAGGACAGATATGCATATGTTTATGTATATCTGCCTGGACATATATATATATATATATATATATATATATATTGTGAGAGGTAGTGAGTGATAGCTACCTCATATGACCCTATTAGGCGGCTGCCTAGGGTGTTAAGATTTTAGTTGCCTTTGATACAAAAATAGTCTTGTAGTCAAGTGGTAAGGCAAAAATAATATTAGGGCTTTATTCCCTGCCCTGAGGGGATATTCCTGGGATACAACAAACAATATGAAACAAAAGAACTGTCACACAGAAAAATATCTTCTTTCCTTTAGGTACCATCAGCTTGCTGCTTTGCACACGTTCAACATAAAGATACAGTATCGTCAGATAAACAAATTGTACAATCCATGGGCACAGGGTCAGAATTATAGCTGCTGTTCTCCCACTGCATTAACTCAGAGTCACTTACGATTGCATATGGGTCACACTCTTCACAGCTGCTGTCTTCCTTAAAACTCTCCTGTGAGTCATGGGCTAGCTTTTCTAGAAAGGGCTCTTTAAATCCAGGGCTCTGAATGCCTGGTATATTAAAAGCTTCCTTCTGGCTTTCCCTTCTTCTCTACGCTGGTGGAATTACTGTGTAACTTTCAGTGTCAAAGTTACTTCTGGTGCCACGCTCTTGCCTTGCAAACCAAACAGAACTTCTTGCCTTTTCTTTAGCAAAGCTAGGTTCCCACCTCTTAGCTGTGGTTCTGTCTCTTATATCTGGGCTTCTGGCAGCTCTCTCCTGGGCTCTCCAACTACCAGGAATCCTAGCAGGGTCCTGGGCACGATGCTGGCTGTTTCCTGCTCTGCTGCGACACCTACTGCTTCCTTCCCTCAGTGGATTTCCTCCAGCATGACGTGTGTTCACTGGATGCTGGCTTAGTCCTCCCAGGTCGCTGCCCCTACTGGCCTTCCCTGGTTCTACCCTGCAGCTTTTATCCTTGTTCTCTTTGCATGCTGCTTGGGTTTCTGAGAACAGGTGTTCCTGATTAGCCTTCCTGCTTCTAGATACGTCAGGACTAGTGCAAGGACATTTTACTCTAATGCCTTTTTGCTTTTCTTGTGCTGAGTTTGTTTGCTGCTCAGCTAATTCTACATGTGCTGAGTTTGTCTTCTGCTCAGCTAATTCTACATGAGCTGGGTTTGTTTGCTGCTCAGCTAATTCTACATGAGCTGAGTTTGTCTGTCGCTCAGCTAATTCTACATGAGCTGAGTTTGTTTGCTGCTCAGCTAATTCTATATGAGCTGAGTTTGTCTGCTGCCCAGCTGCTTCTAAGGTAAGTTCCTTACTTTCCCTTAACTCCATGGGCTCTGTGCCAGCTGCTGTGTCACAAATCCCCCCCCCCCCCCCTTAAGATATTACGGGATGGGGAACAACTGTTCCCACAGCACGTAATCTTTGCTGGACTCTTGACATTCACCCTGGACCGGCTAACTGCTGCCGTTCTCTCCTGCCAAGGTTTTAGTACATTTATATGGTACACCTGACAATGTCCCCTGTCATTCTCTACCATATAAGATACTGGTCCTTTTCGTTCCACTATCGTATAGGGACCTTTCCACTGGGCCTCAAACTTAGGCCCAGGGTCTGCAACCATTACTACAACATGGTCGCCTATGGCCAGTTGTCGTGGTTTCTTGCCCCTATCATAATACCGCTTCTGGTACCGCTGGCTATTCTGCAAATGCCCTTCTGCGGTTTGAGAAGCCCTCTGTAAGCGACTTCTGAGCTCGCAGAGGTGCTGAGGCACTCCCATTACTTCCCCTTCAGGCTCGACCCACTGGTCCCTTAAAATGTCCAGGACTCCCCTTGGGGCACGGCCAAACATCAGTTCATACGGAGAAGCTCCTAGTCAGGCTTGTGTACGTTCTCTACTAGCATACAAAGCGAACGGGAGCATAATGTCCCAGTCAGTCATTTTCCCATCCAGCCCCCTTCTTAATATCTGTTTTAGGGTCTGGTTGAAGCGTTCCACAAGTCCATTGGTCTGTGGATGATAAGCGGCAGTTTTTATATGGTGGATGCCGAAAGCATCCCATACCGGGGTTAGGTATTTCGATACAAAATTACTCCCCCTGTCAGTCAGCATTTCCTTTGGGAATCCCACCTCGCAGAATAGCTTGATCAGTTCTAACGCTATGGACCTAGCTGAGATGTTTCTTAGGGGTATAGCCCATGGGAACCTGGTGGCATGATCCATTATCACCAGGATATACTGGAATCCCCTAGGAGTCTTTATGAGGGGTCCAACAATGTCCATTGCCATCCGGCACACGGGTTCAGCTATTGTGGGAGTTGGTATCATAGGGACTCCTATGGGCTTGGTGGCGCTCACCCGCTGACAGGAGGGACAGGCCTCACTGAACCGTTTTGTTTCCCTGAACACCCCTGGCCAATAAAAACGGGCCAGGATCTGGTCGAGCGTACCCTGAACTCCCTTATGTCCCCCAACGGGGTGGTCGTGGGCCAGTCTCATAACGACTGCTTTAAAAGTTGTAGGAACCACTAATTGTTTCCTAACAGCACCTGTTTGGGGATCGTTGCTCTCCCTGTATAATATGCCTCCTTCCATAAGGAACCTGGGGAGCACGTCCCTACCCGTCTGAGCAAATTCAAAGGCGTGCTTTAACGCTTGATCCGCCTTTTGTTCCTTCGGAAAAGACGGAAACTTTTCCACAAGGTCGGCAGGTACCCAGGGCAACCCCTGTCCATCTTCTACTCCTGCCCTTAGTTGAGCTCTGTGATGTCTCTCTTGGTGCTTTTCGCCCTTACTCTTCCTCATATTTTTAGATGGGGCACTGAATAAGTCCTCATGCTGGGGAAGCTCTCCTAGGTTTTCATCTGTGGTCCTCCCCTCCTCCCCTAGGTGTTCTTTTTCCTCTTCTAGAGGGTCAGAATCCTCCTCTGGGAGCTCAACTCGTGCCTCCAAGCTTTGGGCCTGTGACCTGGTGGAAACCATGCCTCCCTTTGTCTGGGTGCCTTCCTCTATTCCCCTACAGAATGGTGGCCAGTCCTGGCCTAATACAATGTCGTAGGGTAGTCTGGGAATTACAGCCACTGGGATTTCCCTCCGGGTTCCTAAACCCTTGACTTTCACTCTATAGAGAGGGTAATATGTTGATGACCCATGTACACACCTTATCTTGGATCTCCCTTCTGTTTGACTCGGGATGCGGGCCTGTATGGTTTGCCATAATTTTCCTGAAACCATACTTTGGTCCGCGCCTGAGTCAAGTAACGCTTTAGCGGGGACCCCTTGTACTTCAACATCTATACGGAACCCTGCCTGTATGCTTTTTCTGTCACCTGTTATCAGAGCTGTACGCCATATACAATCTTTTTTCATGTGACCAATTTTCCCACATTTAAAACATTTTTTTAATGCATTTCTAGCATCCCTCTCAGGCAAACATTCATTCGCATTTTGAGTATACATCCTAGGCTCTTTGACTGCCTTTCCAGAATTGACCATACCCCACTTATTCCCAGCGCCTCCTTGTGGCCTATTAGCCAATTCGGCTTCCATGAACCGTTCTGTGAGCTGCGCGGCTTCGGCTGAGGTCTGGCAATTCTGCAAGGTTAAAAATGCTTTCACTTCTGCCGGAACTGCTTCCGAGAACTGTTCTAATACAATCGTATCCAATATACTTTCCAGAGTCTTCCCCTCTGGAGTCAACCACTTCCAAACCAGGCTGCGCACCCTCTGGCATAGCGCCTTAGGTGTTTCACCTGGTTGGAGACGGGTAGACCTTAGCATATGCCGATAGACCGTAGGCGTTAGGCCTAGCCTATCCTTTATTGCTTTCTTTACTTCTCAATAGTCAGTTGCCAGGGTAGCTGGCATGGCTTGGTATGCTGATAAGGCCTCTCCTGTTAAGGAGGTGGCCAGCCTGACTGCCCAGTGCTCTTTGGCCCAATGTGCATTGAGGGCTACCCTCTCGAATGCCTCAATAAAATTGTCAAAATTATCAGCCTCGGTCATTTGTCCAAATACCAATGCCCCACAGTTATGTGGGCCTACCCCACAGAAATACTGTTGCGGTGGTTTCTCCTCCCTTCGTTCGTCCAGCAGAGTGTGTATCAGTTCGGTCAGGGGCTTCTGTTGGAGTTGCAATGCCGCCATGGCCTGCTCTTGGCTCAGCTGAGCCATCTCCGCTTGCTTTTCGAACTGTGCGCTCATTCATCTTAGGACTTCTTGAACATCCATCTTGATGCTCACCCACTCTGGAAACAAACAAAAGAAAACACCAAGTGTGGCACTACTAATGTTATTGTGCCTATTCCCACCTTCCTTTTTAGCTACACCTTTTCACTCGAATCCCCCTCAGCCTGTGCCCATATACCGTTACCTGAGCCAGGTGGAGATTCACACTTTGAAAAGGGGCTTATCCTTTCCCTCAGGATCTGGAACCTTCTGGGCGTGTCCAGCCTTGGCACTCATAGGATTCCTCTGCGTTGTTCCTTTGTTGTATCACGGTTGTATGCTCCTCTTAGGAATAAATCCGCAACAACTACGCCATTTGTGAGAGATCGTGAGTGATAGCTACCTCATATGACCCTATTAGGTGGCTGCCTAGGGTGTTAAGATTTTAGTTGCCTTTGATACAAAAAGAGTCTTATAGTCAAGTGGTAAGGCAAAAATAATATTAGGGCTTTATTCCCTGCCCTGAGGGGATATTCCTGGGATACAACAAACAATATGAAACAAAAGAACTGTCGTACAGAAAAATATCTTCTTTCCTTTAGGTACCATCAGCTGGCTGCTTTGCACACGTTCAACATAAAGATACAATATCGTCAGATAAACAAATTGTACAATCCATGGGCACAGGGTCAGAATTATAGCTGCTGTTCTCCCACTGCATTAACTCAGAGTCACTTACGATTGCATATGGGTCACACTCTTCACAGCTGCTGTCTTCCTTAAAACTCTCCTGTGAGTCATGGGCTAGCTTTTCTAGAAAGGGCTCTTTAAATCCAGGGCTCTGAATGCCTGGTATATTAAAAGCTTCCTTCTGGCTTTCCCTTCTTCTCCACGCTGGTGGAATTACTGTGTAACTTTCAATGTCAAAGTTACTTCTGGTGCCACGCCCTTGCCTTGCAAACCAAACAGAACTTCTTGCCTTTTCTTTAGCAAAGCTAGGTTCCCACCTCTTAGCTGTGGTTCTGTCTCTTATATCTGGGCTTCTGGCAGCTCTCTCCTGGGCTCTCCAACTACCAGGAATCCTAGCAGTGTCCTGGGCACGATGCTGGCTGTTTCCTGTTCTGCTGTGACACCTACTGCTTCCTTCCCTCAGTGGATTTCCTCCAGCATGACGTGTGTTCACTGGATGCTGGCTTAGTCCTCCCAGGTCGCTGCCCCTACTGGCCTTCTCTGGTTCTACCCTGCAGCTTTTATCGTTGTTCTCTTTGCATGCTGCCTGGGTTTCTGAGAACAGGTGTTCCTGATTAGCCTTCCTGCTTCTAGCTACGTCAGGACTAGTGCAAGGACATTTTACTCTAATGCCTTTTTGCTTTTCTTGTGCTGAGTTTGTTTGCTGCTCAGCTAATTCTACATGTGCTGAGTTTGTCTGCTGCTCAGCTAATTCTACATGAGCTGGGTTTGTTTGCTGCTCAGCTAATTCTACATGAGCTGAGTTTGTCTGCCGCTCAGCTAATTCTACATGAGCTGAGCTTGTTTGCTGCTCAGCTAATTCTACATGAGCTGAGTTTGTCTGCTGCCCAGCTGCTTCTAAGGTAAGTTCCTTACTTTCCCTTAACTCCATGGGCTCTGTGCCAGCTGCTGTGTCACAATATATATACAGGGTGGCCCAAAAAAAGTGAGAACATCTTGTAGCATATAAGTTATTTTAAAATTCATAAAGTCAGATGTAAACGATTGTCAATCAAAAACCGTTACTCTGTAAATGTAACTCGAAAGTACAATGTATCAACTGTGCTGATTGGTTTATATGTTTTTAAGGATTGAACCCCACACAAAGCAACTATTAGGTCTCAGACTTCACGGGCAAACAGAACCCAGTCCAAAACATTGGAATGGTCAAAGCCCTTATTGCATCAAGGACCTTTAGTAACCAGTTGCTTTGGAAAAGGCATTAACCAACTCCTTGAATATACCACTCTCTTGATATAAATTGAGACAAATTTTTCTGTTTAAAGCTACTAATAGTTCCGATTCACGGATTTGGTTAATGCCTTTTCCAAAGCGACTGGTTACTAAAGGTCCTTGATGCAATAAGGGCTTTGACCAGTCCAATGTTTTGGACTGGGTTCTGTTTGCCCGTGAAGTCTGAGACCTAATAGTCGCTTTGTGTGGGGTTCAATCCTTAAAAACATATAAACCAATCAGCACAGTTGATACATTGTACTTTCGAGTTACATTTACAGAGTAACGTTTTTTGATTGACAAAGTTATTGCTCTGTGAAAAGTTAGACCGACATTATATATTTGTGTAGATGTAAATGATTGACAAATTTAAAAAAAAAAGATGGCGACCAGAAATTGTTGAAATAAAGATGTCATATAGCTAAAAAATGTAAATAATGAAACTATTTAAGCTTTTAATTTACGAGATGTTCTCACTTTTTTTGGGCCACCCCTGTATATATGTATTTATATATACGTTGCATTTTGCATAGTATAGGCATAATTTTGTGAAGCCTTTTGCATGTATAAAGCCTGTTTGCACAAAAAAAATGGATTTTATAAATTGTGCAACCACATACACACATAAAAAGTAGGTGCCCAGAAAGATTATGTCTACGTTTCATGATCTGTACATAGGTATTTCCTGGGGCAAAGTTTGGGTGGGGGGGGGGAAGGATAGTGATGGAAGAGAAGTTGTGATGTACCATTACGAATATTACTTCCACAACTACTACTGCTTAACCTTTGTATAGCACTATTAGGCAAACATAGCGCTGTACACATAACATGTAAGAGAGAGTCTCTACTTGACAGAGCTTGCAATCTTTTCAAGACAAACAGAATAAACAGAGGACTAGGATACATTTTGAAGGGCAATGATTAAGAAGAAACACATGGATGTTGAACAGGAGAATAAGCGAGTTAGGATCTGAAGAGGTGGGTTTTTAACTTGAAATTGAATAGGAGCAGGAATGGAGCCTGATAACACTGATACAGGTAATCTATTTCAGATATAAGGCCCTGCAAGGTGGAAAGAATGGATTCTGGAGTTGGCAGTTGAAGACAAGTGCACAGATAAAGTAATTTGCTTGTTGAGTGGAGTTTCCGAGGAGGGGGTGTAGGGAGAGGTAAGAGAGGAGAGTTTATGTGGAACCACAGAATAAATGCACTAGTGGGTCAGCAGGAGACGTTCCCTGTATTCTGAAATGGATAGGGGGCCAATGAAGTGACTTGAGAAGATGGGTTATGTGAACATAGTGACACTGGTGGAAGATTAGCCATTTAGCTCAGTTTTGATTGGACTGATTGGGGGCGAACCATTTCCATAAAATACATGGGTACATGTATAGAACACATGCAGATATTTGCACCTTTTTCAGAGCAGGTGTAAATTTGTATGTGGGCATTTGTGTGCTATTGGAGCTGGTTCTGGATGTCTATTTTATAAAAGGACATGGTGCCTTTATCAGATATGCTTAGAACCCTAAACTCCACCAGCTCTGTCCATAAGAACATTTAAAAGAATACGTAGAATTGCTGCCTACTCATATTTCTGTTCATTTAGTTTACACATTATTTTGAAAATGCCTTTTTCTATGTGTACCATCCAGGCTTAGGATGCTATAGGGAAGTATTCTCAGATCCGCAAGCAAGACAGTTATGTTCATCATGTAGCAATGACTTCTATTGCCACACAAAGAAAGAGCAGACAAACGAGGAACCCTTGGAAGGACAACTTTATTGAAGGGGTCAGCCCTACACATGTTTTTGCCTCTCAGGCCTTCATCAGGGCATGATGACCCCTAAAAAAAACATAAAAATACAAAGACAAATTAAAATAAACATAAAAACCAACGATGGGCAATGGTCACAATAATTATCAATATAGGTATAAATGATAAAAAAAACAATACAATTAACAACAATAGGACTTAATATCTAAAACTAAATAAATAGGCAACTCAATAAATATATACATAAAAGTATATCAACAATAAAATCCAATTACAGAGAGAGATATACAAAACTGCCGATGTAACAAGTGATTCATGTACAATAGGAATAGACTAGCAACTTATGAATAGATGAACTGGAAATAATATACACCTAAAAAGGGGATTAAAACACAATATTTATTTATTTATTTATTTATTTATTTATTTAACTGTATTTATATCCCGCTTTTCACCGGGTCAAAGCAGTGGGACATATAACAAGGGGGGGAATCAATGGTGGGGGACGGCCAACACCGGGGGTTCAACATTGATGATTTTGGGATGAACATAGAGACTGACAGGGTAGCAATACTGGAAACTAGGGCCAGAATGACACATATAAAATAGTTAAATTTCAAATCCAGCATAAGATTAATACTACGTTAGAAATGCAGAGACAATCAAAATTAAACGGAAGGAGGAGGGAAATAGGGTGATACTGCAAAATATATCATGGAATTAGCTATAGCCTAAAGGACTATCTAAATGCTTAAATGTCCAGGCTAGACTTGGGTGAGGTGAAGAAATTCCAGAATATTTTCAGGTGAAGGCTCCTGTCACCATAGTTCTAGTTTGAGACAATTGCTGGATTCTAAATAGCAGGAAGGAGCTGCTAGATAAAAGGAGGAAAAATAAAAGAATGAAAATTTTGAATTGGGCACAGTGTCACCTCTGTACAGCATTTTCTCTAGTTTCAAAAAGGGCAACAAATCTGAGTCACTTTTAAAAGAAAATGAAGAGTATTGGAGAATAATAAAGGAATATTTATTATTTCTTTTAAAGGAATATTTATTTAAGTACTTCACATGATATTTTTACACAGAGTTAATTTTATAAGGAGTTACAGAAAGTTATGCACCATCTACATGCATAAATCAGAAATTTTTAGCACTGGCCGAAGTTCAAAGAAACAATTTTTAAAGGGCCCCCAGAATGGGGAAGTCCACTTCAGAAGATATAGGAACAACTGTAAGTTGGCCCCCCTTCTTCCTTGGAGCCCTCCACTGCACTTCAGAGGCCACTTGAGCAGAATTTATACCACTGATCTTTAGTGATTCATACATGTAAATGGGCCTTTACATGTGTACTTTAGCTGGTCTCCATTTTATAAGCATGCACATGGGTGAAACGTAAGTGGAGTATGGGCGGATCACACAAGTATGTGCGTAAATCATAAAATACTATAATTTATGTGTGTTCTTAAAAAATTTAAGTGTGGGCATTTACACAAAACATAAGGCTGGAATTAATGATCCTGGCTAGATTTAATGCTTGTTTTCCAACATATCCTCCTTTTTTATAAAATAGGCATGACATGAGTGCAGAAAAGCATACACAAACTACATGGGACTTTATAAAAGGACCCTCTGAAAGCACCACTAACATGATCTGTGAATGGTGATCCACTATACATATTTCAGGATTAAATAATTAGCTGTAAAGAGATTGAGAATTGCACAATACATTTAACAATCTATGATGTTTTGGTAATGATGAAAAAAAACATGCAAGCCACACATATTCTAAATTATTTTGCCACTGGCATTTACTTGTCGGGAAGCAGATGTACTTACTAATTCCTCATCAGCTGATGTTCTCCTTGTTACACTGTTTTTGTTCTGACATGACAAAGGGAGTAAGGGATTTTATCTCTTGAAAATTAGACCAGTGGGACTCACACAACATCTATTTAACCTCTGGAGGAGATTTAATGGGAAATCCTAAATAGCAACAGGCATGAAAGACAATATTCAGGATTATATTTAATAAGAAAAGAAAAGAAAATATTTATCATAAAGAAAATATTCTGAGCACATAGCAAGTAAAGCCATTCTAGATGTTATGTTTATACACCAAGACATATGCGCGACATATATTATTCAAATAAATACATTAGTATTTTTATTTGTTTTTGGCAACCTTCAGACATAAACAGATTTAATTCTTCCCAAGGCCTGTATAAGTTTGAGCTGGAGCTGTACCAAAGCCATACAAATCCCATTATTTCCTCTAGGAATTATTTTGATGAAGCCTCTTCGTGTATTCTGTAACTATTATAACAAGCAATAAATTCCTTCTCTTATTTTTAAAACTAGATAACATTTTCCACAACAGTGTTTCTTTTAGAGGATCCCCTTCTCTTTTTCCATCCTCCCTCCCCCAGTTTAAAAAATAAGGCATACCCTCTACCCTACTACATCTTGTAGCACTATACAAATGTTCAGTAGTAGTAGTACTATGAGTGGACTTCACTCAATGGATTATAGAAAAATCTAATTGACTATATCTGTGGAAGTCAATGATGGAAAAGCTCGATAACATCAACAAAGACAAAATCTGGAGCTGACTGTGGTACAGATCACCAACTACTAGTATGCAAGCTCAAGCTAAAGCTGAAAAAGAGCAAGCCACTCATGAATGTAGTAAAATATGACCTTCAGAATATACCACTGGAAAAAGACTGCCTGCGAAATTGATTTGCTGCTTTAGATACAAATGACAGAGCTCCAGAAGAGTTATGAGATGACATCAAGAAGGTGGTGTTGGAAGAAAGAGAGAAATCTCTAGAAAAGGTGAAAAAGCAAAAATGGTCAAAATGTACTGAAGAAACTGAAAATTGCCAAGAACTGCAGAGAAACTAAAGCCAGAGGAGAAAGAGAGGCAATCACAAAACTCAACGGAGATTTCCAACGTGCAGCAAGACAAGGAGCAATATTGCAATGATGCATGCAAGGAAATAGAATCAGAAACTATTCGAGGAAGAACAAGATTGGCTTTGCTGAAGCTACAAGAGTTAAAGAAAAAATTACAGCCTTGAAATGGAATGCTACAAGATGCTCAAGGATTCATGTTGAATGTTGCTGGGAAGATCAAGAAAAGGTGGAAAAAAATATACAGAGTCATTATACCATAAAAAATCAAGTGGACCCAACAGCTGTATCAATCTGTACCTTATGATCAGGATCCATTGATGATGAAAGAAGAAATCAATGCATCATTGGAAGCCTTATCAAAGAACAAAGCACCAGTCATTGATGACATTCCCATTGAAGTATTACAGCAATCAGATGCAGCTGTTACCATTTTCTGCCAGGAAATTTGGAACACAAACTCATGGCCAATTGACTGGAAAAGATCTGTGTTTATACCAATACTGAAGAAAGTGTGGAAATTATTGAACAATCACTCTGATTGCACATGCCAGCAAGATTCTACTCAAGATCATTCAGCAGAGACTACAACCATAAGAAGAAGTGTGATATAAGGAGGGATTTTTCCCTCTTTTAAAAGAGAATAAAAAGGAAGATTTGCCATGAGAGAGGAATAATCATGTCTTGGCAATGTCCCAGTTTTTATACTATTTCCTACTATTTCCTTTTTTAATTGGTCTTGTTTTGTTTGATTTTTTTATATGTCAAATATGTGTGCATATATAGTCCAAAGCCATTTCATTGGCCACTTTTTTAGGAGACATTGGACATGAAAGGGTTGAACTGCAAGGATGCCAATAATGTTGACTACACCCTTAAGTATCCCAGATTTGCCTGTAAAATATCTAGTAACCTCACCATTTACTGTATGCTTACTGCCTGTAACATCTGTGACTGGGAAAACTGTGTTTGTCTGACATATTGCAAGAGAGCCCTACCCAGGCAGTGATATTATTTCTGGTTTCCCTGGGATTTTATCAAAGGGGGGTACCAAAGGGCATGCCCTTCCACTTTGGAAACCCTTCAGAAACCACAAAGGACATGAGGGCACGAGAAGCCGGTAGAGTTGGACTGAACACTGTAGGACAGGTCTATACCAAGCCATAAATGTGCCCTGTGAAACTTGCACATCTGGCGTGGCCCTCCGGTTTGTCATTTATCCCATGCCCAGCATTTCCCCATCTTATCTCCATGTCCAGGCAGTTCTCTCCTAGCTTGCCCCTGCCCTGCCTCCACCACTTCTTTTCATGTTCCCTTGGTGGTACCAGCAGTGGGACCTCCAATTGAAAATAACCCACGCAGTTCTTTCGGACTCCACTCTTGCATGCTAGCCTGATCCCTCCCTCCTCTGACATATGCTCACATCAGAGGAGAGAGGGACCAGCCAGCAATTCAAATGTGGAGTTGCAAAGACCCATGTTTGAATGGCAGGTCTGGTCCCTCCCTCCTCTGATGTGAGCATGCAAGTGCAGAGTCGAAAATACCCATGTGTTTTTTTTTTCAATTGGAGGTCCCGCTGCTGATGCCGCTGCCGCTGTCACCAAGGGAACACGAAAAGTGGCGATGGGGCAAAGACAGGCTGCATGAGGGCGAACTGAGGCTGATAACCCCAAATGAGCCTCTATTGTTTTGCACCTTATATGGTTGCACTGCTCTCACAGGGCAAGGTATGGTGTGCTGCAGGATAGACTGCATGTGGGATGGTTCAATGTAGTTTGTAGTGAAAACATCTTAATTTTAGTAGTTACTGCTCTTACTGTGTGTTTTAATGTGGCAAGGTGGTTTAGGGGAGGGAATGGGATGGGATGGAATGGGAAGTGTAGGATGTTAGAGGAAGAATAGAAAGCCTACTAATTCTGTTTATTGAAATGTGAGCATTGTACCACTGTAGAGAGGGGAGAGTTTAATTCAGATGGGTTTGATAAATGTGATCATGGAAATATAGTTGAAAAAAGATACAAGAATAACAGCAGTTAAGGTTGTCCTCAGAGTAAAGCTGTACCTACTAAGCTTGGTTGGGGAAATGGGGGGAGGGATTATAATGGTTTGGAAGCAGGAATTCGAGAGGGTAGAGTTACAGTTGTTATCTGAGTTAGCAATGATGGGCTTGATGCAGTTGGTTTTCCTTACTACACATAGATCTGGTCATGTTTTGGATCTTATTTGTCCTCAAGAGGAAAATTTGGTAGAGATGATCTTCTCTTCTGTGCTCTCACTTTTTTTTAAAAAGGGGAAGAGGATGAAACGTTCTAATGGGAGAGTGAGATGGAGGAGGGTGATGAGGAAAGGCTGCAGGAGAAACTAGCTGCTAGGTGGAGTAAGTGGGAGACAGGTAAGGTGGAAGCTTTAGTGAATAGATGGAATGAAGAGACTGGGGGCAATAAAGGGACTGGCTCCTCAAGAGAGGGGATCCTGAAAATTCAATAGCAGGTTTCCTAGCTTACTAGAAGAATTAAGGAAATTGAAGCAAGCCAAATGTCATCGTTACTATCTAAAAATAAAGAGTCATGGGACCAGTTGAAAAAAGGGAATGGGACCTATGTTAAGTCCATTTGGACCTTTTAGAAGTAGTGTTACTCCACTAGGATTGAAAGAGCAGGGAACTTTTTCAGGTGTTTTTTTTTCTTTGTTTGGGATAGACAAAGAATCAGAGTTGAGGGCATGCCATACTGTGAGAACTCTAGTATGTTTTTATTAAAGAAAACATACAGAGAATTAGGGCATCATTGGATTCAGCAGAATCTGGAGGTACAGTAGGTTAAGATAGCAAAAGACAGACACAATGGGTAGGCTAGACAGTTTTTATTTCCTGTCAGAGAAGGGTATAATATTTCAAGTTAGGAATTCTTAGACCCCTGCCCTGCTAGTTTGGTTAAGCATTTCAGTCCAGAGCTACTGACCTACTTGAGAAATATGAATTTCTCTTTATTAGAAGAGATAGATCTTGATTATCTAAAGAGAACAGTTATTAAATCAAGACTAAAGCTTTGGGCATCTAATACATATAGGTGCAATATTATTGGCCTATTGCCATACAGCCATTTTTAGCAAAGGTGCTAGGCAAGTGGTGACCTGATAGTTAGAGGATTACTAAGAAGAGAGTCAACGGTTAAGGAAAGTAGCAATCCAGTTTTAGATAGGGCCACAGCAGTGAAACAATTCTGATAGCAGTGGTCAATACAGTCTGGAGCCATTTGGATAGGAATCAAGAGGTTTTGGTGTTACTCCTTGACCTCTCCTTGGCTTTTGATTTGATTAATCGTCATATATTGTTGGAAAGATGTAAACTGGTGGAAGTTGGAGAGTGTATATTGACTTGGCTGGCCTCCTTTCCGCCCAACAGACATCAAGTGGTGGAGGTAAATGGCATGTTGTCCTCTGTCAAATGGTATTGTTGTGAGCACCTCAAGGTTCCTCCTTGTCCCCCGCTTTCGTTCAGCATTTTTTGGAAGATCTGATTTCACAATGGGGAGTGGAATGCCACTGCTATGCAAATGACATTCAAATGATTGTTTCAGTTGAGAGGGATTTGGGGAATGTGAGACAAAAAATTAATGGATATCTCAGAGAAAGCTTGCAATGATTGGCAGAGAGTGGACTGAAGCTCAATTGTTTTAAGACAGAATTACTGCTAGTAGGGGGAGGTTTGGATAGATGAAATCGGTTTCAGATTGAGATAGATGGAATAGAGAGGGTCCCAGTTGATTAGCTTAAAGACCTAGGGGTGGTTATAGAGAGATTGTTTATTTTGGAAGCTCATGTGACATGATGGTACAGAGAGCATATTACAAATTAGGACTGATAAGCAAGTTGAGATTTTATTTTACTTTCAAAGCTCTGTATACCGTGATCTTGGACCTAGTGAGTTCCCATTTGGACTATTGTAATTTGATTGGTGGTGGAATAGATTCAAGAGTAATTTGGTAATATTTCAAAATGATGCTGGCCTTGAGAGGGGGGAGGGGGAAGCACCATTTTGTAATATAGTATCAGATGGGCATAAAACTACAATCAGCATTTGGTGATGGTTCATCCAGCCTCTTCGAAGAATTCAAGAAAAGCATATTAAATAATAGGGATATGCACAGACAAGAAAAATAATGCTTTGAATTTCTTCACAATTTAGGATGCCTTATTTTTTGTTAGTTTCGTACATTTGTTTTAATAGGGAATTTCTGTGTGTGGTCAACTCAATGCTGACTCCTGGAAACCCAGCAGCCCCTGAGTGTTCTTGGTAAGGTGTGACAGGAAGTAGATTGCCAGGCCTTTCTTCTGGGGCAATGGAGGGTAAAGTGACTTACTTCAGGTCACAAGGAGTGCCAGTGGGAATCAAATACTGCTCTCTTAGTCATGAGACCACTGCTCTAACTACAAGGTTACTCCTTCATGCCTAGGGTATGTCTTGTACACATTAAATTGATTTAACACACATTAACTGATGACTTAAGGCATTAAAGGATGCGCAGGTAGCATGCGTCTCGGCCATAAATCCAGCATGTATGTCTGTGCTTAAGTTAGGGGACATATGCATCCACCCCCCTGCGGTTAGTACATTCTTAACACGGCACCATACTAACTGGCATGCAGGTGCACCCCTTGTGGTTGCATGAAGTGCACCCTTTATAATGGTGACATTGACAGCGCCACCCACATTGCCCATGCTAACTGTGATGCACCATCATGCCCATCTTCTGCCTGTAACCTGCCCAGTCCCCCACAAATCAGTTTATGTAAACCGCACTGATGCAGAATAGCGCAGTATATAAGAGAATGTAAATAAATAAATAAATTAAATAAATAAATCGTGCGCTACCAAGTCAGTACAGCAGTTTTAGCATACGGTCCCATGCTGTCATTGCGGTGCACTTACTGTGCAGCAAACTCGCACTAATAGTACGTATTAGTAAATATGCTTCTTTGGTTTACCTTAAACCAATTCAACGCACACTAAACTTTTTAAGGCCTACTAATGAACCAAATGTGCACAAATCTCTAAAGGAAAATAGGAGACTGTTGTAGTGGTTGATATGGAAGAGCAGACTAGATAGGCCATGTGGTCTTTTTCTGCCTCAAGTTTCTATGTTTCCTGTGTCTTTTGGAGTTACAATCTTGGGAAGGATACTGTTTTTCTGAAATAATCTGTTGCATTCAGTTTTCTAAAATCTCTGGGGATGGACATATTTGAAGACCTGTTTGTTTAGTTAAACAATTTATAATCCACTCAGAGTATATCAGAATAAAAACGTAAGAAACACCGAGCTTGATATTTGGTTGGGATGGTCATCATTTATTGTTAAGCACTGCCTACATGTAGTCCATGTCAATGTATGTATATTTATCTCACTCCTTTCCAGTAGCACTTCAGGGCAGTTACATTCCATTATAATATTTATTTCCGCATTACTGCCCCCTCCCCCTCAAGGCTTACAAGCTAAGTTTGCACCTGAGGTAGTGGAGGGTCAAGTGGCTTGCCTAAGGCTACCCACAAGGAGCATCAGTGGAATTTGAATGCTGTTTTTTCTGGTTCCAAGCTGCTGCTCTAACCATTAGACTACTCCCCCACTATGTATGAGCTTGCCAACACCCATACTTATACTGTACCTGCATAAACACCAATGCAATTTTATGAGACATTTGCTAAGTATAAAACATCCTTAACTTAATAGTATATTCAGCGGCACTACCCATTTATGTAGCTTCACTTTTACTTAAGGGTGTTAAGATGTTGCACCTAATACGCCAATAGGTTTAAAACCATGGTACATTAGGTGCAACACCACAGCAATAACTGTCAGGGATGTGGACAGCATTTTCCTGGCCCCTAACATGTGTCACATTAGCACAGATGCACTTAACTCTACCTATTAAGGTGGCGTTAAGTGAATCTGCACTAATTGCGCAGGACAGTTAATGCACAGAGCTCACCACATCCACTCTCCGCCCCAATCTGCCCACTCGCGTCCCTAATATGGGATGCACAGTTAGCATGCGAATTGGTCCACACTAATTGTCATGGCTCATTCTAGCTGCTATGCATGTCCAAGTCATGCTTTCAGCACACGCCAAACACACGCTGCCAGCTAGCGCTCTTTAGTGAAAGTCCCTCTTGGTTTAAGCAATGACCACACCAGCTATCCAGCAGTCCAAAATCTAAATGCATAATATATCTGCTCGAGTTAATTTTATAATGCTTTTTCTGCTTAATAAGTCAGTTTTACGGTACATACAGAAAAGGGGTTTTACAAAATTATATGTTTCAATATATGCATAAAAAGTAGGCGCTCAAGTTGAGCAGGCTATTCACCCCTACTGCGCATAGCCCTGCCCGCTGACCCTTAACCCTAGATATTCAATGCGGGGTCATATGTGGACCTGGCATTGAATATCCAGGAATTGCCGCAGATTAGCTAACCAAGTTGCAGCGATATTTCACACTGCCTGGTTAGCTCCCCTGCCTTAAAGATAGGGAAGGGTTTTCCTCGCCTATCTTTTCGGTGCAGATTGCTAATTGGGCAGCATACAGTATCGCTGCTGCTCGGTTATCGCATGTTGCCACCTCACTCCGCCCCTGACACGCCCCGATGCTAACTGGATAGCATTGGGGCACGGAGGGGAGTTGGGGGGGGGCATTGAATATCCCCATTTAAGGCATTTACATGGTTTAATGGGTTGTAAGCTGTGTAAATACCTTTCAAAAATCGTGCCCTGGGTGTATAAAAAGACTGCACTGATATATATGTGATCTGAGTTTAGGCATTCCCAGGGGTTTAGTTTAGCCAGAGCAGAGGTACAGTTGTGGTGTATGTTTGTGCATATTTTATAAAATACATAGGCGCACGCTTTAGAGTACAGAAAGGGTGTAAATTTGTGCATAGGCAGTTTTGAGCTATTGGGGCTAGACCTGGGAACCTATTTTATAGGGACTCATAGCCTGTATAGCCTTTTATAATACAGGATTAAAATAAGTTCCTGTTAAACTTCTCACATATGTGTATCCTATAAAATTATCCCCATAAGGATAAACATCATTTACCCATTTGCTCCTTACCAATGCCAGCCCCTTTATGTGCTATTAGAATTTGTCCATTTAGCAAGTCAAATAGTCCAATGTTATCCATATAGGGGGTTATTCCAGAACACGAATAAGGGGTTTGTATGTACAGCGGGGACATTTATGTGCCAGAAACGTCCCCGACTGTATTCTGAAACCCTGCTGACATGCACATCCATGGCTCTCAGAACATGGGCGGGAGAGGGCAGAACGGGGCATGGTCAGTCGTGGAGATGTAGAAAGTGTATTCAGGAAAGGCCCATGTATATATTTTTTCCCAGAAACATCCATGTTATTCCTGCTGAAATGTGGTATAAGACTAGGACTTAGAAATTATTCTGCTGTGCTCTATATAGAAGATTGGTTGTGACTAGTGTGTTTTGAACTGGTGTGACTGCAGCTGGAAAAATAGAAAATACTGTCTTAAGGTTCAAGGAGAAGAGGTGAGGGAATGTTGTAAGGTAAAGAACATTTATAAACACCCTTACAGAAATATCGAGAAGAGCAATAGTGTTTATTCAAGCTATGCACTTACGCAAAGTTTGTATTAAAGGAGCCAATCTATGGAGCTCTAACATTTCCCATGTCTAGAAAAATAGGACTGCTGATGCAGGGATAGTATGGGCATTAGCAGGAAAAGGATTCCTTTTTGGGTGAGAAATGGAGATCATATGTGTAGTCCTGGTACCCCATGTGATTATGTTATGTCATAGCTGTTACCTATAGGTTCAAGGCATCTTTTTGACAGAATTATGTTTTTGTGACAGAATGTGAGAGTGTGTGCCTGTGTATGGTTTGAGGGGTGCACAGGGGAATCTGGTATGCTCATCTGCAATTCAGGGGGGACATGAAAGCCTGGCCAGTACCTGGACTGTATGGATGACCAGAGCATCACCAGGTGCCGGTGTGATTAGGCAAACTCAGAGAGGT
The DNA here is from genome assembly GCA_033557465.1 of Ichthyophis bannanicus. Taxonomy (NCBI): domain Eukaryota; kingdom Metazoa; phylum Chordata; class Amphibia; order Gymnophiona; family Ichthyophiidae; genus Ichthyophis; species Ichthyophis bannanicus. The sequence goes on along the minus strand of CM066033.1, from coordinate 2,873,942 downwards.
TCACCATAGCTAAATGTCAAAACATATCCAAGTCAATAAATAAGAGACCCTCAGAATAAGGGCACTGAACAGTGCAAACAGCACTAATGCATGCCCATAATTCACATTTTGTGAGGCCAATGGTGTTGCTGTTGAGCATCTATTAGTGCTGTTTGCACTGTTGAATACCCTTATTCTGAGGGTCCCTATTATTGACAGGTATATATGTACACGTTTAGCCATAGGGAACCTTCTGGATTATTTTACATAGGATATTCTAATTATATCAGATATTGTTGACAGTGTGATAGGGCAGCCATACATCCATTGTGCCTGGCACTGGGAGACATGACCGATGTAATGCCAACATTCCCCGGATTGTCCCATATGGCCTACACCCCTACCCATGCCAGGAGCAATGAGTGCTGTGAGAATGGTGATATATTTGGATTCTGGATACATGGTATGATGGCAGAGGGATCTCACCTCCCATGCCATCACAGCCCTGACCAGGTGAGCAGTGCCACAAAGCTGGCCGTGGGAAGGCAGACAGGGTTGCCCCATAGGTAGCGGATGTAGACGGTCTGACATACACCAAGATGGGCCAGGTATAGCTGCTGTGAGAATTACCATTACATAGATAAGTGGGACTCAGATTGTATTTGTTTATTTATTTATTTGACTGAGCTTTTATACTGCTTTTCACCGGTCAAAACGGTGTACATAGAACAAATTTAAATGTTTCCAGAGAACTGTAACTATATAGATTAAGAATTTAACTAGGACATGCCATCTTGGATGGGAGGCAGGGCAGGTCAGTAGGTGATTGAGTCTGGCGTGCTGAATAGTGCTTGGCTAGCTGTTGTGGTGTGATAGGTACATCAGGTGTATCTTCAATAGGGTTTTTTTGTGAGTTCTTTTACTAGGGCAAATAGGTTTGTGGTGTGGTTGTATTCTTTTAATAGTGCCATATATCAGGTTTGGTTCAAGGTGAGTTGTGATTTTCTCTATTTTCATTCCTGACTTCTGAGTTGTGTTTTGAGTTTTTAGAGGTCTGGGGTGTACCAAGGAATCCGTTTGTGGTTTGCAGTGTATGCGTGAGCTGAGGTTGAATCTGTTTCTGAGATGATTTGATTCCAAGCAGACATAGTTGAGTCCATGTCAAGTGGTTCTGCATTGATAAGCGGGGAGATTTGGTTGAAGAAGGATTCTTCGCAAAATTATTTGTAACATCGTATGTGATGGTTGGGGTGAGGCATCTTTGTTGGTTTGTTGAGAGGTAAGTGAAAGCTTATTAGGTGGTAGTCAGACAAGGATACTGGGAGGATCTGTACTGGGGGGAGGGGTCAATATGGGTCATTTTTTAGTTCAAGAAGATGAGGTCCAAGGCTTTGCCTTTATTGTGGGTTGGTGTTTTTTATGACTTGTGTGAAGTCCATCGCATCCATGGCTTCCATGAAGGCTGTTGCCATTTTGCTGAGGTGGATTGGAGGTTGAGGTCTCCCAGTAGGATCAGATCCTCATTGTTCTTGTTGTTTTCTAGAGTGAGTTGAAGTATGTTGGAGAGGTCATTGGTTGTAGAGGATGGCGAGCGATATGTCAGGCAAAGCATTATTTGCTTGTTGGATATGGTAAGTGTGTCCTGGCTTTCTGTGCTCTCTGCTAGTTTGTGAAGGTTCAGGGTGGATTTGGCAAGAATGAGTATTCCTCCTCCTTCGCGATGAGCTTGTGGAGAGTGGAATAGATTGTAGTTAGAGGGTTTGATTTGATTGAGGAGTACTGTGTCTGTTCCAGTGAGCCATGATTCAGTAATGCATAAGAGGTCCAGGTTTTGTGTGGTAAGGTGGTCTCGTATGATTGTGATTTTGTTTTTTGCAAAGCATGCATTTATGAGAGTGCAGTTTAGGGTGTTAGAGGTGGTTAATTCAGTGAGTGTATGGGGGATCATTACTTGTAGTAATGGTGATGATGTGTTAGCAGTTGTGTGGTCTAGAGGGGAGAGGTAGATGTTTGCGTGAATGGTGAGGTGGTAAGTGTATGTGAAGGGATAGGGAAATGTAGGAGAGATGGAGGGCTTGAGGTTGGGAATAGAAGGGCATATGTGGTGATGGTTAGGATAAGGAGGGCAAGAAGGGAGTATAGCAGTGTGTACAGATGGAACATGATGAGGTTGTTTTGCTTGTGGTGGCTGTTGGAAAAAATTTTTATGTGGTGATACTGATGGTTTTTGGAAGCTGAGGGTCCTTGTGGGTTGCCTGAAGGGGTTCTCAAGGCCAGGGTTTCTGTCACCGCAATTCACATCCGAAGGACTCTTGGTGTGGCTCCTAGGTGCGGGCCTGCCTGAGGAGAGAGGGATGTATATAGTGAGCCGGCGTGATGATTGGACATCAGGGCAGTGGGTGGAGCTTATCACCTGGTTGTAGCTGCTGCTCCGATGTCTCTGCAGGGTCAGGGATAGCTGGTACTGTGGCTGGAGAGGTGATGTGCTCTGGAGACCGGGTGGCATCTTTTTGTGCTGTTTAGTATTGGCCTATGCCTAAGAGCCATGCCAAAGGGCTCTTTGGCAAGACCCTCAGATGCAGACCTGCCAGGCATGGGCACACCTCGAGCACCTTGCTTTTAAATGTCTGTGAAGCTGAGCTGGTTGGATGGCTGCCGGAGTGGGGAGTGTTGGTACAAAGTGGGTTGAAGCCCACTTCATACCATGTCCCAAAGCAGGCCACAAGGACTGCTTTGGGACAAGGTATGAAGTGGGCTTCAACCCGTTTTGTACCAACAGCAGGAGCTCACTCCCTCACTTCCAGATAATCAGCAGCTCGCTGCTAGTCTTTCCACACCTCCAACACCTTGCTTTTAAATGTCTGTGAGGGTGCACTGGCTGAATGGCTGCTGGAGCAGGGAGGAGCTCACTCCCTCATTCAAGGATGTTCAGCAGACCATTACTGGTCTTCTCACGCTTCCGGCGTCTTGCTTTTTGAAGGTCGTAGTACGATTACTACAACTACTACTGATCATTTGTATAGTACTACAAGATGTACACAGCACTGCACAAATACACGTAAAAGATGGTCCCTGCTCAGAGGAGCTTACAATCTAGTCAGGATAGATAACACAGCAGCTGGGAACAGGATACATTCAGGGGGAATGGTCAAGAAACACAAAGGAGATCAGATCTGATCCAACAGCGGCAACAATGAGGTGAGCACTCAGCCTGGATTTGAGAGGGACCAGGGACAAAGCCTGATGTACAGACTCAGGCAGTTTGTTCCAGGCATATGTAGCAGCAAGATATAGGGAGCGACGTCCGGATATGGTAATAGAAGGGAAGGGCACAGATAGAAGCAATCTGATAGATGAGTTCATGGGCAGGGGTGTAGGGAGAGATAAGAGGGGAATGGTAGTGCAGATCAACAGAATGAGTACACTTATAGGCCATAGGCACAAAAAGGACATACTTTTGTTGCTCAGCAATAATCTCCAGGAACAAGCAGGAATGTAGTCTTCACATATGGGTATCGTCGGTACCGACGGAGCCTGCGCGGGAACACTCCCCAGCATCCAATAAGAACACTTTTGGCAGCATCCCTCAGCACATGCACGCTGCCTTCCCACCTTTCCAACTGTCCCTCTTCAGTTCTTTGTTTTCCGCGGAGCCGACAGGATCCATACCCTGTCACTGCAGAAAATTCCGTCTTTAAAATTGTTTTATTGTGGTCGTGTTTGCCTGCCGCATGATGCTTACTGGTACCGCCGGTTCTTTTCTTTTCTTTTCAAAAAAAAAAAAAAAACCCTTATACTTTGAGCTGTTTCTCTTCAGAAACTTTTCTTTTTGGTGCTAGGCACCATTTTGGGCACTAGGCCCCATATTCCTAAAACATGGAAAAAACAACTAGTGGTTTTAAAAAATGTACTAAGTGTGGCGGTGCTATCTCTGTCACTGACACCCATGATTGGTGTCTTAAATGTTTAGGGCCTGAACATTCTGCATCTGAATGTCTCTCCTGTATGGGGATGACTAAAAGAGGAAGACAGAACCGGGCTGCAAAGCTCGGTACCCTCTTTTCTTCGGATGCCAGATCCATTGCATCGACATCTTCAAGGGTCTCCTCTTCCTCCCATGGATCTCAGGTAACTAAACATAAAATCCGGTCCTCAAAGGGTAGCTCTCCTGCTAAGCATCTAGAGGCCATTGGCATTGCCCTTGAGGGAACCACACCGGCAAAACAGCCCCGGTGGGAGGCTTCGGCTTCCAAAGCATCAATGGGGCTCCAGGATGTTCTCGAGGCCCCGACCTCGCAAGAACTACCTGTGCCATGCTCAGGGTTTCCGGCTGTCTTCTCCGGTACTGATACCCAGGCATCGGCAGCGTCGATAGACCAGAGGTTCCTCGCTATTGAACGCAGTATCGCAGCTCTTCTCTCAGCTGCGGTACCTTTGGTCCAACGGGCACCGGCACCAACATCGACACTGATGACGGTACCCACACCTGCACCGGTACCAGTACCGACGATACCGTTACCGATGGTACCGGCCTGGGTGGGAATTCTCCCCACGCCATCTTTGGCTGGAATCGACAGGTCGATACCAGATCAACTCAGTACCAACTTCAATCGATACCAGGACCGTGCTTTGCATGAGCATCGTGGTCAGGAATACTTCGAATCCTCCGATTCCGAAGACTCTGACAATTCTGCTGGTACTAGAAGGTTTCTCCCAGAGGATCCCTCTTCTCCCCAACGCAAAATGTCACCTCCAGAGGACATGACTTTTCAGGATTTTATTTGTGATATGGCCAAGGGCCTTTCAATCACAGTAGCTCTTGAAGAGGAACCCAGAGCAAAGGAATTGGAAATTCTCCAATATCCTAAAGCTCCAAAGGAGGCAGCCACTCTGCCCATCCATGAAATTCTGCATAACCTGATGCTCAGAATGTGGGAGACACCTCTGACTACATCTCCTCAATCTAGGAGACTTGATAATATGTATTGAGTTCCCCCATGTCCTGGATTTCAAAAGACTCAGCTGCCACACCATTCAATGGTGGTGGAGTCAGCCATACGTAGGATGAAAAGTGCAAAGAGGCATGCATCCAATCCTCCAGGTCGTGAATGCAGGACTCTGGACGCTTGTGGGCGCCAAACTTTTCAGGCTTCCATGCTTTCAGCTAGGATCAGTTCATATATACTGTATATGGGAATGTTCCTCAAGGAAGTTACAGGAGATTTGGAGCTTATGAGCCCATTTCTCCCAGATGACAAGAGACAAGACTTTCTTGCTCTAGGTAAGCATGCTCAAGATGTCTCCAAGTTTGTAAATCATGCATCCTTTGACTGCTTTGAATGCATCAGCAGAACCTCTGCTATTGCCATTGGCGCACGACGGATTGCCTGGCTTCAGGCATCAGACTTGGAGACTTGGGTACAGGACAAGTTAGGTAACATTCCTTGCATGGGAGAGAATCTCTTCGGCAAGAACTGGCAGGAAAAGGCTAACGAGTTGGATACTGACAATACTACTCTAGATAGATTGTCGAAATCTACAGCCACTCTAGCCAAAAATAAGTCTTATAAAAAACCCTCTTTCAGCAAAAAAGAGGAAATGTTATCTTTCCTATACCCAGCAGAGTCAATCTCAGGGTCAGGTTGCCAAAAAGGGACAAACTAGACAGCAAAAGAAGCCAAAAGGCCCCAGAGCCCAACCAGCTCTGCAGGTTCAGCCCCCTCAAGGGCTTTGACTCCTTCCTAGGGAGCTTAGCCTTCCTGCCTCTGAGGGGCCCCAACCCCCCAATATCCCAGGCAGGTTATGCCACTTTCCCAACACTTTGCGAAACGCGCGTGTCATGCTACGAGATGATCTTATGAGCAACGAGAAGATATGAGAAGATTGAGATACTTCAGTTAAGTAGAGACTTTTAAATTTCGGCATAATTTCTTGGTTTTGTTAGGACCACTAAAAAAGAAAAAAAGTAGCTGACAGTCTGGTTGGGGGACATATGTTTGTTTTGTCCCTCCCACGGTCCAGCTTCGACAAAAATTAATGAGAAGTGAGGTACTGTTACAGTGAAAGTTGGGTTTGGTTTATATTAATTGTTTTCACTGGTGGGGTGGAGGAGACTTTGCCAACAGATGGCATCAGATAACAGCAGAAGATTGGACTTTGTCCATTGTAGGAGAAGGGTACAAGCTTCATTTTCACAGCATGCCCCCTCCTACAATTCTAAAGCAATTCAATTCTCAAACCTCCACAAACAATCTGCTAGATCACGAGGTCTCAACACTTCTTGCCCAAGGGGCAATAGAGGAGGTACCCATTCTTCAACGGGGTGCAGGGTTCTACTCCCCCTATTTTCTTATTCCAAAGAAAACAGGAGGATACAGACCCATTTTAGACCTCAGAGAATTGAACAAATACCTGTTTCGAGAGAAGTTCAAAATGATTTCTCTAGGAACTCTTCTGCCATACCTTCAAAGTCAGGATTGGCTTTGCTCTCTAGACTTAAAGGATGCATACACTCACATTCTGATCCATCCAGATCACAGGAAATTGTTAAGATCCCTTTTCAGGGGAAAACATTTCCAGTACAGGGTTCTTCCCTTTGGTCTAGCTTCAGCACCAAGGGTATTCACGAAATGCATGGCAGTAGTAGCTGCATTTCTACGAACCCTGGGGATATTTGTCTTCCCTTACTTAGACGACTGGTTCATTCGAGCCCCTATAGTTGCAGAGGCCAGCACTGCACTGTCTCGCACAATGTGAATCCTCCAATATGTGGGGTTGGTAATAAACTTCCCAAAATCCCAACTTGTTCCTTCCCAATGCCTGGAATTCATAGGGGCCTGTCTAGATACCAGACAGGCAAAGGCTTTCCTTCTACAGGCCCGGTGTCTTCGCATAATGCAACTAGCTTCTCAAGCAGCAGGGAAATCCTCCCTAACTGCTCGAGATCTACTACAGTTGCTGGGACATATGGCATCCACAGTTCATGTAGTCCCATATGCTCGCCTCCACATGCAACCAGCTCAGTGGACCCTATCCACACAGTGGACACAGGCCACAGGTCTTTTATCGGACAAAATATTAAACTCTCACCAACTAATTTTGTCCCTCCAATGGTGGCAATTCCTAGAAAATCTGACACTGGGGTCTCCTTTTCATTAACCCCTTTTTCAGGCCACCGTAACAACAGATGCATCACAGGTGGGTTGGGGAGCACACCTGAATCATTTCTCTACCCAGGGAACCTGGACTCCACAGGAGGCTGGTCTACACATAAACCTCCTGGAATTAAGAGCAATTTATTTAGCTCGTCGAGTATTACACGCCCAGCTCAGCTACAAGACAGTCCTAGTCCAGACGGACAATCAAGTAGCAATGTTCTATATGAACAAGCAGGGCGGGACAGGCTCTCTGTCATTATGCAACAAAGCTTTACAACTGTGGGCCCTCGCCATAGAGTATCAAATTCACCTTCTAGAGGTATATCTTCCAGGCATTCAAAACCTTTGGGCAGAAAAACTCACTCGAGTACTGCTGCCTCACGAGTGGTCCCTCCACCTGGACCAGATGGCAAAGATATTTCATCTCTGGGGCACTCGAGACATAGACCTCTTTGCAAGTCCACTGAATACCAGACTTCCCTGGTTCTGTTCCAGAATTCCAGCTCACAATTGTCAGACAAGGGATGCCTTCTTCCTTCACTGGGATCAGGGCTTCCTTTATGCCTTCCCACCCATTCCCCTCATCCCCAAAACACTCTTCAAGCTTCAGAGAGACAGGGGTCGTATGATTCTCATAGCGCCACGATGGCCACGCCAATCGTGGTATCTCCTGCTTCTACATCTCTCTCAAGCTGCACCTCTGGAGTTAGGGCATGCTCCAGATCTCCTTTCCCAAGAGAACGGGATGCTATGGCACCCAAATCCCTAGTCCCTGCATCTCACGGCCTGGTTGCTGAAGGCTTCGAGCTCCAGGATTTCAACCAGTCCCAACAGGTAAAGGATATCCTTCAGGCTTCTAGGAAACTTTCCACAAGAAGATCTTATGCCTTCAAGTGGAAACGTTTTACCATATGGTGCTTCAAGAAGGGATTAAACCCCCTTGGCATACCCTTAGAATTGATACTAGAGTATCTCCTTCACTTATCAAATTCTGGTCTAAAGACCAATTCGGTAAGAGTCCATCTTAGTGCAATTGCAGCTTCTTATAGGCCTCTGAATGCACAACCAATTTCCTCTCATCCACTCATATCCAGATTTACGAGAGGTCTTCTATTAACTAAACCTCCCATTAAGCCATGATCTAAATCTAGTTCTCGGGCAGCTCATGAAGCTGCCTTTTGAGCCTTTAGCCACTACAACCCTTAAGTTTTTGACCTGGTAGGTCATCTTCCTAATTGCAATCACCTCTGCACGTCGCATTAGTGAACTGCAAGCTTAGTGGTTAATCCTCCTTATACTAGGTTTCACCATGATAAGGCTGTTCCTAAAACTCATCCACACTTTATACCAAAGGTGGTTTTGCCTTTTCATTTAAATCAATCAATTTATCTTCCTGTATTTTTTCCGAGGCCTCACGCCTCTAATGCAGAAAGAAACCTTCATACTTTGGATTGTAAAATGGCCTTAGCCTTTTACCTACAGAGAACACAGCAGCATAGAAAGTCCTCACAACTTTTATAGCTTTTGACCCTAGTCATTTGGGACAACCAGTCTCCAAAAGAACTTTATCTAAATGGATTGCCCAATGCATATCCTTTGCTTATGAGAGAAAGGGTCTTCCTCTTCAGGACCATGTCACAACTCATAACGTGAGAGCCATGGCAACTTGCATGGCTAATCTCCACTCTGTGTTTATCAATGACATTTGTCGAGCAGCCACCTGGGCTTCGGTACACACCTTCACAGCCCACTACTGCCTGGATAAAGCCTCCTGTCGGGATGCCTTCTTTGGCCAAGATGTTCTTCAAAATCTCTTTCAGACCTAATTCAACTCCTACCTACCAACCCTGGTGGAATGCCAGACATCCATGGGAGGAAGGATTCCCACCTTTCCAAGGTGGCACCTTCCTGGGGCTATCTCACTGGCATCTTCAGCTAGGGAGTCCCCATATATGAAGACTACATTCCTGCTTGTACCTGGAGATAGCATAGTTCTGTAACAGGTGATCTCCAGGAACAGCAGGAATTTAGTCTTCACAACCCACCCACCTCCCCTAGAAGTTGTCTCTCTATCTCTTTGTCTCTTTCCTCTCTCCCTCTATCCTTTTCACTCAGCTACAAACTTAACTGAAGAGGGACAGTTGGAAAGGTGGGAAGGCAGCGCGCATGTGCTGAGGGATGCTCCCAAAAGCGTTCTTATTGGACGCTGGGGAGCGTTCCCGCACAGGCTCCGTCGGTACCGACGATACTCATATGTGAAGACTAAATTCCTGCTGTTCCCGGAGATCACCTATTACAGGTGAGTAACTAGTCTTTATGCATCCTTTGGGATCTGCAAGTTTAGTTCAGGGTTTTGTGGACCTGTGAGGGTCCATCGCTAGCTGTTTAAGACGTAGAGATGACCATGGCAGGAATTTGGGGCCAGTTCCCAATGCCACGTACCATTTGATGCAAGGTATGCTCTGACATCCATGTTCATATTTACATTTTTGTATACCATACTGGGGTGCACTGGGCTTATCTAGCACTTCTCAAGGCATGAGGAGGACTGGTATATGGTCTAGTTTGCAGCAGCTGTCATTTCTCATTTGTATTTATGTCTAGTGTGCATCAGCATACTGTTGTCTGTGATGAGCCCCTTAGGAGATGCATGTTTTTCCTGAGGGGCATGGCATCCATGGGTACATCTCAGGGATGGGCAGGACCCGACATGTATAATGTTTCAGGATACGGTGAGAGCATGGCATCCAAACCATTTACCCACATCCGAGGCATGGGGCCTGCTGGATACCACTTGCACGTGCCCACCGAATACATCTATGTCCCCAATTCTGGACACACAGGCATGTCCAGACCAGAGGATGCAGAATTAGGTTCACAAGAGGTCCATTTTTTATTTAGATGTGTCCGCGGTCTGAACATGCATGTTATGGAATCGGGCTCATATTGGCTGAAAATATACTGTATGGATAAACAAACTGCAGATTCACTACCTGCCAGAAAATGCTTAACTAGTTTTGAATATCAGACCCAAGGACAACAGAGATGAAGATAGGAAGGAAATATAGGGACAGGACTGGAAAGGAGAAAAAACGAGGAAAAGAAGAGAGAAATAAGGAAAAGGGGCAAAGGAGAGGGAGAAAAAGAGGGATGAGAAGGAGATGAAATAGGAGAAGCAAAGAAGCAATGGAAATGAGAAGCAGAGGAGAGAAGGGCTTGGGAAAAAGAAGTAGAGATGAGAAGAGACTAGGGTTGCCAACTTTTTAAAAGAGAAAAACCCACCACCTGTGGCTAGTCATGCTCCACCCATGCCCATCCCTGCCCCGTACTTTCCCCGCCCCCTATCCCTCCCCCACCCCACCTTTGCCCCACCCTCCTGTCCCCCAAAAATAATTGCAGAAAGGGCAATGTGCAAACTGAACAAGTAAGATTGCTACACATTCTTAAATAGATATTCCATACTAACAGAATACCCAGCATTGGTTGTACACACACAATACAGGCAGGCCTTCAACAATAAATGAGCGCTAAATGAAAAGAGAAATATATAAACAAAAATTAAACTGAAACCTCAGAAAGCCAGATGCTGCATGTAGTGCAACACAAGAGAAATAGAAATGCATTCCACCCCCCCCCCCCCCATACTGTACAAAATAGAAAATAGCAGATGTCAGGATTGGAATTAGGAAGGATGCAATCTGGCAATTACCCTGGACCCAGAGGGCCTCAGATCCATTGGAGATGGAAAAGGGCACAGCTTGTTAGTGGGCTTTAGGCAATTCAATTGGTGCCTTTGAGACAATGCCCACACCTGGTGATCCATCAGTTCCTGGGTTTTATTGGCAGTGTGACCAGAAGTAGATTGCCAGACTTTACTTCTGAGCCAATGGATAGTTAACTGACTTGCTCAAGGCTATCAGAAGTGCTAGTGGGAATTAAACCCTGGTATCTTGGCAGTTGTTGCCAAAAACGTATCTTTCAGGAAATGGAAAAAAGAGCCAAACGACGAAACCTGGAAACAGCACAAGCACTGGCAAGTCAAATGCAAGGCATTGATAAGGCAGGGAAAGAGAGAATTTGAGAAGAAGCTTGCTGCGGAAGCAAAAACGCAAAATAAAGACTTTTTCAAGTACATTAATAGCAAAAAACCTGTGAGAGTCAGTTGGTCCATTAGATGATAGAGGGGTTAAAGGAGCACTAATTTATTTATGTATTTATATGTTTATTTATTTATTTGAAGTCTTTTCTATACCGCGCTCTTCAAATCAGCTCGGTTCACAGATAACGGTAACTTTGTCCATGAGTAAGGAGAAACCATACTGTTGTTGTTAAGTGCCGTCGAGTCGGAGTCGACTCATGGCGACCCTCTGGATAGCTATCCTAAATTGTGTTCGGTCTTCAGTCAGGCGGCTCATTGTTGACAGACTGGTACCCGTAGCTGCTGTTATTGTAGCGATCCATCTCATTGCTGGCCTTCCTCTTTTGCGTTGACCTTCTATCTTTCCAAGCATGATGTCTTTCTCTAATGATCTCTCTCTTCGCATGATGTGTCCGAAGTATGAATTGCCTAAACCATACTGGACTTACATAAAACAGGGTAGAAAAACTTGGGTTGAACTGGGGAAACTATCTACATACTCTAGGCTTAGGCAGGTTACCGTCTTAGCTTGCTATCTGCATGCTCCTGCTGGGAGAAGGCAGTGCTATTGTGTGGCACTTGTGTCGTGTGTGGTAGTTGGGATGGGGTGACTGTTATGGTGTCTGTGGGAGGGTGGTTGCTGGGTGGTACCGTAATGCTGTAGGAAGAGGTGGTGCTTGAGTGCTTTCCTGAACTGGGTGAGGTCTATGATTGCACGGATGTCAGGTGGGAGTGCGTTCCAGCATGAGGGAGCATAAAACACAAAGGCCCTCTTTCGTGTTGCCTGTGAGCATTTTGTGATTTCGCTGGGAATAGATAGGGTATTGGCTGTGACTGATCTTCGGGTTCTGTTTGGAAGAGTGGGGTGGATAAGGTCGGTGATGGAAGGGGAGGGGAGACTGTTGATGTCTTTGAAGGTGATGAGGAGGATCTTGAAGGTGAGTCTAGAGTGGACTGGCAGCCAGTGAAGGTGCTTCAATATTGGTGTTATGTGGTCCTTCCTGGTGGCGCCATGCAGTATTCTGGCTGCTGCGTTCATAGCCAGCTGTAGTGGATTCAATGTGCTCTTCGGTAGTCCCTGTAGAATGGCATTGGCATAGTCGAAGTGGGGGATGACTAAGGCCTGATAGATTGTCCTGAAGTCATCTGGATCCAGTAGGGGGCGTAGGTGGCGGATTGTCCGAATCTTGAGATATACTGCATTGACGGTGTTGTTTATATTTATTTATTTAACTGTATTTATATCCCGCTTTTCACCGGGTCAAAGCGGTGGGACATTTAACAAAAAGGGGGGGGGGAGTCAATGGTGGGGGGGGGGGGGCCCATCACCGGGGGTTCAACAATGATGATTTTGGGATGGACATAGAGACTGACAGGGTAGCATAGTTACTGATCTGGAGCTTTTGAGAAAAATAGGGGGGTTCCTATTCAGAGATGTTCTTGGAATAGGACGATTTTTAGCTGCTTTTTGAATGATGGGAGATCACCATTGTTCCTGATGTGGTTTGGTAGAGAGTTCCAGAGGGATGGGGCATAGAGTTCAAAGGCTCTGTTGCAGGTCCGTTGTGTTGCCTTGGTCCTTTTGTGGGGGACTGCAATGGAGCTGTTGGAGGATTGTCTGGTCGTTCTGTTGTGGGTTGGTCGAGGTAGTAGGGAGCAGAGTGGGGTGCCTTGTGTTTGGTGGATGGTTTTGTGGGTGAGTAGGAGAGCTTTGTATTTGATTCTTGCTTCGATGGGGAGAATATGGAGGTCCCTCAGAATTGGGGTGATGTGGTCCCTTTTTTTTGCATTGTGAATTATTCTCGCCGTGGTGTTTAGGGCAATTCGGAGAGGATTGGTTTGTGTGGCAGGTAGGCCATGGTAGATTACATTGCAGTAGTCTAGATGAGGGAGTGTCAGAACTTGCATTACTGTCCTGAAGTCCTGTGGTTCGAGGAGAGGTCTGAGACGTTGTACCGTTTTTGCCTTGTGGAATACTGTTTGAGTGGTCTTGTTGATTTGCTGCTTAAGGGTTAGGGCTTGGTCAATGATAATGCCAAGATATCTTATGTGTGGTTGTATTTGGATTTGCATGGTTCCCATGGTGATGTGAGTGGGTGGTTTGAAGTCTGGGTCTTTTGTCACTATGAGAGCCTCGGTCTTCTTTATGTTAATGGATAGGTTGTTCTCTTGTAGCCAGTTGGATACGTCAGTGAAGCAGGTTGACAGCTGGTCGTTTTTCGGGTCTGTGGTTGCAATTGGAGCGTAGAGCATTATATCGTCAGCGTATATGTGGAATTGGACATTGTGAGTGCGTATGACTGAACAGAGTGGACGGAGGTAGATGTTGAAAAGCATGGCTGATAATGTGGATCCTTGCGGTACTCCTTGATGTTGCTGGAAGGGGGGTGAGGTTGAGTTTTTGGTGCGGATTAGTTGCTGTCGGTTGGTTAGATAGGACTTGAACCATTGGAGTACAGTATCTTTGATCCCAATTGTTTGGAGTCTGTGGATAAGGGTGTTATGGGAGATGGTGTCGAAGGCCGCTGATATGTCCAGGAAGATTAGGATGAATCCTGAGTGTTTCTCTTGGGTTCCTATGATGAGGGTGTTCATCAGCGTGGTCATGAGGGTCTCGACCCCATGTAATGGTCGGAATCCGTGTTGCTGCGGGTCCAGTATGTTTTCATATCAAGCTGTTGATCGAGCGTTACCCCTAAGTAGCATATTGTGGGCCTGGTTTGGAGCTCAGCGCCTCTTACTTTTAGTGCATTTGGTGGAGTGAATGATTGGTCTCTGGTGATGTGTAGAGCCTCAGACTTCTTGTGGTTTATTCTTAGGTTTTGGGAGTGGAGCCAGTCAGTTGTAGCATGTTAGCTGTGAGAGGTCCGGCTGGTCCGTGGCAAATGGCATGTAGAGTAACACGCCGTCTGCATATATAAGGCATGAGATGCCGAAGGAGTGGGCGATTGTGCAGATGGGCTGCATGTATATATTGAAAAACAGCGCTGAGAGGGAAGATCCCTGTGGGACACCCTGTTTTTGCTGGAATGGTTTGGAGGTCATGTGTCCTGTCCTTACATGCTGCCACCTGTCTGAGAGGTAAGATTCACACCATCTCAAGGCTGAATCCTGTATCCCCTTCTCTGCCAGACCCTCTATGAGCAGCACATGGTCAACGGAGTCAAAGGATGCGGAGATGCCCAGGAAGATTAGAGCATAGTCACTTCTGGGTTTATCTAGTCCGGATGTTAGTGTGTTGAAGAGGATGGTTAGAAGCGTCTCGACACCATGTGCTTCTCTGAAACCGTGTTGGCATGGGTCTAAGGGCGCAGTGGTCTCAATGTGGCTCCAGATTTGGTGTAGGACGATTTTTTCGATTATTTTGGCCATTAGTGGGATACTTGAAATTGGCCGATATGAATCGACTTTCTCGGGGTCCAGTTTGCCGTTTTTTAGGAGCGGTCTAATGGACGTTTGTTTCAGGCTTTGTGGGAAAGCTCCTGTGGTGAAGGAGAGGTGGATGAGTTTGGTAAGGAATGGGCTGAGTTCCTTACGCAGAGGCGACAAGGTGATAGAAACATAGAAACATAGAAACATAGAAATATGACGACAGAAAAAGACCACATGGCCTATCTAGTCTGTCCTTCCATAACAACTACAACAGTCCACTTTTTGCCTTTAGAGATCCTCTGTGTTGGTCCCATGCTTTCTTGAATTCAGTTACTGTCCTCATCTCTACCACCTCCACTGGGAGACTATTCCACGGATCCACTACTCTTTCCATAAAGAAATATTTCCGCATATCACTCCTGAATCTATCTCCCTTCACCCTCATCCCATGTCCCCTCGTAGCAGAACTTGCTTTCAATTGAAAGAGGCTCTCTCCCTGAACATTTATGCCACGGAGGTATTTAAACATCTCAATCATATCACCTCTATCCCGCCTTTCCTCTAAGGTGTACATATTAAGATCCTTAAGTCTGTCCTCATATGCTTTATAATGAAGCCCATTAATCATTTTGGTAGCAACCCTCTGCACCGACTCCATCCTGTTCACATCCTTTTGAAGGTGCGGTCTCCAGAATTGCACACCATACTCCAAATGAGGTCGCACCAAAGACTTATACAGAGGCATTATCACCTCCTTTTTTCTGCTAGCCATTCCTCTCCGTATGCACCCAAGCATCCTTCTAGCTTTTGCTGTTGCCTTTTCCACCTGTTTAGCTACTTTAAGATCATCAGACACAACCACGCCTAGGTCCCGCTCTTCTTTAGTGGACAAAAGTACTTCACCTCCTATACTGTATTGCTCCCTTGGATTGCTGCAGCCCAAATGCATGACCTTACATTTTTTAACATTAAATCCCAGCTGCCAAATTCTAGACCATTCTTCAAGCTTAGCTAGATCCTTCCTCATGTTATCTACCCCTTCCTGGGTGTCTACTCTATTGCAGATTTTGGTATCATCCGCAAAGAGGCAAACCTTACCCGACAGCCCTTCCCCTATATCACTAACAAAGATGTTAAAAAGAATCGGACCAAGGACAGATCCCTGGGGCACACCACTGGTAACATCCTTCTCCTCAGAGTGAGCTCCATTTACTTGTACTCTTTGTCGCCTCCCACCCAACCAATTTCTAACCCAAGCAGTAACTTTAGGGTCCATCCCTAGGGTGCTCAGTTTGTTTATAAGTCGCCTGTGAGGAACAGTGTCAAAGGCTTTACGGAAATCTAAATACACCACATCTAGAGCTCTCCCTCGGTCCAACTCCCTGGTCACCCAGTCAAAAAAATCAATCAGATTTGTCTGACAAGACCTGCCTCTGGTGAATCCATGCTGCCTCGGATCCTGTAATCCGCTGGACTCCAGAAACCTCACTATTTTCTCTTTCAGCAGCGTTTCCAATAATTTACTCACCACCGAAGTTAAACTAACCGGCCTGTAGTTTTCAACCACATCCTTACTTCCGCTTTTGTGTAAAGGCACCACATGAGCCTCTCTCCAGTCCTTTGGCACCACTCCTGACTCCAACGAGGCATTGAAAAGGTCAGTCAGTGGAGAGACTGAATGAATTATTTGCTTCGGACTTTACTGAGGAAGATGTAGGGATGTTACCCATGACTGAAGTGGTATTTAAAGGTGTGGAAGAATTGAAGGAAATATCGATACATCGGGAAGATGTATTACAACTATTAGATAAACTGAAGAGTAGCAAATCACCTGGACCGGATGGTATACATCTAAGGGTGTTGAAAGAACTGAAATATGAGATTGCAGACCTGCTATTCGTAATCTGTGAATTTTCATTAAAATCATCTGTAATACCTGAAGATTGGAGGATCGCCAATGTAACGCCAATTTTTAAAAAGGGTTCCAAGGGTGATCCTGGAAACTACAGACCAGTGAGCCTGACGTCAGTACTAGGAAAATGGTAGAAACCATCATAAAGAACAAAATTACTCAGCATGTAGATAGTCATGGCCTAATGGGAGACAGCCAACATGGCTTTAGACAAGGAAGATCTTGTCTTACTAATCTATTATGTTTTATTGAAGGTGTGAATAAACAGGTGAACAAAGGTAAGTCGGTTGATATAGTGTATCTGGACTTTCAGAAAGCCTTTGACAAGGTCCCTCATCAGAGACTTTTGTCAAAACTAAAGAGTCAAGGATAGGAGGCAGTGTATTATTGTGGATCAGGAACTGGTTAAAAGATAGAAAGCAGAGGGTAGGGCTAAATGGCCAATTTTCCCAATGGAGAAAGGTGAATAGTGGTGTACCCCAGGGATCTGTGCTGGGTCCGCTGCTTTTTGACAGATTTATAAATGACCTGGAAAAGGGAATAATGAGTGAGTTTATCAAATTTGCAGATGACACAAAACTATTTAAAGTTGTTAAAACCCAAGAGGATTGTGGAAAATTGCAAGAGGATCTTGATAAATTGGAAGACTGGGCATCAAAATCGTAGATGAAATTTAATGTGGACAAGTGCAAAGTTATGCACCTAGGAAAGAACAACCCAAACTATGGTTACACGATACAAGGTTCCACTTTAGGAACCACCTCCCAGGAAAAAAGATTTAGGCGTCATTGTGGATACCATATTAAAACCCTTGGCCCAGTGTGCAGCGGCGGCCAAGAGAGCAAATAGAATGCTAGGTATCATAAGGAAAGGAATGGAAAATAAAACAAAAGATATCATAATGCCTCTATATCGTTCCATGGTGAGACCGCACATTGAATATTGTGTGCAATTCTGATCGCCGTATCTTAAAAAGGATATAGTGATTTTAGAAAAGGTTCAGAGAAGAGCCACCAAAATGGTAAAGGGGATGGAAGGATACTCCTATGAAGAAAGGCTAAAAAGGTTAGGGCTCTTTAACCTGGAAAAGAGACGGCTGAGGGGAGAACATAAGAACATAAGATATGCCATACTCAGTCAGACCAAGGTCCATCAAGCCCAGTATCCTGTTTCCAACAGTGGCCAATCTAAGTCATACGTACCTAGCAGTTTCCCCAAAAGACACAGGTTCTGCAATGCTTGTACTAGGTCAAGCATTGATATTCTGGGTCCCTTCTTAATAATGGTTTATGGACCTTTCCTCCAGGAACTTGTCCAAACCTTTTTTAAACCCAGCTACACTAACAGCCTTTATTACATCCTCCGGTAACAAATTCCAGAGTTTGATTACACGTTGAGTGAAAAAATGTTTTCTTTTATTAGTCTTAAATAGTTTGCCCTGTAGCTTCATTGCATGTCCCCTAGTCTTCCTATATTCTGATAACGTAAACAGTCGATTTACGTTTACCCGTTCCACTCCGTTCATTAATTTATAGACTTCTATCGTATCTCCCCTCAGCCGTCTCTTTTCCAGGTTAAAGAGCCCTAACCTTTTTAGCCTTTCTTCATAGGAGTATCCTTCTATCCCCTTTACCATTTTGGTGGCTCTTCTCTGGACCTTTTCTAATAACGCTATATCCTTTTTAAGATACGACGACCAGAATTGCACACAATATTCAAGATGCGGTCTCACCATGGAACGGTATAGAGGCATTATAATATATTTTGTTTTATTTTCCATTCCTTTCCTTATGATACCTAGCATTCTATTTGCTCTCTTGGCTGCCGCTGCACACTGGGCCGAGGGTTTTAACATGTTATCCACAATGACACCTAAATCTTTTTCCTGGGTGGTGGTTCCTAATGTGGAACCTTGCATCGTGTAACCATAGTTGTTCTTCCCTAGGTGCATAACTTTGCACTTGTCCACATTAAATTTCATCTGCCATTTTGATGCCCAGTCTTCCAATTTATAAAGATCCTCTTGCAATTTTCCACAATCCTCTTGGGTTTTAACTACTTTAAATAGTTTTGTGTCATCTCCAAATTTGATAACCTCACTCGTTATTCCACTTTCCAGGACATTTATGAATATGTCAAAAAGCAGCTTACCCAGCACAGATCCCTGGGGTACACCACTATTCACCTTTCTCCATTGGGAAAATTGGCCATTTAGCCCAACCCTCTGCTTTCTATCTTTTAACCAGTTCCTGATCCACAGTAGTACACTGCCTCCTATCCCATGACTCTAGTTTTGACAAAAGTCTCTGATGAAGGACCTTGTCAAAGGCTTTCTGAAAGTCCAGATACACTATATCAACCGACTCACCTTTGTCCACCTGTTTATTCACACTTTCAAAAAAAAACATAACAGATTAGTAAGACAAGATCTTCCTTTGTCTAAAGGCATGTTGGCTGTCTCCCATTAGGCCATGACTATCTACCTGCTGAGTAATTTTATTCTTTATGATGGTTTCTACCATTTTTCCCGGTACTGACGTGAGGCTCACCGGTCTGTAGTTTCCCTGATCACCCCTCAAACCCTTTTTAAAAATTGGTGTTACATTGGCTATCCGCCAATCTTCAGTTATTAGAGATGATTTTAATGATAGTTCACAGATTACTAATAGCAGGTCTGCAATCTCATATTTCAGTTCTTTCAACACCCTTAGATGTATACCATCCGGCCCAGGTGATTTGCTACTCTTCAGTTTATCTAATAGTTGTAATACATCTTCCCGATGTATCGATATTTCCTTCAATTCTTCCGCACCTTTAAATACCACTTCAGTCATGGGTAACATCCCTACATCTTCCTCAGTAAAGACCGAAGCAAAGAATTCATTCAGTCTCTCCGCTATCGCCTTGTCGCCTCTTAGTGCCCCTTTAACTCCTCTATCATCATATGATATGATAGAAGTCTATAAATGAATGAACGGAGTGGAACGGGTAAACGTAGATCGATTGTTTACGTTATCAGAATATAGAAAGACTAGGGGACATCCAATGAAGCTACAGGGTAAACTATTTAAGACTAATAAAAGAAAATATTTTTCACTCAATGTGTAATCAAACTCTGGAATTTGTTACCGGAGGATGTAGTAAAGGCTGTTATTGTAGTTGGTTTAAAAAAGGTTTGGACAAGTTCCTGGAGGAAAGGTCCATAAACCATTATTAAAAAGGGACCCAGGATATCAATGCTTGACAGAGTACAAGCATTGTGGAACCTGTGTCTTTTGGGGAAACTGCTAGGTACGTATGACCTAGATTGGCCACTGTTGGAAACAGGATACTGGGCTTGATGGACCTTGGTCTGACCCAGTATGGCATATCTTATGTTCTTATGTACCAAGTCAGTGCTCTAACCACTAGGCTACTCCTCTAGCTCCAGCCCCTCCCACCATCAGCTCCCTTATGTGGTGCTTGTGGCTACTCTAGAGTGCTAGACTGCTATGAGGATTGTGACCGCAGTGTCCAGGAGTAGCCACAAGCACCATGTGCCTTAAATGGGAGCAGCCACGGTGATTGTGGCTCTCCCCTATGCCTGCATGACCCCATATGCTGCCTGAGCCCAGCCCCGTGGCATCACTTTCTTTTTCAATTCTGCCACCGCTGCCCAGGGTCAACTCAGTCCCGTTATTGCCGCTAACAGTCCCGATTGCAGCACAAAGCTGTCCTGCTGCATGCATATGGTCGCCCCTTGGCAGTGCCATGCTAGGGTTTCTGGCACTCCCATGAAACCTATAAATCGACACCCCTCCCTCATTATGTTGGCTACACCACACCCTCCTTTTTCCCCAACACTTCTTTGTGAACTCTTCATGTGATGGTAGTATTTCTCCTTCCAATCCAATGTTTTAAGAAAATTGCTGTGAAAGGGCAAATCCGTAGCCAGAATAAAATAACTACTTCGCAGTAAATACTTATCATCATTCAAACAGGCTACGATAGTCCAAAACAATTCTGATTCTGGTTATCTCACTAACGACAACATAAACATTCTCCAGTACAAGGCATATAGCTGCAGCGTAATCTTCCAAAGCTCATACAAGGGGCTTACCCATATAAAAGCAGCACTATAAATACTGCAACTGATCCTAGAACATCCATACACCTATTTGAAAAGCTGAACAAATTACTACAGTACAGTATAAATCCCTGCGTACAAACTCCATGTTAACAGAAGACCTGGCCCCAGTCCCACTCTCAGAATACAGACCCTCACCAAATACAGAATAAGTGACTATAACCTAAAGTAAAAATAAAGATATGCAGACAAAAATTAAACTGAAATCCCAGGAAACCAGACTGCACATGCAGTGCAACATCAGATAAATAAGAGATGCATTTCCCCATACTGTGTAAAATATAAAGATAGCACAAAGTCCAATCACTAACTTGAAAAAAAAAATATTTTTCTATCTTTGTTGTCTGACCATTTTATTCCCTGATCATGCTGGTCCCAATCTGAGGCTTCTGCTTTCCTTTCTTCTCTTAGCTCCCTTTCTATGGTCTATAGTCCATCTGCTATTTCTTGTCTCTTTTGTTTTCTTCACTTTTTTTCCATCAGTCTTCCCACCTTCCCCCTCCCCCTCCCCCTCCCCCCAGTGTCAGCTCTCTTCCTGCCACCTCCCTCCTTCCCACATGTCGTCTCCCTTTCAGCCTCTACCTTCACCCCTTTGTCACCTCCCTTCTAGCACCCACCTTCCCCCTCCTTGATTTCCAGTCCCAGTAAGCCTCCCCAGTATGAGCCCTCTTTACAGTCCTCACCTCCCATTTCCCATTACCTTCCAATGGCAACCCCTTTGCATTCCCAGGCTTGCCAGTGGTGTCCATTCCCTTCCAGTCCCCCTCCTTCCCCACTGTCCAGCCCCTTCTAGTCCAAATACCACCCCGCTCACTTCCAGTCCTAGTGTCACCCGTGTCAGCTCCCTTCCAGTGCCATCCCCATGTGTCCCCTCCTTTCCAGTCACAGTGCCCCTCCCTTCCAGCCCCCCACCCCCATTACCGAGCCACCTACCAGTCCCACCCCCAGGTGTCAACTGCCTTCCAGTCTCCACCTTCCCCTTCTTGTCAGTTCCCTTCCAGCCACCACTTCCCTCCCGTTTCATCTCCCTTCCTGCAACCTCCTTCCTCCCCCTTTTCAACTCCCTTCCAGTTCCACTTTCCCCCATGTCAGTTCCCTTCTAGCCACCTCCTTCCCCCTCTGTCTACTCCCTTCTAGTCCCCAACTTCCCCTACGTCAGCTCCCATCCAGCCACTTCCTTCACCCCTCTTTCAGCTCCCTTCCAGCCACATCCTTCCCCCCCGTCTGTCAGCTCCCTTCCAATCCCCACCTTCCCCTCCATGTCAACTCCCTTCCAGCCCCACCATCCCCCCATGTCAGCTCCCTTCCAGCCACCTCCTTCCCCCCTCTGTCAGCTCCCTTCTAGTCCCCACCTTCTCCCCTCTTTCAGCTCCCTTCCAGCCACCTCCTTCCCTCCTCTGACAGCTCCCTTCTAGTCCCCACCTTCTCCCCTCTTTCAGCTCCCTTCCAGCCACCTCCTTCCCTCCTCTGTCAGCTCCCTTCTAGTCCCCACCTTCTCCCCTCTTTCAGCTCCCTTCCAGCCACCTCCTTCCCCCCTCTGTCAGCTCCCTTCTAGTCCCCACCTTCTCCCCTCTTTCAGCTCCCTTCCAGCCACCTCCTTCCCTCCTCTTTCAGCTCCCTTCCAGCCACCTCCTTCCCTCCTCTTTCAGCTCCCTTCCAGCCACCTCCTCCCCCCCCTCTGTCAGCTCCCTTCCAGCCACCTCCTTCCCTCCTCTTTCAGCTCCCTTCCAGCCACCTCCTTCCCCCCTCTTTCAGCTCCCTTCCAGCCACCTCCTTCCCCCTTCTGTCAGCTCCCTTCCATCCACATCCTTCCCCCCTCTGTCAGCTCCCTTCCAGCCACCTCCTTCCCCCCTCTGTCAGCTCCCTTCCAGCCACCTCCTTCCCCCCTCTGTCAGCTCCCTTCTAGTCCCCTCCTCCCCCCCCTCTTTCAGCTCCCTTCCCGTCACCTCCTTCCCTCCTCTGTCAGCTCCCTTCTAGTCCCCACCTTCTCCCCTCTTTCAGCTCCCTTCCAGTCACCTCCTTCCCTCCTCTGTCAGCTCCCTTCTAGTCCCCTCCTCCCCCCTCTTTCAGCTCCCTTCTGGCCCCCAGCTTCCTCCGTGTAAGCTCCCTTCCAGGACCCCCCCCTTGCCATTCCTTTCCTGTCACCTCCTTCCCCTGGCAGCTGTGGCTCCTGTGTCTTATAAAGCCATGGCTGCAATACTGCTAATAATTTAAAATAATAATGAAACCGGTATGGAGCCTTCTGGCCCTATGGAACCCCTGCTGCTGCGTCCCACCCCCTCTAGCATAATTTCCTTTTGAGGGAATATTATAACATACATATGATTCTTTGCCAGTCTAGTCGCGTGCACTTACATCTGTTCTAGAGCAGATGTAACTCTCACAACTGGCACACCTGTACACCCCTATTCTATGAAGCAAAATACACGCAGATATTACTTTATATACTTGGCTCCAAATATGCAAATCACAATGTATGGGTACTGCACAGAGGTTTATAAAATTACCCTCCACATATGTATTATTAAACTGTTTCTATACGTATATTTATAGGTGAATGTATAATAAGTGTTTCTATTGCATGCTGTAATTCATCTTGATTGCTTTTGCTACAATGAAAAAATGATTTTGAAGGATTTTAATGATATCCAATGATATGCATTTTCTAATTTTATTTTCTCTTCTTCAAGCAGATATTATTTTAAATTTTCGTACAACATATGTCAGCAAGTCTGGCCAAGTTATATTTGGAGCGAGATCTATTTGTATACACTACGTTACTACCTGGTTCATCATTGATTTAATCGCTGCACTTCCTTTCGATCTCCTCTATGCTTTCAATGTCACTGTGGTGAGTATTATTTTTAATATAGTAAATTTAGGGGCTTTGATATACATTGCAGACAGTTGATCACTATCACTTGCTTTATCTTTTATTTAGATTTTGTGTTATTGTAGTGTCCAGATATTTTTACACAGGGAGCTGTCACCACAGCAGCATAAACACATGCTACCTCATGGTGGCCTTGGAGCCTAACTTCTGTCACATCCTGCCTCCTCTAACCCATCTTCCTGTTTCTGGCAGGGGCAGGACACAGCAGAAGGAAAGCTCCAAGACCAATGTGAGGTAGACTGTGGGTGACAGGCAGACGGTAAAATTTGAACAGGCCAGGGTCTTTGTGGCATAAGGAACAGCAAGCGGGAAGGTGGAAATGAATCCATGGGCCAGTTTTGGCCAACAGGCTGTAGTTTTGGGATCCCTGGATTAAATGAACAAACAGCAAAGTGGGGGTTTTTGTTGTTATTTTTACCAAGGTTTGCTGAATATTATGAATAAAATATTTAATTCAAGTACTGTCTGCATAAAGACAATAATCAATCAGAATTAATATTTCATTTTATCGTTTGTGAAAATAATAGAACCCTTTACTCTCAAAAGAGTATTGCCATAGTCGCAGAATGAGAGACACACGTACGAAAACAGAGTGGTCTCAGCATTAGTTTTACAGATCTTGCACTTTACTACAGTGCTTGTTAATATCTTATTCTTGACTTAGATTTACAGGGATGTCTGAGTAAATCTGCATTGATATTAGCTAAAACAACTAGAATATGTGTCAAAAATTATAAATGTAGGAAACTGACCTTTTATAATCATATCTACCACATAAGACTGTATCAACCCAAGAACAAGTCAATATCATTAATATTAATACTATTACTTCAAGTATTATTTTTTTCACCACTCCCTTAATGGGATCTTTTACTAAAGTATGGGAAATATTTGCCATTACCGCTCGGTAAGTGCCCACATTACTGTGCGTTAACTGTAAAGGTTCTGCCATAACTGTTGGGACATTCCCAACATCTGCTCATGCACTTACCACAGAGAAAATATACCGTACTGCGTATTAACAGCAATGACAGCAGGGATGCACTTACTGCTTCCTACTGAGGCGGTGTTAAGTGATCTGCACCATCTGTTGTGGTATGTTACTGCTCGGTAAGTTATTGTGTGCGCTAACTTCAAGGTGCAGTCCACACCCAGCCCATGCCCATGGGAGTGGAGGAGTGGCCTAGTGGTTGGGGCAAGGTGTCCATGTCGGGATATATACCTGCTCCCTGGCACATTTTTGAAAATATGTGGTTGTGCTGTATTTTATAAAGGACTGTGCTAAATGTGGAGCCCCTTTTAAAATACCAGAAAGGAAGTGCGGGAGTGCACATGGATATGCATCAACATACAATGGAAAGAGTCTTTTATAAGTCTGTACATGGGTAAATAATAATTGAGGAAATATGGCTACTTGCATGTGCCAGCGCCTACAAATACAGGCAGGTGTTGCGCAACTTACACTTGCAGGCGCCATGCATTAACTTGCAAGCCTGAACATGTGTATGCCTGCAGTTAATTACCGAAGTTGCTATCCTTTGCTAATTTCAATTTGGATGGGAAATAAGCAATGGGAAATAAAGAAGGGTAACCCCCTTAATCCCCCCTGAAAAGGGCTGGCCATAGCAAGCATTTTTTAAAAACCTAAATATGCCAGGGGGCAGATGTAAATCCTGATGTGGACAGTTTTGGTCATACAGATGTATTCCTCATATAAAATGGGGAATACATGTGTAGTTTTTTTGATCCACTCTATCCATGCCCTAATCACACCTTTGATACACCCCCTTGCAACTTTTACATAGTAAGAACATCCATGTGCAAATCTCTTTCTAAAATCTCCATTTACATATGGATTTTCATTTGTAAGTGCCATTATTTGCTCAGGCAAAATGTGAAAAAAAACATATAAAATATCTCCCATAGGTTTGTAAAAAGTGCTCCTTTTGGCCAGTCCTGGTTTACATAGGAGGATTAAAGGAGTTATCCTCTTTAATCCCCCATTATTTATTTCCCCCTCTGTATTGAAATTAGAAAAAGATAGCAACATCTTTAGTTAATGGCCAGCATTTACACATGCTTATTTATTTTATTTAACATTTTTTATATACCACTTTATCTTCAATCAAAGCGGTTTACAGAGGACACGTAGACTTGCAAAATGGTTCACTTACATATATAAGTGTGTGGTGTCTACTCAATGTGTGTCGCAAAACAATAGCCTATGGGACTTGTTTACAAAGCTGCGTTAGTGGTTTCCGCTCTTATTGGAGCCGCGGCCCCATTGATTTCAATGGGGCTGTGGCTCTGATAATGATCGGAAACCGCTACCGCGGCTTTGTAAACAAGCCCTTATATGTGTAGGTGCCAGCACTTACATGTGAATGTAGCCGTGTCTTTACTCACATGTAGTCTTCTAAAATGCACCTCCCACTCTACATGGATGCATATCGATGTGCATTCTTCCAGTTCCTTTTTAGTATTTTTGAATTGGCTCCATATTTTAGCAGAGCCCTTTCTAAAATGCCACCGGAACTGCACACGTCGCAACCTTGATATATCAATTCCAATCTCCACATCTTTTCTAAAGATGGGTCTTCACATCTATCTAGACAGAGAAATCAATTCTTCCTTCTTCTTTAAATATATATTTATTTTATTGGATGTTTGAAGCCTACTGCTTTCATCTCACCAACAGAAAGTTACGAAAGAGAACACAGCAGAGAAATACATTGACTATAAATAATAGATACAATGCACTATGAATGTGCACATGAATTATTTTAAAGATATATATGGTCATTTTCACAAATTGTTCCCAGTGCATCTGTAACCACAGATAAGACTCTCCTCAGTAAACTAATCATATTTAAACGTGAAACCAAATTTTAACGTATACAGGGCCTGATTTTCTAAATATTTTTCTCATAGGCACAGAATGGGCGAAAATCTTTGGTATGTCAGACTCCAAACTCTTAACATCATTTTTATACTGAAAACAACAATTTGTCCTTTGTGTTCGTCTTTCCTCATAATCCATTTTCATTCTGTCTTTTATATATAAGACCATGTTAAGTTTTTAAAAATGTTTTCATTGAAATGTTACAATGATTTGTGATGACAGACTCTGCTAGAACTTTATCTTCTAGATCTTGAAAAAAATTCCCTTGATTCAGAACTAAGCATTTTGAATCTGTTTCAATGTATGTACCCTTAGTTCTACCCATTGTAGGTCGAATCATTTCTCACAGTCTGTCTTCGTAAGGGCCTCATAAATAAATCTTCAATGTTATATGAGGTATTATGTTCTTAAGCCGAATGTTACCTTAGGGGACACCTATTTTCTCTTTTCAATCTCCTCCCAAAGCTAAGATAACCAAGGCTATTAGACATTGAGACCTTACTAAGATTTGAATGGAGGTAACATCACTTGCTTTTTCTCATTTTTCATTTCCCTCCATATACAGGGTGGCCCAAAAAAAGTGAGAACATCTCGTAAATTAAAAGCTTAAATAGTTTACTTATTTACCTTTTTTAGCTATATAATGTCTTTATTTCGACAATTTCGGGTCGCCATTTTGTTTGTTAATTTGTCAATCGTTTACATCTGTCTTTTTGACTTTTTAAATAACTTATATGCTACGAGATGTTCTCACTTTTTTGGGCCACCCTGTACATATGAAAATGATTGTGTCTTGCCATCACTTTATTCTTAATCAAATGATCTATGTATTTCCCTCACAGTTGCTAAAGTGTTGCCTACAGTATATTTATTTTAAGTTCACCACCTTAAGCTTTTCTAGAATGAATCCTATTTGACATTTATCATCACAATTTGTATATAAACCATACACTTCTTTTATTTTATAATTTTGTCCCTTGTGCAGTGGCAGCCAAATGTATGTCCTATGGATGTGTGTTGTTATTTGTGGGTTTTTGTGCATTGTGGGGCATGTTTACTAAAGGATAGCGTGGGGTTAGCATGGGATTAGCATGTGGTTTTGGTGCAGTGCCGAAAAGTAGCATGGGGCCCCATGCCAAAAACCCCATGCTATCCTTCTGGTTCATGTCAGAGTGGCAACCGAGCAGGATGTGAAGCATTTCCACCACGGTGCAGCTAGCAAGCTTATTTGTATCCTGTGCTACCTATGCTCAGTGGGCTGTGTTAGTTGCTCCCACAGCCAGTTGCCACTTTGCAGTGTCGTAACTGCAGTGGGATGAAGCACCCACGTCCCTGCAGTTAGCCAAAAGTCCCACACTGGTAACGCAGCCCACATACGCATTACCAGCACAGGGCTTAATAAACATGCTCTTGTGTGTGTTTGACCTGAGTCCATGATACTCCTTTGCAGTAATTCTCTTTCACTGGATCCTTTCCTTTTTCTTCTAAAAGCAAAGGTGATAGACCCACCTAAGGCAAAACACATTTAAACAAAACACAGAACAGTGCTGTTCCTGTGATTCAGTTATTGTGGTTCATAGAGATTTGGATTCAAGTCTTCTGTGCAACAAGCCAGCTGGGCATACCATGGAGGCAACTTGCTTGATCCCAATGAATGAGGAAAGATAGCTGCATTTACTGTTGCAGTTTATATCAGCTAAAGGAGCAGAGCTTCTGGATGTCAATGACAGAGATTTCTTGGGAGGGAGGGTGGTGGTCTGGCAATAGGGACAAGTGACTTGAGTGCCATGCACTATTCATTCCTATGAGCAAGGGAGCGAGGCATACATGTCAGTGTTCTTGGGCTCACTGTGGTTGCTTCATCCAAGGCTCTGTATCCTCCTAAGTTCATCCTTGGGTACTTAATTACTTGGGTATCGTACTATCCTGAGTGGAGCAATATATAAAATGAAAAAAAGGGGACGAAACAAATTGGAATAACTGCAGGTTTAAGCAACTAGCTTTCCAATTAATGCTACAAAATTATGATTTTCCTTTCTATTCTCCATCAAATCATAATTCTTATTCTGGTGAAAATTAAGCCTGCCATTAATACATTACATCACAAAGCTTTCCTTGAAATACAGATTTTTAAGTACATATCAAAACAGATGAAACTATTGTAGAAGTGAATTCTCACTGAAATATGAACCTGAATGAAAGTAATATTATGAAGATAAAAATAGGCTTAAACATTACTTGGAATGTTTTGGGCTGGCTTCTCCATCCTTATGTGGCATTAAATTTGGGTATCAGGTCATGCTCTGTGTCAGTCTGTATGCTACTATCCATTGCTGATAACATAGAACATTCTTATTTAGCTGTTTTTTTCTCATATGCTGTGAGCATAGAAATGTAGACAAAAATGCAATGTACACAGTAAGAGTAAAGCTGCTACCAGAAAGCATACAGTAGTATTAGATGTCATGTCTCTGCAACGCAGTACACTTTAAAGGCAATCATGAAAGTATCTGGTGGATTGCAAACTTATTAAAAATCTGGCCATCACACGCGGCACAGATAGAAAGAATCCACGTATTTCGTTCCTCCTGCATTGAAGTAGGGTGCAAAGTATGCACTAGGAATCATACATAGTGACATGATTATATAGTCCTCATGCATAATTTCTCTCAGCTGACCTGCCTTTTCCTATTTCTTTTAATGCATAAAGGTAGGCACACCATGAAAGCGGGTGCTTTTAGTTGTAGAAAGCGTGATGAGGGGGGGGGGAGGCAATAATCAGCCCACAATGGTTTGCATGTAAACACCAGTTTTTCCAAGTAATCCGTTTCATTATTGCCTACATGTGCTTATTATAGGTTCCTCAGCCCATACTCACGATGAATGCTACTGTTAAAAAGTATTGAATTTAGCAATACATTTCAACGCATATTGACAAATACAAAAACTAGGGGGATGATATTCAACCTATAGTAGTCAATTATTTTCTTTAATGTTGGCTACTGTGGGTAACAAAATCAAGATATTCAGAAGCAATATACAGATAGAAGGGAATTTTAGAAATCCCTCCAAGTGCAATCTGGGACATCTAAGCTAGAACGTCTGGAAAAATGCAGGCACATCCAGGTGCAGACATGATTTCACAAACCTAGACATGTCTGATAGGGACATCTGCAGGAGTGTCTACTTAGACATCCCCAGAACTGTATTTCAGTAGTAGAATAGAGTAGTGGTTTAGGAACAGGGCTGCCAGGGTTCAAATCCTGCTGCTGCTATTGTTGAAATTGTGCTGAGTACTGGGGATGATGGAGTGCCTTCTCCTCTACACCCTCTGGATGTTTTTCAGCTAAAATGAGCACTTTTCAGATGCCTGTTCACTATTTGTGCTTCGGAGCAGGTCTAGGGTTAGATGTGATGCCAGATGTCCATGGCATTTCTGTTATCAGGCACAGACATCTTGGTCCCTGGGTATGCCCTAACTATGCCTTCAGGCTCCTGGGAACACCCTGACCATTCCTCCTCCATGCCCCTGCTAATATTTGGGCATCCCCACAGCCATCTTCTAAAATGGATCTGGAGACAGTCTCTGTGCTTTGGATGTCTGTATGCCCATATCTGGATGTCCAAAGCATAAATAGGGCTTCTAAAATGACCCCCACAGTGTCAGCCAGTGAATATCTGGATTATGTGGGCAGGGCCGCCTATCCATTGTGCGAGAATGTTGTTCACACAGGACCCCGCACCAACAACATCTCACATAATCGGCACCGGCAGCAGCAGCAGCAGAGTCGGCTTTAGAGGGTTCCCAGCAGGCCCCGGCTCACCTTTGACAGCACCAAGGTGAAGAGTGCCATTTTTCTTCACTTCGACAGCTGTGTTGTACTATAGGCTGCTAGCGAGCGAGGTCTAAGGGAGTTTCCTGTTTCCTGGCACTCAGCGCACCAGCTCTTCACTTCGGCACTGTCAGAGGTGAGCCAGGGCCTGCCAGGAGCCCTCTAAAGGCAGTCGGACAGCTGTGAGGCTTTTCAGGGGGGAGGGAGCCCTAGGACTGGAAATAGCTGATGGGGGGCTAGGGCTGGAAATGGGCTGAGTGGAGGGGCTTGGACTGGAAATGGGCTGATGGAGGGCCTAGGATTGGAAATGGGATGAGTGGGAGGGGGGCTTGGACTGGATATGGGCTGATGGAGGACCAAGGACTGGAAATGGGCTGATGGAGGGGCAGCGGAGGCCAAGAGAGCAAATAGAATGCTAGGTATCATAAGGAAAGGAATGGAAAATAAAACAAAAGATATTATAATGCCTCTATATCGTTCCATGGTGAGACAGCACCTTGAATATTGTGTGCAATTTTGGTCGCTGTATCTTAAAAAGGATATAGCATTATTAGAAAAGGTTCAGAGAAGAGCCACCAAAATGGTAAAGGGGATGGAAGGATACTCCTACGAAGAAAGGCTAAAAAGGTTAGGGCTCTTTAACCTGGAAAAGAGACGGCTGAGGGGAGATATGATAGAAGTCTATAAATTAATGAACGGAGTGGAACGGGTAAACATAGATCAATTGTTTACGTTATCAGAATATAGAAAGACTAGGGGACAAGCAATGAAGCTGCAGGGTAAACTATTTAAGACTAATAAAAGAAAATATTTTTTCACTCAACGTGTAATCAAACTCTGGAATTTGTTACCGGAGGATGTAGTAAAGGCTGTTAGTGTAGCTGGGTTTAAAAAAGGTTTGGACAAGTTCCTGGAGGAAAGATCCATAAACAATTATTAAGAAGGGACCCAGGATATCAATGCTTGACTCAGTACAAGCATTGTGGAACCTGTGTCTTTTGGGGAAACTTCTAGGTACATATGACCTAGATTGGCCACTGTTGGAAACAGGATACTGAGCTTGATGGACCTTGGTCTGACCCAGTATGGCATATCTTATATTCTTATGTTTTTATGGATAGGACTGGAAATGTCTGATGGGGGGGGGGGGGGGTTAGGATTGGATATGGCCTGATGGGGGTGCTTGGACTGGAAATGGACTGATGGGGGGCTAGGATAGGACTGGAAATAGCTGATGGGGGAGCTAGGGCAGGAAATGGGCTGATGGGGGCTATGATAGGACTGGAAATGGCTGATGAGAGGGCTGGGATAGGTCTAAAAATGGCTGATGGGGGACTAGGATTGGAAATGGCAGATGGTGGGCTAGGATTGGAAATGGGCTGCTGCGAGAATGAGGACTGGAAATGGGCTGATGCGAGGGATGGGAGAATGGGACTAGAAGGGAACGGATGCTGGGTGGGGCTGGAACTAGAAGGGAGCTGATGTTGGTGGAGGACTAGAAGGGGATGGGGCTGGGTGAGTGAGGATGGAGAGGGGAAAAGATATTTTATGTGGGAGGGAAGAAAACTCTACAATTGGCCAGGTATTAGGAGAATAAGTGAGGACTGAGGATGGATGGGTGAAATTTGAGTGGATGAAAAAGGAATAAAGGAAAGAGCTAAATGGGAAAGATCAGTATGTTAAAGCAAATGTAGAGAGAGAATGGAAAAAACTTAGAAGAGAGAAGAAAGGACAAATGGACAGCAGACAATGGAGAGTTAGCAGAAGACATGAAGAAACCAGAAGAAAGCGACTGGAGTAATTACAACTGAAAAATAAAATCCATAAACAACAAAAGGTAGAAAAATACTTTTTTATTTTGAATTTATTAACTGGAATATATCAGCTCTGGGAAATGTGCATTGTCAACGTCTTTGCGTTTTGTTTAGTACAAGTGGAAATTAATTTATAGTTTTATTTCTCCAGTGTTGTTTTACATTCCAAGTTTGGCTTTTGGGGTTCCCAGTTTAATTATTGTCTTCCTATTTCTAAGTTGTGATCCCTTGTTCTTTGTTTGGTGAC
The DNA here is from genome assembly GCA_033557465.1 of Ichthyophis bannanicus. NCBI lineage: Eukaryota > Metazoa > Chordata > Amphibia > Gymnophiona > Ichthyophiidae > Ichthyophis > Ichthyophis bannanicus. The sequence goes on along the minus strand of CM066033.1, from coordinate 2,841,569 downwards.
AGTCTATGTTCTGCATGTGTAACTGAGTTGAGGTATTTTGTTTATGTAGTCTCTATTTGACATTGCCACTTGTTCTCTTTCCCCAGTAGGAGATGTATTGGTATTCTCTGAGATGTATTGGTTTAATATTTACAGTGTTGCCTTTTGATAGGTAGGGTTTGGTGCTTTGTGAGTCCTGGTAGTATTGTTATGATACAGCGGATTTGCTCTGGGTTCCAAATTGGCAGTGTTTGTACTGCATCCTAATCTGCCTGGCAGTTGGCACTGGAGTACAGTAATGTAGAAATCTGGTAGTCTTTCTTTATCCATACACTCATTAAGAGGCATGTTTACTAGAAGTTAGTCACACGTTAACATTATGCAAATATGTATGCAAATGAGGGCCCTTAATGAGTTTCCGCACATAACCCCGCACCCCCCTTGGGCCGCCCCTGTATGTGGGCACTATCCAGAAAGTCACGATCATTATCCGAATAGTGGTGATATTCATCCCCTATCCAGATAACTTACCTGAATAACATTTAGGACAACGTTTTTGCAGTCCTGAGTTACCTGCCAAAAATCACCGCTATCCAGATAAACTCTGTCTCTGCCCCAGCTCTGCTCCCAGACTGTCCTGACACGATCCAGATAGTACCCCAGAATGTCTGTCTCAGCAGCATTTATCCATGTAGCAGGTACTGTTACGTGGATAAATGCTTTTTGAATATCAGCCCCCTGGGTATTTGCAGTGCTACGTCAGTTAAAGTAGCATGTCTCACTAGCTATAGTAAACCAGGTTGTATTGTTGTTGAGACTTGACTTCCACTACAACTGTGCTGTATGAAGGCTATTTTGAATTGCCCACATGGTTTGCATTTGTTGGGGTACTTTTATACCAGGAACACTGCAGATAATTTTCAAAGATAAGCCATCTATGTTGTTTCTCTTTGAAAATTTGCAATCATCAAGTATGTATGTATATATGTTTGTCTGTATTTAGCTCATATTTATCAGTGTGGGCAACTAAGCAGGGTCAAAATAGAGAACATACATTTGAAAAGTGAATGTTGGCATGCTAATGTCCAACCCCAAACTAAAAATAAGCATAAGTATATTTCTTTTTTATTTGGCTAAAGGTACTGTACATGTTTCTGAAAGCCAAACCTACTTTTACCGAGACAAAGAAAGACACTTTTTATCTAGATAAAGTAACATATTTAAATTATTTTCAAAAATTGTCCTCAGAGGTGAAACTTCTACATTACAGGATTATCAGTTGTAGATGAAAAAGCTAGCAAATGTCACTTTTATATAATGCCTGCACAAACTGTGAAATGTTTGTCCTGTGTTCTAATTAGGTGTCCCTTGTTCATCTTCTGAAGACAATCCGTTTACTGCGTCTCTTACGTCTCCTTCAGAAGCTGGATCGTTATTCACAGCATAGCACAGTGGTCCTTACTCTCCTCATGTCTATGTTTGCATTGCTGGCTCACTGGATGGCTTGCATCTGGTATGTCATTGGGAAAATGGAAATGGAGGCAAATAACCGCCTCACTTGGGACATAGGTAAGATTCTCTTTTTAAAAAGCCATTATCAAACCTTTCAGCTTTCTCTTTTTAAAATCATGGATAAGATGTACATTCGCTGCAATTCATGAAAAAGTAGAGGTCTGTTGGAAAGCAGTTCCAGATAACATTGTTTGCAGCTGGGCTTCTTCTTGGCCGGAAATGTGAAAATTACCTTTCATGAACTCCTTTCTATGCATATGTTTGCAAGCATTGCTATCTCATGCTACCCATTACTGCACCAAAACTCAGAAAAAATTTACCAGTGATTTTTCCTAAATATATAAGGGGTAGATGTACTAAAGTGTTGCAATTTGGGTAAGCTATTTATTTAAAAACACATTTATTAACTGCTACAACTGATTATAGTATAAACCATTCTAAAACTGGCTCAAATGTTTTTGTGCAAAATTCATCAAATATCATGTTATGCAAAAATGGTGGCTGCTTTTTTTACTGTGTTACTTACTCAGTAGTGTAATTATTGCACAATAAAGTATTAAGGTCCTGTGCCCACTGGATGCCCCTTATGCATCCTCTATGGAGTCCACCTGGACACCATAAATTCTATAGAGCAGGCCAAGATGCAGGAAGCCTCAAACTGGAAATGAACAGGGTGATTCAGCCATGTTATAATGCCCTAATGGGGAAAAAGGCTGTACCAGTGAAGTGATCTGAACATTTGTCATCTCTGGATTGCTTTCCCTGACAAACCTATCTGACCAGCAGTCATCCTAAGAATGAATTATCTACAACCTCTCTTTGACAAACTCTTATTCTAAAATTTCCTTCCCTGGAGTACCTATTTGACGGTGTTACAGTCCTTGGAGTTCCTGTCTGATTAGGCTTGCCGTGGAGTTGTGTTGGGACCCCCTGTGATTTTGAACCATGAAGCTTTGCACATTAAAATGTGTATACCATGGTTTCTGCAGCATATAAGGGTCCCAACTATAAACCACAGAGAATATATATCAGTTGATTGTGTTTCTAAATCTTATTTGCTGTGCTTAAACAATTTTTCATGTTTATGACCTTTGCCACTTTGTTTTATATGCATCCTAAAATAAAAGATTACCATATTGGAAAGTTCTCTGTTGTCTGATTGATCTTTGGAGTTTGAACAGCAGGAGGACCTGACATAACATCCCATCACCTAAGTAAACATTAGGACTTTAATAAGATATGCATTGCTTTACTAACAGTAGGCCACTATAACTATCTTTTTATTCCCCCAAAAGAACACACCACAAACAATAGATTGATGGCATTTTATTTTGCAGTCACACAGTCATCAGGGAATAACAGATTTAGTTAGTGGTGGATTTATATTCCTGATTGCTTTAGGCATGTGGATGCTGGCTGCTTCCTCCCCTCCCCCAAAATACAACATGGTGCAATTCAGCAGCTGATGACATAAAACAAGCAATTCACATACTAGGATTACTGCTCAACTGGGGCAGCTGCCCAAGGGCACTTACCTACTCTCCCTATAGGTAAATCTACCCTTATTGAGGAAGAGAAAAAAACAAGCCAGTATGATTTTTATCTTCTTCCATCTCTTTTTAGTTCTACAGTAGATATAAATCTTGTCTCTTTTGAATCTTACAGGAAAAGTAATTCATAATTATTTTTCTTTGGACCTGATTCTGATTTATCATAGTTTCCCTGAACAAAGAGCACAAGATTAGCATTATGCTGGCTGGAATGTGAAAATATGTTACAGGTAATAATTTTAAAAATTTGCATACGGAAGTGCATTTCACCCATGTAAAAATGTGGTTCCTTATCGTCCCTACAGTCTAGTCCCGGAAACTCTGGGGTTGTGATCCTCTTCCAGCAGCTTGGAGACTGATCAGCGTCATTCTTTGATGACACTGGTATAAGGATACAGGCACCACCTCCTCCCTCCAGTTTAGATCAGTCTCCAAGCAGCTGGAGGATGTGAGCCGGAGTCCCGGCTCACTAGAGGAACAATTAAGGACATTTAGAGAGAGTTAGGTTAAATTTGGGGGTTTAAAATACCTTTAGATTATTATTACTTTAATTTCAAAAGTTTCTAGTAGTTCACAATTTCTTTGAGGGGAGGTTTAAATTTTAGGGGGATATACCCTTAAGATTTGGACGGCTAAGGACTTCTCTCCCTCTCTTCCTCCCTCTGTAATAGAGGACGGGCTGAGGAGGAACGGTTGGACCCTGGGTACAGGTCAGCGAGACCGGATTGGTAATTTTGAGAAGGAGCCCTCCCCCGGCGCTACACAGAAGGGATTGCCTGTTTACGCTTGGGGGGACAGGGCAGAAGGGAGCCGATTGCCTGTTGACGCTTGGCGGACAGGGCAGAAGGAAGCCGCGGTACCTCCATGAGTCTTGAAAGACTAGAAAAGGGGACTGTTACTTCTGGAGAGAGATCTGCAATTGTGAGTATATACTTCTGGGAATTTTCTGATTAATTAATCTGTGAACCCACTATTTTTTGTTAAATCAGTCAGGGCCTAGTAGCAGCAGTTTAAGTTTACATTTAAAACTCAGAAGAGAGCTTTCTGGTTAAATTTCATACCAGCAGAGAGCTTGTAGTTTAAATTTAATAGTCATTCAGGGCCTAGCATCAGCAAAGCACTTTTAGTTTAAATTTAAAACACAGAAGAGAGCTTTCTGGTTAAATTTAGAACTCAGCAGAGAGCTTGTAGTTTAAATTTCATAATAAGTTAGAGCCTAGCAGCAGCAAAGAGCTATAATTTAAATCAAATAAGAATATAGATTAGCACAAAAGGCAAAACAGGGTCAGTACTCTTTAAGCAGCAAATAGTCTTCTAGAGACATTTACAAAGGTCTGATGTCCTCTAGTAGCACCCCACATCTTGACTCCATCACCATAGCCAACAAACATAGCACCATTAATCTGCTTTACCGGGCTCTTTTCCCCTCACCAGATGACCTAGCCACAATTTTTGACCTCGCCTGCAACCCCCCAAACCCACGCACACCCAAATGGGTATTAGGTGACTTCAACCTCCCTGCTGTCCAAGACACTCACAGCAAAGCCTTCCTCGATGCCCTAGAAATGCTAGGATACACCCAATTAGTTAACGCACCAACTCACATCAAGGGAAACATGCTTGACATGATTTTTGCACCATCAGCTTCTCTCCACTCCACCTACGACCCTAAGATTACTATAAGCCCAGTACCCTGGTCTGACCATAGCTTAATCAAATTCTCAATGCCAGGATGCCCTGAGCCCACCATCCCCCAGTCCCCAGACAAATCTCATGCCTCAACCCCTAAGACATTCCGTCCATTTAACAAAGATGAAATCCTAAAAAAAGCACACCTTCTACTTAACACACCTGAACAGAGCCTCAATGATATGATTACAGCCTGGAACTCCAACCTAGATGCCAGAATTGTCCTGCCCTCCATCACCAGAAAACCCTGCAGGAGAACAAAAGCGCCATGGTACTCACCCGAGATGAAGTCCCTACAGCTGCTCAGACGTCTCAAAAAGTGCTGGAGGCGCTCAAGATCAACTGAGAGTCATGAAGCATACACCACTCACCTAGCTAAACATCGTGCAGAAGTCTCGACAAGCATGAAATGATATTACGCTGAAAGGCTGCACCATTCATTGAACAAGCCACACGATCTCTTTAGCATTGTCAGCTCATTAGCAAAAGAACCTTCCCCCAACCAACCTAACCATCCTGACCCCCAAGAATATGCCGAATACCTCCTAACCAAAGCCAGTCAGGTCAGCGTATCTTCCGGTACCTGTGCCCTGGATGACAAATCCGGGCTGCTCCCTTCCTCTACCTTAACCTCTGACTTAACCATCGTCCAACAAATGCTCAGGTCATTCACAACCCCATCCGCTAGAGAACTCCAAGACATAATCAACAGCATAAACACCACCACAGCACCGAATGATCCTTGCCCAGCACAATGGATAAAAACACTACGTGTTGAACTCAGCCCATTCCTTACCAATCTTATTAACACATCCTTCCTGACCGGAACCTTCCCCAACAGCCTGAAGCAAACTTCAATCAGACCCCTGCTCAAAAACAACAGACTTGACCCTGCCAAAATGGACTCCTACAGACTCATATCAAGCATCCCGTTCCTAGCCAAAATTATGGAAAAAATAGTCCAACGACAACTAGACCACCATATTGAAAACAACTCACCCCTGGACCCCTGCCAACACGGGTTCCGTGAGTCACATGGGGTTGAAACCCTTTTAACCATGTTATTCAATACCCTTACCGTAGGCATTGACAACCTCAGACAAGCCTTTGCTCTCATTTTCCTAGACATCGCGGCTGCCTTCGATTCCGTCAGTCACGACCTACTTCTCTCCCGCCTTGCCGAGAAGGGAGTGCATGGCACTGCGCTATTATGGTGTACATCATACCTAAATGAAAGATGACAACATGTTCGCTCCGGCCCCTCCAGATCAGATCCATTTCTTCAAACGAACGGTGTACCACAAGGGTCCTCACTTTCAGCCCTTCTTTTCAATGTTTACATGCAACCCATCTGCGCCTTCATTAGATCCTTCCACATCAACTGTCTAATTTACGCTGATGACGTTCTGATGTACACGAAAATATCAACTGAGCACCCAGATCTCTCCCGCCTCTCCTCATGTTCGACGTGGTTACAGGCTGGCTACACACCCAGAAGCTCAAAATAAACTTCAAAAAAACAGAAGTCCTATTCGTCTGAAGAGACCAAGCATTCACTCCACCATCATCCATAAAAGTACGTGATGTTGAACTCTTCGCCAAACCTACAATACGATACCTCGGTATCATTCTCGATCAACACCTCAATATGAAGGAGGAGATATCCAACATGGTAAAGGCAGCATATCATAAAATCCGAACACTGCGCCACATTAGACAACTGCTAGACCCGGTTTACTTCAGAACAGTATTTCAAGCTCTGGTAATGCCTCATTTCGACCACATTAACTCCATACTGCACGGACTTCCAAAGAGCACTCTACATCCCTTGCAGCTGGCAATGAACGCTGCAGTGAGAACTCTACATGGAGCCTCCAGAAGAGACCACATTTCCCCCATACTAAAACACCTACACTGGCTCCCCGTTCACTACAGGATTTCATCTAAGATCCTCACAATGACTTTCAAGGCCATCCATAATTGCACGGCCACCTCCCTCTCTGACCTAGTCCAGATAACCCTCCCCCAGCAGGACAAGGAGATCAGCTGCTACTAACACTCTCATCCTTCCCAAAGCCGTCATTAAATGCTCCAAGACTACAAGCAACCGTGCCTTTGCCTTCTACGCACCCTCCTGCTGGAATGCTCTTCCACCTGACATCCGCGCCATCAACAACCTTCCTCAATTTAGGAAAGCGCTGAAACGTCACCTATTTACCCAGCACTTCTCCATCCCAAATCACAGCTCCCAGCCACCACCCCTCATGTCCAACTCTCACCGCACGAGTCCCCTGTCCACAACACCACTTCCCGAACTCACCTCTATTTAATTGTCAGAATGTTATTGCCGTATCAACTGTACTTACTGACGAGATAGATGTAATAAGCCTGCATACCTAATTGTAAATAGTTGTTACCTGTTTACCTGTTAACCTGTTATCCATGTTTTATTTACCCTGTTTATTGTAAGTGCTTTGAAGTACCCTCTTTGCACAAATACGTTCCCTGTAAACCGTGCTGATAATAAATAGTGCGGTATAGAAAAACAATTAAATAAATAAATAAAAGAGAACTTCTACCTAGGGGGCAAGAGACCTGTGAAACCTTTTCAATAAGTGTAAACACCAGGTGGCAGATCAAAAGGCCATTTTGAAAGACTCCTTCTATCCAAGCAAGGACTGTTAATCATCCAGGAAGTTGGTCAGAGCTTACCTCAGCAGCACAGGCATAAATAGCTCAACCAGAGCCCTGTGATCCTCAGTCTTTTTTTTTTTAAGACTTTTATTTTCATTTTGCAACAAACAAAAGAAACAACACACCAAAGGAGACAAAACAATTATACAATAAAGAAACGTAAACCCAATTACCCCCCACCCCCATGCTTCTTCTCTAGCTGATTATGTCAGCATGTGAGCGCTTCCAAACAACAGTGATTATACATCAAAACAATCAAAAGAGTATCTGCGATACAGAATAATCATGGGACAAAGATATATACAAATTTAGACAGTCAGATGAGAGCATTGAGCAGAATGTACATAGTCATTGAGCATCTTCCATTTAGACCGATGATGAGGAGTCTGAATGGGGGAAGCAAACATACGAGGTATTTGTTCATATTTACTGTAGAGACAAACTTGATTCCACCATTCATTGGGGCTCAGCTGGGAGCTATTTTTCCAGTATTTCGTAATTAGGGAAATAGCAATGCCAAGCATAAAGTCCAAAAGGAAGTGAGCCGTTTTTGGAAGAGAGGGGATCCCCGCAGCTGAGCGAAGTCCCACTATCCTCCAAGAAAGGGGCTCTTGAAAGTGCAAAATAGACTGGATACGACCCCAGACCCGACGCCAGTAATACTGTAGTGCGGGACATTCATACATAACATGAGGTAGTGAACCAATGGCCGCATGACATGTCCAACAACTATTGCCCTGAGTAGTGTTCCATTTGGCTAATCTATCAGGAGTGTAAAAACACCGGTGGGCTAGAAAGAAGAGTGTCTGAGTGAGTGAGGCGGATCGGGAGACCCGTGTCACTCTACTCCAGACAAGGCTCCATTGCTCCGGGGTCAAAGTCACATGCAATTCTCTCTCCCATGCTTTCTGCGCTATAGGGGTATCCCTAGTTATAGCATTACATAAGGTTTTGTAAAAATTGGATGCTACACCCGGTGAACTACCGATAGATCGGATAGTCTCCAACCAACCTTGTGTAGGGGAGGCCGATGGCGGGAGCACCTTAGCACTCCGAAGGCAATGCTGAAGTTGCACCAACTGAAAGTAGTGTTTCGCTGGGAGACCAAATTCAATTTGCAATTCACTAAAAGTTTTCCAGCGATCTTCATGGAACAACTGACTAGGAATCCAAATGCCCCTAGTGTACCAGGGGCTCCACGCCATCGGCTTATTTTGTATTCGAAATCGAGTGTTGTACCAAAGTGGGAGCTTGTCTAACGGACAGAGTCGGGAGTCTAAAGATTGCATGAGATTATTAAAGGCACCTAAGGTGTCTAAAAGCATTGGTGGAAAGTGGGAGTCTGATGGGAGAGTCATACCAGGGAGAAAAGTAAGAGGAATCGGTTTGCAAAGGTCCTCTTCTATGTCTAGCCACACAGGTCTACTCGGTACTGGATCTTCCAGCCAACGAGCGCCTTGTTTGAGAAGAAAAGATTGATGATACTTCAGGAAATCAGGGAATCTGACACCCCCATTTTCCTTATCTGCTTGCAGCTTATGTTTCGCTATCCTAGGTGTCTTGTTTTGCCACAAGTATCTAGTCAGAAGGCCCTCTATATCTTTATATATACGTCGAGGGAAGAGACAGGGCAACATTTCTAAGATATAATTCACTTTCGGAACAATCATCATTTTTATGGTTTCTAATCGACCCCACCAGGTAAGTGTTAAAGGAGTCCAGCGGTGAGTAAGCGCCCGGACTTTAGAGGTTAAGTCTTTGGCATTGAAGGAGATAGTGTCTTCCAAAGGAGAACAATAGTGAACCCCAAGGTATTTGACCATGCGAGGTTGCCATAAGAAGGGGAAGGGTTGCATATCTGCCTGATGAAGCAAAGGATTTAATGGAAAGGCTACCGACTTGGTCCAATTTATCTTATAACCGGACAGTTGTGAGTATTTACCGATTTGCTCTAGGACAGCCGGTACTGAGTCTATAGAGACAAAAAGCATAAGATCATCAGCATACGCTGAAATTTTGATTTCCCTATGGGTGAAGGGGACTCCATGAATCTCCTCCGATTGCCGGATTAGTAAAGCCAAGGGTTCGAGTGCAAGATCGAAGAGAAGTGGAGACAGTGGGCATCCCTGGCGAGTGCCGCGTTGAAGGGGAAAAGGCTGAGACTTTAAAGCATTGGCACATATACTGGCTGTAGGCTGTGCGTACATGGTGCGAAGACAACGGAGAAAACCTTCCCCGAATCCGTACCAGCGGAGGACTGCAAACAGGAAGGGCCACTCTAAGCGATCAAAGGCCTTCTCAGCATCAAGTGAGAGGCCAACAAATGGGCGATCAAGATTAACTGCGGTAGTCAGTACATGGCATAGAGTCCGAGCATTGTCAGCAGTTGATCTACCAGGAATGAAACCGCATTGATCTGGGTGTATTAAGGTAGGCATCCTATCCGAGAGCCGGGTAGAGAGAATGGTGGCAAAGATTTTATAGTCCGCGTTTAGGAGGGAAATTGGACGATAATTAGCTGTTAGTTGCGGGTCTCTCCCCTCTTTCTCAAAAACTACTACATTTGCCATTGAAAAGGACCCAGCAGGAGAACCCTCCTCGGCCAGAGCAGAAAAATAAATTTTCAAAACTGGAGCTAAGTCAGCGTGAAAGGTTTTGTAGAATTCAGCAGGGAGACCGTCTGGGCCTGCGGCTCGACCTGAGGCACATTTCTTGATAGCAGAATGAATTTCTGAGACAGTAAATGGTGTGTCCAAGGCCACTCTATCTTCGTCAGATAGGGTCGGTCTTTGTACCCCTGAAAGTAAGCGTTCAAATACATCTGGCTCAAAATCACATTCAGATTGATAAAGCCGAGTATAAAAATCACGAAAGAGGTCTAAGATTTCGGTATCTTTAGTGACCAAGCCCCCCCCCGACGGATTACGGAGGGCGGTAACACGCTTGGCTTCTTTTCGACCTTTTAGGGCATTTGCTAATAATTTGCCAGCACGATTATTTTCCCGATAATAGAGCCCTTGTTGTGATTCAATATTTTTAACAGCAGCAGTGTACAAAAGCTGATTGTATTGAAAACGCAAGCGCTGTAAACGGAGTAAAATACATGGGTCAGTACGGGACGTGAGGAGACGCTCCCCAGCTTGTATCTGCTGCTCTAGAATCAGTAATTGCTGCTTTCTTTGTTTCCCCTGCCGAATTTGATAGCTAGTTATAGTGGCACGGATAGATGCTTTAAAACCCTCCCACCAAGCCCAGCCCGCTGTGTCATGGGGTGAGTTAAAATGAAAATAATCTTGGATAGCGGCCTTTATATCAACCTGAAAATCCTTTTGACCCAGTAGGGATCTATCAAAAAACCAAGCTCGGGGAGAATCGTCCCGCGCAGTGACACGTAATGATAAAGATATGGCAGCATGATCTGAAATATGGAGAGGATGAGTCCTAGTCGTGTCTACTTGAGAAATCAGTGCTTTGGAAATGAGAAAGAAATCTATTCTAGATTGGGAGTGATGGGGGGCAGAAAAGAAAGTGAACTCTAAGTCGGAGGGGTGAAGCAGCCTCCATATATCTACCAGCGCAAGATCTTGCATCAGAGCTGTAAGGGTAGCAAGACTCTTGGGTGGACTACTCGTTCTAGGCGGCTGTCTATCTATCAGAGGGTCTAACACTTGATTAAAGTCACCACCAAGTATTAATGGAGTATTGGCAGAGGCCTGTGCCAACTGCGCAATACTTGCATAGTAAGCAGGGTTGTCCACATTCGGGGCATAAATGCAAATACATGTAAATTCACTATCTCCAACCTTAAGATGTACTCGGGCCCATCTACCCTCCTTGTCAGCGCTAGTATCAATTACAGTAGCTTGCAAAGATTTCTTAACCAGAATGGCTACCCCGCACCGTTTGGAAACGGCGGGAGAATAGGCAGCCACCATGTAAGGCTTAACATTGAGTTTCAGTGTTTCAGCAGAGTTTAAGTGCGTTTCCTGAAGAAACGCTAAATCAGCATGCTCATGGCTAAGATAGCTAAGGATTTTCTTTCTTTTGATGGGACTATTAATGCCCTTTACGTTGAGTGATAAGATTTTACATAAAGCCATTCAGACAAGTTAAAAATTCTGAGCATGATAGCGCACCTAATTTCACAATGTCCCTCATATGGACTGTATCTGGCTGTACATATGGCATAAAAGAAAATAAGCTTAGATAATACAATGAAGCGCCCCACATTAAAAAAGAAAAACCGCAGCGCGGTAGAGAAGAAGCAGAACCCCAAAAATTACTGGCGACCATGTGTCTGCGGGGAGAAGCCCCGAGAAGGCCGAAATTGAAAAAACACATAACCTGTAGGACTGTGCGTGCTCCGAATCCGACCGAGGCACACATCATGGAGGGATAGGAGACCACAAAACAAAAGTCATAGAAAGAAAGTAAGAAAGTCCAGGTAGTCTCTGTGCTTGACTATGACCGCCGCATCGGGCCCTTCAAAATGGCGGACAGAGCCGGCAAATAAAAGTCCAAGTCGTTAGATTAGCGCATCTGCTCTGCTTCTTTGGAGTCTAAAAATGTTGATAGTAGATCAGGATCTTCGAATGACCTGGTTTGGTTGTGGAGAGTCACTCGGAGCTTCGCGGGATACAACAGGCCAAAGCGAGCCTGTAGCTGTTGAAGTCGAGGGCGAAAAGCAAGGAGTTTCTTTCGTCGGTCAACGGTAGGCTTTGCCAAATCAGGGAAGAAGGAGACTTTATGACCTTCAAATTCCAAATGATGGTTCGCCCGGGCAGCATTTAAAATTTGTTCCACTTGTTGATATCGTAGCAAACGAAAGATAATAGGCCGGGGGGTCGTTCGGTTGAGCGCCATGTGGGTAGGAACACGGTGTGCACGATCGATTTCCAGTTCTTTATGAAAGGTGATCTTCAGCAAGGAGGGAAGAGTATTGAGCAGGAATTCTCTCATATCTCCCGCTTCCACCCCCTCCGGTATTCCAATGAGCCTCACATTGTTGCGACGGGCTCGATTATTGCTATCTTCTAACTCCTTTTGAAGATTCTGTATCTGGCGCTCAGCCTTGTCCAGTGCGCCCAAGCGCACCGCGTGCGAGTCGAGGACCCCCGCCATATTGTCCTGCCGTAATGAGAGACTTTCAAGTCGGTCCTGGAGCACTCCAAAGTCTTCTCGCATGGCTCTAAGCGCTTCTCCATTGGACTGCACCAATTCCTTCACGCCGCGTAGTTCCTCCAAAATCTCCAGGTGCATTTCGGAGTTTTCACGAAATGGAACCATCTTCTGTGGGGAGGACACCTCTGTTTTGGAGCGTTTTCCGTGAGAAGAAGAAGGAGACCCGAAGTCCAAGCGCGCTGGTTTATGGGCCGCCATCCCCCCCGAGGTACCCCGGTCAGCCCGGAGCGAAATAGTAAGTTTGTATAGGTATTAAGTCAGGATTCTAAGTAGGCCTCTCGGGAGCTTCAGCGCGAAGCGTCTTACCCGCTGGACATCAGGCTCCGCCCCCCGTGATCCTCAGTCTTGAAAGACTAGAAAAGGAGACTGTTACTTCTGGAGAGAGATCTCCAATTGTGAGTATATACTTCTGGGAATTTTCTGAAAGGAACTCTTTTTATTAAAGCTAATTAATCTGTGAACCCACTATTTTTTGTTAAATCAGTCAGGGCCTAGTAGCAGCAGTTTAAGTTTACATTTAAAACACAGAAGAGAGCTTTCTGGTTAAATTTAGAACCCAGCGAGAGCTTGTAATTTAAATTTCATAATAAGTTAGAGCCTAGCAGCAGCAAAGAGCTATAATTTAAATAAAATAAGAATATAGCTTACCTCAGCCGCACAGGACAGGGTACTGTGTAGCAGCCCTCTTTTAATAAGTGTTATTTCCCTCCCTCCCTCCCCACACCCACCTACCCCTGGGATAATCGTACCTTTATAGGTACTTACATATTTTAAAAGACAGGAGGTGCTCACAGGTGAAGCTCGTTACCCAAATCAGTCATACACTAAGGACCTGAGATTAATTAAGCTTCAGGAACAAGGTATATTAAGCGTATAAGGTACAGTTTTATTTGCAACCCTTAGTAAGTAAAGGACTTAAAGATCTAAACAAAAATTTAAAACTAAGATGCAGACAGCAGTCCAGCAGCGAGATGGGGGCTTTCCAGTCTTTTGCATTGAGTGTCACATGTATGATTTTCTGCCAGTTGGTGAGAGGTCTTACGTGTGCACTAGGTGCAAGGAGCTCTTTGCTCTCAGGGAACGAGTCTGTTCTCTAGAGGCTAGAGTAGCAGACTTAGAAAACATAAGACAGACAGAGAGGTACATAGACGAGACCTACAGGGATATAGTCCTGAAGTCCCACCTCCAGTCTGGCAGCATCCCTGTTGCCATGGAGGAGAGAGGTCATGTGACAGGAGAGTATCACCCTGTTGTGGCAGGAAGTGATCCTGTAACTAGGACCTGTCCTTCAGGTGATGTAAAACCCTCTTGCACCGAGGAAGTTTCTCCAGGGCCATGTGCCCATGAGGGAAGGATTAGGACAGCCGTTATAGTTGGTGATTTGATCATTAGGCATGTAGATAGCTGGGTGGCTGGTGGACGTGAGGATCGCCTGGTAACATACCTGCCTGGTGCGAAGGTAGCGGACCTCACGCGCCACCTAGATAAGGTCTTAGATAGTGCTGGGGAGGAGTCTGCTGTCTTGGTACATGTCGGTACCAATGACATAGGAAAATGTGGTAGGGAGGTTCTGGAGGCTAAATTTAGGCTTTTAGGTAGGAAGTTGAAATCCAGAACTTCCAGGGTAGCATTCTACGAAATGCTTCCCGTTCAACGTGCAGGACCCAAAAGGCAGGCAGAGCTCCAGAGTCTCAATGCATGGATGAGACAATGGTGCAGAGATGAGGGTTTTGGATTTGTTAGGAACTGGGGAACATTCTGGGGAAAGAAGGGGCTCTTCCGAAGGGATGGGCTTCACCTTAACCGGGATGGAACCAGGCTGCTGGCATTAACCTTTAAAAAGGAGATAGAGCAGCTTTTAAACTAGATAATAGGGGAAAGCCGACAGTCACCCAAGAGTGGATGGTTCGGAAGAATGTATCCTTGAAGGATACTACCAAAAGCAGAGAGGTTCCAAAAAAGAGTAAAGTAGCCCAAATGCCCTCGAGTATGGAGCAGACAGAGCTTAAAGATCCCAAATTACCCATGTCTACCAATAGCTAAATTAATATGAATAAAATACAGTCTCTAAATTGCTTGTATGCAAATGCTAGAAGTTTAAAAAATAAGATGGTAGAGTTAGAATATATAGCACTAAATGAGAGGTTAGATATGATTGGAATATCAGAGACATGGTGGAAGGAGGACAACCAGTGGGACACTGTGATACCTGGGTACAAACTATATCGTAATGATAGAGCTGATCAAATTGGTGGAGGGGTTGCGCTCTATGTTAGAGAGGGCATTGAGACAGAAAGGATTAAAGTTTTGCAGGAAACAAAATTTGCTGTAGAATCTCTATGGATTGAAATTCCATGTAAAAATGGGAAGGCGATGGCAGTGGGGGTGTACTATCGACCAACGGGCCAGAATGAACAAATGGATGATGAAATGCTCAAAGAAATCAACGAAGCTAACACAAGTTACAGGGCGGTAATAATAATGGGTGATTTCAATTATCCCGGTATCGACTGGGTCAGTGTCACAGCAGGACATGCTAGGGAGATAAAGTTCCTAGATGACATAAATGACTGCTTCTTGGAGCAGCTGGTTCATGGACCGACCAGAGGGGAAGCCATATTAGACCTAGTCCTTAGTGGAACAACAGATCTAGTGCAAGAGATAAGGGTGTTGGGGCCACTTGGCAATAGTGATCATAGCATGATCGCCTTTGATTTAATTAGTGGAGAAGGGATAGTATGGAAATCCACAGTACTACCTTTTAACTTTCGAAAGGGAGACAATGATAAAATGAGGTAAATAGTTAAGAAAAAACTAAAAGGAGCAGTTGCAAAGGTTAAAGACTTACATCAAGCTTGGGTGTTGTTCAGAAATACTATCTTGGCAGCCCAGACCAGCTCTATTCCACGCTTTAAGAAAAGTGGAAGGAAGTCCAAAAAACTGCCATCATGGTTTAAAGGTGAGGTCAGAGAGGCTATTGCCAAAAAAGCATCTTTCAGGAAATGGAAAAAAGAGCCAAACGATGAAACCTGGAAACAGCATAAGCACTGGCAAGTCAAATGCAAGGCATTGATAAAGCAGGCAAAGGGAGAATTTGAGAAGAAGCTTGCTGTGGAAGCAAAAACGCGAAATAAAGATTTTTTCAAGTACATTCATAGCAAAAAACCTGTGAGAGAGTCAGTTGGTCCATTAGATGATAGAGGAGTTAAAGGGGCACTAAGAGGCAACAAGGCGATAGCGGAGAGACTTAATGAATTCTTTGCTTCGGTCTTTACTGAGGAAGATGTAGGGATGTTACCCATGACTGAAGTGGTATTTAAAGGTGCGGAAGAATTGAAGGAAATATTGATACATCGGGAAGATGTATTACAACAATTAGATAAACTGAAGAGTAGCAAATCACCTGGACCGGATGGTATACATCCAAGGGTGTTGAAAGAACTGAAATATGAGATTGCAGACCTGCTATTAGTAATCTGTGAACTATCATTAAAATCATCTGTAATACCTGAAGATTGGAGGATCGCCAATGTAACGCCAATTTTTAAAAAGGGTTCCAGGGGTGATCCGGGAAACTACAGACCGGTGAGCCTCACGTCAGTATCGGGAAAAATGGTAGAAACCATCATAAAGAATAAAATTACTCAGCATGTAGATAGTCATGGCCTAATGGGAGACAGCCAACATGGCTTTAGACAAGATTTTGTCTTACTAATCTGTTATGTTTTTTTGAAAGTGTGAATAAACAGGTGGACAAAGGTGAGTCGGTTGATATAGTGTATCTGGACTTTCAGAAAGCCTTTGACAAGGTCCCTCATTAGAGACTTTTGGCAAAACTAAAGAGTCATGGGATAGGAGGCAGTGTACTACTGTGGATCAAGAACTGGTTAAAAGATAGAAAGCAGAGGGTTGGGCTGAATGGCCAATTTTCCCAATGGAGAAAGGTGAATAGTGGGGTACCCCAGGGATCTGTGCTGGGTCCGCTGCTTTTTGACATATTCATAAATGACCTGGAAAGTGGAATAACGAGTGAGGTTATCAAATTTGCAGATGACACAAAACTATTTAAAGTTGTTAAAACCCAAGAGGATTGTGGAAAATTGCAAGAGGATCTTGATAAATTAGAAGACTGGGCATCAAAATGGCAGATGAAATTTCATGTGGACAAGTGCAAAGTTATGCACCTAGGGAAGAACAACCTAAACTATGGTTACACAATGCAAAGTTCCACATTAGGAACCACCACCCAGGAAAAAGATTTAGGCGTCATTGTGGATAACATGTTAAAACCCTCGGCCCAGTGTGCAGCAGCAGCCAAGAGAGCAAATAGAATGCTAGGTATCATAAGGAAAGGAATGGAAAATAAAACAAAAAATATTATAATGCCTCTATATCGTTCCATGGTGAGACCGCACCTTGAATATTGTGTGCAATTCTGGTCGCCGTATCTTAAAAAGGATATACAGTTATTAGAAAAGGTTCAGAGAAGAGCCACCAAAATGGTAAAGCGGATGGAAGGATACTCCTATGAAGAAAGGCTAAAAAGGTTAGGGTTCTTTAACCTGGAAAAGAGATGGCTGAGGGGAGATATGATAGAAGTCTATAAATTAATGAATGGAGTGGAACGGGTAAACGTAGATCGATTTTTTACGTTATCAGAATATAGAAAGACTAGGGGACATGCAATGAAGCTACAGGTTAAACTATTTAAGACTAATAAAATAAAATATTTTTTCACTCAACGTGTAATCAAACTCTGGAATTTGTTACCAGAGGATGTAGTAAAGGTTGTTAGTGTAGCTGGGTTTAAAAAAGGTTTGGACAAATTCTTGGAGGAAAAGTCCATGAACCATTGTTAAGAGGGGACCCAGAATATCAATGCTTGACCCAGTACAAGCATTGCGAAACCTGTGTCTTTTGGGGAAACTGCTAGGTACGTATGACCTAGATTGGCCACTGTTGGAAACAGGATACTGGGCTTGATGGACCTTGATCTGACCCAGTATGGCATATCTTATGTTCTTATGTTCATCTCTTATTGATTCTCTGCATCGGGGGAAAGTAACCCCGAGTGCGTGAATCAGTCAGCAGACCTGCAGCCTTTGGAGTGGTGCTGAGCTGAGAAGCGGCTCTGAGCGATCAGGTAAGCCGCGGGGTGTTTTTGGCGGTCTGTTGTTGTTCAGGGTCCGGTAGAGTCAGCAGGCCCATGCCACGTGGATTTCGGCGGGAAACGTTGGTAGCGGTAGCGGGGAGACAATCAAGCGTAGCTCAGCGCTACAGCTTCGTTTTGGTGGTTTTCTTCTGAGGTTCAGGTCGGGAAGGCTCCTGCTTAATTTTGTGCTAGTTTAAAAAAAAAAAAAGGCCCGGGGTAGGAGGGCTGCTTCGGGAAAGCAACTGTTGGGGGGCCTCCCTTTGAAGGGTGCTGGCTTCCGGGGGGGGGGGGACCTTAGGAGCATCAGACCTGAGGAAAGAGGGGGTCAAGTTGCCTGCAAAGGTGTTATGTTTACTCCGCGGAGTAAAAAGGTCTGCAGTTTCGGATGCCAGTGTCTGTAAAAGCTGTAGCCAAGCATCTGTTGCAGAACACGAACACTTGGATGTGGCAGAGGAGCGGGAGGTAGCTCTAGAGGAAGCTCTGTTGCCGGTGGTGGATTTAGCGGAACCATTACCGGGATCGTCCATGAGGCCGGATGGGCCGGTTGCTCAGGCGCCTGTGCCGGCGGATTTGGCCTCATTTTTCTCCCCAGGCTTTGTAGCTCGGCGGTGCACAAGGAGAAGGGTCCTCCGTGGCTGCTAGTCCCATGGGTGGGGGCTTGGGACAGAAGAGGCCAGGAACTCCGCTGTCAGTGGCTGCTTCGGCGGGTTTGCCGAAGACAGCAAGAGTGGAGATGGAAGGGCAGGGACATTCGGAGTTTTCGGATGATTTGCACACGGAAAAAGGGGAGCAGGATCCGGCGTTAGATGAGGAATTGGAAGAAGGAGAGATTGCTGAGCATGAGGGCCAGGCCAGAGTGGTGCGTATCTTTCGGAGAGTAGAGTTGCCCGCACTCATTTCGGAGATGCTTAAGGCGTTTAATGTACCGGTGTCGGGGCCACTGGAAGAGGCAACGTTAGAGGATCTGCTCTTACAAGCCTGTAGGAAGACACAAAAAGTGTTTCCTATGCATAGGGTAATAAAGGAAATGAATCAAGGTGAGTGGGACATGCCTGAGGCAACTCTCAAGGGCTCTAGGGTAATTTCTCGCCTATATCTGCTGGTGGAGCAGGACAAGAAAATCTTTAAGTCGCCGAGAGTGGATGCGGCTGTGTCTGCGGTGACTAAGAGGATGACAATTCCTGTGGAAGGGAGTGCGGCTCTGAAGGATGGTCAAGACAGAAAGCTAGATGCCTTGTTAAGGCAGGTCTTTGAGGTTAATGCTCTTTCCATTCAAGCGGCTATTTGTGGTGTTTGGGTGGCAAGAGCCTGTCTGCGTTGGGCTCAGCGAGTCCAGGGGGAGAGAATCGAGGACTCGGTGGGGGAAGCAGCTCGTTTGGAGTCCGGGGCGGCGTATCTCACGGATATCCATTATGACCTCATTAGGGGGCTATCGAACAGTATGGCTTCAGTGGTAGCAGCAACGAGATACCTTTGGTTGTGCAATTGGGCAGCGGATGGATCTTCTAAGGCCAGGTTAAGTAAGCTTCCCTTTAAGAGAAAGCTACTGTTTGGAGAAGATTTGGACAAGATAGTTAAGGATCTGGGGGAATCCAAAGGCGGGAGGCTTCCGGAGGATAAACAGAAACCGGGGAGGTTTCCGTCAGTGGCTAGAATGCCGCAAAGAGATTATCGTCGTTTTCGGTCATCCAGGTTTCCCCAGAGTCAGAGGGGTCATTTTCCCTATCGAAACCAGGGGTTTTGAGGTTTCCGAGGGGCAAGCAGAGGTTTTGTGGCCGCCTCTTTGGGTGCCAAAAGGCCGCAATGAAGTCAGGGAGGCCCAGGTGGACGTAGCAGTGGGAGGTCGTCTGCAAGAGTTTTACGCTGTCTGGGTCAAAATTACGTCCGATCAGTGGGTGTTAGAGGTGATTCGAGAAGGCTATGCATTAGAATTTTAGAAACCGGTAACCGACTCGTTTGTACAGTCCCCTTGCAAGGCACGTCGCAAACGCGATGCGGTCCATCAGACATTGATCAGATTACTGGATCTCAAAGCGGTAGTACCGGTGCCTCGAGACCAATACAGTTGAGGTCGATACTCCATTTATTTTGTGGTTCCAAAGAAAGAGGGAACTTATCGACCGATTTTGGATTTAAAAAAGGTGAACCACTGTCTCAGGGTCTCTCATTTTCATATGGAGACGCTGAGATCGGTTATCATGGCAGTCAGGAAAGGGGAGTTTCTGACGTCCCTTGATTTATCCGAGGCTTATTTACACATTCCAATTCGTCCGGAACATCAACAGTTCCTCAGGTTCACGGTGCCGATGGGCCATTTTCCGTTTCGAGCGTTACCTTTTGGGCTGGCAATGGCACCACGGACCTTTACCAAGGTCATGGTGGTCCTGGCGGCGAAGTTAAGAAAGAAAGGTGTTCTGGTTCATCCATATGTCAACGACTGGTTGATTCGGGAAAAATAGAGAATGGAAAGCGAGGAATCTATGACCAAGGTCGTCGACTGCCTTCAAAGGTTAGGTTGGGTGGTCAATATGGCCAAGAGCAGTCTAGTTCCATCTCAGAATCTCATATACCTGGGGGCACAGTTCGATATGGCAGCAGGCAGGGTTTTTCTGCTGCCTCATCGGGAGGTTGCCTTATGGAAGTTAGTTCGAGGGTTCCTCGGCAGGTCACATCCGACAGCATGGCATTATTTACAGCTCCTAGAGACAATGGTGGCGACGATCGAGTTGGTGCCCTGGGCGAGGGCGCATTTGAGGCCGTTGCAAAGAGTATTAATCAGAAGGTAGTCTCACCAAAACAATCCGCTGTCTCGGCGTCTTGTCTGTCCGTTGGAGACTTGGGAAGCATTGCGGTGGTGGTTGCTTCCGGAGTCCTTAACAAGAGGTATGCCCTTGGAAACACCAAACTGGTTACCGCTAACTACAGATGCCAGCCTCCTCGCTTGGGGAGCGCATTTTAAGGGCAGGTTTGCGTAGGGTCAGTGGACGGAACAGGAGAGGACTTGGTCAATCAACAGGTTGGAACTGCATGCAGTAGTATTGGCGCTGGTGAAGTTTCAGCCGTATCCAAGGGAAACAGCGATCAGGGTGTTTTCGGACAACGCGACTGCGGTGGCGTACATCAACAAGCAAGGAGGCACCAGCAGTGCTCCCCTGGAGGCCGAAGCAGATCAGTTGTTCCAATGGGTGGAGCAAAACCTTCAGGGTCTATCGGCGGCGCATGTGGCAGGGGTCGACAATGTAGCGGACGATTTCTTGAGTCGTGTAAAGGTGGACCCCGGGGAGTGGACCCTTCATCCGGAGGTGTACGACAGGGTAGTGCGGCGCTGGGGTGCACCGATAATGGATCTCATGGCGACATTCAAGTCAGCGAAAGTTGGTTCGTTTTTCAGCAGAAGGAGAGAGCGAATGTCGGAAGGCCTGGATGCTCTCATCCAGGATTGGCCGGTGGGGCGGCTGTTGTACGTGTTTCTGCCCTGGGTGCTAATAGCACGCATAGTGTGGCGCATCGAAGGTCACAGAGGATTAGTGATACTGATCGCTCCAGACTGGCCGAGAAGGCCATGGTATGCGGATCTCAGAAGACTGGTAGTGCGGAAGCCTTGGCGACTGCCAGTCAGAAAAGATCTATTGATGCAAGGCCCATTGTGCATGCCTCAGGTAGCTCGGTTCTCGCTTACGGCATGGCTCTTGAAAGGGAAAGGTTAAGAGCTAAGGGTTACTCGGAGGTGGTGATCTCCACCTTACTGGGGGCTCATATTAGATCTACTTCCCTAGCATATGTTCGAGTATGGTGCATTTTTGAGGCTTGGTGTGTGGACAGGAATTGTGAGGCGTTATGAGCCTCAGTGCTGCAAATCTTAGCGTTCTTGCAGGATGGTTTTGAAAAAGGGTTAGCGGCCTCTTCCCTAAAGGTGCAAGTGGCAGCGGTTTCCTGTTATAGGGGGAAGATCAAGGGCCAAGTGCTGGGCATTCATCCGGTTATTAAGAGATTTCTGAGAGCGGTAGGTCTCTTGAGGCCTCCGTACAGACAACTAGTTCCTACTTGGGATCTGCAATTGGTATTGGAAGCGTTAGGAAGGCGGCCGTTTGAGCCTTTGGCTAAGGCAACGTTGAAAGATCTTACGCTAAAGGTGGTGTTCTTGGTTGCAATGGCATCGGCGAGGAGAATTTCAGAGTTACAGGCTCTATCATGTAGGGGACAGTTTCTGTCCTTTTTTGAGTCAAAGGTGGTCTTAAGGCCGGTGCTGTCCTTTTTGCTGAAGGTGCTGTCGCCTTTTCACGTGAATCAGGTGGTGTCCCTACCGGTGTTCCGTGCGGATTCACAGGAGTCTTCTACGCAACAGTTGCATCTTTTGGACATCTGGAGAGCGTTGAAAAGGTGCCTCAGAAGGACGGCGGAATTCAGGAAATCTGATAGGCTGTTCGTGTTGTTCGGTGGTCCTCACAAAGGAGAAGCAGCTTCAAAGGCATCGATTGCCAGGTGGATAAAAGAGGCAATAGTGTCAGCTTACCTGGTAAATGGTAAGCTGGTTCCTGAAGTATTAAGAGTGCATTCTACGAGGGCGCAGGCTGTGTCTTGGGCTGAGCACAAATTTGTTCCCCCAGTGGAAATTTGTAAGGCAGCGACGTGGTCGTCATTAAATTCATTTGTCAAGCATTATCGGCTGGATATTCAGGCGAGTAGGGATACCTGTTTTGGATCAGTGGTGCTTCAGGCTGGTCTAGCAGGTCCCACCCATTGAGTTCTTTTACTGCTCTGTTACATCCCCAGAGTTTCCTGGACTAGACTGGAGGGACGATAAAGAAGTTTAAATTAGGCTTACCTGCTAATTGTAGTTCCTGGAGGAACTCCAGTCTAGTCCCGGATCCCATCCTGGTCCTTTGTGAGGATTGGAGCCTGAAGCGTCACAGGTAAGAGAAAAGAGTAAACGGTGGAGCTTCGGGTTCGGATGGGAAATTTGAATATGGGGAAACATATTGTAGGCTCAGGTTTCTTCCTAGAGAGGAGGCGAGGGCCTTCACAGTTGAGTTAAGTATCACAGTTATGATAAGGCAGTTAGTTAAAAGTTGATATATGAGTGGGTCATTACTTAATTGTTGCTCCGGTGAGTCTGCTTTGTCAATAGGTTACTGGAGGAAGGAAGCGGTGCCTGTGTCTTTATACCAGTGCCATCAAAGAATGACGATCAGTCTCCAAGCTGCTGGAAGAGGATCACAACCCCAGAGTTTCTGGGACTAGACTGGAGTTCCTCCAGGAACTACAATTAGCAGGTAAGCCTAATTTATTTTATTTTATTATTTTTTTATTATTTTAATTCTCTTATATACTGCGCTATTCTGCATCAGTGCGGTTTACATTGAACAAACTGAAATTACATTGAACAGGGCATTATAACTTGGAGATAACTATTTTACAGGGAACATGGGCTATGGAGGGTTAAGTGGCTTGCCCAAGACCACAAGGGGCACCTGTGGGACTAGAAACCCCAGTCCTTCCGGCCCAAGGTTGCTGTCCTCTAGTGGGATTTGAACCCCCGACCTTCTGGCCTGAAGTACCTTTCCCCAACCACTAGGCCACTCCTCCACTCCCATTCCCTACATATGCATCTCCCATTCCCTACATATGCTGCATGGGAAAGGGGTTTTGTTAGGTCTGGAGATTGACTTTCATGTAAACACTTTGCACCTGCTTTTACATGGTTGCAAATTATTAGGGATCTGCTTTCATTTTGAAATGAAAGCAACTATAGGATGCACTGTTCATCCATTCACTACTGTGTGAACTGTGCGTGCTGATGCTCAATAGTGCCCCCTATTGTGCAATAGGACGCACTATTAAAATAAACTGTACAGGATGAAGAAACAACAAAAGAAACACAATTTTTTGCCCTGCATATCCCTATAAATTATTTATTTTCAAATCAAATGCTGTTTTTCAAGCATTGTTGTATTCAGCATACCATATAACACATGATCCGTGATTGGTCCATCACACATATTCCGTGATTGTGAAGAAATGTTGCCTTGCATATATTCTGTGCATCACCAAGAGATAAACTAAATACATTCAAAATCATTCTCATTGTTTAGGTATCCAAGAACACGTATACTAAATTGTTTGTATACAACATCGTGTTTCAAACCATGAAACTCCTGGTCCTTCTTCATGCACCTATGACGTGTACAAACAATTTAGTATACATGTTCTTGGATACCTGCACATTGAGAATGATTTTGAGAAGTGAGAAGCAACCAAGCAACCAATTCCCACTAGCACTCCTTGTGGCTTGGGAAGTCACTTAGCCCTCCATTTCCTTAGAAGAAAGGCCTGGTAACCTACTGTCAAGAAAACTCAGGAGCTTCTGGGTTGCCGGGAATCAGCATTGACTCAAAGGCACACATTTTTTAAAGGAGCATAGTGCCCTTTAAGAGCCAGGCTTTATGACTGCAGGAAGGCTGAGAGTCAACTTGAAGTTGATGAGCAGGAAATGGTTGTTCAGGGGCAGGACAGAACTGCTATAGAACCAGAAGGCTCAGGATTACACAGCACAAACTGACTAGAGAGAGGATATGGAATTGGAGATTAATTAAGTATCTGTCCTGAACCATGGATGAGCCTGGAACAATGGTGTTAGGTGCTACAAGTATATTTCCAGAGCTAAACACAAGAGACAAAGAAAGCGCATTTGGAGGGAGGCAGAAAGCTAGCTGAAGGCACAAGTCGTCTGCCAAAGGTAGGGGCTGTCCACCCCACTCTCAGAAGGGGGTTATGAGAGTGTGGGGAATACAATTGACTGTCATAGATAAGAGTGTGATGCTGTGCTAAACAGGAAATGTGAAAAGGAACTATATGACATTACACTGAGCTATATAAAGTGGCTGCCTTTGCAGCTGGTGTTGCTGGAAGCTGCGAACCTTGCAAAGGGCTAACTAGGCTGCAGCTGAGAGAGAGAGAGACTAATGTTACTGTGCTAAAGCATGGAATTAGGGCTGTACTACAGAGGAGACTATTTAAATGAAGCCCAAGACTGAGGAGAGATGACATTGTAGCAGCTGATAAGCATGCAATAAATAAAACCAGGAGTCTGTTCAAAGATCCAAGCCAATTTATTGCGCACATGGCCCAGTTAGTCAAAGCTTTAAAAGGAACTGAGCAAAGTTTTTACAGAGACATACTCATTTATACCTTTTCTTCTGTTTGATACATGAGAACTTTCTATTGGTTCCAGCTTGATACATGCAAACTTCCTATTGGTTCCAACGCCCCCTGCACCTGTCCAATAAGAGATCCCTCCTGGGCCTAGCACCCAGCTCCTTCCCTTAGGACTGTCCTAACAATGGTTCAGTTTCTAGGTTTGATACTTCTCTACTGCAAGGTCGTCTCTAGCTCCAGGAATGCATGTATTGAAACCTTTCTTTTGCACACAAGAGAATAATGAAAGACTTATGAATTCATGTAAAACTTCTTATTAAGCAGTTTAAAACAATTTTCTCATTTTTCACAGATTTTTGGTTCTTTTCTAGCTATAATGGGGGTTGGGATCCAGGCCTAACTTACAGGCCTTTCATATTTGCAGACTACTCTAGGCCATAGCCTGCCACAACATAGCCTGGAATTTTGTGACTGCACAGTCAGGTTGGAAGCCAGGCTTATGGGGACGAGAAGTAAACCTCCTATATGAACTTCTATTGTTTGCAACTGATCTCCAGGAAAGCCACTTTGATTTTGGAACTTTGCATAACTAATAAAATAGCTATTTGAACTGTGTTTGCTTGAACTATTCTGACACAGAAGTGAATTTGGACATAACAGCAGCTGATGGACGCTGAGTGCTCCCTGCAGAGGGCGACAATCACATATTCTACTTGTTTAGCCACCTTAAGATCATCAGAAGCAATACCCCTAGGGAAACAGATGGATCAACTAGAGGCTATATACCATGCTGATGGGTTGCAATTCTCTGTCACAGGGAAAAGGATCCTGAGTAAAAAATTCAGGCAGTATGTGGACAGGCATTTAAATTAGGGAAAAGGGGGTGATGGATGGAGAAGGACAAGTTCAAGACGTCACTCCCAGAAAAAGCATAATAACACTGGAAACAGTCACAACTTTAAACCACACATCAATGGCAAGTGGGAAGAGGTGTGTAGAACAAAATCCATGCAAAATTCAGGGAAGCCAGTCAACAAATGCTGGAAAGCAATGAGCACAAATGCTCGAAGCCTAGTCAACAAAGTTCCTGACCTGGAAGCCTAATGGTGACTTAGTAACATAGTATATGATGGCAGATAAAGACCAGTATGGTCCATCTTGTCTGCCCAGCAAGGCGATAAGAGTAGGTGCCCCTGCTGCTCCATGCAGATCACCACTCCCCATGCCTTTGTTTAGGGGTGTACCCACCGCTCTGTGTAGGTCACCCTTTTTGTTGAGATAAGAGAGTTATGTTTATTTTGATTTGTATCCTGTTGTTATATAGGGATCCACTGTGTTTGTCCTATGCCACTATGAATTCCTTCACTGTATTTGCCCCCACCACTTCCATCGGGAGGGCATTTCAAGCATCCACACTCTTTCAGTGAAAACGTATTTCCTGACATTGCCTTTCAGTTTACCCCCTTGCAGCTTCATGTTATGCCCTCTAGTTTTACAGCTTCCTCATCTTTGGAAGAGGTTTACATAAGAACATAAGAACATAAGATATGCCATACTGGATCAGACCAAGGTCCATCAAGCCCAGTATCCTGTTTCCAACAGTGGTCAATCTAGGTCATACGTACCTAGCAGTTTCCCCAAAAGACACAGGTTCCGCAATGCTTGTACTGGGTCAAGCATTGATATCCTGGGTCCCTTCTTAATAATGGTTTATGGAACTTTCCTCCAGGAACTTGTCCAAACCTTTTTTAAACCCAGCTACACTAACAGCCTTTACTACATCCTCCGGTAACAAATTCCAGAGTTTGATTACACGTTGAGTGAAGAAATATTTTCTTTTATTAGTTTCAAATAGTTTACCCTGTAGCTTCATTGCATGTCCCCTAGTCTTTCTATATTCTGATAACGTAAACAATCAATCTACGTTTACACATTCCACTCTGTTCATTAGTTTATAGACTTCTATCATATCTCCCCTCAGCTGTCTCTTTTCCAGGTTAAATAGCCCTAACTTTTATAGCCTTTCTTCATAGGCATATCTTTCCATCCCCTTTACCATTTTGGTGGCTCTTCTCTGAACCTTTTCTAATAACGCTATATTCTTTTTAAGATACAGTGACCAGTATTGCACACAATATTCAAGGTGCGGTCTCACCATGGAACGATATAGAGGCATTATAATATCTTTTGTTTTATTCTCCATTCCTTTCCTTATGATACCTAGCATTCTATTTGCTCTCTTGGCTGCCACTGCACACTGGGCTGAGGGTTTTAACATGCTATCCACAATGATGCCTAAATCATTTTCCTGGGTGGTGGTTCCTAATGTGGAATCTTGCATCGTGTAACCATAGTTTGGGTTGTTCTTCCCTAGGTGCATAACTTTGCACTTGTCCACATTAAATTTCATCTGCCATTTTGATGTCCAGTCTTCTAATTTATCAAGATCTTCTTGCAATTTTCCACAATCCTCTTGGGTTTTAACAACTTTAAATAGTTTTGTGTCATCTGCAAATTTGATAACCTCACTCGTTATTCCACATTCCAGGTCATTTATGAATATGTCAAAAAGCAGCGGACCCAGCACAGATCCCTGGGGTACACCACTATTCACTTTTCTCCATTGGGAGAATTGGCCATTTAGCCCAACCCTCTGCTTTCTATCTTTAAACCAGTTCTTGATCCACAGTAGTACACTGCCTCCTATCCCATGACTCTTTAGTTTTGCCAAAAGTCTCTGATGAGGGACCTTGTCAAAGGCTTTCTGAAAGTCCAGATACACTATATCAACCGACTCTCCTTTGTCCACCTGTTTATTCACACTTTCAAAAAAACATAATAGATTAGTAAGACAAGATCTTCCTTTTCTAAAACCATGTTGGCTATCTCCCATTAGGCCATGACTATCTACATGCTGAGTAATTTTATTCTTTATGATGGTTTCTACCATTTTTTCCGGTACTGACGTGAGGCTCACCGGTCAGTAGTTTCCCAGATCACCCCTGGAACCCTTTTTAAAAATTGGCGTTACATTGGCGATCCTCCAATCTTCAGGTATTACAGATGATTTTAATGAAAATTCTAATAGACTAATAGCAGGTCTGCAATCTCATATTTCAGTTCTTTCAACACCCTTGGATGTATACCATCCGGCCCAGGTGATTTGCTACTCTTCAGTTTATCTAATAGTTGTAATACATCTTCCCGATGTATCGATATTTTCTTCAATTCTTCTGCACCTTTAAATACCACTTCAGTCATGGGTAACATCCCTACATCTTCCTCAGTAAAGACCGAAGCAAAGAATTCATTCAGTCTCTCTGCTATCGCCTTGTCGTCTCTTAGTGCCCCTTTAACTCCTCTATCATCTAATGGACCAACTGACTCTCTCTCAGGTTTTTTGCTACGAATGTACTTGAAAAAATCTTTATTTCGCGTTTTTGCTTCCGCAGCAAGCTTCTTCTCAAATTCTCCCTTTGCCTGCTTTATCAATGCCTTGCATTTGACTTGCTAGTGCTTGTGCTGTTTCCAGGTTTCATCGTTTGGCTCTTTTTTCCATTTCCTGACAGATGCTTTTTTGGCAACAACAGCCTCTCTGATCTCCCCTTTAAACCATGCTGGCAGTTTTTTGGAATTCCTTCCACTTTTCTTAAAGCATGGAATACAGCTGGTCTGGGCTTCCAAGATAGTATTTTTCAACAACCCCCAAGTTTGATGTAAGTCTTTAACCTTTGCAACTGCTCCTTTTAGTTTTTTCTTAACTATTTTCCGCATTTTATCATAGTCTCCCTTTCGAAAGTTAAAAGGTAGTACTGTGGATTTCCTTACTATCCCTCCTCCACTAATTAAATCAAAGGTGATCATGCTATGATCACTATTGCCAAGTGGCCCCAACACCTTTATCTCTTGCACTAGATCTGGTGTTCCACTAAGGACTAGGTCTAATATGGCTTCCCCTCTGGTCGGTTCATGAACCAGCTGCTCCAAGAAGCAGTCATTTATGTCATCTAGGAACTTTATCTCCCTAGCATGTCCTGCCGTAACACTGACCCAGTCGATACCGGGGTAATTGAAATCACCCATTATTATTACTGCGCTATAACTTTTGTTAGCTTCCATGATTTCTTTGAGCATTTCATCATCCATTTGTTCATTCTGGCCAGGAGGTCGATAGTATACCCCCACTGCCATCTCCTTCCCCATTTTACATGGAATTTCAATCCATAGAGATTCTACAGCAAATTTTGTTTCCTGCAAAACTTTAATCCTTTCTGACTCAATGCCCTCTCTAACATATAGCAGAACCCCTCCACCAATTTGATCAACTCTATCATTACGATATAGTTTGTATCCAGGTATCACAGTGTCCCACTGGTTGTCCTCCTTCCACCATGAATCTGATGTCCCAATCATATCTAACCTCTCATTTACTGCTAAATATTCTAACTCTCCCATCTTATTTTTTAGACTTCTAGCATTTGCATACAAGCATTTTAGAGACTGTATTTTATTCATATTAGTTTGGCTGTTGGTAGACATGGGTAATTTGGGATCTTTAAGCTCTGTCTGCTCCATACTCGAGGGCATTTGGGCTACTTTACTGTTTTTTGGAACCTTTCTGCTTTTGGTAGTATCCTTCAAGGATACATTCTTCCGAACAATCCGCTCTTGGGCGACTGTCGGCTTTCCCCTATTATCTAGTTTAAAAGCTGCTCTATCTCCTTTTTAAAGGTTAATGCCAGCAACCTGGTTCCATCCCGGTTAAGGTGAAGCCCATCCCTTCGGAAGAGCTCCTCCTTTCCCCAGAATGTTCCCCAGTTCCTAACAAATCCAAATCCCTCCTCTCTGCACCATTTTCTCATCCACGCATTGAGACTCCGGAGCTCTGCCTGCCTTTTGGGTCCTGCACGTGGAACGGGAAGCATTTCGGAGAACACTACCCTGGAAGTTCTGGATTTCAGCTTCCTACCTAAAAGCCTAAATTTATCCTCCAGAACCTCCCTACCACATTTTCCTATGTAATTGGTACCGACATTTACCAAGACAGCAGACTCCTCCCCAGCACTATCTAAGACCTTATCTAGGTGGCGCGTGAGGTCCAATACCTTCGCACCAGGCAGGCATGTTACCAGGCGATCCTCACGTCCACCAGCCACCCAGCTATCTACATGCCTAATGATCGAATCACCAACTATAACGGCTATCCTAACCCTTCCCTCATGGGCACATGACCCTGGAGAAACTTCCTCGGTGTGAGAGGGTTTTACATCACCTGGAGAACAGGTCCTAGTTACAGGATGACTTCCTGCCACACCAGGGTGATGCTGTCCTGTCTCCTCCATGGCAACAGGGATGCTGCCAGACTGGAGGTGGGACTTCAGGACTATATCCCTGTAGGTCTCGTCTATGTACCTCTCTGTCTGTCTTATGTTTTCCAAGTCTGCTACTCTAGCCTCTAGAGAATGGACTTGTTCCCTGAGAGCAAAGAGCTCCTTGCACCTAGTGCACACGTAAGACCTCTCACCAACTGGGAGAAAATCATGCATGTGACACTCAATGCAAAAGACTGGAAAGCCCCCATCTCGCTGCTGGAGTGCTGTCTGCATCTTTAGTTTTAAGTTTTTGTTTAGATCTTTAAGTTCTTTACTTCCTAAGGGTTGCTATGGATATTTATACTAATAACACTGTACCTAATACATTTAATATACCTTGTTCACCTGAAGCTTAATTAATCTCAGGTCCTTAGTGTATGACTGATTGGGTAACGAGCTGCACTTGAGAGCACCTCCTGTCTTTTAAGATGTGTAAGTACCTATAAAGCTGCGATTATCCCAGGGGCGGGTGGGTGTGGGGAGGGAGGGAGGGAAATAACACTTATTAAAAGAGGGCTGCTACACACTACCCTATCCTGTGCTGCTGAGGTAAGCTATATTCTTATTTGATTTTAAATTTTAAATTATAGCTCTTTGCTGCTGCTAGGCTCTAACTTATTATGAAATTTAAACTACAAGCTCTCTGCTGGTTTCTAAATTTAACCCGAAAGCTCTCTTCTGTGTTTTAAATTTAAACTAAAAGTACTTTGCTGATACTAGGCCCTGAGTGACTATTAATTTAAACTACAAGCTCTCTGCTGGGTATGATATGTAACCAGAAAGTTGTCTTCTGTGTTTTAAATTTAAACTTAAACTGCTGCTATTACACCCTGACTGATTTAACAAAAAATAGTGGGTTCACAGATTAATTAGCTTTAATACAAAGAATTCCTCACAGAAAATTCCCAGAAGTATATACTCACAATTGCAGATCTCTCTCCAGAAGTAACAGTCCCCTTTTGTAGTCCTGCAAGATTTGGTTTGCTTCAATGTTAATACTCTAAGTAGTTAAAGGTCTGAATCATATCTCCCTCCCCCTCCTCTCCTCCAGAGTGTACATATTTGGTCGCCTTCCTCTGAACCATTTCCAGTCTTTTTATATCCTTTCCAAGATGTGGTTTCCAAAATGGAACACAATATTCCAAGTGAGGCCTCACCAGCAACTTTTGCAGAGGCATTAGTGTCTCTTCTTTTCTGCTGTATACAGCCTAGCATCCTTCTGTCTTTTGCCACTGCCTGGCTGCACTGTTTCACCACCTTGAAATCTTCAAAAACAGTCATTCCGAGGTCTTTCTCCTGGTCCATTCACACTAACTTCTTGCCCCCTATCGCATACAATTCCCTTGGATTTCTGCTTCCCAAGTGCATGACACTGCACTTCTTCACATTAAATCTTAACTGCCAAGCATTAGACTATTCCAGCTTTTGTAGAACTATCTTCATGTTATCCACTCCCTCTGGTAAGTCCATTCTTTTGCAATTTGTCATATCATCTGCAAAAAGATAGACTTTTCCATTCAGCAATATCACTCACAAATACATTGAACAGTACCGGTCCCAGGACCGAACCCTGGGGCACACCTCTAATCAACTTCCTTTCATCTAAGTGAGTTTCGTTTACCATCACATTCTGTCATTTGTCAACCAATTTCTGATCCAGTTCACCACTTTGGGATCCATTCCTAAGCTGTTTAGTTTATTGATAAGCCTCCTATGAGGGACAGTATCAACGGCTTTGCTGAAATCTAGGTAGATCACATGCATCGCATGCCCTTGATCTAGTCTCTGGTCACCCAGTCAAAGAACTCAATTAGAGTTGTTTGGCAAGATTGTCCTTTGGTAAAAGCATGTTGCCTCGAATCATGCAACCTGTTGGTTTCGAGAAAGTCCACTATTCGCTCTTTCAGGAGTGCCTCTATTACTTTTCCCACCACCGAGGTAAGGCATACCGGCCATAGTTTGTCACTTCTTCCCTATTACCACTTTTGTGAAGAGATACCACATCAGCCCTTCTCCAGTCCTGTGGAACTTCTCCTGTCTCCAAGGATTTATTAAAACATCCTTTAAATGCCCTTAAGAACCTCTCGAAGCTCTCTTGGAGCAACCCTATTATTCCACTTATTCACCACCCATTATGCGATGGACAATTAATGAGTGTTTTAAGGGGTAGTAGCTGTCATGTCTGCGTGGTAACAGTTACTGTGGGCCTTAAGCTCATGGTGACAACATACTAAAACATGCATTAGCAAAAGGACCCCTTAGTAGCAGTAATTTTTTCACTTGTTCTTGCTGCCTGCTTTGCCTTCCAGCTTCCTGTGCCAGAATCCACTACTCCTGCCCATACTGGAAGTGACACAGCCGCATGCAATGCAGCTGCGCCAAACCAGAGTTTAATCCTGGAACACTATTTAGCAAACTACTCAGCAGCGTACTCCTTGGGCGAGCTTCCTAGGGTGACTCCGCATTACCAAACAAACATCCCTGTCCTACTTACCCCTTTTCTCTGTAGTAGCATCTATTCACATCGCTGTTTACTCCTACTTATTCTTTGCTACTCTTTGGTAAGAGCTACCATGTTACCGATCCCAGTTCACTGGATTTGGCATCCATCTAGGCCACCGTTACTTGCCCAACCTGCCTCCACCTGTGTTATGGAGAACCTCCACCAATGTTCTGTCAGCTCCCCCTGGTCTGTGCCTCCATATGACCCTCTAGTGTCACAGTTGTGTATTGCACTTTTGAATTGTCGGTCTTGCTGGTCTAAAAAGCTCCTTATTCAGGATCTCCTCTGCTTACACTCACTCGACCCCTTGTTTCTTACTGAGACATGGCTGAAGGAGGGTGAGGAGCCCCTCCTCTGCTGGTGCCTCCCTCCTGGCTATTCAACCTTTTCCACTCCAAGGCTTGGTCATTCCGGTGGAGGGGTGGCTGTTATCACTCGCTTCTCCCTCCATGCCTTGTATCCTATTGCTTCTCTCTTTCCTACCCTGAGTCCTTGATTATCTGCATTGGCAGACACCAACCTCTATTTTTCCTCCTAATATACGCTCCCCCATCTCTTCATCCACATCTGTGGGAAACCCTCTCTGAAGCTTTCCTGATGTTTCCTAATCTTCTGATCCTTGGGGATTTTAATGCTCACCTCTCTCCCCCCAGAGGCACCGTGACAAACTGCTGTCTCAACTCTCCTCTGACCTTTCATTCCTGCAATGAAGCCCCTTCCTAACACATGCAGCCGGTTGATCTTGCTCTTACTTCCTTTTCCCTTCATTCTACCCTTTCTATGTTTTCCTCTCAATCCCTCCCATGGTCCGATCATCTCTGAATCTTCTTCACCTGTCATTTCCCTCTGACTGCTGCCTCTTCCCCTCCTGATTGTTCTTTCCTGATCCTTAGTCGTGACCTCTCCACATGCAGGAAGCTGGAAGAAATTTCTCAAGGGATCATCTTTCCTTCCAACTTCAACACACTATCCATTGACTCCCAGGCTGATATATGGTTTTCAAGCTTGTCCTCTACCCTTAACTCTGTGGCCCCTCTTTGTCCCTGCCCCCACTGCCTCAAATGCTCCAACTCTTGGTTCCATCCAAGCCTTCGCCTCCAGCGTTGCTACCTGAATTGCGTGGAGCACCTATTGTGCAAGCGTCTTTCCCCTACTTCCCTTCAGCTCTTCAAAGCTGAACATTCTCAGTACCGATCCTTGATCCACACTTCTAAGAATGGATCAAGGATCCTCATCTCTTCTTCCACAAACTCCTCCCGGCAGCTTTACTCTATCCTGACCTGCCCTTTCAATGCCATCCACAATGTCCCACCCCATGACCATAAATGCTTCTCCCTCTCCCCCATCTGCTTGCAGACCACT
This sequence comes from Ichthyophis bannanicus, assembly GCA_033557465.1. NCBI lineage: Eukaryota > Metazoa > Chordata > Amphibia > Gymnophiona > Ichthyophiidae > Ichthyophis > Ichthyophis bannanicus. The sequence continues at coordinate 2,807,420 of CM066033.1, read as the reverse complement.
TCTCCTGTAAAGTCAGCATCCTTCATGCTGTCTTTCCAAACTGTCCTCTCCCTCTCTCCCCTCTCCCTCCTACCCCATTTCTCCCCCTCCTCCTCTGGTCCTGATCCCTCAGTCTCCGCCTCCTCCATGGTCCCCTCTCATCCACCATCCCCAACCTTTCCCAACTTCACCACTGGTCCTCTTTCTCTGTTATCTCTTCTGCCAAACTTCTGAAGATCATTCAAACCTCTCATAAAGCTACCTGTCCCTCAGATCCCATTTCATCGTCTTGGCTCACCACTCCTTCACTTGCCCTTTTACTATTATTTCTTTCCATGTTTAACAACAGTTTTCCATCTGGTCTCTTCCCCTTCAGCTCTAAATAGGCTACCATCTGTCCATTATTGAAGATCTCCTCCCTTGATCCCTCTGTTCTAACAAACTACCAACCAATTTCCACTCTTCCTTTCTTGTCAAAACTACTGGAAAAATGTATGTTCTCCCAACTTTCAGATTTTCTAGACTCTGTTAATGCACTTCACCCATGTCAGTCTGGCTTTCGCCCTGGGTACGACACGAGACAGTTCTCCTTTATCTCTTGAATGACTTGCACCAAACTCACGATCAAGGTGGCAGTTTTGTACTGTGGTGGTTTCTCTTGACCTATCCTCAGCTTTTGATCTAGTTGACCACGCTACTCTCTTTTCTTGGCTGTATGACCTTGGACTTTGTGGTGCTGTGCTTAGTTGATTCCGCTCTTTTCTAACACTTCAGTCTTGTTCTGTATCTATTGGTACCTGCTCTTCTTCCTCTCGACTTCTCTGTGTTGTCCCCCAAGGTCTGGTCCTTGCCCCACTGTTATTTAATATCTTTCTCACTCCACTAGCTTTTTTGGTCCAACAGCATGGTATCACAGCCCACTATTGCGTCATTGACATATTTCTTATCCATCACACCAATCCATTATCTCCTGACTTCTCACCCCTTAATACTTGCCTTTCTGCTGTGCAAACTTGGTTGTTTTACAACTTTCTCCATTTAAATCCAGCAAAATCTGCTGCAATTTGATTTACCTTTGGCTGTCCTTCCCCTGCTGTTGCCCCCTACCTACCTGGCATCCCCACCCCCCTGGTCGACAGTATCTGCTACCTGGGAGTCAACCTTGACTCCTCTCTTTCATTCCATGCACACCTGTCCTCGCTGCTTCGCCGCTCCTTCTTTGCATTATGTCAAATTTGCCCAATCCATCCCTTTCTGGTTCCCTCTTCCCTTGCTACTCTTCTTCTTTCTCTTGTTATTTCTCGACTAGGCTACTATAATATCATTTATCTTGGTCTTTCCCAAATCAGCTACATCGACTCCAACTCATTCAAAATACTGCTGTCCATATCCTTGCCCATGCCTTCCGTTATGATCATGTTTCTCTGCTTCTAATTCAGTATCATTGGCTCCCCATAGAATATCACTTGCAATACAAACTTCTAACACCGGTTCATCATGCACTTCACACTGGCTATCCCCGCTATCTCTCTGATCTTCTTCTTCCTCTCTCCTCACATTGTTCCCTCCATAGCATCCATGCTAACTGCCTTCAGCTTCCCGCAGTACAAAAGCTCACCTTGAAACTAGTAGTTCCACTGCTTTCTATATTCTTGCACCTTCCTCATGGAACAGACTTCCCCCTGCCCTCCGCTTGGAACAGTCATACTCCAAATTCAAATCACTATTGAAAACCCACCTTTTCAGTATAGCCCATAATCTCCCATCCTCCTAGCTTACCCTACCTCTCTCCCTTTTGTCTTCCCTCCCAGCCTATATTTTCCCATGTTTTTAAGTATGAATAGTTTTTAATGTCCTCCCCTTTCCTGCCTTTATTTGGCACTCTTTTCATCCCTTTTTTATTCTGTTTTTAGCCTTTGTACACTGCTGTTCTCTATGAAGAGCGGTCAGTCAAAAATTAATAAACATAAACATAGCCCACATACAGTACATTTAAAAGGTATAAAGGATCATTGGAGAGAAGGCTGATATAGAACTTGAGACAAAATAAGAACAATATTTCAGTTGAGAATCCACTTAAATATCTACTAAGAGCCACTATATAAGGGAGACAATTTAGTTTGTAAACGGGGGTGCTTGTTGTGAAAGTTTCACAATCTTGGCAAGGACATGAATTTACTTGACTTGCAAAGGTTTGTGGGTCTTGTAGTTCATTCACACAAAACTAGCCGTTTAACAAGAATAAAGAATTGTAGTTTCTCGAGTGTAAAGCAGAAAACAGATTTTATTTATGGGGTGTTATTCCCTCGCACAGATATGCTTGGTAACATCAACGGGATAATTTCTTCAGGAGCTTTATTCAGGAAACAAAACAAATAAGGCAACTGAATTACTTATGCAACAACTTAGTAAAGACCTTGATGGAACAGAAAAGGTCTTTCTTCTAGCCCCTGCTAATAAACTTTCTTAGCAGTGCTGGAATGAAAAATAAACCCAAAAGGAAAATTCTCTTTATCAAAAAAACCAGCTTTCTTCCTTCCACACAGAGAAGAAGCTTTTTCAAAGTCCCACGTGCACTTGTGCCTTGCTCTAATCACAGGTGCTTAACCAGCTGCAAACCATTGCTGGTCCACTCTCCATGTGGCTCCAACTTTCCCCAAAGCTTTCTCTCAAAGAAACTTTTCTGGGAAGCTAAAAATCAGTACAGTTCCTTTTGGTGTTTGATCCTTATCTGAGGATTACTTTAGAACAGCAGCTTAGAAAGAGAACAATCCATGCATTCAACTTCCTCATTTGATATTTCCCCTTGCTCATGAAATATCATAGGATCACTTTCAAACACTGGCTCAGAGGATTTCTCTAACTGATCTCTACCAGGATAGAAACTGTTTCCCTGCTGTCTTCCTTGTGCAAAGCTAGGGAACAGATCAGAATTCATACCTGAGATCACGTTGTCATTAGGTTTCCTCTCTGGGTATTGTGGCCAGTAGGTAGCAAAATTTCTGTGCCCAGCTCTCCAGTCAGAATCTCTGGACGTTAGGTCTCTTTTCCCATACCTCCTTAAATAGGTATTAGAGCTTCTTCTTTCTGTAGATGCAGCCGTCTCCTTTACAGGTGCTGTCTGGTGGTTCCTGGCTGTATATCTCCAAGCCTCTGGCTTCTTCCAGTCCAATGAAGAATGCTTGCCCCAGGAATCTCTCCCAGCATACGTACTGCCTTGGGCTCCTTTCTTAGACCTTCTGGATGTCTTGCTGTTCTTCCTTCTGTTCACGATCAGTCTCTCCTTCTCCAGCTCCCGTTGCTGTCCTTGCTGTCCTTGCTCACCTTGCTGTCTGTCTGATGAATTTCTTCTAGCTTTAAAGTGCCTAGATGGCCGCTCCACCCTAGCACACTGCAGGTGTTCTGAATTAAGCCCTGCCCTAGGAGATGAGTGATTAGGGATTACATCATTGCTTCTCTGATTAGGCACACGTTTCCCTACTTCAGCTCTCCTAGAGGCTTTCTGTAAACAAGTGCATTCTGGGTCTGGTAGTCTTTTAGGCAAACACTCTGTTTTAGTGCTTTTACCAGCCAGCACAGGTTGCTTATTCAGAGCCAATTCACCTCTTGTATTATTTCTTCCTGAACTATGATAAGCTTCCTTATCACAAGTTCTATATGAGCCCAATTTTCGAAGGCCTTTACATAAGTAACGTCCCTAATTACCCGTGCAAAAGTCTTATCCTGGATTTTCAAAGGACACCTACATGGGTAGTGCCCTTCGAAAATCCAGGACATGTACCTAACGCAGCCGAATGCTATTCAGGTAGCATCGGGGCATGTTAGGGGTATTCTGGGGTGGAGCGGGGATAGAGGAAAGGGCTATACAGGTAGCAGCAATTTTCAATGCTACCCGCATAGCCCTCTGTGCCTTAAAGTTAGGTGAGGTTTTTCCTTGCCTATCTTTAAGGCGCAGAGACTATGCGGGTAGCATCGAAAATCGCTGCAACCCGTGTAGCCTCTGCAGCTGCCAGGGCATCCAGGCTAACCCGGATTTTCACTTCCGCAGCTCATAGCCTGCCTAACTCAAATTTGAGCCCATATATAAACTATTGAATTTACAATAACTAATTTCAGTTAATTTTCTTCAGCAAAGTTCACAAATTACTAAATGGACATTTGGCTACCATGCTGAAATGTACATGTATGCAGTTTTAAAATGTACTTAATAATATTGTTTTGAAGAGGCAGTGTATTAGAAAGAGTCGGTAGTATGCAATTCCAACATTGACTACTGTGTGCAGAAGAAACAATTATCCATATTTTCTATTATACAGTGATAGTACTAAACATAATTTATTTATTTGATTTATTTAACATCTCTTATATACTGCCTTTCAGTGGTATCAAGGTGGTTTACATCGAATACAACTGAAAAAAAGTTACATAGAACATGGTTACAATTACAACTAACAATAAGTTGCATTCTATTTTAATCCTTAGTTAACTATTTACAGTTTAACCCATGTATAGTTAACAGTCCAAGGACTAGACAATAAATAGTTACGTAACATAATTGCCATTTATTTTCTGTTTATTAGGCAATTTAGATAAATATACTTCCTGCTTTTATATGATTAGTACTTTGGTGAGAGCTTAGTAGTGCTTATAGATTATTATAACAGATGTTGTTATTATAAAATTTTGTAGGTCAATTTAGAAGGCTTGGGTGGTATTTACACTTGTAAATAATTTTTGTGTGTGAAGGCCTCTATATATAAATATCTGTTTTAGAAAGTTCCTGTTTATATGGGTTGATCCACAGCATGCACAGTTTTATTTGGGGTACTTTCTCCAAATAGGTTAGTTTTGCACATACTATGGCAGTCGTGAACATCACTTCTAAGCCAGTGTATGTGGAGTATGTTCTTAATCTCTCAAATTTACTGCTAATGCTCAGTGTAATACTTGCATCGTGCCAAAGAGAGTCTCCTTCTGGAGTTCATAAGATGTAACATGTATGGGTAGTTTGTCAAGATGTGTTTGGAAATTCTTCTTTATCAAGCCTGTGGCTCCCAGTTCAATGGGAAATATTTCTGTATCTTTCTGCCGCATTTTCTTGGTTTCTGACTGCATTTCTTGGTACTTCAAGATCTTCTGCCTCTCCATGTGATTCACAGAATAGTCACTCAGTACCGACACTTCTATTATCAATGCCGTTCTAGTATTCTTCTTCTTTACCACTATGTCAGGTTTCCTGGCATCCAGTTTCTTATCTGTCGGAATGGGAATGTCCCAGTTTCCATGAGGGCACATTGGTGGAGTGTTTTGGGCAGGCTGGAAAGGACATTTTTATAGTTTCAATTTTGCAATAACAATATATGCATTCTTAAAAAAAATAAATCTAGACATTGGTATTTACACCTGTGCTGAGGCAGGGATGTAACTAACTCTTCCTTTAGACCTGGGATTTGCAGGAGTAAATGAGGGGGCAATTGTATTTACCTATTTGGTGTCTGATACCATAAAAATCCAAGAAAAATAGGATTTTCTTTTGCTTGGATCATTAATTAGCTCTTTGTAGATGTCCAGTATTTTGAAATTCAACACTTATAGAAGTGAAAGCACTTTTATAATAGATCTCCTGGGTGAAGAGGTCAAGTGAGAACCTGTTGTGGGCATATTTTATGAAGATACATAGGCGCTTATATGTCTTTATAAAATACAAGGCCAAACCTGGCAAAAATTATAGCTAGATTAATGCAGTGGACATTTACACCATTTCAGGAGCCCCAGGATCCCATCTACTTCAGCCCCTATATTCTTAGCATACTGGGACTTTTTCAGATACCTAAGACCCACTGGCAATGCTATCTTGAGTTTTTGGATATACAGATATGTGCCCTCCAGGAGGAAGACTTGGAGAATGACTCCTCTTCAGTGTCAGTCTGAACAGCAGTCAGACAGGACTACAGAGTCCCAAAGTCCAGGTAATCCCAACCCAAAATGATGAGAGTATTTGAAGCCTGGAAGGCAGTTTGGCTTCTGCACATCAGAAGGATAGCCAGGTAAGCAAGACTGGTGTAAGGATATGAGGTTCCCTAGACAAACCCTCAATCCTGACGTCCTCCTGCTCCCACTCCTGCCCCCACTGACACACCTCTACAGAAACGTCAGGGACAGCAAGGACATTAAAACAGCAACACAGAGCGGCATTCTTGTTTTTAATGTTATTGCTGCCGCTGCAGGTCCCAGAGAGGGGTGGCAGTTGGCCACCCTCAAAACATTGGTGCTCTAGGTGATTGCCTAGTTTGTTTACTGGGTAGCACAAGCCCTGCTGGAAAGTGGTCCATACTGTCTTTAGCCATCCCATCTAACGAATGGTCTGCTCAAAATTCACAGAAAGTAATCTGTATCATTTCTAGGAGTCACTTTGGACATTAGTGGTGTCAGAGGGGTTGGTTGGGCTAAGGTAGATTGAGCCTACCAAGCTAGTTAAAATTCTTATTGACCATGAGATGTGCAATGTATACAATTCTGGCAGTTAGAAAAGGTTCTGCTAAATGTGGAGCCTGTTCTAAAATAGTGCAGGAGCATTTGCCAGTATGTGGAGGCGGAAGACTCATTAATACATATCTACACATAGGAAAAATCAACAGGGGAACTTCAACTTCCATATGTAGGTGTGGGCACTTATACGTGGCAGTTGGTATTTCAAAACTTCCACGTGTGAGTGCTGGCGCTTATATGTGTTTGTCGGCCATTTTGCAAACCTGCATGTATAAATGCCACCAAATAACTTCAGATGGCACTATCTTTATATAATTTCAATTTGGAGGGGAATAAACAATGTGGGATTAAGGAGGATAATTCCTACTGTAAAGGACTGGTCAAAAACTATATGTACTAGGGATCAGCTGTAAATCCCAATATGGACAATTGCAGTCATACACTTGTATTTCCTACATGAAATGAGAAATGCACAGAGGGAGGAGTGGCCTAGTGGTTGGGGCAAGTTACCTCAGGCCAGAAGTATTAGGGGTTCAAATCCCCCTAGAGAACAGCAACCTTGGGCCAGAAGGACTAGGGTTTCTAGTCCCACAGGTGCCCCTTGTGGTCTTGGGCAAGCCACTTAACCCTCCATTGCCCATGTTCCCTGTAGAGCAGTTATCTCCAAGTTGTAATGCCCTGTACAATGTAATTTCAGTTTGTTCTATGTAAACCACCTTGATGTCATGAAAGGCAGTATATAATGTAGATATTTTACCACCCAGGCCACTCTCTAACCATACCTCCTGACACATTCCCTTACAATTTCTATGTAGTGAGGACATCCACATGTAAATTTAGCCCTTTCTAACATTGCCATTTCCACATGTAAATGCCTGATTTTACATTTGGAAATTGCGAATAAGACTTCTAAAATAACCCCCTTTAGCTATTAAATGTTCAGCTATTCCACCAGACATTGATAACTTATCCATCAAAGAGCAGGCCTTGGCTTGGATTACTAAATTACAAACCATTACACAGGTCTGCGACTAAAAAGCTGTTTGATTATTTTCATCTAATTTCCATGTATTTTGGTGTGCTGAAAACAAATAAAATATTGAAAAAAATCCTAGACGTCATGATTTGCCACAACATGCAAAATTGTCTTCAAATTATCAAATGTTTTCAAATTACTATTAATTAATTCACATAAATGCATTTAAGATATAAAATGCCAAAAAAACCTTAAAGGGGTTGTCCGAATTGTGTAAAAAAAAAAATAGCACTGTAAATCTGATGGTCAGCAATATATACATAAGCTAAGCAAGTTTTAAGTCCGTGCTTCTAATGGTAGACGGGGTTAATCTTTCCTGAAGAATCCAGTGGGAGGGAGACACAGGGCAGATAGCAGCAGCTCCGGTCAGTGCAGGGGGGCGTGGCCAGCACTGTGATGTCTCGTGTACAGACATAGAGCTGCTCTCTCCTGCATGCCACACTTCTGCACGAATCATCATCAGGTTCTTGGTTCTAGGCTGTTCACACTTTTTCATCTCAATTCATGTTAGCTCGTCATTCTTCAACCGTTATGTTATGGTTCCGCGAAAGTGTATTAATTCGCCAGACAGTTTCTGTTTCATCTGTGGTGAATATACAGTGTTGAAGCAACAGCAGAATATTACAGACTTTGTGAAAAAAGTATACTTTGCATACTTTGGACTAAAAATTGGAGATCAAGATAAAGTCTGGGCACCTCATAAAGTGTGAAAACGGTGTGTTGAAGACCTCCGAAACCGGTTCAAGGGTAAGAAAAAATCTTTCCGTTATGGGATTCCTATGGTATGGCGAGAGCAAAAGAACATAGTGACAACTGTTACTTTTGTTCATGCGATGTGAAAGGGTTTAATTCCAAATGGAAGCATTCCATTTCATAACCCAATCTTCATTCAGCAATTCGTCCCATCCCCCATGGCATAGATATACCAGTACCCAAGCCCCCTGCTACCTTGGAAGAGATACCTAGCTCCGATGAAGGTGAAGTCATACCTGAACCAGATGACGAATCAAGTTCTGACTTTGAAGATGATACAAGACCAAAATTGTTTTCTCAGAAGGAGATGAATGATTTGGTAAGAGACTTGAATCTTCCCAAAGATGCCGCTGAGTTACTCGGATCAAGGCTGAAAATCAGGACTTTATTGTTGCCAGGAGTGTCATCTTCATGGTTCAGACATTGCGAAAAGGAGTTTGTTCCTTACTTCACCCAGGAAGACAAGTTGGTTTATTGCATCGATGTCGAAGGTTTGATGGGTCAATTTAAAATCCAATTTGATTCAGAGAAATGGCGTCTTTTTATAGATTCTTCAAAAAGAAGTCTCACAGCAGTTTTACTCTACAACGGTTTTTACGCTTCCATACCTGTAGGTCATTCCGTACACTTGAAGGAAACCTACGAGAACTTGGAATTGGTTCTTCGTAAACTTAAATATGAAGACCATGGTTGGCAAGTGTGTGGGGACTTGAAGGTCTTGTGCATGCTGCTCGGGCAACAAGCTGGGTATACCAAATATCCTTGTTTTCTGTGTCTATGGGACAGTCGAGACCGACAAAATCACTGGACCAAGAAGATTTGGCAGCTGAGGGTGCTAACAGTCGGTGAAAAAAATGTCCTCCGAGAAACTTTGGTACCTTCCCATAAAGTTCTTCTCCCACCTCTCCACATAAAATTGGGATTGGTGAAGCAATTCGTAAAATCACTTCCAAGAGATGGAGAATGCTTCAAATACTTGGTCACCAAGTTTCCAGGCCTGTCGGAGGCAAATTGAAGGAAGGTGTGTTCATTGGACCAGACATTAGAAGGCTTATAGTTGATCAAGAGTTTGTCAATACCATGACGAATCCTCAAAAAGAAGGTTGGATTGCATTTAAAGAAGTCGTACAGAAATATTTAGGCAATAACAAAGATCCTCACTACAAAAAGATCATCAGACGAATGCTGAAAGCATTTCAAGCTTTAGGTTGCCTGATGAGTTTGAAAGTGCATTTCCTCCAGTCCCACCTTGACTACTTTCCTGAAAATATGGGAACTGTGAGTGAGGAACAAGGTGAACGATTCCACCAAGACATTAAAGAGATGGAAAGGAGATACCAGGGAAAATGGAGCATTACAATGATGGCAGACTACTGTTGGATGCTTCAGAGAGACATTCCAGATGCTACTCACAAGCGTAAATGCGCCAAGAGGAGCCTCACAAGGAAGAATAATTGAGTTTAGTGTGTGTAGGTGAGCTCATTTCAGTTCAAAAAAGGATTTTCATGAAAATATTGTAATAAAACTTTAATTTTATAAGTCTATTTCCATTTATTTTGAGGTATTGCCTTATTTAACATAGTTACCTAAATTGTCAGGAAACATGATGTCCTATGACAAAATGGAGGTCATTTTCGGATTCAGCGCACCAAAAAACATAAAGATTACGTGGAATAACCAAAACAGCTCTCAAAAAAAATTTTTTGATCAAGTAGCCCCTTTACATCAAATAAATGTTTTAACCCCCCATAAAACCTTCTGGTATTAAAACAGGCATGCTATTTTGAAAGAATGTGGAGAAAGAGTAAAAGGCCAGAGAATCTGAGATGATGCAGAGAGAATGTATGGGCATACCAAAAGAGTACTAAAAAAGGCCAAAAGAAAGCCTATTTCTCATCTCTCATTCAAATAGTAAAAATCCAGGCAAAAAAATGATATGCTAGCCCATGGGTCTAATGTGACAAATCTAAGAATATATCTCCCAATCCAAAGCTAGTGCCTTCAGCTACAAATTTTGCAAGGATCAAAATAATTTTCAACCATCTGTACCTCATAAAGTGGGTTCTAACCATGATCTTTTCCAGACTCATGTCTGTCCTATCGGTACCCTCACAGAATTCAATTCAGTCACAGACTTTTAGCTTGAAAAATATATCAGCTATCATGAAACCATCCATAAAACTTTATCTCTGGATCCTCTCCGTGCCCACCTCATCAAAAATTCTAACATAGAAACTTTTCCTTTTATTAAAACTATTCTGAATGAAAATCAGTGGAAGGAGGCACTAATATGGCCAATACTTTAAAAAAATCTCTTCATCCTTCAATTCCCAACAACTTTATACCTATCTCAGGAAATACTTTTTCCCTGAAAGGATGGTGGATGCATGGAATGCTCTCCTGATGAAGGCAATGTGGGCAAATACCGTGACTGAATTCAAAATGGCATGGGACAGACACAGTAGATCCCTTTCATATCAAGAGGATAAAATCAAAGCAAACTTAAATGTCTTTTATACTTCAATAAACAGACTAGGGTCTGACCTGCATGGAGCAGCAGGTAGAACCCTAAACATAGGCATAGAGGGGAGTGACCTACACAGAGTGATGGTTACAACTACTCTAGCCACCTTACTGCGCAGACTAGATATATCATATTGTTTTTTATCTGCCATCATATGCTATGGGCCCAATTTTGGGACGCAGGATGCTCAGGACGGGGACAGCCAGCGGGGGTTGGAAGAGAGCCGGATCGAGACAGATGAAGGTAGGCCAACCTGGCAGGACGAACAGGGCAGATTCAGGTCATGGCCCTGTAAGTCCTGCCAGGCCCGTGGGGACGTGCTGCTTATTCCATCTCAAAGGTGGAATAAGCAACGAAAATCCAGCAATTGGCCTGGGAATCCCCCCTGGGGCCAGGTGCGGGAGGAACCCGCTGTCCGATCCAGGCCACAACAGGCCATCCTTGAGCCAAGCAGTGGGGAAAAGGGAGGCCAAGGACATAGGAGTCGGGGGGCGCCTGCGGGGAAGACGTCCCTGCAGGCGGCAAGGGCACGCTGGGCTGTCCTCGGGCCCGATTCTAGTCATCGTTAGAATGTTTTGTTACCACAGTCAGAATTGGTCCAAACAGGTCCATCTTGATTGGGGCCATCCAGGAGGCCCAGACGTACCCCTCTCTGAATCGGACTCCACGTTATTATGTATGCTACTCTTAAAAAAAAAAAATAAAAAAAAAAGAGAGATTTTCTTGCTTTCACCAAACATCATTGATCCTTTTATATAAAATTCAAGAAGTGACCAGGATTGGAGGAGCTTGAGTAAAGGTTTGTATAAATATCAGCATTGCCATGTTACATGCGGTAAAGAGAATAGAAGAGTGATTTTGACTTAAGCTCCTGAAACAACTATAGTATTGTATACAACGTATTGTAACTCCAAAGCTGTCTGCTACATTGTGGAATGTTATGTTCAAATGTACACCACACTGATTAAAATAGCGCAGTATATAAGAAATGCAAATAAATAAAAAAAAATAAATAGTGAAACAGCGATCTTTGTTGGGTGTCTGTACTTCAGGGGAGCTGACACAGATATGAGTTGTTAAAACTGCATTAATGGGATCATTAAATGAATAAATGAATTTTTGATGCAGATGAAATTGAAGAATTTATGAATTTTATTGAATGTTATAAAATGGAATCTTGAAATCAATGACTTGTATGAATTGACCATCATCTAAGATATGAATTTACTGTAGTGTGTTGGAGATGAGGATCATATGAATTTTAAATGTAGGTTATAAAATAAGTTAAAAAAAAAGGTTTGGAATATTATATGAAAGGAGTATTTTGGACATGTTTGTTGAAAGCAAAAAAAATCCTATTTTTGAAAAAGAATTGGAATATTGAGGTCCTTTTTCTCCTTTAGATTAATTTGGTGGAATTAATATTCTAAACATTATTGGTATATTGTTTCTTAAAGATATTTGGTGATATTGTTTTATTATTAAGGAGCCTTTTTAGTAAAGCCTGTTGGGGTTTTGCACTTCATATATGTTTAGTGCAAAAACTAAGTGAGAGGCGCGAGGAGGATCGGAGAGAGCAGCGGCAGCCACATTTCAGATCGGGGGTTGAGCGGGAGCTCCTCCTCGCCTCCATGGAACTGCCAATCATCTGGCTCCTGAGTGTGTTTAAACCATCACTCCAGAAGCGCGAGGAGGATCGGAGAGAGCAGCAGCAGCCACATTTCAGATCGGGTGTTGAGTGGGAGCTCCTCCTCGCCTCCATGGAACTTCCAATCATCTGGCTCCTGAGGGCATTTAAACCGCCGCTCCAGAGGCGTGAGGAGGATTGGAGAGAGCAGCGGCAGCCACATTTCAGATCGGGGGTTGAGCAGGAGCACCTCCTCGCCTCCATGGAACTGCCAATCATCTGGCTCCTGAGGGTGTTTAAACTGCCGCACCAGAGGTGCGAGGAGGATTGGAGAGAGCAGCCGCAGCCGCATTTCAGATCGGGGGTTGAGCGGGAGCTCCTCCTCGCCTCCATGGAACTGCCAATCATCTGTCTCCTGAGGGCGTTTAAACCGCCACTCCAGAGACGCGAGGAGGATCGGAGAGAGCAGCGGCAGCCACATTTCAGATCTAGGGTTGAGCGGGAGATCCTCCTCACCTCCATGGAACTGCCAATCATCTGGCTCCTGAGGGCATTTAAACCGCCGATCCAGAGGCGCGAGGAGGATTGGAGAGAGCAGCGGCAGCCACATTTCAGATCGGGGGTTGAGCGGAAGATCCTCCTCGCCTCCATGGAACTGCCAATCATCTGGCTCCTGAGGACGTTTAAACCGCCGCTCCAGAGGCCCGAGGAGGATTGGAGAGAGCAGCGGCAGCCACATTTCAGATTGGGGGTTGAGCGGGAGCTCCTCCTCGCCTCCATGGAACTGCCAATCATCTGGCTCCTGAGGGTATTTAAACCGCCGCTCCAGAGGCGTGAGGAGGATTGGAGAGAGCAGCGGTAGCCACATTTCAGATAGGGGGTTGAGCAGGAGATCCTCCTCGCCTCCATGGAACTGCCAATCATCTGGCTCCTGAGGGCATTTAAACCGCCGCTCCAGAGACCCGAGGAGGATCGGAGAGAGCAGCAGCAGCCACATTTCAGATCGGGGGTTGAGCGGGAGCTCCTCCTCGCCTCCATGGAAATGCCAATCATCTGGCTCCTGAGGCCGTTTAAACTGCCGCTCCAGAGGCGCAAGGAGGATCGGAGAGAGCAGCGGCAGCCACATTTCAGATCGGGGGTTGAGCGGGAGCTCCTCCTCGCCTCCATGGAACTGCCAATTATCTGGCTCCTGAGGGCGTTTAAACCACCACTCCAGAGGCGAGAGGAGGATCTTAGAGATCAGCGGCAGCCACATTTCAGATCGGGGGTTGAGCGGGAGCTCATCCTCGCCTCCATGGAACTGCCAATCATCTGGCTCCTGAGGGCGTTTAAACCGCCACTCCAGAGGTGCGAGGAGGATCGGAGAGAGCAGCGGCAGCCACATTTCAGATCGGGGCATGAGCGGGAGCTACTCCTCGCCTCCATGGAACTGCCAATCATCTGGCTCCTGAGGGAGTTTAAACTGCCGCACCAGAGGTGTGAGGAGGATTGGAGAGAGCAGCGGCAGCCGCAATTCAGATCGGGGGTTGAGCGGGAGCTCCTCCTCGCCTCTATGGAACTGCCAATCATCTGGCTCCTGAAGGTGTTTAAACTGCCGCACCAGAGGCGCGAGGAGGATCGGAGAGGGCAGCCGCAGCCACATTTCAGATCGGGAGTTGGGCAGGAGATCCTCCTCGCCTCCATGGAACTGCCAATCATCTGGCTCCTGAGGGCATTTAAACTGCTGCTCCAGAGGCACGAGGAGGATCAGAGAGAGCAGTGGCAGCCACATTTCACATTGTAGGTTGAGCAGGAGTTCCTCACCTCCATGGAACTGCCAATCATCTGGCTCCTGAGGGCATTTAAACCGCCGCTCCAGAGGCGCAAGGAGGATCGGGGAGAGCAGCGGCAGCCACATTACAGATCGGGGGTTGAGCGGGAGCTCTTCCTCGCCTCCATGGAACTGCCAATCATCTGGCTCCTGAGGGCGTTTAAACCGCCACTCCAGAGACGCGAGGAGGATCGGAGAGAGCAGCGGCAGCCACATTTCAGATCTAGGGTTGAGCGGGATATCCTCCTCACCTTCATGGAACTGCCAATCATCTGGCTCCTGAGGGCATTTAAACCGCCGCTCCAGAGGCGCGAGGAGGATTGGAGAGAGCAGCGGCAGCCATATTTTAGATCGGGGGTTGAGCGGGAGATCCTCCAAGCCTCCATGGAACTGCCAATCATCTGGCTCCTGAGGGCGTTTAAACCTCCGCTCCAGAGGCCCGAGGAGGATCGGAGAGAGCAGCGGCAGCCACATTTCAGATCGGGGGTTGAACGGGAGCTCCTCCTCGCCTCCATGGAACTGCCAATCATCTGGCTCCTGAGGGCATTTAAACCGCTGCTCCAGAGGCGCAAGGAGGATCGGGGAGAGCAGCGGCAGCCACATTACAGATCGGGGGTTGAGCGGGAGCTCTTCCTCGCCTCCATGGAACTGCCAATCATCTGGCTCCTGAGGGCATTTAAACCGCCACTCCAGAGACGCGAGGAGGATCGGAGAGAGCAGCGGCAGCCACATTTCAGATCTAGGGTCGAGCAGGAGATCCTCCTCACCTCCATGGAACTGCCAATCATCTGGCTCCTGAGGGCGTTTAAACCGCCGCTCCAGAGGCGCGAGGAGGATTGGAGAGAGCAGCGGCAGCCACATTTCAGATCGGGGGTTGAGCGGAAGATCCTCCTCGCCTCCATGGAACTGCCAATCATCTGGCTCCTGAGGGCGTTTAAACCGCCGCTCCAGAGGTGCGAGGAGGATCGGAGAGAGTAGCGGCAGCCACATTTCAGATCGGAGTATGAGCGGGAGCTACTCCTCGCCTCCATGGAACTGCCAATCATCTGGCTCCTGAGGGAGTTTAAACTGCCGCTCCAGAGGCGCAAGGAGGATCGGAGAGAGCAGCGGCAGCCACATTTCAGATCGGGGGTTGAGCGGGAGCTCCTCCTCGCCTCCATGGAACTGCCAATCATCTGGCTCCTGAGGGCATTTAAACCGCCGCTCCAGAGGCGCGAGGAGGATTGGAGAGAGCAGCGTCAACCACATTTCAGATCGGGGGTTGAGCGGGAGATCCTCCTCGCCTCCATGGAACTGCCAATCATCTGGCTCCAAAGGGCGTTTAAACCGCCGCTCCAGAGGCCCGAGGAGCATCAGAGAGAGCAGCGGTAGCCACATTTCAGATCGTGGGTTGAGCGGGAGCTCCTCCTCGCCTCCATGGAACTGCCAATCATCTGGCTCCTAAGGGCGTTTAAACCGCCACTCCAGAGACGCGAGGAGGATCGGAGAGAGCAGCGGCAGCCACATTTCAGATCTAGGGTTGAGCGGGAGATCCTCCTCACCTCCATGGAACTGCCAATCATCTGGCTCCTGAGGGCATTTAAGCCGCTGCTCCAGAGGCGCGAGGAGGATTGGAGAGGGCAGCGGCAGCCACATTTCAGATCGGGGGTTGAGCGGGAGATCCTCCTCGCCTCCATGGAACTGCCAATCATCTGGCTCCTGAGGGCGTTTAAACCGCCGCTCCAGAGGCCCGAGGAGGATTGGAGAGAGCAGCGGCAGCCACATTTAAGATCGGCGGTTGAGCGGGAGATCCTCCTCGCCTCCAATCAACTGCCAATCATCTGGCTCCTGAGGGCATTTAAACCGCCACTCCAGAGGCCCGAGGAGGTTCAGAGAGAGCAGCGGCAGCCACATTTCCGATCGGGGGTTGAGCGGGAGTTCCTCCTCGCCTCCATGGAATTGCCAATCATCTGGCTCCTGAGGGCATTTAAACCGCCACTCCAGAGGCGCGAGCAGGATCGGAGAGAGCAGCGACAGCCACATTTCAGATCGGGGGTTGAGCGGGAGCTCCTCCTCACCTCCATGGAACTGCCAATCATCTGGCTCCTGAGGGTGTTTATACCACCACTCCAGAGGCGAGAGGAGGATCGTAGAGAGCAGCGGCAGACACATTTCAGATCGGGGGTTGAGCGGGAGCTCCTCCTCGCCTCCATGAAACTGCCAATCATCTGGCTCCTGAGGGCGTTTAAACCGCCGCTCCATATGTGTGAGGAGGATCGGAGAGAGCAGCGGCAGCCACATTTCAGACCAGGGGTTGAGCGGGAGCTCCTCCTCACCTCCATGGAACTGCCAATCATCTGGCTCCTGAGGGCGTTTAAACCGCCGCTCCAGAGGCGCGAGGAGGATTGGAGAGAGCAGCGGCAGCCACATTTCAGATCGGGGGTTGAGCGGGAGCTCCTCCTCGCCTCCATGGAACTGCCAATCATCTAGCTCCTGAGGGCGTTTAAACCGCCACTCCGGAGGCGCGAGGAGGATCAGAGAGAGCAGCGGCAACCACATTTCACATCGTAGGTTGAGCAGGAGTTCCTCACCTCCATGGAACTGCCAATCATCTGGCTCCTGAGGGCATTTAAACCGCCACTCCAGAGGCGCGAGGAGGATCGTAGAGAGCAGCAGCAGCAGCCACATTTCAGATCGGGGGTTGAGCGGGAGCTCTTCCTCGCCTCCATGGAACTGCCAATCATCTGGCTCCTGAGGGCGTTTAAACTGCCACTCCAGAGACGCGATGAGGATCGGAGAGAGCAGCGGCAGCCACATTTCAGATCTAGGGTTGAGCGGGAGGTCCACTTCACCTCCATGGAACTGCCAATCATCTGGCTCCTAAGGGCATTTAAACAGCCACTCCAGAGACACGAGGAGGATTGGAGAGAGCAGCGGCAGCCACATTTCAGATCGGGGGTTGAGCGGGAGATCCTCCTTGCCTCCATGGAACTGCCAATCATCTGGCTCCTGAGTGCGTTTAAACCGCCGCTCCAGAGACCCGAGGAGGATCGGAGTGAACAGCGGCAGCCACATTTCAGATCGGGGGTTGAGTGGAAGATCCTCCTCGCCTCCATGGAACTGCCAATCATCTGGCTCCTAAGGGCGTTTAAACCGCCACTCCAGAGACGCGAGAAGGATTGGAGAGAGCAGCGGCAGCCACATTTCAGATCGGGGGTTGAGCGGGAGATCCTCCTCGCTTCCATGGAACTGCCAATCATCTGGCTCCTGAGGGCGTTTAAACTGCCGCTCCAGAGACCCGAGGAGAATCGGAGAGAGCAGCGGCAGCCACATTTCAGATCGGGGGTTGAGCGGGAGCTCCTCCTCGCCTCCATGGAACTGCCAATTATCTGTCTCCTGAGGGCGTTTAAACCACCACTCCAGAGGCGAGAGGAGGATCGTAGAGAGCAGCGGCAGCCACATTTCAGATCGGGGGGTTTGAGCGGGAGCTCATCCTCGCCTCCATGGAACTGCCAATCATCTGGCTCCTGAGGGCGTTTAAACCGCCGCTCCAGAGGGGCGAGGAGGATCGGATAGAGAGCAGCGGCAGCCACATTTCAGATCGGGGTATGAGCGGGAGCTACTCCTCGCCTCCATGGAACTGCCAATCATCTGGCTCCTGAGGGAGTTTAAACTGCCGCACCAGAGGTGTGAGGAGGATTGGAGAGAGCAGCGGCAGCCGCAATTCAGATCGGGGGTTGAGCGGGAGCTCCTCCTCGCCTCCATGGAATTGCCAATCATCTGGCTCCTGAGGGCATTTAAACCGCCACTCCAGAGGCGCGAGCAGGATCGGAGAGAGCAGCGACAGCCACATTTCAGATCGGGGGTTGAGCGGGAGCTCCTCCTCGCCTCCATGGAACTGCCAATCATCTGGCTCCTGAGGGTGTTTAAACCACCACTCCAGAGGCGAGAGGAGGATCGTAGAGAGCAGCGGCAGCCACATTTCAGATCGGGGGTTGAGCGGGAGCTCCTCCTCGCCTCCATGAAACTGCCAATCATCTGGCTCCTGAGGGCGTTTAAACCGCCGCTCCAGATGTGCGAGGAGGATCGGAGAGAGCAGCGGCAGCCACATTTCAGACCAGGGGTTGAGCGGGAGCTCCTCCTCACCTCCATGGAACTGCCAATCATCTGGCTCCTGAGGGCGTTTAAACCGCCGCTCCAGAGGCGCGAGGAGGATTGGAGAGAGCAGTGGCAGCCACATTTCAGATCGGGGGTTGAGCGGGAGCTCCTCCTCGCCTCCATGGAACTGCCAATCATCTAGCTACTGAGGGCGTTTAAACCGCCACTCCGGAGGCGCGAGGAGGATCGGAGAGAGCAGCGGCAACCACATTTCACATCGTAGGTTGAGCAGGAGTTCCTCACCTCCATGGAACTGCCAATCATCTGGCTCCTGAGGGCATTTAAACCGCCACTCCAGAGGCGCGAGGAGGATCGTAGAGAGCAGCAGCAGCCAAATTTCAGATCGGGGGTTGAGCGGGAGCTCTTCCTCGCCTCCATGGAACTGCCAATCATCTGGCTCCTGAGGGCGTTTAAACTGCCACTCCAGAGACGCGATGAGGATCGGAGAGAGCAGCGGCAGCCACATTTCAGATCTAGGGTTGAGCGGGAGGTCCACCTCACCTCCATGGAACTGCCAATCATCTGGCTCCTGAGTGCGTTTAAACCGCCGCTCCAGAGACCCGAGGAGGATCGGAGTGAACAGCGGCAGACACATTTCAGATCGGGGGTTGAGCGGAAGATCCTCCTCGCCTCCATGGAACTGCCAATCATCTGGCTCCTAAGGGCGTTTAAACCGCCACTCCAGAGACGCGAGAAGGATTGGAGAGAGCAGCGGCAGCCACATTTCAGATCGGGGGTTGAGCGGGAGATCCTCCTCGCTTCCATGGAACTGCCAATCATCTGGCTCCTGAGGGCGTTTAAACTGCCGCTCCAGAGACCCGAGGAGGATCGGAGAGAGCAGCGGCAGCCACATTTCAGATCGGGGGTTGAGCGGTAGCTCCTCCTCGCCTCCATGGAACTGCCAATTATCTGTCTCCTGAGGGCGTTTAAACCACCACTCCAGAGGCGAGAGGAGGATCGTAGAGAGCAGCGGCAGCCACATTTCAGATCGGGGGTTGAGCGGGAGCTCATCCTCGCCTCCATGGAACTGCCAATCATCTGGCTCCTGAGGGCGTTTAAACCGCCGCTCCAGAGGTGCGAGGAGGATCGGAGAGAGCAGCGGCAGCCACATTTCAGATCGGGGTATGAGCGGGAGCTACTCCTCGCCTCCATGGAACTGCCAATCATCTGGCTCCTGAGGGAGTTTAAACTGCCGCAGCAGAGGTGTGAGGAGGACTGGAGAGAGCAGCGGCAGCCGCAATTCAGATCGGGGGTTGAGCGGGAGCTCCTCCTCGCCTCCATGGAACTGCCAATCATCTGGCTCCTGAGGGCGTTTAAACCTCTGCTCCAGAGGCCCGAGGAGGATCGGAGAGAGCAGCGGCAGCCACATTTCAGATCGGGGGTTGAGCGGGAGCTCATCCTCGCCTCCATGGAACTGCCAATCATCTGGCTCCTGAGGGCATTTAAACCGCCGCTCCAGAGGCACAAGGAGGATCGGGGAGAGCAGCGGCAGCCACATTACAGATCGGGGGTTGAGCGGGAGCTCTTCCTCGCCTCCATGGAACTGCCAATCATCTGGCTCCTGAGGGCATTTAAACCGCCACTCCAGAGACGCGAGGAGGATCGGAGAGAGCAGCGGCAGCCACATTTCAGATCTAGGGTCGAGCAGGAGATCCTCCTCACCTCCATGGAACTGCCAATCATCTGGCTCCTGAGGGCATTTAAACCGCCGCTCCAGAGGCGCGAGGAGGATTGGAGAGAGCAGCGGCAGCCACATTTCAGATCGGGGGTTGAGCGGAAGATCCTCCTCGCCTCCATGGAACTGCCAATCATCTGGCTCCTGAGGGCGTTTAAACTGCCGCTCCAGAGGTGCGAGGAGGATCGGAGAGAGCAGCGGCAGCCACATTTCAGATCGGGGTATGAGCGGGAGCTACTCCTCGCCTCCATGGAACTGCCAATCATCTGGCTCCTGAGGGAGTTTAAACTGCCGCTCCAGAGGCGCAAGGAGGATCGGAGAGAGCAGCGGCAGCCACATTTCAGATCGGGGGTTGAGCGGGAGCTCCTCCTCGCCTCCATGGAACTGCCAATCATCTGGCTCCTGAGGGCATTTAAACCGCCGCTCCAGAGGCGCGAGGAGGATTGGAGAGAGCAGCGGCAACCACATTTCAGATCAGGGGTTGAGAGGGAGATCCTCCTCGCCTCCATGGAACTGCCAATCATCTGGCTCCAAAGGGCGTTTAAACCGCCGCTCCAGAGGCCCGAGGAGCATCAGAGAGAGCAGCGGTAGCCACATTTCAGATCGTGGGTTGAGCGGGAGATCCTCCTCGCCTCCATGGAACTGCCAATCATCTGGCTCCTAAGGGCGTTTAAAACCGCCACTCCAGAGTCGCGAGGAGGATCGGAGAGAGCAGCGGCAGCCACATTTCAGATCTAGGGTTGAGCGGGAGATCCTCCTCACCTCCATGGAACTGCCAATCATCTGGCTCCTGAGGGCATTTAAGCCGCTGCTCCAGAGGCGCGAGGAGGATTGGAGAGGGCAGCGGCAGCCACATTTCAGATCGGGGGTTGAGCGGGAGATCCTCCTCGCCTCCATGGAACTGCCAATCATCTGGCTCCTGAGGGCGTTTAAACCGCCGCTCCAGAGGCCCGAGGAGGATTGGAGAGAGCAGCGGCAGCCACATTTAAGATCGGCGGTTGAGCGGGAGATCCTCCTCGCCTCCAATCAACTGCCAATCATCTGGCTCCTGAGGGCATTTAAACCGCCGCTCCAGAGGCCCGAGGAGGTTCAGAGAGAGCAGCGGCAGCCACATTTCCGATCGGGGGTTGAGCGGGAGTTCCTCCTCACCTCCATGGAATTGCCAATCATCTGGCTCCTGAGGGCATTTAAACCGCCACTCCAGAGGCGCGAGCAGGATCGGAGAGAGCAGCGACAGCCACATTTCAGATCGGGGGTTGAGCGGGAGCTCTTCCTCACCTCTATGGAACTGCCAATCATCTGGCTCCTGAGGGTGTTTATACCACCACTCCAGAGGCGAGAGGAGGATCGTAGAGAGCAGCGGCAGCCACATTTCAGATCGGGGGTTGAGCGGGAGCTCCTCCTCGCCTCCATGAAACTGCCAATCATCTGGCTCCTGAGGGCGTTTAAACCGCCGCTCCAGATGTGCGAGGAGGATTGGAGAGAGCAGCGGCAGCCACATTTCAGACCAGGGGTTGAGCGGGAGCTCCTCCTCACCTCCATGGAACTGCCAATCATCTAGCTCCTGAGGGCGTTTAAACCGCCACTCCGGAGGCGCGAGGAGGATCGGAGAGAGCAGCGGCAACCACATTTCACATCGTAGGTTGAGCAGGAGTTCCTCACCTCCATGGAACTGCCAATCATCTGGCTCCTGAGGGCATTTAAACCGCCACTCCAGAGGCGCGAGGAGGATCGTAGAGAGCAGCAGCAGCCACATTTCAGATCGGGGGTTGAGCGGGAGCTCTTCCTCGCCTCCATGGAACTGCCAATCATCTGGCTCCTGAGGGCGTTTAAACTGCCACTCCAGAGACGCGATGAGGATCGGAGAGAGCAGCGGCAGCCACATTTCAGATCTAGGGTTGAGCGGGAGGTCCACCTCACCTCCATGGAACTGCCAATCATCTGGCTCCTAAGGGCATTTAAACAGCCACTCCAGAGACACGAGGAGGATTGGAGAGAGCAGCGGCAGCCACATTTCAGATCGGGGGTTGAGCGGGAGATCCTCCTTGCCTCCATGGAACTGCCAATCATCTGGCTCCTGAGTGCGTTTAAACCGCCGCTCCAGAGACCCGAGGAGGATCGGAGAGAGCAGCGGCAGCCACATTTCAGATCGGGGGTTGAGCGGAAGATCCTCCTCGCCTCCATGGAACTGCCAATCATCTGGCTCCTAAGGGCGTTTAAACCGCCACTCCAGAGACGCGAGAAGGATTGGAGAGAGCAGCGGCAGCCACATTTCAGATCGGGGGTTGAGCGGGAGATCCTCCTCGCTTCCATGGAACTGCCAATCATCTGGCTCCTGAGGGCGTTTAAACTGCCGCTCCAGAGACCCGAGGAGAATCGGAGAGAGCAGCGGCAGCCACATTTCAGATCGGGGGTTGAGCTGGAGCTCCTCCTCGCCTCCATGGAACTGCCAATTATCTGTCTCCTGAGGGCGTTTAAACCACCACTCCAGAGGCGAGAGGAGGATCGTAGAGAGCAGCGGCAGCCACATTTCAGATCGGGGGTTGAGCGGGAGCTCATCCTCGCCTCCATGGAACTGCCAATCATCTGGCTCCTGAGGGCGTTTTAAACCGCCGCTCCAGAGGTGCGAGGAGGATCGGAGAGAGCAGCGGCAGCCACATTTCAGATCGGGGTATGAGCGGGAGCTACTCCTCGCCTCCATGGAACTGCCAATCATCTGGCTCCTGAGGGAGTTTAAACTGCCGCACCAGAGGTGTGAGGAGGATTGGAGAGAGCAGCGGCAGCCGCAATTCAGATCGGGGGTTGAGCGGGAGCTCCTCCTCGCCTCCATGGAATTGCCAATCATCTGGCTCCTGAGGGCATTTAAACCGCCACTCCAGAGGCGCGAGCAGGATCGGAGAGAGCAGCGACAGCCACATTTCAGATCGGGGGTTGAGCGGGAGCTCCTCCTCGCCTCCATGGAACTGCCAATCATCTGGCTCCTGAGGGTGTTTAAACCACCACTCCAGAGGCGAGAGGAGGATTGTAGAGAGCAGCGGCAGCCACATTTCAGATCGGGGGTTGAGCGGGAGCTCCTCCTCGCCTCCATGAAACTGCCAATCATCTGGCTCCTGAGGGCGTTTAAACCGCCGCTCCAGATGTGCGAGGAGGATCGGAGAGAGCAGCGGCAGCCACATTTCAGACCAGGGGTTGAGCGGGAGCTCCTCCTCACCTCCATGGAACTGCCAATCATCTGGCTCCTGAGGGCGTTTAAACCGCCGCTCCAGAGGCGCGAGGAGGATTGGAGAGAGCAGCGGCAGCCACATTTCAGATCGGGGGTTGAGCGGGAGCTCCTCCTCGCCTCCATGGAACTGCCAATCATCTAGCTACTGAGGGCGTTTAAACCGCCACTCCGGAGGTGCGAGGAGGATTGGAGAGAGCAGCGGCAGCCACATTTCAGATCGGGGGTTGAGCGGGAGATCCTCCTTGCCTCCATGGAACTGCCAATCATCTGGCTCCTGAGTGCGTTTAAACCGCCGCTCCAGAGACCCGAGGAGGATCGGAGTGAACAGCGGCAGACACATTTCACATCGTAGGTTGAGCAGGAGTTCCTCACCTCCATGGAACTGCCAATCATCTGGCTCCTGAGGGCATTTAAACCGCCACTCCAGAGGCGCGAGGAGGATCGTAGAGAGCAGCAGCAGCCACATTTCAGATCGGGGGTTGAGCGGGAGCTCTTCCTCGCCTCCATGGAACTGCCAATCATCTGGCTCCTGAGGGCGTTTAAACTGCCACTCCAGAGACGCGATGAGGATCGGAGAGAGCAGCGGCAGCCACATTTCAGATCTAGGGTTGAGCGGGAGGTCCACCTCACCTCCATGGAACTGCCAATCATCTGGCTCCTAAGGGCATTTAAACAGCCACTCCAGAGACACGAGGAGGATTGGAGAGAGCAGCGGCAGCCACATTTCAGATCGGGGGTTGAGCGGGAGATCCTCCTTGCCTCCATGGAACTGCCAATCATCTGGCTCCTGAGTGCGTTTAAACCGCCGCTCCAGAGACCCGAGGAGGATCGGAGTGAACAGCGGCAGACACATTTCAGATCGGGGGTTGAGCGGAAGATCCTCCTCGCCTCCATGGAACTGCCAATCATCTGGCTCCTAAGGGCGTTTAAACCGCCACTCCAGAGACGCGAGAAGGATTGGAGAGAGCAGCGGCAGCCACATTTCAGATCGGGTGTTGAGCGGGAGATCCTCCTCGCTTCCATGGAACTGCCAATCATCTGGCTTCTGAGGGCGTTTAAACTGCCGCTCCAGAGACCCGAGGAGGATCGGAGAGAGCAGCGGCAGCCACATTTCAGATCGGGTGTTGAGCGGGAGCTCCTCCTCGCCTCCATGGAACTGCCAATTATCTGTCTCCTGAGGGCGTTTAAACCACCACTCCAGAGGCGAGAGGAGGATCGTAGAGAGCAGCGGCAGCCACATTTCAGATCGGGGGTTGAGCGGGAGATCCTCCTCGCCTCCATGGAACTGCCAATCATCTGGCTCCAAAGGGCGTTTAAACCGCCGCTCCAGAGGCCCGAGGAGCATCAGAGAGAGCAGCGGTAGCCACATTTCAGATCGTGGGTTGAGCGGGAGCTCCTCCTCGCCTCCATGGAACTGCCAATCATCTGGCTCCTAAGGGCATTTAAACCGCCACTCCAGAGACGCGAGGAGGATCGGAGAGAGCAGCGGCAGCCACATTTCAGATCTAGGGTTGAGCGGGAGATCCTCCTCACCTCCATGGAACTGCCAATCATCTGGCTCCTGAGGGCATTTAAGCCGCTGCTCCAGAGGCGCGAGGAGGATTGGAGAGGGCAGCGGCAGCCACATTTCAGATCGGGGGTTGAGCGGGAGATCCTCCTCGCCTCCATGGAACTGCCAATCATCTGGCTCCTGAGGGCGTTTAAACCGCCGCTCCAGAGGCCCGAGGAGGATTGGAGAGAGCAGCGGCAGCCACATTTAAGATCGGCGGTTGAGCGGGAGATCCTCCTCGCCTCCAATCAACTGCCAATCATCTGGCTCCTGAGGGCATTTAAACCGCCGCTCCAGAGGCCCGAGGAGGTTCAGAGAGAGCAGCGGCAGCCACATTTCCGATCGGGGGTTGAGCGGGAGTTCCTCCTCACCTCCATGGAATTGCCAATCATCTGGCTCCTGAGGGCATTTAAACCGCCACTCCAGAGGCGCGAGCAGGATCGGAGAGAGAGCAGCGACAGCCACATTTCAGATCGGGGGTTGAGCGGGAGCTCTTCCTCACCTCCATGGAACTGCCAATCATCTGGCTCCTGAGGGTGTTTATACCACCACTCCAGAGGCGAGAGGAGGATCGTAGAGAGCAGCGGCAGCCACATTTCAGATCGGGGGTTGAGCGGGAGCTCCTCCTCGCCTCCATGAAACTGCCAATCATCTGGCTCCTGAGGGCGTTTAAACCGCCGCTCCAGATGTGCGAGGAGGATTGGAGAGAGCAGCGGCAGCCACTTTCAGACCAGGGGTTGAGCGGGAGCTCCTCCTCACCTCCATGGAACTGCCAATCATCTGGCTCCTGAGGGCGTTTAAACCGCCGCTCCAGAGGCGCGAGGAGGATAGGAGAGAGCAGCGGCAGCCACATTTCAGATCGGGGGTTGAGCGGGAGCTCCTCCTCGCCTCCATGGAACTGCCAATCATCTAGCTCCTGAGGGCGTTTAAACCGCCACTCCGGAGGCGCGAGGAGGATCGGAGAGAGCAGCGGCAACCACATTTCACATCGTAGGTTGAGCAGGAGTTCCTCACCTCCATGGAACTGCCAATCATCTGGCTCCTGAGGGCATTTAAACCGCCACTCCAGAGGCGCGAGGAGGATCGTAGAGAGCAGCAGCAGCCACATTTCAGATCGGGGGTTGAGCGGGAGCTCTTCCTCGCCTCCATGGAACTGCCAATCATCTGGCTCCTGAGGGCGTTTAAACTGCCACTCCAGAGACGCGATGAGGATCGGAGAGAGCAGCGGCAGCCACATTTCAGATCTAGGGTTGAGCGGGAGGTCCACCTCACCTCCATGGAACTGCCAATCATCTGGCTCCTAAGGGCATTTAAACAGCCACTCCAGAGACACGAGGAGGATGGGAGAGAGAGCAGCGGCAGCCACATTTCAGATCGGGGGTTGAGCGGGAGATCCTCCTTGCCTCCATGGAACTGCCAATCATCTGGCTCCTGAGTGCGTTTAAACCGCCGCTCCAGAGACCCGAGGAGGATCGGAGTGAACAGCGGTAGCCACATTTCAGATCGGGGGTTGAGCGGAAGATCCTCCTCGCCTCCATGGAACTGCCAATCATCTGGCTCCTAAGGGCGTTTAAACCGCCACTCCAGAGACGCGAGAAGGATTGGAGAGAGCAGCGGCAGCCACATTTCAGATCGGGGGTTGAGCGGGAGATCCTCCTCGCTTCCATGGAACTGCCAATCATCTGGCTCCTGAGGGCGTATAAACTGCCGCTCCAGAGACCCGAGGAGAATCGGAGAGAGCAGCGGCAGCCACATTTCAGATCGGGGGTTGAGCTGGAGCTCCTCCTCGCCTCCATGGAACTGCCAATTATCTGTCTCCTGAGGGCGTTTAAACCACCACTCCAGAGGCGAGAGGAGGATCGTAGAGAGCAGCGGCAGCCACATTTCAGATCGGGGGTTGAGCGGGAGCTCATCCTCGCCTCCATGGAACTGCCAATCATCTGGCTCCTGAGGGCGTTTAAACCGCCGCTCCAGAGGTGCGAGGAGGATCGGAGAGAGCAGCGGCAGCCACATTTCAGATCGGGGTATGAGCGGGAGCTACTCCTCGCCTCCATGGAACTGCCAATCATCTGGCTCCTGAGGGAGTTTAAACTGCCGCACCAGAGGTGTGAGGAGGATTGGAGAGAGCAGCGGCAGCCGCAATTCAGATCGGGGGTTGAGCGGGAGCTCCTCCTCGCCTCCATGGAATTGCCAATCATCTGGCTCCTGAGGGCATTTAAACCGCCACTCCAGAGGCGCGAGCAGGATCGGAGAGAGAGAGCAGCGGCAGCCACATTTCAGATCGGGGGTTGAGCGGGAGCTCCTCCTCGCCTCCATGGAACTGCCAATCATCTGGCTCCTGAGGGTGTTTAAACCACCACTCCAGAGGCGAGAGGAGGATCGTAGAGAGCAGCGGCAGCCACATTTCAGATCGGGGGTTGAGCGGGAGCTCCTCCTCGCCTCCATGAAACTGCCAATCATCTGGCTCCTGAGGGCGTTTAAACCGCCGCTCCAGATGTGCGAGGAGGATCGGAGAGAGCAGCGGCAGCCACATTTCAGACCAGGGGTTGAGCGGGAGCTCCTCCTCACCTCCATGGAACTGCCAATCATCTGGCTCCTGAGGGCGTTTAAACCGCCGCTCCAGAGGCGCGAGGAGGATGGGAGAGAGCAGCGGCAGCCACATTTCAGATCGGGGGTTGAGCGGGAGCTCCTCCTCGCCTCCATGGAACTGCCAATCATCTAGCTACTGAGGGCGTTTAAACCGCCACTCCGGAGGCGCGAGGAGGATCGGAGAGAGCAGCGGCAACCACATTTCACATCGTAGGTTGAGCAGGAGTTCCTCACCTCCATGGAACTGCCAATCATCTGGCTCCTGAGGGCATTTAAACCGCCACTCCAGAGGCGCGAGGAGGATCGTAGAGAGCAGCAGCAGCCACATTTCAGATCGGGGGTTGAGCGGGAGCTCTTCCTCGCCTCCATGGAACTGCCAATCATCTGGCTCCTGAGGGCGTTTAAACTGCCACTCCAGAGACGCGATGAGGATCGGAGAGAGCAGCGGCAGCCACATTTCAGATCTAGGGTTGAGCGGGAGGTCCACCTCACCTCCATGGAACTGCCAATCATCTGGCTCCTAAGGGCATTTAAACAGCCACTCCAGAGACACGAGGAGGATTGGAGAGAGCAGCGGCAGCCACATTTCAGATCGGGGGTTGAGCGGGAGATCCTCCTTGCCTCCATGGAACTGCCAATCATCTGGCTCCTGAGTGCGTTTAAACCGCCGCTCCAGAGACCCGAGGAGGATCGGAGTGAACAGCGGCAGACACATTTCAGATCGGGGGTTGAGCGGAAGATCCTCCTCGCCTCCATGGAACTGCCAATCATCTGGCTCCTAAGGGCGTTTAAACCGCCACTCCAGAGACGCGAGAAGGATTGGAGAGAGCAGCGGCAGCCACATTTCAGATCGGGTGTTGAGCGGGAGATCCTCCTCGCTTCCATGGAACTGCCAATCATCTGGCTACTGAGGGCGTTTAAACAGCCGCTCCAGAGTACCGAGGAGGATCGGAGAGAGAGCAGCGGCAGCCACATTTCAGATCGGGGGTTGAGCGGGAGCTCCTCCTCGCCTCCATGGAACTGCCAATTATCTGTCTCCTGAGGGCGTTTAAACCACCACTCCAGAGGCGAGAGGAGGATCGTAGAGAGCAGCGGCAGCCACATTTCAGATCGGGGGTTGAGCGGGAGCTCATCCTCGCCTCCATGGAACTGCCAATCATCTGGCTCCTGAGGGCGTTTAAACCGCCGCTCCAGAGGTGCGAGGAGGATCGGAGAGAGCAGCGGCAGCCACATTTCAGATCGGGGTATGAGCGGGAGCTACTCCTCGCCTCCATGGAACTGCCAATCATCTGGCTCCTGAGGGAGTTTAAACTGCCGCACCAGAGGTGTGAGGAGGACTGTAGAGAGCAGCGGCAGCCGCAATTCAGATCGGGGGTTGAGCGGGAGCTCCTCCTCGCCTCCATGGAACTGCCAATCATCTGGCTCCTGAGGGTGTTTAAACTGCCGCACCAGAGGCGCGAGGAGGATCGGAGAGGGCAGCCGCAGCCACATTTCAGATCGGGAGTTGTGCAGGAAATCCTCCTCGCCTCCATGGAACTGCCAATCTTATGGCTCCTGAGGGCATTTAAACTGCTGCTCCAGAGGCGCGAGGAGGATCAGAGAGAGCAGTGGCAGCCACATTTCACATTGTAGGTTGAGCAGGAGTTCCTCACCTCCATGGAACTGCCAATCATCTGGCTCCTGAGGGCATTTAAACCGCCGCACCAGAGGCGCAAGGAGGATCGGAGAGAGCAGCGGCAGCCACATTTCAGATCGGGGGTTGAGCGGGTGCTCTTCCTCGCCTCCATGGAACTGCCAATCATCTGGCTCCTGAGGGCATTTAAACCGCCACTCCAGAGACGCGAGGAGGATCGGAGAGAGCAGCGGCAGCCACATTTCAGATCTAGGGTCGAGCGGGAGATCCTCCTCACCTCCATGGAACTGCCAATCATCTGGCTCCTGAGGGCATTTAAACCGCCGCTCCAGAGGCGCGTGGAGGATTGGAGAGAGCAGTGGCAGCCACATTTCAGATTGGGGGTTGAGCGGAAGATCCTCCTCGCCTCCATGGAACTGCCAATCATCTGGCTCCTGTGGGCGTTTAAACCGCCACAGCGGCAGCCACATTTCAGATCGGGGGTTGAGCGGGAGCTCCTCCTCGCCTCCCTGGAAATGCCAATCATCTGGCTCCTGAGGGCTTTTAAACCGCCGCTCCAGAGGTGCGAGGAGGATCGTAGAGAGCAGCGGCAGCCACATTTCAGATCGGGGGTTGAGCGGGAGCTCATCCTCGCCTCCATGGAACTGCCAATCATCTGGCTCCTGAGGGCGTTTAAACCGCCGCTCCAGAGGTGCGAGGAGGATCGGAGAGAGCAGCGGCAGCCACATTTCAGATCGGGGTGTGAGCGGGAGATACTCCTCGCCTCCATGGAACTGCCAATCATCTGGCTCCTGAGGGAGTTTATACTGCCGCACCAGAGGTGTGAGGAGGACTGGAGAGAGCAGCGGCAGCCGCATTTCAGATTGGGGGTTGAGCGGGAGCTCCTCCTCGCCTCCATGGGACTGCCATTCATCTGGCTCCTGAGGGTGCTTAAACTGCCGCACCAGAGGTGCGAGGAGGATCAGAGAGGGCAGCCGCAGCCACATTTCAGATCGGGAGTTGGGCGGGAGATCCTCCTCACCTCCTTGGAACTGCCAATCATCTGGCTCCTGAGGGCGTTTAAACTGCCACTCCAGAGACACGAGGAGGATCAGAGAGAGCAGCGGCAGCCATATTTTAGATCGGGGGTTGAGAGGGAGATCCTCCTCGCCTCCATGGAACTGCCAATCATCTGGCTCCTGAGGGCGTTTAAACCGCCACTCCAGAGGCGCAAGGAGGATCGGAGAGAGCAGCGGCAGCCACATTTCAGATCGGGGGTTGAGCGGGAGCTCCTCCTTGTCTCCATGGAACTGCCAATTATCTGGCTCCTTAGGGCGTTTAAACCACCACTCCAGAGGCGAGAGGAGGATCGTAGAGAGCAGCGGCAGCCACATTTCAGATCGGGGGTTGAGCGGGAGCTCATCCTCGCCTCCATGGAACTGTCAATCATCTGGCTCCTGAGGGCGTTTAAACCGCCGCTCCAGATGTGCGAGGAGGATCGGAGAGAGCAGCGGCAGCCACATTTCAGATCGGGGGTTGAGCAGGAGCTCCTCCTCGCCTCCATGGAACTGCCAATCATCTGGCTACTGAGGGTGTTTAAACTGCCGCACCAGAGGCGCGAGGAGGATCGGAGAGGGCAGCCACAGCCACATTTCAGATCGGGAGTTGGGCGGGAGATCCTCCTCGCCTCCGTGAAACTGCCTATCATCTGGCTCCTGAGGGCATTTAAACCGCCGCTCTAGAGGTGCGAGGAGGATCGGAGAGAGCAGCGGCAGCCACATTTCAGATCGGGGGTTGAGCGGGAGCTCTTCCTCTCCTCCATGGAACTGCCAATCATCTGGCTCCTAAGGGCGTTTAAACCGCCACTCCAGAGACGCGAGGAGGATCGGAGAGAGCAGCGGCAGCCACATTTCAGATCTAGGGTTGAGCGGGAGATCCTCCTCACCTCCATGGAACTGCCAATCATCTGGCTCCTGAGGGCATTTAAACCGCCGCTCAAGAGGCGCGAGGAGGATTGGAGAGAGCAGTGGCAGATAGCACTGGGGCATTCCGGCATGGTATCTGCCTCTAAACAGGTAGAACTGGGGCATTCCGGGGTGGTATCTACCTCTAAACAGGTAGCACTGGGGCATTCCTGGGTGGTATCTACCTCTAAACAGGTAGTACTGGGGCATTCCGGGGTGGTATCTGCCGCTAAACAGGTAGCACTGCGGCATTCCGGGGTGGTATCTGCCTCTAAACAGGTAGTACTGGGGCATTCCGGAGTGGTATCTACCTCTAAACAGGTAGCACTGGGGCATTCCGGGTGGTATCTGCCGCTAAACAGGTAGCACTGGGGCATTCCGGAGTGTTATTTGCCACTAAACAAGTAGCACTGGGGCATTCCGGGGTGGTACCTGCCGCTAAACAGGTAGCACTGGGGCATTTTGGGGTGGTATCTGCCTCTAAACAGGTAGCACTGGGGCATTCCGGGGTGGTACCTGCCGCTAAACAGGTAGTACTGTGGCATTCCGGGGTGGTATCTGCCGCTAAACAGGTAGTACTGGGGCATTCTGGGGTGGTATCTGCCTCTAAACAGGTAGCACTGGGGCATTCCGGGGTGGTATCTGCCGCTAAACAGTTAGTACTGGGGCATTCCGGGGTGGTATCTGCCGCTAAACAGGTAGCACTGGGGCATTCCGGGGTGGTATCTGCCGCTAAACAGGTAGCAGTGGGGAATTCCGGGGTGGTATCTGCCGCTAAACAGGTAGCACTGGGGCATTCAGGGGTGGTATCTGCCTCTAAACAGGTAGCACTGAGGCATTCCGGGGTGGTATCTACCTCTAAACAGGTAGTACTGGGGCATTCCGGGGTGGTATCTGCCACTAAACAGGTAGCACTGTGGCATTCCGTGATGGTATCTGCCTCTAAACAGGTAGTACTGGGGCATTCCGGGGTGGTATCTGCCGCTAAACAGGTAGCACTGGGGCATTCCGGGGTGGTACCTGCCGCTAAACAAGTAGCACTGAGGCATTCCGGGGTTGTTTCTGCCTCTAAACAGGTAGCACTGGGGCATTCCGGGGTGGTATCTGCCGCTAAACAGGTAGCACTGGGGCATTACGGGGTGGTACCTGCCGCTAAACAGGTAGCACTGGGGCATTCCGCGGTGGTATCTGCCGCTAAACAGGTAGCACTGGGGCATTCAGGGGTGGTATCTGCCTCTAAACAGGTAGCACTGGGGCATTCCGGGGTGGTATGCGCCGCTAAAGAGGTAGTACTGGGGCATTCCGGGGTGGTATGCGCCGCTAAACAGGTAGCAGTGGGGCATTCCAGGGTGGTATCTGCCTCTAAACAGGTAGCACTGGGGCATTCCGGGGTGGTATCTGCCTCTAAACAGGTAGTACTGGGGCATTCCGGGGTTTTATCTGCCTCTAAACAGGTAGCACTGGGGCATTCCGGGGTGGTATCTGCCTCTAAACAGGTAGCACTGTGTCATTCCGGGGTGGTATCTGCCTCTAAACAGGTAGCACTGGGGCATTCCGGGGTGCTATCTGCGCGCTAAACAGGTAGAAGCTCAATATCGCCGCTGCCCGGTTAGCGACATGCAGCAAAAGTCAAGTGCAGGAAAGATTTGATCTAACTTTCACTGAAGAAGCTAACTGGACAGTGGCTGAATATCGTCGCTGCCCAGTTAGCTTTGTGGCAATCTGACCAACCCAGATATTCAAAGCTGAAGCCCATATACTATATGGCCCTGTCATTGAATATCCAGATTTATAGTTCAGTGGTAATGACTAGCCACGTTTGATCGCTAACCACCACTGCTGAATACTGTGCCCATATAATCCACTGCTTTTTTGAAGTCTACTTGATATTAAAAAGTAAAATTTATAAAACATATAATTTTAAAAAAAGAAGAGACATGGCTACCTTGTATTCATTTTCTCATTATCGACCATGTCTGCATCTCCTGGGAATCTTGCATAACAGTGGAATCTTTAACAGAAAGCACATTATAGATAATAGCATGTATCACACATCACTAGCACAAAAATCTTTCCTACAGATCCATACATTTCAGAAATGTTTTACTAATTCAGTATGTTTTATGCTTAGAATTTGGGCGCTAGAAATAAGAGTAGAAAACAGCAGGAAAAAATTATACTCTAAAGCTTTATATTATAGCAGCAACTGAAAAGGATGCCTTTTGTTCTAGATGGCATTTCAAAATCATTTGGATTTCCAATCCGTCTCTAGCATTACTCAATGTATCCTGATATCTAAATATATCTAGTGGACTTTTTAAAAAAAATAATTATCAATTGTAGACAATAGAAAGATAACTCATCTAACAGAATTCTAATATTGCTATTAATTAAAAATACTGAGAGTAGTCTTTAGTGTTAGTTACAGGTATACATTTAAAAGAACATCATGCTTCTCTGCACTCAAATTTTGGTGACTGGCTGAATATTGTTATAATTTTTAATTATGTTTCATTAACTGCCAAATCTGAGTTATTTTGGAGACATTCACTTTGAAACTGATTACGATGTTGACAGTGGAGGTGATTTCAAATCTATCTAGAAAACAAAAATATACCAAATAGAATTTAGAAATTAAATGGTAGAGTTTCAAACAGATCAAGTTAGTTTCAGTAGTTAACAGAATAATAAGGATGTGCACAGGCAAAACAATTTTGGTTTGTTTTCGGAATTTTCTGAAATGATATTGCTTTTTAGTTTTTTTCATAGATTTAGGGGCATTTTTACTAAAGTGTGCAGTAGTTTTTTGCATATAGCGTGTGAATAATGTGAAAATCTACATGCACTAAGTGCAAAGGCACTGCATGAAGGGGGCTATTTTAGAAGCCCTATTAGTGCTTTGGATATCTAAAAATGAGACATTCAAGGCCCAAAGGCATCTCCAGAAGCATTTTAGAAGCCGGGTCTGTGGATGTCCAAGTGTGAACAGGGGAATGGTGGAATGTTCCCAAGAACCTGAATGCCACTGCCTGATCTCTGAAACATGCTAGATGTCTGGAGCCGTGTCTAAGATTATACCAACTCCAGACACATATAGGCATTGGGAAAGTGCTCGTTTTGGCCATTAGACATCGAGAGAGTGTAGAGAAGATGGCCCTCCACCATCTCCAATATGCTGCACAATTACAATGATGGCAGCAGTGGGATTTGAACTCTGGCTTTGCTGATTCTAGCCCTCTACTCTATTAGGCTATTCCTAGATGTCTACAGTCTAGAATACATTCTGGGGATGTCTTGTAGATGTTCATATTGGGCATGTCCACATTTGTGAAATCATGCCTGAGCTTGGACATGCCTGTGGGTTTTTTTTTTTTTACGATGTTCTGGCTTGGACATCCCATTTGTAAAATGCTACTTTAAATGTCAGGAGTGTGAACAGCATTTTCCTGGCAGTTAACCTGCAGTACTGTAACCTAACTTGGGGCACTGTTACTGTGGATGCACTTAATTCCACCTATTGAGATGGAGGTAATTGCATCCGTGCTAATAGCACAAGTGACAGCCTGCAGTCTTTACCCCCACGCTGACTACACAGAGCTCACTATGTCCACTCTCCGCCACTAATCCATGCTTTTAGCATTCCAATGCACAAATCACTGTTAGTACAGAAATTGGCTCATGCTAACTATAATACCTCTACTGTAACAGTTTCTGTGAGCCACAATGTGTAGTTACTGCACGCTGAAACCTGCATTTATTGTTTAACACACTTTAGTAAAGGAGCCCCTTTGTTTAAGAACATATTTTAATTTGTGCTAGAATTTTTGACACACACAAATTACTTCAACATGTTTTAATTTGTAGTGGAATGTCTATTACATTGATTTTGGACCTACTAAGGGACATGTTTGCTAAAGTTCACTAAGCAGTGAGTGTCGTGGACGTCGCTTAGCGGGGTCCCGGTCCACTGAGTCTGAGTCCTCCTGAAAGGTAAGTGAAGGAAAAAGCGATCCCAAGACAAGACAGAAAGTTTCCAGGCAGTTTACCTGTCTTTTATTTTTTCCTTTTCTTTTCTGCTAGCAGAAGACCAGTAACTTGGTTACAGGAAAAGAAACTGGTAAAAAAAACAAGCCTTGCATGTCGGTTATATATGTTTTATTCTAGCATTGCTCTAATACAAAAGCACCCCTGTAACCCCCCCCTTACATAGCCCACCCACATATCCCTCCCCCCTCCCTTTTGTCCCCATACATGAGCATCTCTAAACAAGCGAGACTATTTGTTACATAGCTGCCAGGTGTGTAGATTGTTGTGGTTAAGCATGCATATGAGGGTAAAGATAGTTCAGCAAGATAGCGATCAGACCTAAATGTCAAAAAAGGTGACAAAAGAGTATAGATTGTATGTTCCATTTCGATGTCTCATTTCTGACGTCTACTTATGTTCGAGAGACCCATCTCTGACATCTGCTTAAGGGTCATAAGGTTCCTATGTTCCTAGTTATGACACCTACAGTGGAAAAACACCTGCTGCGAAGGCCTACATGCCTAAGTTAAATAGGAGCTCCTGATTGCACGAGGGGTGGCTGTGGTTTTGCAGCCCCTCTGTGGTTAGGCTCCTTTTCCTCTCGAAAAGGTCAGCCAGCTGCAAATTATAAGACATAATATAATGTATTTTGTTTCTCTGCTGCTGTTCCCCTGTATCTAAAACTACAGGCCTCTCAGCCTGTAGTTTGGTTCAAGTACTGCTCTTGGCCTAAGTGTTGTCCTCTCTCTATTCCCTGTAATGCCTCCTTTTCCCATCTCACTCCCCCTTTGATTGCCTCCTACGAACCGGAGGCAATCACCGAGAACTACTCGTGCCTCCCTCGACCCAGGTTCTTCATGGCCATCAGTCTGGCTGGGGGGGTCCTTGGGTCTGAGGGGTGAGTATCTCTGGTGCGGACTAGATACTGTGAGTACAACTCTCAAGGCTCCTTAGGCCTGAGTGAGGAGTATGTCTTACTTAGGGTTGCCAACTGGCCGGTTTTCAGCCGGCCTGGCCGGTTTTTCCATGGCCAGGCCGGCTGCCGGCGCAGAGGCAAAACCGGCCCTTGAAAAGCCGGTTTTTTTGCTCTGGCCGCAAGATCGGGAGCGGCCAGAGCAAAAAAAACGGCTTTTCTGCCAATCCGGAGGGCTTCAGAGGGAGCCGGGGAAGCCCGCACGAGGCCCCGGCTCCCTCTGAACAGCCGCCAGCATGAAGAGCCTTTACCTTCACGCTGGCGGCTGTTCCTGTGAAGCCGCGATTGGTGGGAAAGGTTAAAGGCAATGCCCTTTAACCTTTCCCAGCATTCACGGCTTCACAGGAACAGCCGCCAGCGTGAAGGAAAAGGCTCTTCACGCTGGCGGCTGTTCAGAGGGAGCCGGGGCCTCGCGCGGGCTTCCCCGGCTCCCTCTAAAGCCTCAGACAGCCGCGGTTCTGGGGGGGGGAGGCCAAGGACTTCCTGGGCTGTGATGGGGGAGGGGGCCTGGACTGGAAAAGGGCTAGGAGGGGGGAATTTGACTGGAAATGGGTTGTGATGGGGGGGGGGGACCTGGACCGGAAAAGGGCTATGGGGGGGGGGGGACTTGGAAGGGAAAGAAATGGGGTGTGATGGGAGGGGACCTGGAATGTAAAAGGGCTTTGGGGGGGGACATGGACTGGAAATGGGTTTTGATGGGGAGGGGGACCTGGACTGGTAAAGGGCTGGGGGGGGGGGACATGGACTGGAAATGGGTTGTGATGGGGAGGGGGACCTGGACTGGAAAAGGGCTATGGAGGGAGGGGGAACTTGGACTGGAAATAGGCTGTGATT
This sequence comes from Ichthyophis bannanicus, assembly GCA_033557465.1. Classification (NCBI taxonomy): domain Eukaryota; kingdom Metazoa; phylum Chordata; class Amphibia; order Gymnophiona; family Ichthyophiidae; genus Ichthyophis; species Ichthyophis bannanicus. The sequence continues at coordinate 2,770,620 of CM066033.1, read as the reverse complement.
AGGGGGACTTGGACTGGAAATAGGTTGTGAAGGGGGGGGGACCTGGACTGGAAAAGGGCTATGGGGGGGCATTGGACTGGAAAGAAATGGGCTGTGATGGGGAGGGGGACCTGGACTGTAAAAGGGCTATGTGGGGGGGGGGACATGGACTGGAAATGGGTTTTGATGGGGGAGGGGGACCTGGACTGGAAAAGGGCTATGGGGTGGGGGGGGGGGGACATGGACTGGAAATGGGTTGTGATGGGGAGGGGGACCTGGACTGGAAAAGGGCTATGGGGGGGGGGAACTTGGACTGGAAATGGGCTATGGTGGAGGGAGGGGGAACTTGGACTGGAAATAGGCTGTGATTAGGGGGGCTAGGACTGCAAATGGACTGTGATAGTGGAGGAGGGGTAGGACTGCAAATGGGCTGTGATGGTGCGGGGGGACTCCGACTGCAAATGGGATGTGATGGGGGGGCCTAGGACTGGAAATAGGCTGTGATGGGGGACTTGGACTGGAAATGGGCTGTGATTGGGGGGGGGGGCTAGGACTGGAAATGGTCTGTGATGTGAGGGCTAGCACTGGAAATGGGCTGATGAAGAGCTGGAATAGGACTGGAAATGGGCTGATGTGGGGCATGGGAGAATGGGATTAGAAGGGAGTGGATGCTGGGTGGGTCTAGAACTATAAGGGAACTGATTTTGGGGGAGGACTAGAATAGACGGGGAATGAGTGGAGAGGGGAAAAATATTTTGTGTGGAAGAAAAGTCTATGATGGGCTGGGTATTGGGAGAGTGAGGGGCTTGAGAATGGAAGGGTGAAATTTAAATGGATGATAAAGGAATAAGGAAAGAATTGGGGGAAAGAGCAAAAGGGAAACAATCAGTATGTTAAAGCAGAAATAGAGAGAGAATGGAAAACATCTAAAAGAGAAGAAAGGACAAATGGATAGCTCGCAGAAGACCCGAAGAAACCAGAAGAAAGTGACTGGAGCAATTGCAACTGAAAAATAAAACGCCCAAACAGAAGGTAGAAAAATACTTTTTATTTTGAATTTATTAGCTGGAATATGTTTGGTCTGGGAAGTGTGTATTGATAACATCTTTGCGTTTTTGTTTAGTGCAAGAGGAAATTACTTTATAGTTTTATTTCTCCAGTGTTGTACATTTCATGTTTGGATTTTGGGGTTCCCAGTTTAATTATTATCTGACCAAGGAAGTTAGCCTACACGTATCCTCGGTAATTTTTGTGGGTGGGGCTGGGGGCGGGGCAGGGGTGGGACTAGGGGCGGAGAATGGGTGGAGCATGGTGAGCCACAGGTGTCGGGTTTTTCTCGGTGAAAAAGTTGGTAACCCTAGTCTTACTTTTGTTCAGGTATGTTGAGTACATCACAGCTCTGTCATGGGAAGCTCAGGGGCGAGGAGGTTGGCATTAACAAGTGCAGGTGTGAGGCAAGTCTTGAAAATCCGAGTGAGATTGGGGATACACTGGATACAGCAGCAGACAGAGACAAAGACAATAATGATAATGATGAAATAAAAGGCCACTTTCTGCAACCAGCCCCAGCCTCCGAACCAATCTATCAGGTTGCCTAAACCAGTTTTGTCCCTGATAACGTCCTGGAGGGGTCGTTGGAGATCATGTAAAGCTGCTATGTGATGGGTGAGGTTAAGGGTCTGGTCAGAGACATAAGTGCAGCATTCAGTGGATATGAGGGAGCAGACGCCGCCCTGGGCTGCCAAAACGTAATCAAGGGCCCAGCGATTCTGGAGGGCAAGGTTGCGTAACTGGCTCAGTTCTTCCTTAATATTCTCAAAGGCGCCTGCTGTTTCATTCAAAAAAGCAGATAAAATAGAGGCAAGAGTGCGTATGTCCCTGTGATTCATAAATACTCCAATACCAGGGATAATACTACGACCCACAGAATCACCATCATACTGAGAGGTGATCTTGGTTAAAAGCTTATTGTGATCTTCAGCGTCTGGAGCAGATCTACGATTTCTCCTGCGTCCCATGGGGAGGGTAGGGGTAATACGTATGCCCGGGACAATCAGGCCAAGGAAACAGAGGCCCTGTCCCCCCTTAGGGAAAATAGAAAAGGCACGGAAGCCACAAACCCAATAAGTGCCAGGTAGTGGTTTCCAGGAGGCTAGGTCAGTTATAAGTGAAGCGGAGAGAGAGCACGTGGAGACACGGCACAGTAGGGAGGTTAGATTTGAGGTAGTAAAAATAGGGGAAGAAGAGTTTGGGAGGAAATAAGAAAAGTTAGTGTTTTCATGAGCGATAAAGGACTGACATACACTTCTACCTAACCGCTGACCTAGACCAGTTCTTTGAAAACATAATGCAGCATGACCCAAATTTGTTAGTGACATAAAAGTAGAGGTGGTATTAAATGCTTTGGGTGGGGAAAAGGTAGTCACATTATAGTCGGCAAGAGAGACTTCTATACTTACTAAGGGAGTACCAGCAGACTGATGTGAGGGAACATGAGAGCATATATAACAATTCTGAGTTGTTTGTGAAGTGATTTCCTTGAGTAAAGTTACATGAAGGTTCTGATCCCAGTGGCCGAAGTGGAGTTCCAGGGCAGGGGCTGAAGTAGTGACAACAGATGGTCTAACAGACAGGGATACTTTTTGGTTCGTTTTCACCAACTTATTATTCTTTAAGACCGAAATAATGTGTTTCCCGCAGCCAGAGTTGGAGTCAATACATACGGATGTGGGGCGGGAGTTAAGTCGCAAAATGCCTATGAGCTCTTTCTGGTGGAATTGGCCACGGAGCTGGGTGCGGGCAGGATAGTAAGTAATATTGAACAAACTGTGGGGACAGGGAACTGGGAAATCATTATACCTTGGACACAGGTATAGGGTTAATCATAGGAAGGGAAATAAGACATATGAGATGGATGTACATTATTGAGAGGCACAGATCTTGTAGTAGGATGCCAACTCTACCAGAAGCCATATGTACAGTACAACAAATAACACAAAGAGGAAGAGAGATGCAAAACAGTCTTTTTCAAAAAGTTCAGAGGAATCCTCGGGCACAGGAGGAGTGTCCTCTGGTCGGATCCTCCGTCCGAAAGGACGACAAATAGGCATGGGAAAATGCAGGGTCTCTGAGCTAGTGAACAGATACGAGTCTCTTATTTGAGTCTTTTAAATTTTACCTTCAGGCCAAGGCCGGGGACTGCCTCCGAGAGCCACTTTTCTTCAGGGGCCTTCTCCTTCCCCTCGCCAGTTGCTAGGGCATTGGCTTCCCTGGTGTCAGCTTCTTCTTGTCCTGGTCTGGAGGGTTGAGGAGGTGGGGGCGTGCTTACAGCGAGTGTAGTGAATCCAGGATCCTTTACCAGCAACTTTGACTGCAGTCGGGGTGGTTAGCAGCACTTGGAAGGGCCCTTCCCACGGAGTTTGTAGTGGTTGTAGGCGGTAGTTTTTAACCAGAATCCAATCACCGGGGTGAAAAGAATGGGCAGCCATGGCTAGTGGAAGAGGCTGGAACTGTTGTGCATACCTGTGGAGGGAAGAGAGTTGCTTCTGCTGCTGCAAAATATAAGAGGTGAGGTGAGAATCGTGTAAGACATAGGTGGGAAGGTCCGGAGGTTCGGGGCCATATCCCACAGGTGGTCTTCCATAAAGTAACTCATACGGAGAGACTTTAAGCCTGCCCCTCGGGGAGGTACGGATGTTAAAAAGAGCTAAGGGTAAGACATCAACCCATGTTAGTTTTGTTTCCTTGCAAAGTTTTAGTAGTTGTTTCAGAGTCTGATTCATTCTTTCAACCTGTCCTGAGCTCTGAGGATGCCATGGGGTGTGTAGTTTCCAGGTAAAACCCAGAAATTCAGACAGATTCTGAATGATGCTAGAGGCAAATTCAGGCCCCTGGTCTGAGTCAATGACCCTAGGTGGACCATATCTTGGGACGATTTCCTTCACCAATATCTTGGCTATCTGTAAAGCCTTTTTATTGGTGGTAGGAAATGCCTTGACCCAGCCAGTCAATTGGTCCACAATCACTAACACATATTTAAACCTTTTTGCAGGATTTAAATCAGTGAAATCAATTTGTAATCATTCAAAAGGAACAAAAGCCCATGGTTTTGCACCCAGAGGTCCCTGGGGCTCCCCCCTTGGATTGCTAGCCGCGCACAGCAAGCAATCCTTCATTACACGTTTTGCCAAGGAATGGACCCCGGGGGCAAACCATAGGCGGCTAATGGCCTCAGCCATCTTGCCAGCTGACCAGTGAGTTCGTTTATGCAACAATCTTAATAAATTCAACAAATAAGGAGTGTGAATAGCTGTCCTGCCATCTAATGTGGTCCATGACCCGTCCGGGTGATAGATGAGACCCCAGGTCGTCCACTGTTCTACGATCTCAGGGGGTAGAGCAGAGTACAAAGAATCAGGGGTTTGGTCAGCATTCGGGTAGACAGAAACTAACATGTGTGAAGGGCCTGGGGGAGGTAGAAGGGTTGCAGCCTGTGCAGCATGATCAGCCATTTGGTTACCAGTGGAAATAGGATCAGTTTCTCGGGAATGGCCTTTACAATGCATGATAGAAATAGCTTCAGGGAGTTGGATAGCATCTAGCAGGGCACTAACAAGTTGGGCATTGGCAATCTTAGTTCCTGCAGAAGTAAGTAACCCCCGCTGCTTCCACAGCTGACCTGTGGATTGGGTAATGCCAAAGGCATATTGAGAATCAGTGTAGATATTAACAGCAAGATCTGAAGATAACTCACAGGCCCGAGTGAGAGCCACTAATTCTGCAGCTTGTGCACTGTAATTGGAGGGAAGGGCAGCTGACTCCAACACCGGGTTAGGAGAACCCGGGTCCACAATGGCATAGCCAGTGTGGCGAGCTCCCTGAATAATCTTAGAACTTCCATCACAAAAAATAGTCCAATCAGGGTTCTCTAGGGGAACATCAGATAAGTCGGGGCGGGACTTTTCATTAAGTTGCACCACCTGACAACAATCATGATGGGGTTCCCCGTCATCGGGATTAGGCAAGAAAGTGGCTGGATTTAAAGTGTTGGTCCTGACAAAAACAATATTATTGGGGGGTCAGGAGTTCAGTTTCGTATCTATTTAGTCTGGCATTGGAAAAGTGCTGAGTGTTTTTCTGGGTTAGCAGCAAGTGGACAGAATGGGGTACAGCTATGGTCAGGGCATGTCCCTGCACAAACTCACTTGCCTTACTTACAATGACAGCGGTAGCGGCCACCACTCGCAAGCAGCTGACTGAGCCACGAGCCACTGTATCTAACTGGCAGGAGAAGTAGGCTATGGGTCATTTGCGTGGTCCTAGGTCCTGGGTGAGGACTCCCGAAGCTACACCCCGCTGTTCATGGACAAAAAGGGTGAAAGGCTTGCGGTAATCAGGGAGGCCAAGGGCAGGTGCGGTTGACAGGGCATGCTTTAGTTGGTCAAAACAGTCGCTGGCCTCTTTACTCCATTGGAGTCTATCGGGCTCTTCTTTCATAGTCATAGCGGTAAGGGGTTTAGATAATTCCCCAAAGCCGGGGATCCATGCACGACAAAAGCCGGTCATTACTAGGAATCCCCACATTTATCGTTTGCTACATGGCTTAGGACAGTCTATGATACCCTGGATCCTAGTTTCAGATAATTTCCTTTGTCCTTCAGACAATATATGGCCTAGGTATTGTACTTCTTCCTGTGCAAATTGGATCTTAGTGGGGGAGACCTTGTGGCCCTTGTAAGCTAGACTAACTAAGAGTTCTTTTGTGTCATGTACATTGGCCTCCCTGGAGGAAGAACATACCAGTATGTCATCTACATACAGTAGGAGGGTTGACTGATGAGTCAGGTTTACATCTCATAGGTCTCGGTGGAGACAGGCAGAGAATATAGCAGGAGATTCTACGTATCCCTGGGGAAGTTGTGTCCAGGTCAACTGGGAAGATCCCCATGTCCAGGAAAAGATCCATTGCGAATCCCTATGGATTGGGATGGAAAAGAATGCAGAACAAAGGTCCATGACAGAGTAATATTTGGTATCCGGGGGGAATGGCAGTTAGAATTGTATGCGGGTTAGGCACCACTGGGTGTCTGGGTATAACAAAATTATTAACTGCCCTCAAATCCTGTACAAACCGATACATGGGCTTGCCTTCAGAATCTGGTTTGGGCTTCTTCACAGGGAGGATGGGGGTATTGCAGGGCGAAGAACAGGGGACCAGGATCCCCTGATCTATGAACGCCTCCACTAGGGGCGTGAGACCTAAGATTGCCTCTCGGGGCAGTGGATACTGCTTAATAGATGGGTAAGGCATATCTTGCCTAAATTTAATTCTTACTGGCTCCGCAGATTTGAGCAACCCCACGTCTGAGGATTTGAATCCCCAGAGCCATGGGGGAACTGCGTTCATTATTTCCCTAAGGGCAGGGGAAATCTCATCTTCAATTTGGTTTCCGGTCATTAGAAGGGGAAGTTGGGAGATAGTGTCCTCTGGAAACTCTAAGTAAATTGCATCAGGGCTACAGGTGATAGTAGCCCGCAATTTACATAAGAGGTCCTTTCCTAACAAATTTACAGGACTATGTGGGGCAATGAGGAAAGCGTGTTGGGCAGACAAGGGACCCAAACAGGCATCCAGAGGTTTTGAGAGTGGGAGACGTTCGGGTCGCCCCGAGATCCCCACTACATTGACAGCCTTAGATGAGAGGGGGAGACCAGGACTACATAGGGTAGAGAGCGTAGCTCCAGTGTCCAGCAGTAGATCGTATGAATGATCTCCTATCTGGACAGGAACTATTGGATTGTCAGGGGAGATAGTCAGGCTTACCATATTTTGATGATCCTTTAGTCAGTAATCATCTTGGGTGAATTCCCTGTTGTCCCACTGATGGGGAGGGACAGCGGGGACCGGGCGAGGCTGGGGAAATAAGCGCCGATCCGGCTGTGGGAAAGGATATCTACCTCCTCTCCTTGGGGTAGGAGATTGTTCCCTACGGGGGCATTCATGCTTAAAATGACCCAACTGGCCACACTTGAAACAAGTGTTAGTCCCAGGGATGACCGGTTGTCGGGGTCTACTGGGAATGGCATGTTGATTTTGAGTTATGACAGCAGCTAACAGCTTGGTCACACTTTTCTCTCCCTGTCTTTCTTTTGTTTCCCTATTATTAAAGACGGTAGTGGCAACGGACAAAACTGAATCCAGATTCATCCCACTAAAGTCATCCCTTGATGCTAATCTACGCCGTATATCCGGGGCACACTGTCCTTTAAACAAACCCCGCATTAAGGCAACATGGGCTGGGTCCTCAGGGTCTCCTATGCCCCCCCAGACTCTCACTGCCTCCCGGAGTCGTTGGAAGAAATCTGAAGGATGTTCTTCCGACCCTTGTTTTACCTTGTGGACCTTTTGCCAGTTCACAGTTTTATGGGCAGCCTTGCGAAGGCCTTCCAGGATACAGAGACGGAAGACTGCGGTAAGATGTTGACCCTCTTCACTGTTAAGATTCCAATTGGGGTTTGTATCAAAATTGCCATCAGTGAGGCGGGCAAATTGGGGGTTTGTGCCCTGGTCAATATAAACTCGGGCTTCTTTGGCGGCTCTAATAATCTCTGAACTTTCCCCAGTCTTAAGGAGGGTTCTAAGAAGCACCTGGCAATCCTTCCAGTCTGCCTCATGGGTGAGAAAAATGGTTTCAAATACCTTGATAACTCCTTCTGGATCATCCCTCCACTGTTGAGTAGTATTTTTCCAGTTAAGGAGGTCTGCAGTGGAAAAGGGAACATAAACCTTATGTTTGGTAAGGCGTCCCGAGGGTCCTGCACTAGGGATGGACCTTACGGGCATCATAGGGTGGGCAGCAATGGAGTCCCTTCCCAGAAACATGGCATTCATCTCCTTTTCTCTAGCGCTAGTGTTCACAGGGTCAGGATCGGGTTTGGGGGTCTGAGACCGGGTATTCTGAAAAACTCCCTGTTTGGCGGACTTCAAGATTTGAGGGAGAGAGGGACTATTACTGAGCAGGTCACCTAAGGGAGGGATTTGGGGAAGGTTGAGGTCGTACAGGGGAGGGTCAGGTTCGGGTATTTTCTCAGGTTTAGGTATGTCTACGGGGGAGGATGAGGGGGCTGAAGGGGTTGGTGGATTGTAATAAAGTGGGGCATAAAGGGAAGACTCAAGAGGGTCTTCTAGGTCCTCATAGGGAGGAGGGGGTGGTGGCCGAGGGTCCCTGCGGTCTTTCTTAGAAGTTACCTTTCTACCTTGTCCCTTTACCACAGGACAAATGACTTTTTGATCACTTTTGGCCAGGCATAGAGACATAGAATTCTCAAACAAATAAAAGTAATCAAGTTGTTGCATTTTTTGGTCCGTTAGAATGTGTCTGAGATTTGACAAAATTGCGGGTTCAAAGGACCCTTCTGGTGGCCATGGGGAATTAGTCCCAGCCGTATATGATGGCCAGGCGACCTGGCATAATTTAATTAGTGCCGTTTTAGACAGCCCGGCCGTGGCGGCTAATCGGCTCCAATTCTCTAGAACCCATTCCAACGGAGTTTTTGTCCCGGGACTCTTAGAACCTGTGCTTTCCATTCTTACCCACCAAGCCTCAAAGGGAGGTATCTAAACACAGTATACCAAGCCTCTAATGAGGGAGATGATCAAAATATTTTGAACAAAATTCAAATAACAATTATTTTCCCCCTACCTGGATTCTTGTCAAGGGCTTCACTGTCTTCCCAGGAGTAGGTCAACTCACATGGACCTCCCACTTATCGCCCTTCTCCCCCCTCGAGATCAGGAAGGTTTCCCAGGTAACACTGACCTTAGAGGGTGTGCACTAAACGTTCCATCGGTCCAGGAGAGGGAGATATGGATTGGCTAAGCCGTTGTCCTGCCGCGGTCAATTTTGGACCTACTAAGGGACATGTTTGCTAAAGTGCACTAAGCAGTGAGCACAGGTTTTAGCACCAACTAACCATTAGCTTGGGTCTGCACTAACAGTGAGTGCTAGTAACAGCAATAAAAATCCCACACTAACTGCTTAGCATGGGCTGGGCTGGATCAGGGTGGTTATGGGAGGAGATGGGGCATGGCCAGCACTGACAGCTAATACGTGGCATGTTACCTTGTGCTGTCATCTCTGCCAATAACATGACTACATTTAACACCACCAATGCAAGCAATGTGGGCCCTTGCCTGCCCTGTCTGGTAAATGAAGGACAGATGCATGCCACGTCCCTGACATTTATCACACAGTCTTTGCATTTATCCATTGTTTTTTGCTCCTAACATACAAAGTACAGAAACTTAACACACTTAAGTAAGTATGCCCCTATTTTTTTTTTTTTTACTTTATTTTTTCCATATCTTGATGATCCAAAATCATCAACAACAGGTACCTGGGTTTTTCCAAACCTTCGCTCCTGCAGTACTGTCAAAATAAAAAGTAATCTTCTTACAACTGATTACATAAACATCTCCCTTATTGTTTACCCAGCCCCCCTCCCGAACCACTTCAAAGTCCCTCCTACCTAACTCTAACCTTCCCTTTATTTCAAAAAGTTATCTGGGCCTATTGGCAGATTTGAGCACAAGGTTTGTGTGGTATTCTCTTTTTCATTGGTTATTGAGGTTGTTGTTTTCCATTTGCTTTGTTTGGGAAAACTCCTGGGTTGTTTTAGATTTAGTCCTTCGCCAGCATCATTCTAATCTTTGTAGTATTCTCTTTGCTTTGCGGATCTCCTGTGTGTACCAGGGGGCGGATTTATGTTTAGAGCATTGACGTTCAGAGTCCCTGGACTCCGGTGCTTTAGCTATTGTTGATATGATCATGTTCCAGTTTTCAGTTAGGTTATTTAGATCATTGGAGTCTGTATTCAGGTTAGTGAGTATTTCATGGAGAAATTGGTCCTTGTTAAAGCACTTGAATCTTCTTCTTGATTGAAGCTGGTCTTTACGTGCTGTTATGCTTGGATATTGTACCTCAATTCTTATTCTGTGGTGATCCGACCATGGCACTGGTGTTATTGAAGAGGTTGTACACCATCATTTCACTAATTTATATTAAATAATCCTAATACACAGCTGTATTTACTTCCCAGTCCTCAGCTCCGCCTCAGCAGGGAGCTTATGCAAAAGAAAAATTTGGAGCTGCAAACGCAAGCATACTTCTATACATTCACTCAATTTCACAGATTTTTTATCATTGAGTATTCCCACCAAATATGCAAATTGTTAATTGCCGTCGAGCCGGAGTTGACTCATGGTGACCCTCTGGATAGTTATCCTAAAATATGTTCGGTCTTCAGTCAGGCGACTCATTGTTGATAGAGTGGCATCCATAGCTTCTGTTATTGCATCAATCCATCTCATTGCTGGCCTTCCTCTTTTGCATTGACCTTCTATCTTGCCAAGCATGATGCCGTTCCCTGACGATCTCTCTCTCTGCATGATGTGTCCAAAGTATGATAATCAAAGTCTTGTCATCTGAGCTTCTAAGGAAAGCTTGTTTGATCTCCTCTAGTACTGACTGGTTTGTTTTTCGGGCAGTTCATGATATAAACAGTATTCATTGCCAGCACCATAATTCAAAGGCATCAATTTTCTACCTGTCTATCTTTTTCAATGTCCAACTTTCACATCCATATGATGTTATTGAAAATGCCATGGCTTGAACAAGTCAAATCTGTTTGGCAAGAGACATCTCTGCTCTTGAGAATCTTGTCTAGGTCCTTCATAGCCATTCTGCCAAGAGCAATGTGTCATTGGATTTCTTGACTGCTTGTCATTTCTTTATTGATAGTTGATTCAAGTAGGTTAATGTTGTCAACTATTTCAATTTATTCTCCATCAATGATGAACTTATTTATTTTGCCAGTTGTTGGGAACTTTGTCTTCTTTATATTAGGATGCAGGTCCATTTTAAGACTATGTTCCTTGATCTTGAGAAACAAATGTTTCAGATCACTGTCACTTTCAGACAGTAATGTGGTATCATCATCATAGCGAAGGTTGTTGAGTCTTCCACCAATCTTCATAGCTCGGTTGTCTTCATATAGTCCTGCTCCTGTGATGATTTGTTCTGCATATAAATTAAAGATGTAGGGGGAAAGTATGCAGCCTTGTTGTACACCTTTGCTGATTTTAAACCATTCTGTTTCTCCTTGTTCCACTTGAACTGTTGCTTCTTGATCAATGAAAAGGTCATGCAAGAGAACTATCTGGTTTTCTGGTATACCCATGCTTCTTAATGTGGTCAAGAGTTTCTCATGGTTTACACTGTCAAAAGCCTTGCTATAGTCAATAAAACACCTATAGATATCTTTTTGGCATTCGTTTGTCTTTTCAAAGATCCATCTCACATCCACGATGTCTCTCATTCCTTGCCCTTTCCTGAATGGTGAATGCACTTCAGGCAGTTCTCATTCCAGGTATGGTTGTAATCGCTGATGAATAATCTTCAGTAGAATCTTACTGGCATGTAGGATCAGAGCAATTGTGCAATAATTTCCACAATCAGTTGGATCACCTTTCTTTACTATTGGTATAAACACAGATCTTTTCCAGTCAGTTAGCCATGATGAAGTCTTCCACATTTTCTGGCAGAGCCTTGTAAGTATGGTAACAGCTGCAACCAGTTGTTGTAATAGGAATGTCATCAATGCCTGGTACTTTGTTATTTGATAAGGCTTTCTATGCTGCTTCAACTTCTTTCATCACCAATGGTTCCTGATCACAAGGTACAGGTTGAAACAGTTGTTGGTCCACTTGATCTTTATGATATAATGACTCTGTATATTCTTTCCACCTTTTCTTGATCTTCTCAGCATCAATCAACATGGATCCTTGAGCATCTTTTAACAAGGCTGGAATTTTTTCTTTAGGTCTTGTAGCTTTAGGAAAGCCAATCTTGTTCTTCTTCTAATAGTTTCAGATTCTATTTCCTTGCATGCATCATTGTAGTACTTCTTGTCTTGTCTTGCTGCATGTTGGAAATCTCTGAATTCTGTGATTGTTTCTTTCTCCTCTCGCTTTAGCTTCTCTGTGTTTCTGGGCAATTTTCAGAGTTTCTTCAGTCATCCATTTTGGCTGTTTTTTGCTTTTTCATCTTTTGTATCTCACTTTCTTCCAACCCAACCTTCTTAATGTCATCCCATAACTCTTTTGGACCTCTGTCATTTGTTTCTAAAGCAGCAAATCAATTTTTGCAGGCAGTCTTTAAATTCCAGTGGTATATTCTCAAGGTCCATATTTTGCTGCATTCATGTGCAGCCTGCTCGTTTTCAACTTTAGCTTGAGTTTGCATACTAGTGGTTGGTGATCTGTACCACAGTCAGATCCAGGTTTTGCCTTTGTTGATGTTGTAGAGATTTTTCATCGTTGACTTTCACAGATATAGTCAATTTGATTATTGTACAATCCATTGGATGAAGTCCATGTGTACAGATGCCACTTGTGTTGCTGGAAGAATTCTATCAGTCTTTCTCCAGCTTCATTTCTGTTGCCAAGTCCATATTTTTCAGCCATTTAACTTCTTTGTTACCAACTTTTGCATTCTAGTCACCTATGACTAGCTATCCTGTTTGCATATTCTGTTAATTTCAGCTTGTCTTTGTTCATAGAACTCATCAATTTCATCCGCTTCCTGCAGCTATTGTTGCGGCATATACCTGACATCATTGTGTTGATGGGCATTACTGTAGATGAATAGAATAGCCTTATAAATAAACTGAACACCCTTGGTATGTGCTCTGAGTGACTGACTGTGTTAAAAACCAGTTGAAAAGGAAGTGAGACAGGGTAGTGGAAAGTGGGGATCAGTTTGAGGAAAGGAACATTATCAATGCTATGCCACAGGAAACTGTCCTTGATCTGGTTCTTTCAACATTTTTGTGAGCTGCATGTTTAAAGGGCTGCTGCTTGTGAGTAATGCCAAAATCTGCAATTAGGTAGACACCCTGGAAGTTGGGAGAAAAAATGAAGAGGGATCTAGTGAAACTAAAGGAATGATCTTGAGTGTGGAACCTAATATTTAATGCTAAAAAATTCAACATCAGGCATTTAAGTTGCAAAACCGGAGACATAGGTGGTGAAGTTCTGTGCACAAAAGTATAGTGGGATCTGGGTGTGATCACGTCTGATGATCTTAAAGTGGCCAGGCTAGAAGGATGCCTGGATTTATTTATTTAGATATTTCTCTATACTGCTTTTCTCCAGGTCAAAGTGGTCCAGAAGAAATCATAACAGTTTTACATGAAACAAGGAAATGAAAACATACTAACATAGGATATACAAGTTATTCATGTTCTTCAATGGAAGAGGGAGAGGGAAAACGGTGCTAGTTTACTAACTTCTTAACAATAGAGGATTGATCATAGCTAACTTGGTGAGGTGTGAGCTTTATGCTATTTTGTCTTCAAAGTGCTCCATGAATAGATGGGTTTTTAGCGCCTTGTGGAATGTTGTAAGTTTGGATATGTTTCTGGTCTTTTCTGGCAGCGCATTCCATAGTCCTAAAGCATAAAGAGAGAATGAGCAGTTGCAAGCATATTGGTTGCTTTTTTGTTCTTTAGATTAGTATCATTAGCATACTTGTGTGCTTTGTCTTCTGGCCTCTGGTTCTGTGTCATGTGTAAGAATGTGTTTAGATATGTGGATGATACGTTATGCATGATTTTGAATATCAGTGGCAGTATTCTGTATTTAATTTGACTTGTTATTGAAAACCAGTACAGTTGTTTCAGTATTGGATAATGTGTTCAAATCTTCATTCTTCTTGGATGATACAGGGCTGCTGCATGTTGTACCATTTGTAAAGGATGGAGAGTACATTTTGGTAATCCATGGTATATAATGTTGCCTGGATGGATTGACAGTGACATTACCAATAGGAAAATGGAGGTGGGACCTCATTTATGGTACCATGTGCAATTCTGGGAATAACCAGGGCTGGCCCCAGAGTCGGTTCAAGGTGTTCTCTCTCTAGGCAAACCTTACGCCATACACCCCTCCTGTTTTTCAGAATCTATTGTTTCACTTTGAATTCCCTGCGCTTTGCTTTCCCCAAAAGCTATCACCATAGGCAACCACCTATTTGCCATGAGAAAGCCCCAGGTCCAGCACCTTTGAATAGATATAAACTAGATAAAATCAGTCCAGAGGGTGACTACTAAAATGGTCAGAGGTGTTTGTCATAAAGCACATTGGCAAAAACTTAAAGATCTAGTTGTGTATTTATTTACTTTATTTTTTTTTTTAATGCTTTATTTTCGTTTTATAACAACAAAGGAAAGGAAGACATACAGCTAAAAGACAGATACATACATAGAATGTGATACATACACCAAAGTAAACCCCTGCCACCCCCCTCCCCCCTGCTTCTTCTCTAGGAAACTAATCATACCCGAAGCGGGCGTGTACTGACATTATTGTGTTACAAAACCTAACGGTGATCTGAAACATGATGAGTGTACATTAAACAGACATGTCGGAGCAATGAGCAGATTGTACATAATCATTGAGCATCTGCCATTTAGACAAGCGAGAGTGAGTTTGGGTATGGGGAATAGCTCTCCGAGATATCTGCTCATATTTACTATATAAGCAGACAAGGTTCCACCATTCATTGACAGTAAGTCGAGAGCTATCCTTCCAATTCCTCGTGATTAAACATATGGCTATACCCAGCATGAAATCAAGGAGAAAGCGACCCTTCTTAGGAAGAGAGGGGACCTCCGCCACTGAGCGGAGTCCCACAATCTTCCAAGAAAGAGGCTCGTGAAGGTGTAAGATAAATTGAATACGACCCCAGACCCGCCCCCAGTAAACCTGTAGTTGAGGACATTCATAAATAACATGAGCGAGGGTTCCCACAGCAGTATGGCAAGACCAACACTGGTCCCTAGCAGTTGTGTTCCATTTGGCTATTTTTTCTGGAGTATAAAAGCATCTATGTGCAAAAAAGAAGAGAGTTTGGGTAACTGAGGCAGATCGGGAGACCCGCACTACTTTGCTCCAGAAAACGCTCCATTGCACAGGGGTTAAAGTGGTTTGCAGTTCGCGCTCCCAGGCTTGTTGGGCTCTACAAGTAGCAGTATCTGTACCCTGACATAATAGTTTATAAAAGTTAGAGGCTACCCCATGTGTACTACTAATAGAGTGAATTAGTTCTGATAGCCCATCCTCAGTAGGGACAGAGGGCGGCATGATTTGAGCACTTTTGAGGCAGTGTTGAAGCTGCATCAATTGAAAGTAATGTTTCACTGGTAACGCAAATTCCTTTTGTAAATCAGAAAAGGTTTTCCAACGAGCTGCAGAAAAGAGCTGTTGGGGTGTCCAGATCCCCCTAGAGTACCAGGGTTTCCATGCTATCGTTCTATTTAGGACTTGAATTCTGGGGTTATTCCACAGCGGGAGTCCGTCCTGAGGACATACGTTTGGGCCCAGTGATAGAATAAGAGTGTTAAAGGCCGCAAGAGTATCGACAATCATTGGGGGATGACGGGTGTCTACTTGATGGGACATACCGGGGAGATGGATCAACGGAATTGGGCTACTAAGCTCCTCTTCTATGTCAAGCCAAACTGGTCTGCTGTCTGTTGAGGCATCTAGCCATCGGGCACCTTGTTTAAGTAGGAAGGCTTGATGATATCTGAGAAAATCCGGAAATCGGGTACCCCCTAGTTCCTTCGCAGACTGTAGTTTTTGTTTAGCTATCCTTGGTGGTTTACCCTGCCAGAGATAGCGGACGAGAAGGCCCTCAATATCTTTGTAGGTGTGTAGCGGGAGTAAACAGGGCAGCATTTCTAAAATATAGTTCACTTTGGGGACTATCATCATTTTCACAGTTTCTAGACGGCCCCACCATGTAAGGGATAAGGGAGACCAACGATTTGTGAGCTCACGGACTTTGGAGACTACCTCTTTGGCATTAAAACTAATAGTATCTTCTAAAGGAGAACAGTAATGGACCCCAAGATATTTCACCATGCGGGATTGCCAAAGGAAAGGAAAGGCCTGCATGTCAGCCTCATGCACCCAGCGGTTCAGTGGGAATGCGACAGATTTGGTCCAGTTAATTTTATAGCCCGATAATTGCGAGTATCCATCAATCAGATCCAAGACAGCTGGAACCGAATCAAGGGATACGAAGAGCATAAGGTCATCTGCATATGCAGAGAGTTTAATCTCTCTGTGACTGAAGGGGACACCTCGAATACGTGCGGACTGTCTAATAAGGAGGGCGAGGGGTTCAAGAGCTAGATCAAAGAGCATTGGTGATAGGGGGCAACCTTGACGCGTGCCTCTTTGGAGATTAAAAGGCTGAGACTTAATGGCATTTACACAAATACTGGCAACGGGTTGAGTATACATGACTTGGAGGTATCGGAGGAAGCCCTCCCCAAAACCATACCATCGGAGAACTGCAAATAAGAAGGGCCATTCTAGGCGATCAAAGGCTTTTTCAGCATCTAGGGAAAGACCCACCCATGGGTGGTCTAAATTGGCAGCACTGGATAGGACATGGCACAAGGTCCGAGCATTGTCAGCGGTGGATCGGCCGGGTATAAAACCGCATTGGTCGGGATGGATTAAGGTGGCCATCCTGTCAGATAGCCGGGTGGCCAAGATCGTTGCGAAGATCTTATAATCGGCATTAAGTAGGGAGATTGGACGGTAGTTGGCGGTTAGCAGCGGGTCTCTGCCTTCTTTCTCAAATACTACCACATTAGCTGCAGAAAAGGATCCCAAAGAGGATGTATCTACCGCAAGGGCAGATAAAATAGAGTTTTAAGTAGGGAACTAAATCTGCACTGAACGTTCTGTAGAATTCGGTCGGGAGACCATCAGGCCCTGCGGCTCGACCCGAGGCTGTTCGTTTTAGGGCAGATTGGATCTCTGAAATAGAGAAGGGTTCATCCAGCGCAGCCCTATCAACTTCAGAAAGGGTCGGCCGCTGAATACCAGAAAACAATCGCTCGAAGGTCTCTGATGAGAACTCACATTCAGATTGATATAGACGAGTATAGAAATCCCGAAAGAGTTCTACAATATCGGAGTCTGTGGTCAGTATGTCCCCTCCCTGTGGGGCTCGAAGGGCCGCTACGCGTTTGGCTTCTTTTTGACCTTTCAAGGCGTTGGCTAAAAGTCGACCGGCTCGGTTGCTTTCACGGTAGTATGTCCCTCGTTGAAGCTCAATACTCTTAGAAGCTGCAGTTGAGAGGATTGCATTATATTGAAAACGGAGACGCTGTAAGCGAACTAAGACGCATGGATCAGTATGTGAAGTTAGAACTCGTTCGCCTGCTTTGATTTGTTGGTCTAGTATGAGTAGCTGCTGTTTGCGTTGTTTCCGCAGGCGAATTTGATAGCTAGTGATCGTTGCACGAATGGCCGCTTTGAAACCCTCCCACCAAGCCCAATTTGCAGTATCCTGGGGTAAATTAAAATGGAAGTAATCCTGTATGGCTGCTCGAATTTCTAACTGGAACTCTGGCTGAGTTAATAGGGCTCTATCAAAGAACCAGGCCCCCGAATTCCCCTGGGGTGCAGTAGTGTGTAATTGAAAAGAAATAGCAGCATGATCTGAAATATGTTGGGAGTGAATCTTTGCAGTGTCCACCTGAGGAACTAACAGTTTTGATATTAGAAAGAAATCTATGCGAGACTGGGATTTGTGAGGGGAAGAGAAGAAGGTAAAGTCAAGCTCATTGGGGTGTAGTAACCTCCATAGATCGACTAAAGCAAGATCTTTGATCACAGAGGTGAGCGTGGTGTGACTCTTGGGGGGACCACTTGTCCTAGGCGGCTGTTTGTCAATCAGGGGATCAAGAACTAAATTGAAATCCCCCCCTATTATCAATGAAGTATTAGCAGAGGCCTGCGCAACCTGAGCAATGGTAGCAAAAAAGGCAGGGTCATCCACATTAGGAGCATAAAGGCATATACATGTAACTTCAAGGTTACCTATCTTGAGGTGAACTCTGGACCATCTACCTGCTGTATCTGAGCTAGTCGCAATAATAGTAGCATGCAGAGATTTCCTAACCAGTATGGCAACCCCACATTTCTTAGAAACGGCTGGGGAATAGGCGGCAACCATGTAAGGTTTAATATTGAGTTTAAGAGTTTCCTTTGAATTTAAATGCGTTTCTTGGAGGAAAATCAGGTCCGCAGTTTCATGACTTAGATAGCTTAGGATTTTCTTCCGTTTTATCGGATTATTGATTCCTTTTACGTTCAATGAGAAAATCTTACATGGTGCCATCAATCGGTAATAGACAATTTAGGTAAGGGCGTTTGAAAACATATAACATAATCAGAATCTGTACAACAATGACATAATCACCGAGTATGCTGGCTAATACACCCCATATTGAAAAGTATGTACCAAAGTAACTTAGAGAAGAAGCAAAACCCCCAATGAATATGGCGACCATATGTCTGCGGGAGGAGGCCCTAGAGAGGAAGATAGAGACATAATAAAAAGAAAAGAAACACCAGAGTCCATAATTAACACTGTCTCTGATACTCATCGAGGCTACTATGGGTAGATGGAGTCGGGTCACAGATATCATCAAAAAATAAGGCAACAAACCGCCCTCGACAGACTCTTTGCTGAGCCGCGGCAAATCCAATATGGCAGGTACAGCGGATATGAGAATACTGGCAGGAATATTCTGGAAGTCAGCGCATCAAGTCGGCTTCTTTAGAATCCAAAAACTCCGCTAGTAGATCAGGGTCCTCAAATGTTCTTGTCTGATTGTGAAGCGTGACTCGGAGCTTGGCCGGGTACATCAGGCCATAGCGTGCTTGTAGTTGTTGAAGCCTCGGCCGGAATTCCAGAAAGCGCTTTCGGCGGTCGACCGTGGGTTTAGCCAAGTCAGGATAGAAGGAGATCTTGTGGCTCTCAAACTCCATATGGCCCTTTGCCCGAGAGGCACTGAGAATTTGCTCCACATGTTGATATCTCAAAAGTCGAAAGATGATAGGCCGCGGGGTCTTCCTGTTGAGCGTTATGTTTGTGGGTACACGATGAGCGCGATCGATCTCCAAGTCTTTGGTAAAGGTGATTTGGAGCAGGGAAGGGAGGATTTTATATAAAAACTCCTTCATGTCTCCCGATTCCACTCCCTCCGGTATGCCCACGAGTCGTAGGTTGTTGCGACGCGCTCTATTATTGCCATCTTCCACTTCTTTCTGCAAGGCCCGCACCTGACGTTCAACTTTGTCGAGTTTGGACAGCCGGACCGCATGGGAGTCTAATATGCTCTCCATTTTGTCCTGACGCCCCTCTAGCCTGCCTTGCAGTACTCCAAGATCTTCCCGCAGCGCTCGGAGTGCTTCACCGTTTGACTGCACGAGGTCCTTAACCCCTCTAATCTCTGCGAGGATTTCCTGCTGCATTTCGGGGCCCTCGCGTAAAGCCAGCCCCTTCTGCGGGGATGGGGGTTCAGTTTTGGAGCGTTTGCCGTGAGAAGCCGCTGGAGATCCAAATTCCAGGCGCGTGGGTTTGGTCCCCGCCATCTCACCAATGTGCCCCGGCAAGATCAGAGCAGAAATTCAAGTATGTCCGGTGTTAATTCAGGATTCTGAGTAGGCCTCTCGGGAGCCTCAGCGTTATGCGACCATCCCGCTGGACATCGGGCTCCGCCCCCTATTTACTTTATTTATAAAACTATTATATACCGCCCCTTCCAGAGATCAGGGGCGGTTTACATTGAACATAATCAGTTACATTGAACAGAAGAGATTACTAGCGAACTATATACAGAGTAGATTAATGGATTAATCAACTTTAACTATATACACATATACTTTTAACTATATACATTTGGCTTGGTTGTGTCTGTTGTGGTAAACATGCAGATTTTTATGTTTCATTGTTGTAGTGTTCGGCAAACAGAAGTGTCTTTAGTTGCTTCCTAAATGTTTGGAGATCTTTGATAGATCTCATGTGGTCTGGTAGGTGGTTCCATAACTTGGGTGCAGTGTAGGTGAAGGCTCTATTGCAGGTTACTTGTTTTGTATTATGGATTGAAGAAGGTACTGCGAGTGTGTTTAGGTTACTGTCTCCTCTGCTCCTGATGTCTGTTTGTATATGGATCTTAGTTGTGAGGAATGATGGCGAGATGTTCTGTAGTAACTTGAATGTGGTAATTATTACTTTATATTTTATTCTACTTGATAATGGGAGCCAGTGGAGGTCTTTAAGGATTGGTGTAATGCGGTCTGTCAGGCGTGCTTTGGTTATTATTCGAACAGTCACGATTTGAGTTATCTGGAGGGTATTGATTATATACTTTGGAAGAAAGGCAGGATAGAGAAGATATGATAGAGACATTGAAATATCTCCAAGATTTAAATGCATAGGAGGTAGGCAGCTCTGGAACAAGAGATCATAGGATAAAGATGAAAAGGGTTAGACTCAGGAGTAATCAAAGGAAATATTTCATTATGTAAACAGTGGTAGATGTATGAAATGGCCTCCCAGTAGAGGTGGTGGAGATGAGAACCGTATCTTCATTCATAAATGAAAGGGACAAACTCAGGGATGTCAGAGGGAGAAGAAGGAACCATAGAGCTTAGTAACTGATGTGGACAGGCAGACTGGACAGGCTGAATGGCCTTCTCTGCCATCCTTTTTCTATGTTTCTATATTCTTAAGTATGTGTATTCATGACTGTTTCTATCATTATAGTGTTACTACAACCTCCCCCCTCTCTAAACCAGGCATTTGATTACTGGAACACAGAAGGTACCAAGTGTAATATCAGGACTTTTATCTGACTTTTTCTGGTGGATACCTATACAAATTCCCCAACTTGACGTAGAAGAGTAGCCTAGTGGTTAGAACAGCAAGTTGAGAACTAAGGAAACCAGGATTCAAATTGTGCTTCTCCCACTGACTCCATAACTTCAACTTGTGCTTCTCCCACTGACTCTTCTTGTGACCTTGATCTAGTCACTAAACCCTCCAAGGCCTCAGATACAATTTAGATTGAAGTCCATATAGACAGGGAAATAACTTGTATAGTCTAACCTGTAACTTGCCTCAAACTAAGATTTGTAAAGGCAAGTAATTAAGGGGTCCTTTTATTAAAGGCTGCTAAGATTTTGCATTTAAAATGCGTTACAAATGCACATTAAGTGCAAAGCCTCCATGCTAGCTGTCGGAGTCATGCCCAGCATATTTCTGGCAGCTATCACGTGACTGAGTACCTTAACATGCAGTACACTTAAAGCAGGTGCACCTAACAACACACATAGAGGTGTCATGAGGTGCACTTATGCTAATTGCCACAGAGCATGTGGCAATTGCCTTCACTCTAACAGCAATGCACTCTCCATGCTCACACTCCATCCATTCCCCACCTCATTGTGCTATGGCCAAAAAACATGTACGTCAACGTGTGGTCTTTGGCAGACCACCACTTTAGCATTTTTGGCTGCTATTGCTGTGTGTTAAAACACACATTAAAAGTTTAGTGGACTTTAGTAAAAAAAAACAACCCTAAATCTCAAAACAAAAAATCCCTTTAAGCTTTGCATTAGCTATGGATATAACTTTCCAGGTGCATATAGCAGTAGTTTTTGATGTAAAATCATGTGTATGTAAACATTGTATGTAAAATGATGTGTATGTAAACATTTTGGAAGCTATGTACCTTTTGGGGAACTTTCCAGGTACATATAGCAGTAGCTTCTGATGTAAAATTATGTACCTGGAAAGTTCCCAAAAAGGTACATAGCTTCCACAATGGTTGTCCCAGATAAGCAGTGGATTTCCTGAGTCCTCTTTAATAATGTTTTATGGATGTTTCCTCCAGGAACTTGTCCAAATGTTTTTTAAACCTAACTACACTAAGAATGTTTACTACATCCTCCAGTTAAAAATTCCAGATTGTTATTACGCGTCAAGTGAAAACATCTTTTCTCTTATTACTCTTAAATGGATTAGATTGTAACTTCATTGTGAGTTTCCTAGTCCTTCTACTTTTTGATGGAGTAAACAACCTATCTATGTTTACCCATTCTACTCCATTCATTAATTATAGACCTCTATCGTATCTCCCTTCAGCTGTCTCTTTTCCAAGTTGAAGATCCCTAATCTTTAAAGCCTTTCCTCATAGGGGTCTCCTTCCATTCCCTTTACCATTTTGGTGGCTCTTCTTTGTACCTATTCTAATTCTGCTATATCCTTTTTAAGATATGGTGACCAGAATTGCTACAATATTTGATGTACGGTCACACCATGGAATGATAGAGACATTATAACCTCCTTGGTTTTATTGTCCATTCCTTTCCTTATGATTCCAGCATGCTATTTGCTTTCTTGGCTGCTGCTGCACACTGGGCAGAAGATTTCAATGTATTATCCATGATGACACCTACATGTTTTTCCTGAGTGGTGGGTTCCTAATGTGGAACCTTGCATCGTGTAACCATAGTTTGGGTTGTTCTTTCCTACTTTGCACTTGTCCACATTAAATTTCATCTGCCATTTGGATGTCCAGTCTTCCAATTTATCAAGGTTCTCTTGAAATTTTTCACAATTCTCTTGTGTTTTAACAACTTTTAATAATTTTGTGTCATCTGCAAATTTGAACACCTCAATCATTATTCCCAAATATTTCCAGGTCATTTATGAATATGTAAAAGAACAGCAGGTCTTGCATAGATCCCAGAGGTACTCCACAATTCACCTTTCTCAATTGAGAAAATTGGCAATTTAGCCCTACTCTCTGCTCTCTATCTTTTAACCAGTTCCTGATTCACTGTAGTACACTGTCTCCTGTCCCTTGACATTTTAATTTCACCAAGAGTCTGTCATAAGGGTCTTTGTCAAAGGCTTTCTGAAAATCCAGATATAGTATATTGACCACCTCACCTTTGTCTACCTGCTTATTCACACCTTCAAAAACATATAGCAGATTAGTAAGACAAGTCTTTCCTTGGCAAAATCCATGTTGGCTTTCTCCCATTAAACCATGACTATCTACATATTCAGTAACTTTGTTCTTTATAATGATTTCTACTATTTTGCCTGGTACTGATGTCGGTCTGTAGTTTCCCAGATCATCCCTGGAACCCTTTTTAAAAATGTGGTGTTATATTGGCCATTCTCCAATCTTCAGGTATTACAGATGATTTTAATGATAGTTCACAGATTACCAATAGTAGGTCTGCAATCTCATATTTCAGTTCTTTCAGCACCCTGAGATGTATACCATCCGGTCCAAGTGATTTGCTACTCTTCAGTTATCAAGTAGTTGAAATATATCTTCCCAGTTTATTGATATTTCTTTCAATTCTTCTGATGCATCATGTTTAAATACCACTTCAGGCATGGGTAACTTTCCTACTTAATTTTCTCTTTTTTTAAAATTTTTTATTTATGCGTTATTAATATTATTACATCCAGAAAAAAAATTATTTCGAATGAAAAGAAAATACAGGGGCATATCTAGATTAAGAAATTCAAAACAAAAGATATAATCCCCCCATTATAATTAGACTACTAATACAAAGAAAAAAAGGGAAGTACCAGGAAAATTTTTTAAAGAACAAGTCTTAACACAAGCAATTTATATTAACAAAGGCAGGTAGACATCCGTCAGCCAAATGAGAGAATCCAGGAACTTTTACTACAACCTCCTCCCTAGCCTTCAGAAAATCTTGAAGTTGCCTAGGCTCAAAAAAAATATACAATTTTTGTTTAAACATAATGCAACACTTTGCAGGAAATTTTAGCTGAAAAGTAGCCCCTAGGGTCAAAACCCTGGGGGGAAGGGCCAAAAAACCTTTCCTTCTCAGCTGTGTATCACGAGAGACATCAGGAAATATTCTTTTTTTTTTTTTTTAAACTTTTATTTTCATTTTGCAACAAACAAAAGAAACAACACACCAAAAGAGACAAAACAAGTATACAATAAGGAAAAATAAACCCATTACCCCCCACCCCGGTGCTTCTTCTCTACCCGTTTGTATCCGCATGTGAGCGCTTCCAATTAACAGTGATTATACATCAAACGATCAAAAAAGTATCCACAATACAGCATGATCATGAGACAGAGATATATACAAAGTTAGACAGTCAGATGAGAGCATTTAGCAAAATGTACATATTCATTGAGCATCTTCCATTGAGACCAATGAGAAGGAGTCTGAACGGAGGAAGCGAACAGACGAGGCATTTGTGCATATTTACTGTAGAGACAGGCATGATTCACCATTCATTGAGGCTCAGATGGGAACTAATTTCCCAGTATTACGTAATTAGGGAAATAGCAATGCCAAGCATAAAGTTCAAAAGGAGATAAGCCATTTTTTGGGAGAGAGGGGATCCCCGCAACTGGGCGAAGTCCCATTATCCTCCAAGAAAGGGACTCCTGAGAGTGCAATATAGACTAAATACGACCCCGGACCCGACGCCAGTTATACGGTAGTGCAGGATATTCATGCATAACATGAAGTAAGAACCAATGGCCACAGGACGTGTCCAGCAACCATTACCCTGAGTAGTGTTCCATTGGTCTAATCTGTGAGAAGTGTAAAAACACCGGTGGGCTAGAAAGAAGAGGGTCTGAGTGAGTAAGGCGGGTCGGGAACCCGTGTCCCTCTGCTCCAGATAAGGCTCCATTGCTCCGAGGTTAAAGTCACATGCAATTCTTTCTCCCATACTTTCTGCGCTATAGAGGTATCACTAGTGATAGCATTACATAAGGTTTAGTAAAATTGGATGCTACACCCGGTGAACTACCGAGAGATCGGAAGTCTCTAATCAACCTTATGCAGAGAGTGCCGATGGCGGGAGTACCCTAGTGCTCCGAATGCAATGCTGAAGTTGCACTGACCAGAGTCGGGAGTCGAAAGGTTGCATAAGAGTATTAAAGGCACCTAAAATGTCGAAAAACATTGGTGGATAGTGGGAGTCTAATAGGAGAGTCATACCAGGGAGTAAGGTAAGAGGAATCGGTGAGCAAAGGCCCGCTATTATATCTAGCCACACAGGTCTACTCGGTATTGGAGCTTCCAACCAACGAGCACCTTGTCTGAGAAGAAAAGATTGAGGGAACACTTGAGTAAAATCGCCACCAAGTATTAATGGAGCATTGGCGGAGGCCGAGGCCAACTACGCAAAAACTTGCATAGTGAGCAGAGTTGTCCACATTCGGGGCATAGTACCAATACACGTGAATTCTCTATCTCCAACCTCAAGGTGTACACGGGCCCATCTACCCTCCATGTAAGCGCTAATATCAGGTACAGTAGCGTGCAAAGACTTCTTAACCAGAATGGCTATCCGTACCATTTGGAAACGGTGGGAGAATAGGCAGCTACCATGTGAGGCCTAGCATTGAGTTTCAGTATTTCAGTAGAGTGTAATGCGTTTCCTGATGAAACACCAAATCAACATACGCGTGGCTAAGTTAGCTAAGGATTGTCTTTCCTGTGAGTGGACCAGTAGTGTCTTTGACAATGAATAATAAGATTTTACATAAGGCCATTCAGAAAAGTTGAAATTCTGAGCATGATAGCACACATAATTTCACTGTGTCCCTCCAACTGACTGTATCTGGCTGTACACATGACATAGAAGAAATAAGCTAATATAATACAATGAAGCGCTCCACATTAACAAAGAAAACCGCAGTACGGTAGAGGAGAAGCAAAACCCCAAAATTACTGGCGACCATGTGTCTGCGGGGAGAAGCCCCAGAGAAGGCCGAAATTGAAAAAAAAAAACATATAACCTGTAGGACTGTGCGTGCTCCGAATCCGACCGAGGCACACATCATGAAGGGATAGGAGACCAAAGACAAAAGTCATACAGAGAAAGAAAGAAAGTCCAGGCTATTTCTGTGCTGGGCTATGACCGCCGCATCGGGCCCTTCAAAATGGCGGACAGAGCCGGCAGATAAAAGTCCAAGATTTGGGATTAGCGCATCTGCTCTGCTTCTTTGGAGTCCAAAAATGTTGATAGTAGATCAGGATCCTCGAACGTCCTAGTCTGGTTGTGGAGAGTCACTCGGAGCTTCGCTGGATACAACAGGCCAAAGCGAGCCTGTAGCTGTTGAAGTCGAGGGCGAAGAGCAAGGAGTTTCCTCCGACGGTCAACGGTAGGCTTCGCCAAATCAGGAAAGAAGGAGACCTTACGACCTTCAAATTCCAAATGATGATTCGCTCGGGCAGCATGTAAAATTTGTTCCACTTGTTGATATCGTAACAAGCTAAAGATAATAGGCCGGGGGGTCGTGCGGTTGAGCGCCCTGCGGGCAGGAACACGGTGTGCTCGATCGATTTCCAGTTCTCTGTGAAAAGTGATCTTCAACAAGGAGGGAAGAGTTTTGAGCAAGAATTCTCTTATGTCTCCTGCTTCCACCCCCTCCGGCATTCCGAGGAGCCTCACATTGTTGCGACGGGCGCGATTATTGCTATCTTCCAACTCCTTTTGAAGATTCTGTATCTGGCGCTCAGCCTTGTCCAGTTTGCCCAAGCGCACCTCGTGCGAGTCGAGGACCCCCGCCATATTGTCCTGCCGTAATGAAAGACCTTCAAGTCGGTCCTGGAGCACTCCAAAGTCTTCTCGCATGGCTCGAAGCGCTTCTCCATTGGACTGCACCAATTCCTTCACGCCGCGTATTTCCTCCAAAATCTCCAGGTGCATTGCGGGGTTTTCACGAAATGGAACCATCTTCTGTGGGGAGGACACCTCTGTTTTGGAGCGTTTTCCGTGAGAAGAAGAAGGAGACCCGAAGTCCAAGCGCGCTGGTTTATGGGCCGCCATCCCCCCCGAGGTGCCCCGGTCAGCTCGGAGCGAAATAGTAGATTTATATAGGTATTAAGTCAGGATTCTGAGTAGGCCTCTCGGGAGCTTCAACGCAAAGCGTCCTACCCGCTGGACATCAGGCTCCGCCCCCCCCATCAGGAAATATTCTAACATTAGAACCTAGAAAAACCTCATTAATATTTCTGAAGTACATTTTAAAAACATAAAATTTATCTGACTCTAAACCCATGGTAACAAGCAGGGTAGCCTTTCCTGTAGCAACCTCTAAAGAGTTTTCTAAAAAAAACGTAAGATCTCCTAACCCAGGGGGGTGGGGGAATTACCAGGGGCTTGAACACTTACACCCACCGACAGGTATTGGGCCCTGATCATGGGCGGAAATTGTTCCGGGGGAATCTTTAAAACCTTCCCGAAATACTTTTGCACCATGTCCATAGATGACAGCACAGGGGACCTAGGGAAATTCAAAAACCTCAAATTACATCTACGGGCCTGATTTTCTAAATACTCATCTTCTTAATAGACACCAATTTGTCCTTAAGCTGGGCGGTAACCAAGTCCCGAAGCTGACCCACATCTCCTTCCAACCTGGATATCCGCACTGCTTGCTCTTCATGGACATTAGAGAGTTCCACACGTCGACTTCATCACCACCAAATCAGTACACACAGAGCCAAAAACAGTAGACAAGGAGGTGTTGAAAGCTGCCAAACCTTCCCACAGTGATTCTAAAGTGAAGACCACGGGTCCTTCCAAAATAGGAATACCTGGAAGATTCACCTCACAAACCGACACAGCCACAGACTCCACCACCGATGGACTCCCAACTCCACTGGTCTCTTGCTGCACCTCCACGGCGGGGGAGACATCCAACTCAGCCGGACCTCCTCTAATGCTCTGCCGAGCAGGAGTGCTTGTCGGCACCGCTGCAGGCAGTGCTACCACAGCCGGGGACACACTTCCGGGTCACAGTGGGGAGGTGCGCTGCTCAGGAGAGAGCCAGACACCCGACATGCTCAGGGGCGATACTCCTCCTACCGCCCCCGCTGAAGACGCTGCTCTGCTACCGACCAGGAAACCGCAATCGCTGAGAATGCGTTGGCCAGAGGAAACTGGCAGATGTGAAGGAGGTAAGGGATCCTGCTTCCGTTTTTGCCGCCCCATCGCTCCTCGCAAGGGGGAATTCCTCAAACAATCGCCAACTCAGTAGAGAGCGTCTCACAGCCGGTACACGCCCATCACCATCTTGATTACTTCCCCTGTCCCAAGTCAGTTGTCTTTCCTACTTCATCTTCAATAAAGACCAAAGCAAAGAACTCAATGTCTCCACTATGGCCTTGCTCTCCCTTAGCGTCCCTTTTCCCCTAATGGTCCAACTGACTCTCCCATAGGTTTTTTGCTACAAATGTACTTAAAAAAGGTTTTGTTATGTGTTTTTTTCTTCCACAGCAAGCTTTTTTTCAAATTCCCTCTTTGCCTGCCTTATCACTGCCTTGCATCTAACTTGCCAGTGCTTACGTTTTCTGTTTTCATCATTTGGTTCCTTTAGCCAGTTCTTGAAAGATGCATTTTTTTTGGCTACAACAGACTCTCTGACCTCACCTTTAAATGATGTTGGCAGTTTTTTGGCCTTCCTTCCACTTTTCTTAAAGTGTATAATACATCTAGTCTGGGGTTTCAAGATATTATTCTTAAACAATGCCCATGTTTGCTGTAAATCTTTAACCTTTGCAGCTGCTCCTTTTAGTATTTTTCTTCTTTTATCATAGTCTCTCTTTTGAAAGTTAAAAGGTAGTACTATGGATTTCCTTTCCGTTCTCCATTTATGAAATCCAATGCGATCATACTGTGATCACTATTGTCAAGTGCTCTCAGCACTGTTATTTCTTGCACCTAATCCTGTTTTCCACTAAGGACTAGGTCCAAAATCGCTACCCTTCATGTTGGTTCATGAACCATCTTCTCCAAGAAGCAGTCATTTATTTCATGTAAAAACTTTATCTCTCTAGCATGTCCTGCTGTGACACTGACCCATTCAATATTGGGGTAATTGAAATTGCCCATTATTACCATGTTGTAACTTTTGTTAGCTTACCTTTCTTTTAGCATTTCATCATCCATCTGATCATTCTGGGCCCTACCGCCATTGCCTTCCCCTTTTTACATGGAATTTCCATCCATAGAGATTCTATAGTATAGTTTGTTTTCTGCAAAACTTTAATCCTATGTGACTCAATTCCCTCTCTAACATAGAACCCAATTCTGGAAGTGGAACATCTGGGACACCCGGACGTCCCTGCTGAAGATGGGGTCATTAGGACATCCTTCCCACAGGCGCCCCAGACTGCCGCAGTTCTGGACCCCAAGATCCCCGCTACCCGACCCACGGCTGGCCTCCTGTGGCCTAGACTGGGCAGCGGAGATCCCCCCCCCCCCACGTGTCTCCAGCCCCAGTGGTGGCTGCAGTGCCCTGATTCACTGAAAAAAAAATGCTTATACCACCTCTGAGGTATAAGCAGTATGGCGCAGCAGGCCCAGCAGCACGTATAGGACCGTGACCTGAATCAGCCCTGTACATGCTGCCAGTCGGTCCGCCCCCGCTCCACCCATGATCCCACCTCCTCCTGCCCCCCACTGACTCTCCCCGTCCTGAAGCACAGGACATATAGGGAGACCTGGTGGGGGAATAGAGTTTAGGCGGATTGCGGGGCTGCACATCCCGGCGGGACGTACAGCCCTGGAACCCACATTATAGAATGAGGGCCATAGAGTGCAACCCCTCCACCAATTTGACCTACCTTATCATTGCAATATACTGTAGTCTGTACCCAGATATAAGTGTCCCATTGGTTGTCCTCCTTCCACCAGGTCTCTGAGATGCCAATTATATCTAACCTTTCATTTAGTGCTACATATTCTAACTCTCCCACTTATTTTTTAGACTTCTAGCATTTACATACAAGCATTTTAGAGGCTTCATTTTATTAATATTAATCTGGTTATCAGATAAATACACAAGTGTCATAGCTGCAACTTACAGCAGTGATTATTGATGTAAAATCTTGCATTTAGGGTGCACTTTAACACGACCCTACTGCATTTCTTATGAGCTGTTGTGAACATTTTGAGCATTTTGAAGGCTTTGAACTCACCAATAAGTGTGTTTTATAAGACTGGTTGTAGTACTGTGCAACATTGCCTACATTTTCTTCATGTCTCACTTTTCTTTTTCATGTAACCAGAGTACCAGACATTGATATTTCCACTCATTCCTCATATTCATCTTATCAGTAGAATCCTTCACTAGGAATATGCACAGGCCAACAATTTTTAGTACATTTTCATGTCTTTTTTGGTTTTATCCAGTTGTTAAATGTATTTTTAGTTTGTTTCATTCATTTTAATAAGTATTTTAAAATGCATATTGGAACAGTTTAATGCTTACAATTTGTGCATGCAGTAACTCATAGATTAACACCCCTTTAATAGATTTAGCATGCACTAAAGGTTTTAAGGTGCATTAACAAACTGAGTGCAGACTAATGAATGCACATCCCTACCTTTACTGATTTGCCTGATCCTCTATATTAAAGATGTCCTGATAAATAAGGCTAATAGGGATGTTGCCTCTCTGAATAGTGAATTTTAAATGTACAAGAAATGTGTTATCAGCATTCAAAAAAAATCTTAATGACTGTTAAAACCTCTGAATTCCAAGTGAATGTCTGATATTTCCCAAGTGAAAATATACCGTGCTTCTACAATTTTAGTTGATGACCTATTTTACCAATGCACTGTTAGGGGATTAATTACTGTACTTTGGGTCTTGATTTCTAGAAAGAAGTTGTTACCAACCAGAAATTCTGTTAGGTTGGATTTAATAACTGGATAGATGATCCTTTGCCGTTCCATGGTTAGACTAGTTTGGTTAAAATTAATCATTTATTCACTCTTCTGTTCTGCAGTCTTTTCCTGACAGATGTATTCAAAAGTACAGTAAAAAATGAGCTACTCCAGAAACATTACCATGCATAAGTGATATTTTACAAGAGGAAATATATTTCTGTTTCTTGCTCTAGTGTTACAATGTATGCATACAAAACATAATGAAGGAGGAGTGGTCCAGTGGTTGGGGCAAGTTGCCTTGCATCAGAGAGCCAGGGGTTTGAATCCTGCTGGAGGACAACCTCAGGCTGGAGAGACTGGGGTTTCTAGTCCCACAGGCATTCCTTGTGGCCTTGGATAAGCCACTTACCCCTCAGGTACAAAACATAAAATTGTAAGCCCTTCAGGGACAAGAAAAATATATATATATCATACCTAAATGTACACCACTTTGACCCAGTGAAAAGCAGTATGTAAGCATTTCTAAATAAATAATTCATTTTTGTCTGCATATTTCTATTTTTAATTTTTGACCCTTTTTTGTGTATGATGAACGGCTGACTGTCTTATTTGCATGTGTGCCTAAGGTACGGTATTCTGCTAGATTGTAGTTTCTGTGTAGAGATCTATAGTAATCCTACTTGTTCTGTGTCCCAGTAGGAGGTGTATTGGTATTCTAGGACCCAATGTAATACATGTAATGTTGTCTTTTCAAAGGTAGGTTTGGTGTTGTATGATTTCTGGCAGTGGCAAGTTTGCTATAGGCTCTGAATGTGCATTTTGCAAGGTTTTGTAGTACTTTTTAGTACTGGAACTTCGAACAAAAGGGAAGTTATGGTGAAAGCTAGAAGTCTTACTCAAACCCAAATGCATGTGTGAACAATGTTCTGAAATTCATGAAGTTATTGTTGAGACAAGGGAAGCTCATGAAGGGTTCCACTGGAATCCACAGGGCAACAAATACGAGAACATTGGCCCTGTATGTAAAATCTATTTTTGCCATCTGGTTAGGAGGATGATATGCAAGGTGCAGAGGCCCGATTGAGAATTTGTCAACTAATAGTCTGGACTTATCTAAGCTCTTGAAACTCCCTTCTGGGGAAGAAATAGATGTGACACTGTGGTTGGCATTCATCTTCCCTTAGGAAAGGGATATTGTCCTGCATTTGATCTGAAAATATCATCAAATGTTGCGGAGGCTGAAAATATGGATCTTCCCAGGCCTGTGCAAAAATAGCTTAGAAATTTCTTAAATAAAAAAAATGTATCTATATACTGCAAAGCAAGGGTGATAGTATACAATAAAACACACATCCAAACAAAACACACACAAAAATCAGCTCAATTAGTACAATAGCAGCTGCTAAACATCTCAGCTCTCCTCCATACCTATCCATAAAAACATCTAGGCTTGCACAAACAATACTTTCAATTTCCTTTGAAAAAGAGCAAAATTGTCCTTAGTATGTAAAACAGACAGAAGGGTATTTCATGCACGGATCCTCCCATTGAGAAGGAACAAGAATAAGTCTTAACCAACCTGGCAAATTTTACTGAAGGAACTACCAATTTGTTTCCCTGGCTAACCAAAGAACATACATTGATTCAAAACAAGAAAGCAACCCCAGTAGAGAAACTGGTATTTCACTCAATAAAGTTCAAAAAATGAGTGAACACATTTTAAACTGAATAAAGTGTTTTACAAGAAGCCAGTGAAAGATTTTGAGATAAGGTTTTATATTCATCTGAAATGCACAGCCAATCAAAAGATGGGCAGCAGAGTTCTGAATTACAGCTAAAAATATTAGAACATAAGAAGATAATTCAAAATATAACACATTACAATAATCAATGCCATTCATCACTAGGGATTGCACCACAGTCTGAAAATCTAAAGGATGTAATAAATATCTCGATTTTCATAGCAATTAAAGCTTTAAAAATGCAGCAGCCTGCACTGAATGAATCTGATCCTGAAAACTCAAAATTCTACACCACTACTGAAAGCAGTTTCTGATCCTAGGTAATTACTGTAAATGCCAGCTAAATTTTCAAAGGGATCTAGTTGGCTGAGTAATGGCATCACCTGGCAAATCAAAGTTTTTCAAAATTGTGATTCACTAAACTTGTTAAATTTATCCAG
Organism: Ichthyophis bannanicus; assembly: GCA_033557465.1. Classification (NCBI taxonomy): domain Eukaryota; kingdom Metazoa; phylum Chordata; class Amphibia; order Gymnophiona; family Ichthyophiidae; genus Ichthyophis; species Ichthyophis bannanicus. The sequence goes on along the minus strand of CM066033.1, from coordinate 2,737,824 downwards.
TCAAATTCTAGCTGGGCTCAGGGATAGTGTTAAGTCAACAGTTAAAGGGCTTGCACTGATTTTAGGCATAAACCATTAAGCTTAGCAGGCCAAATCTAGATGGTGCAATAGCGACTGTACTTCTGGCCAGCCACCCTCCTTTCTGACATTACAAAAACTATTTGTACCCTGATATCCCCATCAGTCTTCATTTTCGAGGCTCAGTAGCTAATTCCCTGAACTCTGCCTGATACCTTCTCTCTGTTACCCTCCTCCTATTAAAAATAGTTCTGATAACTCAAACCCTTCTCCAGATTCCCCTTTTCTGCAAAAATAAAAAACAAGCAAACAAAAAAACAAAACCCAACAACAAAAAAGTGCTTTCAGCCATAATTTCTTTCTTAATCACTTTCCCTGCTAAATCAAATCAAAACAAAGCCCCAGAGAAAGTGTAGATTGATCTGTTGCACAACCCACCTTCCCTGTTTAAAGTAAAAAGAACACCACATTCCTATTCGCTTCTCCGGGCCAGTCCAGGGACAGGTAGGGTTGTCAATCCTCTATAGCAACTGAGGACTGAAGACTTCAAGTTTTGATGAGAGGTGAAGCCACTCCCCCTGAGAGTTACCCAGCAGTCTTTCAGTCCTCAGCAGCTACAGAGGATCGATTCTATAGTTCTCCCTCATTTTTGTTTCTGCTGTTTAGTTTTATTTGTGATTTCTATATTATATATTAGCTCTAGCAGAGCTGATAGCTTTCTTCAGTCCTTGTGCCAAAACTTTGGGGTGCTGTAGCTTTAAAGTAATTGGAGACGTCGAGTGAGTCAGTCCCCCGGTGAGAGGCAGAGCCTGTCTCTATTCACCGACTCCGTCTCCGTCGGCAGAGTGATTTTCTGGGAGCCCCAGTTGTGCCTCTGCCGCAACCGCTACTAAGGTAGGCTGTTTCTCGCTAGCTGCGAGACTTCCTGCTCTACTCCGCGGGTGCTTGTGTTTTTCGGTGAGTCCCTGTTACTTTTTTTATTTCGCCCGTTCCGTTTTTTCTCCGAGTCCTCCGGTTTCCGTATAAATATTGCTGTGCAGTTCCGGCTTGAGCCGACATCATTTTTTTTTCCACGGAGTTGATTTTTTCTTTTTGCTCACGTTTTCGGCATGACAGACAGGCAAGGGAATCCATTACAGGAGCCTTCTTTGCCCGCCGAAAAGGCGGGAAAGTCGGCCATTTTGTCAGCGCCAGTCAGCTCTCCCTCAGAGCAGCCTCAGCCGCACAAACGGAAAGCGAAGACATCTAAGGAACCTATGCCTTTCATTCAGCCTACACATCCCAATGTACTGGCTCAGGGGGATATAGCTTCGTTTTTCTCGCCCGAATTTATTTTGGCAATGCACAGGGCGTTCTTGCTAAGGTCAGCTCAGCCTGAGCAGTCTGCGGCGTTTCCCACTTTAGAAACCCTCTCTCCTGGGGTGCAGGGCGCATAAGACCCTGGAGAGCGGCCTTCTAAGGCTAAAGAGGGTCTTGCAGATCCCTTAGGCCCTGTTCTACCCCAAGATGCTATACTCTTCGGTCAGGGGGACTCTGAGGTTCTAGCAGAACCCTCCTTGGATCAGGACAGTGAAGAGTTGGAGGAGGGGGAGATTGCCCCTGGGGAGGATCTGAATGTTTTCAGGGTTTTCCGTAAGGAGGAGCTCGCAGCTCTCATTGCACAATCTTTGGCGGCTCTCCATCTGCTTCCTCCTTCGTCCTCTCAGGAACCTTTGGAAGATCCCTTGTTGCAGGGCTTTAAATCTCAGCAACGCTGTTTTCCCATGCATCGGGTAATTAGGCAAATGATAGATTCAGAATGGGAGTGTCCCGAAGCTAACCTGCGTGGAGGACGCGCCTTAGCGCGCCTGTACCCTCTCCCGCAAGAAGAAAGGGATTTATTGCGCATGCCTAAGGTAGATGCCCTAGTGTCAGCGGTCACTAAGAAAACTACCATCCCTGTGGAAGGCGCAGCGGCGCTTAAGGATCTCCAGGATAGAAAATTGGAAGTTCTCCTCAAGCAGGCTTTTGATTCTAGCGCTTTGGCGTTACAAGCTGCAGTTTGTGGAGCTTATGTTTCTCGGGCATCCATTCGCTGGCTACAGGGGGACGCGGCGGGAGAGTCCGCTTCGGAGGTCCCAGATACGGCGAAGTTAGAATCAGCTTCAGCTTATGCTGCTGATGCCTTTTATGACTTGGTGCGGATTGCAGCGAAAACCATGGCCTTTATGGTAGCGGCCAGGCGTTTCCTCTGGTTGCGTAACTGGTCGGCGGATGTTTCCTCGAAGGTCCGCCTTAGTAAACTGCCTTTTAAGGGAAAGTTGCTGTTTGGAGAAGCCTTGGAGAAACTTGTGAAAGATTTAGGCGACTCCAAAGGCGGGCGTTTGCCTGAGGATAGGCCTAAGCCGCTGCGTGGTTCTGCACCTATTCGGGGCTCCGCTCGGGATTCCCGCAGGTTTTGTGGAGCACGCTTTGCGCCATATTCTAGGGGGCGATCCAGTTTTTGTGGTCAGTCCTTTCGAGGAGCCAGAGGTTTTGGCCAGTCTTACGGAGCAGCCTCTCAACCTTCCATTAAAAAACCACAATGAAGGTCGGCTGGTCCAGCCGTTAGTTCCGGTAGGCGGACGTCTGCAGAATTTTCTAGCGGCCTGGACCGCAGTCACTTCGGACAAATGGTTTTGGAAGTGGTTCAGAAAGGTTATGCCCTGGACTTCGCCTGCCCTTTGCAACCCGCCTTTGTAATGTCCCCTTGTGCGATCGGGGTGAAGATGCAAGCCATTTCCGACACGCTCGTTCGTCTTTTTCAACTACAGGCGATTGTTCCCGTGCCGTTGGACCAGTACGGCTGCGGTTGATACTCGATCTATTTTGTGGTTCCCAAAAAGGAGGGTTCTTTTCGTCCCGTACTAGATCTCAAAGGTGTAAACCGTAATTTGCGGATGCCACACTTTCGCATGGAAACCTTGCGCACAGTGATTCGGGTGGTGCAGCCGGGAGAATTTCTCTCGTCCATAGATCTCACAGAGGCTTATCTTCATATACCCATCAGACAATCTCATCAGCGCTATTTACGTTTCGCCCTTCCCATGGGACATTTCCAATTTCGCGCCTTGCTGTTCGGTCTCGCGACGGCTCCGCGTACATTCACGAAACTGATGGTGGTAGTAGCGGCGGCGCTTCGAAAAGAGGGTATTCGAGTCCATCCATATCTCGACGATTGGTTGATCCGAGCCGATTCTCGGGAGGCTTCTGTGACGGCGACAGCCCGCGTAGTTCAGCTTCTCGAACAACTAGGTTGGGTGATCAATCATTCCAAGAGCCATGTGATACCACGGCAGCAGCTCACTTATCTCGGAGCCTGCTTCGACACGGAGCGGGGGATAGTTTTTTTTGCCCGATCTGCGGGTGGAGAAGCTTTTGCAACAAGTTCAAGCTTTCCTGTGTCTTTCAGCTCCGTCGGCATGGACCTATTTACAGCTTTTGGGGTCCATGGCGGCGGCTCTGGATCTGGTTCCGTGGGCCAAAGCCCACATGCAGCCTTTGCAGCAGGCGCTTCTCTCCCGATGGTCGCCGCAACTTCACCCTCTCTCACAGCGCCTTCCCTGTCCAGATCAGGTGCGTCTCAGTCTGCAGTGGTGGTTACTTCCGGAACATCTGACGGCGGGAGTTCCTTTAGAGGAGCCCTCGTGGGTCTTGGTTACCACCGATGCCAGTCTCTCGGGCTGGGGAGCTCATTGTCAGACACAAGTCGCTCAAGGCTCCTGGTCTCCCGAGGAGAGTTCGTGGTTGATCAATCGGCTGGAGCTGCACGCGGCTCGACTCGCCCTACTTCACTTCGTGGACATGCTCAGGGGCACGGCGGTCAAGATTTTCTCCGACAATGCAGTAACAGTCGCTTATATCAATCGTCAAGGCGGCACCAAGTCTCTCTCTCTCCTGTCCGAATGTCATAGAGTTAATGGCTTGGGCAGAATCCAATCTCAAAGCTATCTCAGCAGCTCATGTCACTGGCAAAGACAATTTCCAAGCCGATTATCTCAGCCGCAATGTCCTCGATCCCGGGTTATGGGAACTGAACGCAGCAGTTTATCACGACCTGACTCTGCATTGGGGGTCTCCAGTGATGGATCTGATGGCAACGTTTGCCAGTGCCAAAACCAGCCGTTTTTTCAGCAGACGCAAAGAACCCATGTCCGAAGGGCTCGATGCTCTCGTCCAGCCGTGGCCACAGGACTCCCTCTTGTACGTTTTCCCTCCTTGGCCAATGTTGAGTCGGGTCATTCAACGGATTGCACATCACCGCGTCAGGGTGATTCTCATTGCACCAGATTGGCCACATCATCCTTGGTATGCCGATCTCGTTCAGCTTCTCATAGCTCCGCCTTGGCCTCTTCCGGTTCGTCTAAATCTGTTGCATCAGGGTCCGATTCTCATGCCCAAGGTGGATCGATTCTTACTTATGGCTTGGCTCTTGAAAGGGCTCGCTTAAAGCGCAAGGGTTATGCAAATTCCGTAATAGACACCTTGCTTCAGTCTAAAAGGCCGACAACTTCTCTGGCTTATGTACACGTCTGGCGTCTGTTTGAGTTATGGTGTGGACAACGTAATGTTCTGCCTATGTCGTCTACCTTGCCTCAGATTCTACTTTTCCTTCAGCATGGTTTCGACAAAGGTCTGGCTCTCAGTACCCTTAAGGTTCATGTAGCCGCGCTTGCTTGTTTTCGGGGATACGTTCAGCATCGCCATCTTTTGGCGCTTCCCGATGTCCAACGTTTTTTACGAGCAACAAGGATTCTCCGTCCTCCTGTGCATCCTATAGTTCCTCCCTGGGATTTGAACGTGGTTTTGGAGGCTTTTTCTCAGTCGTCTTTAGCTTCACTCAGCTCTCGGGAGATCCGCGAGTGTTCCTGGAAAACGGCTTTTTTGGTCGCTTTGTGTTCGGCTCGCAGGATTTCCGACTTGCAGGCTTTGTCTTGCAGGGAGCCTTATCTTCAATTTCTGCCGGAACGTGTGTTACTACGAACCGTACCTTCCTATTTGCCTAAAGTTCTGTCTGTTTTCCATGTTAATCAAACAGTGGCCTTGCCCGTGTTTGCAGATGCTTCCAGTTCTCCCATGGATCGGGCTCTCAAGCATTTGGATCTTGCACGGGTCTTACGCACGTACTTGCGAATTTCCAAAACTTTTCGGAAAACGGATAGACTTTTTGTTCAATACGCTGGATCTCGTAAGGGTCATCCAGCCTCCAAAGCCACCATAGCGCGTTGGGTTCGCAGTGCTATTCTAGCAGCTTATGCTGCTAAGGGGCTTTCTCCGCCAGTTGGATTAAGGACTCATTCTACTCGAGCTCTAGCCACTTCTTGGGCGGAGTTTGCGTTTGTACCACCAATAGATATTTGCGGAGCGGCTACTTGGTCTTCCTTACATTCTTTTACTAAGCATTATAGATTGGATGTTCAAGCCCGAGACGATGTGAAAGTGGGGCCCGCGACTCTTATCGCAGGGCTCGCGGGTCCCTCCCAGATTTAGGTACTGCTTTGGTACTGCCCTACCTGTCCCTGGACTGGCCCGGAGAAGTGAATAGGAATAAGAAATTAGTTCTTACCTGCTAATTATCTTTCCTTGAGCTTTCTCCGGGCCAGTCCAGGGTCCCACCTCTTACTGTTTGTAGAACTTTTTTTTTGTTGGTCTCCTACTCAGCTACACCGTTTCAGGCATTAGGCCGTGGCACAGCTCATTTTTGGGGCTTTTCAGATTTCATTCAGTGCAGACAAATGTTATTTTCTTATAGTTAAAAAAAAAAAAATTAATAAAAAATAAAAAAATAAAAATATAGTATCGGAGCCCGTTTCATGGCTTCTGCATTTTGCAAGGACTATAGAACTTTATCAGTGTTTCAGAGTTCATCTGGTATTTTCAGTTCTTTCTTTTAGTTGCTTTGTCATACGAAGACTGCTGGGTAACTCTCAGGGGGAGTGGCTTCACCTCTCATCAAAACTTGAAGTCTTCAGTCCTCAGTTGCTATAGAGGATTGACAACCCTACCTGTCCCTGGACTGGCCCGGAGAAAGCTCAAGGAAAGATAATTAGCAGGTAAGAACTAATTTCTTATTGTGCCCTCCCCTCCAAGACTCCCTCCCAATTCCTCTTTCCTGATTAAAAAATGCAATGTGCAGGCCTGTGTTCTGCTTATTCTGTTTTCTCACAGAAGAAACAAGACAAGACAAGACGCCCTTCTCAGCTGAACATGTTCACTAGGAGATCTGCTCCTTTGTTTCTGTGAAGCTATGAATTGAGGCTGTCTACTATTCATTTTGATTTTAGAGGTGGGATTATGCTGCCGATTGAGAAGTACAATGTCATTGTCTTTTATTTAATGAATAGTTTTTTTATGCTTGTTTTGTATATTATAGTAATGTTGCATATATTGTAGTATGCTTTGAACTTCTGAGCAGATAGGCGATTTTACAAATGTAAAACATAAATAAAAAAATCTTAAATAATGCGATTTATTTTGTCTGAGGATGGAAGAAGAAATCATATTTATACTTTAAGTAGATTCAGAAGGCTAACTTCTTAAGTTTCTTCTGTTCTTTCAAGTTAATTACATACAAGCAATAGGCCCATTCATTCATTTATTTTATGTCATGAACATGATTAAAATAATATTCATTATTCACTTGTCAGAGACATTTCCATGTATCATTCCCCCTGTTTTGGGACATTTTGAGCAAAGGTCTGCATGCCTGCAGGACCACAAAATGGTGTTCTTCCACTTTCAACCTCGCTTCTGAATTGATAGGCTTACCATGCGCTATGGAACTCTTACTAAAGGTTGGCGCGCTTTAACGAAGTTAACGTGCATTAAATGCCATTGCACCAATAGAAATAGAAGGGTGGACATTTAATGCATGCTATCCTCATTAACACACATTTAAACCTTATCTAAAAGGGCCCCTATGTATATATGTATGTATTTATTTATTTATTTAATCGGATTTAATATACTGCTTTATCATTAAATCAAAGTGGTTAGAACATCAAACAATCGGGAGGGGGCTATAGTGCGAAAACATGCAGTGGAAACATTGAATGAGTGTGTGCAAGGGGTGTGAGCGATTCATTTGCGTTATATGCACGTGAACTATGTACAGGTATTAAAACAAGTGAGCTATATACAAGTGAGCTATGTACATGTCTATATACAGTTCGTATGGGCTTCAGGTTTGGCCAGGGCAGAGTCTAGTTCAGGTGAAGTCCTTGTAGTGATCCATGAAGAGCTTTGTTTTGAGCATCTTTCTGAAATCTTTGAGGTCCGTGGCAGATCTCAGCTCGTCGGGGAGAGAGTTCCACAGGGTGGGTGCCGCCAGGGACAGAGGTCTTCTTGAGGTGTCCTGTCTGGATTTGGTGAATTCTCTTGGGGTGATGATGGTGTTGGTGGTTCTCCTTCTTCTGGGTTTGGTGCATAGGTCTGCTTTGATGAGAGGTTTCAGGCTGTCAGCTGAGATGTTCTGTCTTATTTTGAATATGTTTAGGATAACTTTGTATTGTATACGGGAGCTGATTGGGAGCCAGTGGAGGTGGTATAGGATGGGTGTAATGTGGTCGTGTCCTGAGCAGCCTGTTATTATGTGGGCGACAGTGTTCTGTGCCAGCTGCAGTGGTCGGAGGGCCTTTTTTGATAGGCCGAGGTAGATGGGGTTGCAGTAGTCTATTGTGGGAGTGATGAGCTTTTGACAGACTGTACAGAAGTGGTCCTGTGCGAGGATGGGTTTGAGGCGCCTGATGGTTCTCATTTTGAGGTAGGCATTTGTTGTGGTTCTGGCAATGTGGGCTTGTAGGTTTAGGTCCTTGTCGAGAGTCACTCCGAGGTATCTCACTTCGGGCTTTACTGGTATTGTGACGTTGTTTAGTTTGATGATAGGTGTCATTGAGAAGGTGGGGTTTCTTGAGATGAATAGTGCTTCTGTTTTGTTGTGGTTTATGGATAGATTGTTTTCTAAGAGCCGGGTTGTCATTTACTGGAGACAATTGGCTAGGTTGGAGTAGTCTGGGGTGTCCAGGTTGATTGGGGTGAATATCATGATGTCATCGGCGTAGATGGTGTATTGAATCTTGTGGTTCTTGATGATGGAGAAGATTGGTTGTAGATATATATTGAATGGCAGGGCGGAGAGGGATGATCCTTGTGGGACGCCCTGGATGGCTTTCAGGGGCTGGGAGATGTCTGAGCCGCATTTGACTTGTAGCTGTCTGTCGGTTAAGTATGATGTGAACCAGTTCAATGTGGTGCCGTGTAGTCCAATTTCTTGTAGTCTAGCTAGCAAGGTTGTGTGGCTTACTGTGGTAAATGCTGCGGAGACATCTATGAATATCAGGAGGACTCCCATTTTGATGTTATCGATAGTCCGGATCAGCTTGTTGAGGAATTGGATTAGAAGTGCTTCTACTTCGTGGTTTGGTCGGAAGCCATGTTGATTTGGGTCCAGGGGGGCGTGGATGTCTATGTGGCTCTGTAGTTGGTGTTGGACTGCTTTTTTGATGATCTTGGCTAGGAGGGGGATGCTTGAGATGGGTCTGTAGGCAGCAGGGTCCGTTTTAGCTAGTGTGGATTTCTTGGGGATGGGGCGTATTGTAGCTAGTTTGAGTGCACTTGGCGTTATTCCTGTAGTGAGAGAGCTTTTAATTATCTTGCAAATGTCCTGGATAAGATCTTTTTTTTGCAGCTTTGATCCATGTTACGGGGCATGGATCGGTGGGGGCGGTGCTGGTGTTGAGAGTGGTGATGAGGTTTGTTATCTGTTCCTGGGCTGGGATGCTGAATTTGTCCCATCTTTGGTTGGGATGAGGGGGCTTGTTGCTGATGATCTCTCTGTTGTCTTTGGCGGGGGCTGTGAATTTGGTCTTAAGGTGGTCTGCGAAGGTCTGTGGATCAAATTGCTGTTAGTTTCTGTTGTGGGGTTCGTTGGTGAGAGTCTTTACTAATTTGAAGAGTTTGCGGGGTTTGTTGGTAGACTTCAGGATGAGGTTTGTGTGGTAATCCTTTTTATGTTGGTTGATGAGTTTGTTATATTCTTCTTGTTTTGACTGGTATAAGTCCTGTAAGGAGTTTGATTTGGTGCGTCTCTATCGGCGTTCGAGCCTTCTTAGTGCTCTCTTTGCATTGCGTATTTCCATAGAGTACCAAGGGGTGGAGCTGGGCCTGTTGCTGTGTGGTTTCCGTGTATTGGGGATGGTGGGTCCGGAGGCGTTTGAGATGGTATTGTTCCAGTTTTCTATTTGTTCATTTATGTCCTCTGAGTTGTTGTTGAGGAGGGTAGGGTGTTTTGTAGGAATTGATCCTTGTTGAAGCTTTTGAATCTTCTAGTCGTGAGTTCGATTATGGTAGCTTCCTCAGCAGAGATATTTAACATAATATCATTATGCTCCTGCAAGGAGCTACATTGCAATAACTCATACATCTTATTTTTCTACTTTAACATATGTTAAGCTGTTTCTGTATCTTTGTAACTGATTTCTTCAGATATACTTTTGTTCTCTTTGCATCCTTCAAGTCTTTAATTCCTATTGGTCAATGTAATAGGCAGTCACATTAAGGATACAAAAGAAATCAATTATTTTTCTCTGAAATTTTTATTAAAAGACAAGCAATAATTGTTAAAAAACAAAAAGCCAAAAGCATAACTACTGTGCAATGGGGCCATTTTATGTGGGTTGCTACTCTGAGACTTTAAGATCAAGAGATTTGATTTGGGTTTACTTATTTATATTTATTTACTTAATATTCACCCATCATTGCAGCTCCAAATGAAAATACAGAACATAAATATTTGCATAAATAACAAAAACATAAAGGGGGTTATTTTAGAAGCCCTATCCACGTTTTAAACATGGATGTGGAAATAGAAAAATATGGAAGCTGCATTCACGTGAAAAACGTGATTTTGGAAAGGCTATGATTTCCACGTTTCTATGGTGAGTATGTCATTCTTTGTGGGAGGTATTCTGGGGGTGTTTGTGACATGGCTTTGGTGGTACTAGAGTTTGCGCATCTATGATGTATTTCACATAGACCAGCAACGTGCAGGGCAGAATTTCTGAATGTGCCCATTTACACCTGCTATAAAACTCAACTAAGCACCAGCCTCCCTCAGTTTTTTAAGACTGCTTGTGACATTGGTGATGGAGGAACTTTGCTTGTGATTCCTTGATTTGACTGTCATCTGTGTCCACGTAGAAATGCTTTCGGTTACCTCTTGTTTTCCTGCACCCTATCTTCTACTCTTTTCATAGACTCCTTATACATTCCATCTCCCTCAACTTCTTTCCCTTCCCCTCCTCAGCTTATTCCAAACTCCTAGTGTCTCCTATCCTGGCCAAGAGTATTTCAGTCTTCCTGTTCGCCAGCTGCTTGATGCTGTCTGTCTATATGTGTCTGTGTTCCTTTCTGCACCTGTGTTCCTATGTGGTTCCCTGCTGTGTGTGTGTGTGTTTCTGTGTGTGTGTAGGTGCATATTTATTTCTGTCAGTGTCTGTGCAAGGAGACAAAAGTTGTGGATTTAGGGAGGCAGGAGCTATGGGTTACCTGAATAGATGGTTTGAGCAGGTCATACACAGGAGAGCCACTAGGATACCTCCATATCAGTTGGTCTGCAAGTCCAGGACTCAATTAATAGACTTCGCTGATGAACAGTGCCTCTGCTTTGATAAGATAGCCTTGCAGCATCTCCGCCAGGAGCTTAAGCCACTCCTCTGCTCCACCACACAGAGGTCACCTAAGAGGTCACCACACAGAGGCCCATTCACCTAAAGGTCACCACATCCCTCACCTTCTTTGCTACTGGCAGTTTCCATTCCTTGTTGGCCACCACAATGGGTCTCAGTCAGTCAGCCATCTCATAGTGTTAAGGTCATTTCTCACCTACACCACAGAATATATAACTTTCTCTCAGACATTGCAGCAAACAATCACAATACAAACAAATAACCATGAGAAAAAAACATTGTTTTGCCCCTCCCCCTCTCCTCTCCCCCTTTTACCATATCCACCTCACCCATAAATACTCTTGAAACCACTTATTCCCCTCAGTTCTTATTAACAGGGTAGATTCCCTACATCTCCTTCTTGTCTAAGAAACCCCATTGACTTTTCCCACTCCTCTGCCTCTGCATGAAATTTGTTTCGCAAATCCATAAGCCTCTCCAATCTCCCTATAAGTCTAGTGAACCATTTGCTTATAGCGGGAGCCTAACTCTGCATCCAATGAACAGCAATTTTGCACCTAGTTACTACAATCCCTATTTTAAATAGCCTCCACTTACCTATTGCATTCCTCTTGAAACTAACCCAAAGGAGGTCCCACCTTAATTCAACCCCCAATAGAGCCTTCACCCTTGTAACCACCCCCTCCAAAAAATTGCCTCTTTCCCACAGGACCACCAAATATGCAAAAGAAATCTGATTTCCCTACATCCCCTCCAACAATATTCCGAAGTCCTAGAAAGCCTTTGACAAGGTCCCTCATCAGAGACTTTTGGCAAAACTAAAAAGTCATGGGATAGGAGGAAGTGTACTATTGCTTACTATTGTGGAGCGGGAACTATAGAAAGATAGAAAGCAGAGGGTAGGGCTAAATGGCCAATTTTCCCGATGGAAAAAGGTGAATAGTGGAGTTCCCCAGGGATCTGTGCTGGGTCCGCTGCTTTTTGACATATTCATAAATGACCTGGAAAAGGGAATAATGAGTGAGGTTATCAAATTTGTAGATGACACACAACAATTTAAAGTTGTTAAAACTCAAGAGGATTGTGGAAAATTGCAAGAGGATCTTGATAAATTGGAAGACTGGGCATCCAAATGGCAGATGAAATTAATGTGGATAAGTGCAAAGTTATGCACCTAGGAAAGAACAACCCAAACTATGGTTACACGATGCAAGGCTCCACACTGGGAACCACCACCCAGGAAAAAGATTTAGGCATCATAATGGATAAAATGTTAAAACCCTCTGCACAGTGTGCAGCGGCGGCCAGGAGAGCAAATAGAATGCTAGGTATCATAAGGAAAGGAATGGAAAATAAAACAAAGGATATTATAATGCCTCTGTATCGTTCCATGATGCAACTGCACCTTGAATATTGTGTGCAATTCTGGTCGCCGTATCTTAAAAAGGGTATACCATTATTAGAAAACGTACAGAGAACAGCCACCAAAATGGTTAAGGGGATGGAAGGATACTCTTATGAAGAAAGGCTAAAAAGATTAGGGCTCTTCAACCTGGAAAAGAGACGGCTGAGGGGAGATATGATAGAGGTCTATAAATTAATGAATGGAATGGAACGGGTAAACGTAGATCAATTGTTTACATCATCAGAATATAAAAAGAGTAGGGGACATGCAATGGAGGTACAGGGTAACCTATTTAAGACTAATAAGAGAAAATATTTTTTCACTCAACGTGTAATCAAACTCTGGAATTTGTTACCGGAGGATGTTGTGAAAGCTGTTAGTGTAGCTGGGTTTAAAAAAGGTTTGGACAAGTTCCTGGAGGAAAGATCCATAAACCATTATTAAAAGGGAGCTGGGATATCACTGCTTGACCCAATACAAGCATTGAGGAACCTGTGTCTTTTGGGGAGACTGCTAGGTAATTATGACCTAGATTGGCCACTATTGGAAACACGATACTGGGTTTGATGAACCTTGGTCTGACCCAGTATGGCATATCTTATGTTCTTATGAAAACATTTTTTGCTGCATCTCTGGGGTCATATAGGGCCCGACATTCGAAAGGCATTTACACATTTTATAGGCCTGTAAACTGTATAAATACCGCTCAGCGGGATATTCAACAGCACTAACATGGTTAGTGCCGCTGATATCCCCGATCGTCTCCCCTGCATGCCCTAATACTAATTGCTTAGCATCGGGGCATGTTGTGGGCATGCTGGGGTGTGTTGTGGGTGGTGACAGAGATTAACTGGGTAGCAGCAATATTGCACTACTACCTGGTTAACTTTTATGGATAAAAGATTGGTGCTGCAAAAGCTGGCCTATCTGTACCCATAGAAGCCAATTGGACAACAGTGCTATACTGCTGCTACCCAGTTAGCCTGTGCAGCTTCTGGCCATGTGCAGCAACCACGAATATTCAGTGCTGGGGCCACATATGACCCCAGCATTGAATATCTTGGGTTTGAGGATGGCGGTGATGGCTAGGTATTACTCGCACCTAGCTGTCCTACCTCAATATCGGGCCCATACTATCTATAAATAATTTTATAGGCATTAATCAGTATACTAATTTAACACTTACTCGCTTCCTCAAATTTCTTTTTTGCAAGCAGCCTCTGATCGCTGCTCCTCCCAAATTATTTTCCCATGATGTTATAGTATGAACTTAAATTTGACAAAGTTTGAGCCCCTTAAATACTTAAACATGAGTGTTACCCCCTTCAAAGAAGCTGTTCCAATTATACCTTCTCTCTCTCACTCCCATCCTAATACCCTTATCTCTGATTAGATGCTGTATCTGAAGAACTAGTAAAAAAAATCTCCCACTGGAAGCTCATATTGTGCTCTTAACTCATTAAATGACAAGAAACTAACTAGCTCTTCCCTTCCCATCTATCAAATCCCCTTTCCCTTTAGGGCATAATTCATTAAAGGTCATTTCATTGTCCTTATGAAGCCATGTTTTCATAATACTTGTGAAATGGCATTTTAGAAATTTCATCCAAATACAATTTGTGATATGCAGAAAAATGCCGGGAACATCTATGTTTTGATCTGATTTTAGAATCACAAATACCCATGACGTGGATGCCCACATTGGCATCCACATAGACATCCCCGCTACAAAAAGGTTAGGTGGAGACGTCTATTGTATGTTAGTTTGCATATAGGGACATCCATCGGAGTGGTGAAACAAAAACAAGAGCCTGCATTCCCCCTCAGTGATTTCTCTCAACATGGAAAATATAGAGAATAAGATTATACATCCTTCTCCACACTCTCTGGATATTTGGCTATCAAAGCAGGCAATTTACTGATGCCTTTCATGCCTGGAACAGGTATAAACTTGGACACAACTCAGGACTTGCAGGATGTTTCTGAAATTGAGTGCAGGTTCTTGGGAATGCCCCAGACATGCCTATATCACACTCCTGTTTTGATTTGGACATTGTTGTGCTGGTAAAGTCTTTAAAACCATTTTCTAAAATGGTTCCAGGATCATATCTGTGCTTTAGACAACTGTATGCCCATTTTCAGACATCTAAAGTTCAAATAGGTGTTCTAAAATAACCCCCAGAATGTCAAAACGTTTCATACTCTTAAAATGTCTTAAGTGTGGGCAGCTTTGGAGCATATTCCCTATAAATTTAAAAGTTTACTACTTAGTGCCTTGTGCCTTTTAATTAGTTATCAGAGACATTATCTAGGTGGATAGACCCTCCTCATTGTCACTGGGATAGTACACATTATAAAATATATACTCATGAAACGGTCATTCTACTTGACCATCACCATATTTACTGCTCATTTGCAGAAAATTACTATGGGAGCCTATGTTATAAGAATCCATTACCATCCTTAAGCCAGGATGTTCAATGCATGCTTCAATCAAGCATTTAGGGAATCCTAGAAACCACAGAAGTAGAGTTAGTAGGTGAGGTTTACGAGAGAGGAAATGAAAACGTCATAGGATTGGAGGCAGTGTACTATTTTGGATCAGGAACTGGTTAAAAGATAGAAAGCAGAGAGTAGGGCTACATGGCCAATTTTCTCAATAGAAAAAGGTGAATAGTGGAGTACCCCAGGGATATGTGCTGGGCCTGCTGCTTTTTAACATATTCATAAATGATTTGGAAATAGGAATATTGAGCGAGTAGATCAAATTTGCAGATGAGACAAAATTATTCAAAGTTGTTAAAACGCAAGAAGATTGTGAAAAATTGCAAGAAGACCTTGAGAAATTGGGAGACTAGGCATCCAAATGGCAGATTAAATTTAATATGGAAAAGTTCAACGTTATGCACTTAGAGGCCAATTCCGACGGGGCATGTCTGGGCCTCCGGACATCCAGAAATCCGGACGGCCTAGATATGCACCCAATTCTGATGCCCTGGGAGCTAGACAGCCCCGCGGAAGCAGAATAGGGGCATAGGGCCTAGACATCCCAAACATCCAAGTACTTCCGTGGCTAGCCCAGCCAGGCTCCTGCATGGAACCGTGGTGCCATGGTGTCCCATTGCCATGGAACCGCTGCTCCATGTAGGAACCCTGATTGCCCACACTGCCAGCAAATGACTTGTTCCCTGCTGCCCGACCCCCAATCAGGCCTTCCAAAGCTGGGGTCGGGCTGTGGGGAACCACCTGCCCTGCTCACCTCTTTGAGGGCATCCGAATCTGCTGCCTACCAAAGTCAGGGGGGACTTATTCCACCTCCAAGGATAAGTCCCCCGTCTAAATCCCCGAGCCCAGATGTACAGGGCCTTAATCTGATTAGGCCCTGTACGTCTGGGGTTGAGGGTCATGCCTCTGGCATCACCCTCGATTCTCCTTTGGCACACTTCCTCCCCTCTCTGCTGTATGTGCGGTGAGCTCTATTGGTGGAATTAGCACCCTGGTATTTAGCGGAGATATATGTCCAACCTGGACATATATTCCCGCTAAACACGAATTGGAATGACCCCCTTAGGGAAATACAACCCAAGCTACAATTACATGATGCACATTAGGAATCACCACCCAGGAAAAGATTTAGGCATCATTATGAATATGTTGAAACTCTCTGTCCAGTGTGCAGCAGTGGCCAAGAAAGCAAATAGAATACTAAGAATCATAAGAAAAAAATGGAGAATAAAACCAAGGATATTATGCTGCCTCTGTGTTGCTCCATAGTGTGCCAGCCTTAATTATTGTGTGCATTTCTGGTCGCCATATCCTAAAAAGGATATAGCAGAATCAGAAAAAATACAAACAAGAACGACCAAATGTTAAAAGGAATGAAAGGATACCCCTATGAGGAAAGGCTTTAAAGGTTAGGGCTCTTCATTTTTGGAAGAAAGACCGCTTAGGGAAGATATGATTTTTTCCTAAGTGCTATTAAGTCAAAGCTGACTCAAGGTGATGGAGGATAAAGTGACTTATCCAAGGTAACAGGGAGTGTCAGTAGGAATCAAACCCTGATTGTTTGGATACTAGACTGTTGCTCTAATTGCTAGGGTACTCCTACTCCACTTTGGGAGATGTGATAGAGGTCTATAAAATAATGAATGGAGTGGAACATGTAACTATAGATTGGTTGTTTACTCCTTCAAAAAGTAGAAAGACTAAGTTCATTTAATGAAACTACAATGTAGCACATTTAAAACTAATCAGAGAAAATATTTTTTTCACTCAACACATATTCAAACTCTGGAATTATTTAGCTGAGGTTGAAGTAAAAGCTGTTAGTGTAGATTGGTTTAAAAGAGGATAGGACAAGTTTCTGGAGGAAAAGTCCATAAACCATTATTAAAGAGGACCAAGGAAATTCAATGCTTAACCCTGGATTAAGCAGCATGGAATTTGTGTACCTTTTTTGGAACCTGACAGGTACTTGTAACCTAGATTTGTCACTGTTGGAAACAAGATATAGGTTTGATGGACCCTTGATCTGAGCCAGTGTAGCATATCCTATGTTGTTAGGAGTTAAGCATACTGAGAATTTTATATGATCCACTTGCAGTCCTCATTGGCAAGCTCCCTCTGGTGTGTAGCATCTCTGACATGGCTGTTGTCCTCTTCAGTCCATGCATCTCAGAGATGTCATTGGGGTGGGTCGAGCTTAGTGTCAGGCCTTACTTCCCAATTTAGAAAGGGGGGGGACATGATGGATGGCAGATGGTACCATCAAGACCTTGCTGGAGGTGAGCAGGCACTGGGTCTGCAGCTGGGTACTTTGGGTACATTGGAAGTTTGGCTTTCCAGCATGGCCATTGTCCTCTTCAGTCCATGCGCTCCAGAGATGATGACCTCCATTGACTTTTTTCTTCATTTTTAACACAGTTTTCACCACTAAACTAGGCCTCTAGGCTTCCATAGCCTTATCTTCAATCTCAATGACAACTTTTTTGAGGCATGGAAAAGCCAATTAGTGGTTTTAAAAAATGTACCAAGTTTGCTAGTACCATATCAGTACTTCAGGCATTAGTCACACTACATTTCAACTATTGTGATAGCACACTACAAGGGTTAACCAAACAAAACATTAAATCACTTCAATCTGCCCAAAATGTCACTGCACAAATAATCTTTCATTTAAAAATATCTGAACATTGGCTCCCTATACAAAGCAGAATACAATACAAGAAAATAGTGACAACCTTCAAGCTCCTCAGACAAATAGCTCCCTCACATCTCTCCTCATTAAACACCTTACATGAAGAATCAAGCCTAAAATGTGAAAACAACAAAAATAAACTTAGAATATCACCAGACTTCCGGAGATCCATTGAAGTAACAAATAGAGTCTTCTCACACTATGCACCTATAATCTGGAATGACCTTCCAATCAACCTAAGAGAAACCACTGACCTCGCCGCTTTTCAGAAAAACCTAAAAACCCACCTATTCAAGCAACATTTTGGTCTTTCTCCATCTCTCTCAGACAATGACCAAACCCACACCACATAATAATTAAACATACCTCCCCCCCTACCCTGAATTAATCCTCCCACTGCTCTTCTCCCTTTACAAAGTCCTTTTAATTATTGATTTTGTAAAATAACCATGCAAATTGCATCCTGTACATAGTTAATTGTTTATCTGTATATAGTTGCACTGTTCCATGTAACTAATTTTGTTCTATGTAAACCGCTTTTGATCTATTGGAAAAAGCGGTATAAAAATTACAAATAAATAAATAAAAATATCAGTCACTGATAAACATGACTGGTGTCCTAAAATGTTTGGGTCCTGAACATCAATCCAATTTTTGTCCTTTGTGCCATCAAATGACAAAGAGAAGCCTAAAGAACCAAACCAGAAAGTATGGATCATTGTTTGCCTCAGACTATTTCAGTGGCTTCAACTTCCTCTCATGAGTCTCAGTTTTCTTCAAAGTCAAAATCTCTGGCCGCTCCCAAGTCATCGGCATCAGCATAGAAGACCGATACTGAGACTAGAGAGAAGTCCCAGCATAAGCATTGCGACTCTCCTAGGGGTACTTCCCATGTAGACCGGCCAGCCAAACAGTCCCAGCAGGAGGAGTTGTTCTCCAAAGCACAGGAGGGGCTCTGGGACGCTCCTGAGGAATTGACTTCCGGAGAGCTACCGGTTCCATGTTCTGGGATGGTGACTCAAAGCACTGTGAGTGATTACACTCAGACATCAGCTATCTTCCTAGACCAGAGCATGCTAGCTCTCAAGAGGAGTTTAGCCGCTCTCCTGGCAACCTCGGTACCAATAACATCGAGAGCTCCAGGAGTGCAAGCTTCGGCACCGAGCCTACAACCAGGTGTATTGGCCCCAATGCCGGCCCTCAAACCAACATCGTTGGAACCCCCCAAGGTTTATACCTTCATTGGAACCAACCAATACCCCTGGTACCCAATGGATACAAACTGCCATGGCTCTTGATTCTGATACCACCGAACATCAGTATCAGCATCGACCCTCGATGTCCATGAAGCATCGAGGTCAAACCCAAGATTGCCAATACTTCAACTTCTTACCAGACTCTGATTCCAGTTCTTCAGAATCTGACGAGGGATCACTTGATTCCCGTGAACTTCCAGACATTCCTTCTGACCCTTCGCTGCCTGAGAAACGGCATCGGTCCCCACCAGAAGATATATCCTTTCAGGACCTCATGCATGACATGGCAGCAGGGCTCACCATCACAATAGCCTTGTAAAAGGAATTGAGGGCAGAGGAATTGGAGATACTCCAGTACCCTCCCACACCCAAGGAGTTGGCTGCATTACCGATGCATTGGATTTTGCAGGATCTCATGCTCCACATGTGGGAGGCCCCGCTCATGGTACTGCCTGTCAACAAGAGGCTCGATACCATTTACTGAGTACCAGAGTGCTCAGGCTTCCAAAAACCTCAGCTTCCCGCCCACTCAATAGTGGTGGACTTGGCGATGTGCCGAATAAAGAGCTCAAAAAAACATTCATCTATGCCTCCTGGCAGAGACTCGAGGACGCTCGATGCCTTTGGGTATTGATGCTTCCAAGCATGCATGTTGGCTTCCAGAATAAACTCATATGTGCTGTACATGGGCATGTTTCTGAAGGATGTCACCGGGGATCTGGGAACTTTCACCCCCCCCCCCCTCCTGCTTCTTGAGGATAAGTGGAGTGCATTCCAGACACTCAAGCAAGGCCAAAATATTTCTAAGTTTCTTACCAGGGTCTCTTTTGATTCCTTTGAATCAACAAGCAGAACTTCAGCAGTCTGCATTGGGGTTTGTAGAATGCCCTGGTTACAGGCATCAGATCTCGAGCCATGGGTCCAAGATAAACTGGCCAATATCTCATGTACTGGAGAAAACCTTTTTGGAAAAGATTGGAGGGAAAAAGCAGGAGAGATTGAGACAGATGATCTCATCCTAAAATGCCTTTCCAGGAAAACAGCTGACCCATCCAAGAGGAAGGCTCTTCCCAAGAATCTTACTGTTCTAAAAAGAAGAGATTCTATCCTTCTTATCTACCTTCAGCTGCCAATCAACCTCAGCAGAGACAGCAGGGCCCTCACCAATCCAAGGAGCCCAAGGCTCCTAAGCCTCAACAAGCTGCACAGGCACAACCTGTGCTTGGCTTTTGACTCTTTCCTAGAGATCATTGCCAATCTGCCTCTGGAGGGTCCCCAGCCCCTTCACATAGCTGGCAGGCTCTGTCACTATGCCTACAGGTGACACCTCATAACATCAGAACAGTGGACACTTCAGATGGTCTGAAGGGGTTATCAGCTTCACTTCAAAACCTTACCTCCCACCAGCTTCACAGGGTATTATCTCACCCAACCCCTTCAAAGCACTCTTAAAAGAAGAAGTGACCACCCTGTTGTCCCAGGGTGCCATAAGAGTTCCTTCTCCACAAGAAAGGATGGACTTCTACTCTCCATATTTTCTCATTCCAAAGAAAACAGAAGGATTCAGGCCCGTCTTGGATCTCAGAGACCTAAAGAAGTTCATGGTCCAAGAAAAATTCAAAATTATTTCTTTGGGAACTCTTCTTTCATACCTCCAGAGACATGAGTGGATATATCCTCTAGACCTAAAAGAGGCGTACATGCATTTACTGATCCATCCCTTGCACAGACAGTATCTGTGCTTCATGTTTGAAGGAACCATTTCTGGAGGAAATATCCATAAATCGTTATTAAAGTGGACTGAGAGAAATCCTCTGCTTATTCCTGGGATATGCAGCATGTAATCTTTTTACTGTTTGGTATCCTGCCAGGTACTTGTGACCTGGATTGGCCACTGTTGGAAATAGGATACTGGATTTGATGGACCTTCAGTCCAACCCAGCATAGCAAATATTATGCTCTTATGTTCTGGTTGACACCGGCAGCCCATATTATCGTGGAAGTATAGAGAGCTGATACAGATGCAAAAAGGTGTATTTTCAAATGCTGCATATGTATTCTACCTGTGTAAGGGCAGTTTGGCAGTGAATGCATGGGCACAACTGCACTTTACATGTTCATGTTACATCTCCCCTTGCAGAACAGTTATTGACCTATTTCCAGTATCCTGCATACTACAGAGGCCATTAGTAGGTCCCTCATTAGAGAGCACAAACATGGCAGCCAAGAAGCAGGGCTGGTGCTACCATAGGTGGTCACCTTCTGGTTTTGGAGGGGGACAGAAATGGCATATTCTGAACTGGAGGAAACCATGACGTAGTGTTGGATTGTTAGTAAGTGCTTTCTCATGGTTTGGGGGCTATTGCTGCTTCTGCAAGCCCCAGAGAGGGGCAGAAGTGGCATCAATGGAGACAGAGGGAGTCACGGGGGGAGGAGAAGCAGGACAGAGGGCTTGCTTGGGGTGCCTTCAGTCCTTGTGTCAGCCCTGCCTGGAAGGAGTTCTCTGAAAGCAGAGTGTGACCTCCCAGTGCATCTGGTGCTGTTGAATGAGGCAAGCTGTACTAGCCTGGTAGTCGTCGGGCACCCCATGCTGAAGCACAGAGGGCAAAGAAGAATATCCAAATGCCCCTAGCCAAGTAAACATAAACCTTGTTCCTGTTAGACTACCATTAACTATGTGATAACACCTATGGAATAGGCAGCAAAACACTGAGATTGTAGGAATGTGTTGCAACATGCCAGAGAACACACAAAACACACAGAGACACATATTCCAAGATGCTGAACTGTTATGTCAGGGACTACAAATCATGCAGGTGGTGACACTGCATGAAGCAGGCATATGACCAGACAGCAAAGTAGCCATGTTTTGCTGATGTAGAGATGGCTGTCCATTCCAATTCAGGGAGGTAAGTAAGGCAGGCAGGCAGACATTTTGGGTTCTCCTCCCTCCAATATTTGGTACCACTTCTGCCTAGCGCATTTTCCACATTCAGCATTTTCACATATATATTGCCACAAGAAATTTTCAGCAGTGGAAATTTATCAATTTTACATCAGCCATTCGTATACACACCCTCTCTTCTAAGATTGACATAGATTTGCAGATGTTTTCACTTTCACGTCTCTTGCACGCCATAAAAACCTTTCTAAAATATGCCTTCACACTAATGAAATGATAAATCATGACATTAAAAACAAGAATCATGACATGAAATGCAAAAGAATCAGGTAAGCATGCCAGAGTGGACCAAGTCTTTTAAATAAATAAATTAATTAATTAATATCAGGTCATCAAAACAAAGGCCAAATAAGACAGTAGAAAATTCACTTCTGTTGAAAGACTACAAAAGGTGACTGCTACTTCTGGAGACAGATCTGCAATAGTGAGTATATACTTCTGGGGATTTTTCTGAAGGGAATTCTTTGGATTAAAACTGATTAATCTGTGAACCAAGTGTATTTGTTAAATCAGTCAGGGCCTATTAGCAGCAGTTTAAGTTTAAATTTAAAACACAGAAGAGAGCTTTCTGGTTAAATTTAGAACCCAGCAGAGAGCTTGCAGTTTAAATTTAATACTCACTCAGGGCCTAGTAGCAGCAAAGTGTTTTTAGTTTAAATTTAAAACACAGAAGAGAGCTGTCTGGTTAAATTTAGAACCCAGCAGAGAGCTTGTAGTTTAAATTTCATACTCACTCGGGGCATAGTAGCAGCAAAGTGTTTTTAGTTTAAATTTAAAACATAGAAGAGAGCTGCCTGGTTAAATTTAGAACACAGCAGAGAGCTTGTAGTTTAATTTTCATACTAAGTCAGAGCCTAGCAGCAGCAAAGAGCTTTAATTTAATTCAAATCAGAATATAACTTAGCATTAAAGGCAAAACAGAGTCAGTATTCCTTGAGCAATAAATAAATTCTTCTAGAGACCTTTACAAAGAGGCCTTCTACCTAGGGGGCAAGAGACCTGTGAAACATTTTTAAATAGGTGTTAAAGCCTGGTGGCAGGTCTAAAGGCCATTTTGAAAGACTCCTTCTATCCAAGCAAGGACTGTTAATCACCCAGGAAGTTGGTCACAGCTTACCTTAGAAGCAGAGGACAGGGTACTGTGTAACAGCCCTCTTTTAATGTCTTATTTCCTTCCTTCCCTCCCTCCCTCTCCAACACCCACCCACCCAAGGGATTATCGTAGCATTATAGGTACTTACACATCTTAAAGGAAAGGATCTTCTCTCAGGTGCAGCTCTTCATCCAAATCAGTCATAAATTAAGGACCTGAGATTAATTAAGCTTCAGGTGAACAAGGTATATTAAACATATTGGGTACATTTGTATTAGTACAAGTATCCACAGCAACCCTTAGTTAGTAAAGAACTTAAAGATCTAAACACAAGCTTAAAACTAAGATGCAGACAGCAGTCCAGCAGCTAGATGGGGGCTTTCCAGTCTTTTGCATTGAGTGTCACATGTATGATTTTCTCCCAGTTGGAGAGAGGTCTTATGTGTGCACTAGGTGCAAGGAGCTCTTTGCTCTCAGGGAACAAATCTGTTCTCTAGAGGCTAGAGTAGCAGACTTGGAAGACATAAGAAAGACAGAGAGGTACATAGATGAGACCTACAGGGATATAGTCCTGAAGTCCCACCTCCAGTCTGGCAGCATCCCGGTTGCCATGGAGGAGAGAGGTCATGTGAAAGGAGAGCATCTCCCTGGTGTGGCAGGAAGTGATCCTTTAACTAAGACCTGACCTCCAGGTGATGTAAAACCCTCTCACACCGAGGAAGATTTTCCAGGGCCATGTACCCATGAGGGAAGTGTTAGGACAGCCGTTATAGTTGGCGATTCGATCATTAGGCATGTAGATAGCTGGGTGGCTGGTGGACATGAGGATTGCCTGGTAACATGCCTGCCTGGTGCGACGGTATTGAACCTCACACACCACCTAGATAAGGTCTTAGATAGTGCTGTGGAGGAGTCTGCTGTCATGGTACATGTTGGTACCAGTGACATAGGAAAATGTGGCAGGGAGGTCCTGGAGGCTAAATTTAGGCTTTTAGGTAGGAAGTTGAAATCCAGAAATTCCAGAATAGCGTTCTCCAAAATACTTCCTGTTCCACGTGCAGGACCCAAAAGGCAGGCAGAGCTCCGGAGTCTCAATGCGTGGATGAGACGATGGTGCAAGAATGAGGGTTTGGGATTTGTTAGGAACTGGGGAAAAGAGGGGCTCTTCTGAAGGGATGGGCTTCACCTTAACCGGGATGGAACTAGGCTGCTGGCATTAATCTTTAAAAAGGAGATAGAGCGGGGGCGGAGCCCGATGTACAGCGGGATGGTCGCATTACGCTGAGGCTCCCGAGAGGCCTACTCAGAATCCTGAATTAACACCGGACATACTTGAATTTCTGCTCTGATCTTGCCGGGGCACATTGGTGAGATGGCGGGGACCAAGCCCACGCGCCTGGAATTTGGATCTCCAGCGGCTTCTCACGGCAAACGCTCCAAAACTGAACCTCCGTCCCTGCAGAAGGGGCTGGCTTTGCGCGAGGGCCCCGAAATGCAGCAGGAAATCCTCGCAGAAATTAGAGGGGTTAAGGACCTCGTGCAGTCAAACGGTGAAGCACTTCGAGCGCTGAGGGAAGATCTTGGTGTACTGCATGGCAGGCTAGAGGGACTCTCTTTGCGTCAGGACAAAATGGAGAGTATATTAGACTCCCATGCGGTCCGGCTGTCCAAACTCGACAAAGTTGAACGTCAGGTGCGGGCCTTGCAGAAAGAAGTGGAAGATGGCAATAATAGAGCGCGCCGCAACAACCTACGACTCGTGGGCATACCGGAGGGAGCGGAATCGGGAGACATGAAGGAGTTTTTAAGTAAAATCCTCCCTTCCCTGCTCCAAATCACCTTTACCAAAGAATTGGAGATCGATCGCGCTCATCGTGTACCCACAAACATAACGCTCAACAGGAAGACCCCGCGGCCTATCATCTTTCGACTTTTGAGATATCAACATGTGGAACAAATTCTCAGTGCCTCCCGGGCAAAGGGCCATATGGAGTTTGAGAGCCACAAGGTCTCCTTCTATCCTGACTTGGCTAAGCCCACGGTCGACCGCCGAAAGCGCTTTCTGGAATTTCGGCCGAGGCTTCAACAACTACACGCACGCTATGGCCTGATGTACCCGGCCAAGCTCCGAGTCACGCTTCACAATCAGACAAGAACATTTGAGGACCCTGATCTACTAGCAGAGTTTTTGGACTCTAAAGAAGCCGACTTGATGCGCTGACTTCCAGAATATTCCTGCCAGTACTCTCATATCCGCTGTACCTGCCATATTGGATTTACCGCGGCTCAGCGAAGAGCCTGTCGAGGGCGGTTTGTTGCCTTATTTTTGAAGATATCTGTGACCCGACTCCATCTACCCATAGTAGCCTTGATGAGTATCAGAGACAGTGTTACTTATGAACTCTGGTGTTTCTTTCTTTTATTATGTCTCTATCTTCCTCTCTAGGGCCTCCTCCCGCAGACATATGGTTGCCATATTCATTGGGGGTTTTGCTTCTTCTCCAAGTTACTTTGGTACATACTTTTCAATATGGGTGTATTGGCCAGCATACTTGGTGCTTATGTCATTATTGTACAGATTCTGATTATGTTGTAAGTTTTCAAGCGCCCTTACCTAAAATGTCTATTATCGATTGATGGCACCATGTAAGATTTTCTCATTGAACGTACAAGGAATCAATAATCCGATAAAACGGAGGAAAATCCTAAGCTATTTAAGTCATGAAGCTGCGGACCTGCTTTTCCTCCAAGAAACACATTTCAATTCGAAGGAAACTCTCAAACTCAATATTAAACCTTACATGGTGGCCGCCTATTCCCCAGCCGTTTCTAGGGAATGTGGGGTTGCCATATTGGATAGGAAATCTCTGCATGCTACTATTATTGCGACTTGCTCAGATACAGCGGGTAGATGGTCCAGAGTTCACCTCAAGATAGGTAACTTTAAAGTTACATGTATATGCCTTTATGCTCCTAATGTGGATGACCCTGCCTTTTTGCAACTATTGCTCAGGTTGCGCAGGCCTCTGCTAACACTTCATTGATATTGGGGGGGATTTCAATTTTGTTCTTGATCCCCTGATTGACAAATAGCCACCTAGGACAAGTGGTCCCCCCAAGAGTCACATCGCGCTTACCTCTGTGATCAAAGATATTGTTCTAGTCGATCTATGGAGGTTACTACACCCCAATGAGCTTGACTTTACCTTCTTCTCTTCCCCTCACAAATCCCAGTCTTGCATAGAGTTCTTTCTAATATCAAAACTGTTAGTTCCTCAGGTGGACGCTGCAAAGATTCACTCCCAGCATATTTCAGATCATGCTGCTAATTTTTTTTTTTTTTTCAATTACACACTACGGCACTCCAAGGGAATTCGGGGGCCTGGTTCTTTGATAGAGCCCTATTAACTCAGCCAGAGTTCCGGTTAGAACTTCGAGCAGCCATACATGATTACTTCCAGACCCTGGTACTCCAGGGGGATCTGGACACCCCAACAGCTCTTCTCTGCAGCTCGTTGGAAAACCTTTTCTGATTTATACAGGGAATTTGCGCTACCAGCGAAACATTACTTTCCATTGATGCAGCTTCCATGCTGCCTCAAAAGTGCTCCAATCATGCCGCCCTCTGTCCCTACTAAGGACGGGCTATTAGAACTAATTCACTCTATTAGTAGTACATATGGGGTAGCCTCTAACTTTTATGAACTATTATGTCAGGGTATAGATACTGCCACTTGTAGAGTCTAACAAGCCTGGGATCGCTAACTGCAAACCACTTTAACCCCTGTGCATTGGAGCGTTTTCTGGAGCAAAATAGTGCGGGTTTCCCGATCTGCCTCTGCTACTCAAACTCTCTTCTTTTTTGCACATAGATGTTCTTATATTCCAGGAAAATAGCCAAATGGAACACAACTGCCAGGGACCAGTGTTGGTCTTGCCATGCTGATGTGGGAACCCTCGCTCATGTTCTTTATGAATGTCCTTAACTACAGGTTTACTGGGGGCGGGTCTGGGGTCGTATTCCATTTATCTTACACCTTCACGAGCCTCTTTCTTGGAAGATTGTGGGACTCCGCTCAGTGGCGGAGGTCCCCTCTCTTCCTAAGAAGGGTCGCTTTCTCCTGATTTCATGCTGGGTATAGCTATATGTTTAATCACGAGGACTTGGAAGGATAGCTCTCGACTTACTGTCAATGAATAGTGGAACCTTGTCTGCTTATATAGTAAATATGAGCGGATATCTTGGAGAGCTATTTTCCATACCCAAATTCATTCTCGCTTGTCTAAATGGCAGATGCTCACTGATCATGTACAATCTGTTCATTGCTCCGACATGTCTGTTTAATGTACACTCATCATGTTTCAGATCACCGTTAGGTTTTGTAACACAATAATGTCAGTACATGCCCGCTTTGGGAATGATTTAGTTTTCTAGAGAAGAAGCAGGGGGGAGGGGGGTGGCAGGGGTTTACTTTGGTGTATGTATCACATTCCATGTATGTATTTGTCTTTTAGCTGTATGTCTTCCTTTCCTTTGTTGTTGTAAAATGAAAATAAAGAATTAAAAAAAAAAAAAAGGAGATAGAGCAGCTTTTAAACTAGATAATAGGGGAAATCCGACAGTCACCCAAGAGTGCATGGTTCGGAACAATGTATCCTTGAAGGATACTACCAAAAGCAGAGAGGTTCCAAAAAAGAGTAAAGTAGCCCAAATACCCTTGAGTATGGAGCAGACAGAGTTAAAGATTCCAAATTACCCATGCCTACCAATAGCCAGATTAATATGAATAAAATACAGTCTCTAAAATGCTTGTATGCAAATACTAGAAGTCTAAAAACTAAGATGGGAGAGTTAGAATATATAGCACTAAATGAGAAGTTAGATATGATGGGAATCTCAGAGATATTGTGGAAGGAGGACAACCAGTGGGACACTGTGTTACATGGGTACAAACTATATCATAATGATAGAACTGATCAAATTGGTGGAGGGGTAGCGCTCAATGTTAGAGAGGGCATTAAGTCAGGATTAAAGTTTTGCAGGAAACAAAATTTGCTGTAGAATCTCTATGGATTGAAATTCCATGTAAAAATGGGAAGGCGATGGCAGTGGGGGTGTACTGTCGACTGCCTGGCCAGAATGAACAAATGGATGATGAAATGCTCAAAGAAATCAAGGAAGCTAACAAAAGTTACAGCACAGTAATAATAATGTGTGATTTCAATTACCCCTGTATTGACTGGGTCAGTGTCACTGCAGGATATGCTAGGGAGATAAAGTTCCTAGATGAAATAAATGACTGCTTTTTGAGCAACTGGTTCATGAACTGACCAGAGGGGAAGCCATATTGGACCTAGTCCTTAGTGGAACACCAGATCTGGTGCAAAGAATAGGGTGTTGGGGCCACTTGGCAATAGTGATCATAGCATGATCTCTTTTGATTTAATTAATGGAGGAGGGATGGTAAGGAAATCCACAGTACTACCTTTTAACTTTCGAAAGGGAGACAATGATAAAATGAGGAAAATAGTTAATAAAAAACTAAAAGGAGCAATTGCAAAGGTTAAAGACTTACATCAAACTTGGGTGTTGTTTAAAAATACTATCTTGGAAGCCCAGATCAGCTGTATTCCACGCTTTAAGAAAAGTGGAAGGAAATCCAAAAAACTGCCAGAATGGTTTAAAGGTGAAGTCAAAGAGGCTGTTGTTGCCAAGAAAGAATCTTTCAGGAAATGGAAAAAAAAGCCAAATGACGAAAACTGGAAACAGCACAAGCACTGGCAAGTTAAATGCAAGGCATTTATAAGGCAGGCAAAGGGAGAATTTGAGAAGAAGCTTGCTGTGGAAGCAAAAATACGTAATAAAGACTTTTTCAAGTACATTCATAGCAAAAAACCTGTGAGCTGAGTCAGTTGGTCCATTAGATGATAGACGGTTTAAAGGGGCACTAAGAGGCGACAAGGCGATAGCAGAGAGACTGAATGAATTCTTTGCTTCGTTCTTTACTGAGGAAGATGTAGGGATGTTACCCATGACTGAAGTGGTATTTAAAGGTGCGGAAGAATTGAAGGAAATATTGATACAACCTGAAGATGTTTACAACTATTTGATAAACTGAAGAGTAGCAAATCACCTGGACCAGATGGTATACATCCAAGGGTGTTGAAAGAACTGAAATATGAGATTGCAGACCTGCTATTAGTAATCTGTAAACTATCATTAAAATCATCTGTATTCTCCAGGATCAAGCAGGAAGTCAGTCCTTAGATATGGGTGACGGTGCCCTGTGCGGAGCATTTCCCCAGCTTTCAAGGAAAGCCTTTGGGAATGCAGCGCGCATACGCGGTCCCCTTCCCGCCCAAGGGTGCCATCTTGCTCAGTCTTTCTTTTTCCACAGAGCCCGACGGACGTGAGTTCGTGTCACCCGGGAAAAGTTGATTTTTTTTCTGCGATTTTCGCGTTGTCTTATCTGGTTCGACATCTGGGCTTGGTACACCGGTATCGAGTCCAAAGTTTTGATTTTCATTTTTTATCCTTTGTGACTAGCGTATTTTTGTGTTTTCACTGGCAGCCCGGTCTTTTGACCTTGCAGGGGCCCTTTTTCACCCGATGGCTGCCAGCGGGTTCAAAAAGTATGATCGGTGCAAGAAACTTATGTCTCTCACCAACACACATGCCTGCTGCCTGCAATGCCTCGGGCCCGACCATGACCTGCTGGCCTGTGGCCCGTGCAGCAAAATGTCGTTGAAGGTGCTTCCGAGCCGTCAGCATCAACGTGAGAGAATTTTCTCTGACTCCGTGTTCGGACGGACCCGGACTTCGTCAGAGGCCTCGACATCTCGGGAGTCCGACCCCGAGCGCCGTCGGGGTTCCTCTGAAAGGGAGTCTCCCACCCGGGAGCACAGAATGAAGAAAAAGCTCGCGAGGGCAGCGTTGGTGGAGGCTCCTGGTTCCTTGAGGGCCAGGTGGCATAGCCCTGACCACCGGCACCAGGCTCTCGGAGTCAGAGAGGCCTTCCAAGTTACCTCGTGTAGAGCCGGAGTCCCCGAATCACGTAAGCGCAGTTGTCTTTGTAGACTCTCCTCCGGGGGAGCCGACGTCGGGCCCGACGCCATCGGGGCCCGATTCCGGAGCTGCTGAGTCTCCTGAGCTTGGACTTCCCCGACCAATGGGACCTCGACGTCTAAGTCGACCTCGGAGACTGAGCCGATCCTCGAGTCGATGAAGTCTCGAGTTGATCATCGGTCAAGCTCCCCCTCGACCTCCCATGCGGGGCCGAGGTCGTCGACGCCGATACCCTCGGCGTCAGGGCGGGTGGCACCAAGGCCCACACAGCCGGAGCCGCTCGATTACACCTCGGAGGAGTCAGAGTGGGAGACGGAGGACGAGGAGTCCCCGGACACCTTCCAGACCCGGTGCATCCCTTCGGACTCTCTGGAGTCCGAGCCTCGGAGACGGTCCCCCCCGGAGGATACCCGGTTCTCAGACTTCATGAGGGACATGGCCAAAGCCTTGGCCTTCCCTGCGGACGCCGAGGAGGAGCCTCGAGCTGAGGAGCATGATGCCCTCCAGTATGATTTTCCTCCGAAGGAAGCCTTTACTATACCGGTTCCTCCGATGCTGGAACAGTTGCTCTTCCATATGTGGGAGGCACTGGCCTCGACGCCGGTTCTTAGCAAACAGGTCAATTCCTTTTATCGAGTCCTTAAGAGCCCTGGGTTCCAAAAGGCACAGCTACCGCACCACTCCGTGGTTGTGGAAAAGCGCCATGCACCGTCTGAAGAGTCAGAAGATGCTCTCCTCGGTGCCCCCAGGCCGGGAGGCCCGGAACCTGGATGCCCTCGGTAGAAAGTGCTTCCAGGGCTCTATGCTATCTTGCCGTGTCCAGACCTACCAGCTGTACATGGGCATGTACCTACGAGACCTGGCAAAGGAGATTTCCGGGTTCTCAGCTGGCCTCTCTGAGGAACCTTTGCAGAGGTTCAAGGCTTTGTCAGCAGGGGCTTGAGAGTGCTCGAAGTTTATCTCTCGAGCAGCCTATGATGGCTTCGAAGCTTCAGCCCGGGTAGCCGCGGCTGGCATCGGTGCACGCCGTCAGGCCTGGCTGCAGTCATCAAACCTGGAGCCATGGGTGCAGGACAATTTGGTTGGTGTCCACTGCCGAGGAGAAAACCTTTCCGGTAAGCCCATGACTGAAAAGGCTGCGGAAATCGAGACTGAGACTCTAACCAGGATAAGGCTGTCCAGGAAGACTTCTGCCCCTTCTCAGAAAAAGAAGGGCTCAGGAAAGAAGCCCTTTTTCCCAAGGAAGGGTGCTGCCTACAAATCCTACCCTCAATACCAGGCCTCTCCAGCTCCCCAACAGGGCCAGCAGGCCAAGGGGCAGGGGCACGAGTCCCGTAGGCAGAAGACCCCCAAGCCGCAAGCTCCGGCTCCTGCACAGCAGGGATCAGGATTTTGAGTCCCACAGCATAGCCTCTTCTCCACAGCTGGCTCCACTCAGCACAGGAGGTCGGCTGACCCTGTACGCCTACAGGTGGCCAGCCATCACAGGGGATACCTGGGTTCTCAGCATAGTCCAGAAGGGCTACTTGCTCCATTTCCACTAGATACCCCCCTCCTATTTTCCAGGGGAGCCTCCAAGACTCCCTCTGCACAGAAATCTCCTCCTTCAGGAGTTGGCAAGTCTTCTAGAGGAACAGGCGGTGGAACCAGTGCCCCACCACCTGGAAGGGCAAGGCTTCTACTCAAGGTACTTCTTGGTACCAAAAAGGACAGGAGGCCTCCGGTCTATCCTAGATTTGTGAAACTTAAACAGGTTTATGGAGAGGGAAAAGCTCAAGATGCTTACCCTTGGGATACTGCTGGCCTACCTCCAGCAGGGAGATTGGCTATGCTTCTTGTATCTAAAGGATGCTTATACTCACATCCTCATCCATCCAGACCACAGACAATATCTCAGATTTGTGGTGGGAGGAAACCATTTCCAGTACAGAGTACTTCCCTTTGGCCTAACTTCCTCCCCCAGGGTTTTCACCTAATGCCTGGCGGCAGGGGCGGCCCAAGGGGGGTGCGGGGCCATGTGCGGAGACTCGGAGCAGGGCCTCATTTGCATAAGTGACCTTATTTGCATAAATATTTGCATAATGTTACCATACACTAACTTTTAGTAAACATGTCTCTTAATGAGTGTATGGATAAAGAAAGACTAAAAGATTTCTACATTACTATAATCCAGTGCCAACCGCCAGGCACATTAGGAACTACTACAAACGCTGCCCATTTAGAACCCATAGCAAACCCGCCGTATCCTGATAGCACTACCAGGACTCACAAAGCACCATACCCTACCTATCAAAAGGCAACACTGCAAATATTAAACCAATACATTTCAGAGAATACTGGGGAAAGAGAACAAGTGGCAACGTCAAATAGGAATTACATAAACAGAATACCTCAGCTCAGTTACACATGCAGAACATAGACCATCACCAAACAAGGAATCACAATTTAGAAACAGGAAGACAATAATTAAACTGGGAACCCCAAAAGCCAAACTTGGAATGTACAACAACACTGTAGAAATAAAACTATAAATTAATTTCCTCTTGTACCAAACAAAGCGCAGACGTTAAATAAATAAAATAAATAAATGATGCACAATTCCCAGAGCTGACATATTCCAGTTAATAAATTCAAAATAAAGAGATATCTTTCTACCTTTTGTGCATTTTTTTTTCAGTTGCAATTGGTCCAGCCACTTTCTTCTGGTTTCTTCATGTTTTCTGCTAACTCTCCATCATCTGCTGTCCATTTGTCCTTTCTTCTCTCTTCTAGTTTTTTTCCATTCTCTCTCTCTACATCTGCTTTAACATACTAATCTTTCTCCTTTTGCTCTTTCCTCATTCCTATTTCATCCACACAAATTTTACCCCTCCATCCTCAATCCCCACTTACTCTCCCAAAACCCGGCCAATTGTAGATTTTTCATCCCTCCTACACAAAATATTTTTCTCCTCTCCATTTTACTCTCCCAGCCCCATCCCATCCTAATCCTCCCCCAACATCAGCTTCTAGTTCCAGTCTCACCAAGCATCCATTCCCTTCTAGTCCCTGCATCAGCCCATTTCCAGTCCTAGCCCCCCATGAGCCCATTTCCAGTCCTAGCTCCCCCATCCATTTCCAGTCCAAGTCCCTTCATCAGCTCATTTCCAATCCTTGCCCCCCATCAGCCCATTTCTAGTCATTTCCTAGCCCCACCATCAGCCCATGTCAAATCATAGCTCCCCTCCACTCAGCCCAATTCCAGTCCAAGCCCCCCCATGAGCCTACGTCCAGTTCTAGTCCCTCCATGAGTCCATTTCAATTCAAGCCCCCACCACAGCCCATTTCCAATCTTAGCTCCCCCCAACAGCCCATTTCCAGTCCTATCCTAGCTGTTCCATCAGCCCATTTTCAGTTCTAGCTCCCTTCCCTCACAGCCCATTTCCATTCCAAGCCCCCTCCCCATCAGCTATTTGCAGTTCAAGCCTCCCCTTCCACTCAGCCCATTTCCAGTCCTAGCAACCCCCCAACCCATTACCAGTCCTAGCCCCCCGTCAACTTCCAGTCCTAACCCACACCACCCCATTTTTCAGTTTAAGCCCCCCCTATAACCCATTACCTTTCCTAACCCCCCATCAGCCCACTTCCAGTCCTAACCCCCCATCAGCCCATTTCCAGTCCTAAACCCCCCCATCAGCCCACAGCCCATTACCAGTCCTAACCACATCAGCCCACCTCAAGTCCTAACCCCTCCCCATCAGCCCATTTCCTGTCATAGCCCCCCCATAGCCCATTATCAGCCCTAACCCCCCCATAGCCCATTACCAGTTGTAACCCCCCCATCAGCCCACTACCAGTATTAACCCCCCCCATAGCCCATTACCAGTCCTAACCCCCCCCCCCCCCATAGCCCATTACCAGTCCTAACCCCCCATCATCCCATTTCCAGACAGGCCCCATCAGCCCACAGCCCATTACCAGTCTTAACCCCCCCATATCCCATTACCAGTCCTAACCCCACCCCATCAGCCCACTACCAGTCTTAACCCCTCCCCATAGCCCATTGCCAGTCCTAAGACCCACATAAACCCATTTCCAGACAGCCCACATAAGCCCACAGCCCATTGCCAGTCTTAACCACCCCTAGCCCATTGCCAGTCTTAACCCCTCCCATAGCCCATTGCCAGTCTTACCCCCCCTAGCCCATTGCCAGTCTTAACCCCCCTAGCCCATTGCCAGTCTCAACCCCCCCCCCAGCCCATTGCCAGTCTTAACCCCCCTAGCCCATTGCCAGTCTTAACCCCCTCCCATAGCCCATTGCCAGTCTTAACCCCCCCAGCCCAGTGCCAGTCTTAACCCCCCAGCCCACTACCAGTCTTAACCCCCTCCCCTAGCCCATTGCCAGTCTTAACCCCCCCAGCCCCTTGCCAGTCTT
Source organism: Ichthyophis bannanicus (assembly GCA_033557465.1). Classification (NCBI taxonomy): domain Eukaryota; kingdom Metazoa; phylum Chordata; class Amphibia; order Gymnophiona; family Ichthyophiidae; genus Ichthyophis; species Ichthyophis bannanicus. The sequence goes on along the minus strand of CM066033.1, from coordinate 2,703,710 downwards.
AAACCCCCCCAGCCCATTGCATCTTTAACCCCCCCCCAGCCCATTGCCAGTCTTAAACCCCCCCTAGCCCATTGCCAGTCCTAAACCCCCCCTAGCCCATTGCCAGTCCTAACCCCCCCCAGTCCATTGCCAGTCCTACCCCCCCCCCATCGGCTCATGGCAATTTAAAAAAATTAAAAAAGCTGGCCGCTGCCGCGGCGGTGGCATGGAGTGTCCCGCGGGGCCCCCTCTGCCCGGCGGAACTCTCCCAATGCGGCTGAGCCCCTCTGCGCCGGCTTGCAGATACGCGAAGGGAGAGTGTCTCCCTCGCGTCTCTGTTAAGCCCGCAGGGGCAGATGGGAAATTTCCCATCAGCCCCTGCTTCCCATCAGCCCCTGCGGGCTTAACAGAGACGCGAGGGAGACACTCTCCCTTCGCGTATCTGCAAGCCGGCACAGAGGGGCTCAGCCGCGTCGGGAGAGTTCCGCCGGGCAGAGGGAGCCCCGCGGGACACTCCATGCCGCCACGGCGGCAGCGGCCAGCTTTTTTTTTTTTTTTAAATTTTATTAAGAAAAAAAAAGCAGAATGTTCTTTGCGCGGGGCCCCCTGAAACGCGGGGCCCTGTGCAAAAAACATTCTTGCTCAATGGACGGGCCGGCCCTGCCTGGCGGTGGTGGTGGCCTATCTCAGGAATCAGGGAATTTTCGTCTTCCCATATCTGGACGACTGGCTCATCAGAGGTCAGTCTCTCCAGGAGGCCAGACAAACCACTCTTCGCACTGTCTCTCTTCTTCAGCATCTGGGCTTTGTCATAAACTATGCAAAGTCCACTTTGCTCCCCTCACAAAACCTAGAGTTTATAGGGGCAAGATTAGACACCCTGCAGGCAAGAGCCTACTTGCCCGAGTTCAGGGCCCACAGACTTATGAACTTGGCCAACCAGTTCCAAAGCAATTCTCAGGTCTCCGCCAGGCACTTCCTGCGGCTCCTGGGCCACATGGTATCCACGGTACATGTGACTTCGAATGCCTGGGCTGCTCAGTGGTGCCTCAGAGCTCATTGGGCACAGGCCACAGATGACCCCCGAGACAGAGTAAAGGTATCCAAACCACCTTTGGACTCCTTGCAGTGGTGGCTACATCTCCCAAATCTTCTCAGGGGAGTACCTTTTCAGGCCCCAGCACACACACTGAAATCTGCCATTGGTAAAAGGAATTCTGGAAACATTCATGAGCTGGAACAAATCACAGTTGAAGAGTGGGAGAAACTACCCGCAGACATATATACAAAATGTATAGATGGCTACAAGAAACATTTGGAGGCTATCATCACTGCTAAGGGTTGTGTAACCAAATATTAGTGAAGGGTGCTATTAATTCTGTCCCAGGTCATATTTTGTGTTTTTTTTTCTCGGAAATCACTATGTCTAAGTTGCACAGACATCTTTTTTTGAACATACTATTAAAATATTATAATGACATACCTTTGGAATATTTCCAATTATTTCTCAAGATATTGTACACAACATACCGAAAATGTAAGGGTGCCAATAATTTTTACTACAACTATAAATAACTGTTGTGGGAATCATAACCTGAAACATTGTGCTATCTTCTCAAGTCACTTCATTAACTTCTTATTTCTGTATACTTTTTAAACTTTTCCTGCTGACTTTACAAGTTCACTCATTCTGTAGCTTGTCATTACCTCTCCTCTCTTTTCTCTCCCTACACCTCTCCTCAGGAACTCTGCTCATCAATTAAATCACTTTTATCTGTGCCCCTCTCCTCCACTGCCAACTCCAGACTGCATTCCTTCAACTTTACTGCACCATATGCCTGGAATAGATCTCCTGAGTCTGTGTCAGGTTCTGTTTCTGGTCCTATTCAAATTTAGGCTAAAAAACACCTTTTTGAGGCTTGTTTTGGATCCTGATCCCCTTATTTCCCTGTTTATTACCTTTGTATTTTTCATCCCTTCTTGTAAATAAACTTCCTAGTCCCTTGTATGTCTGTCTTGAATAGATTGCAAGCTCTGTCAAGCAGGGACTCTCAAATAGGAGGAGGAGGAGGGGAGGAGTACTATAGTTAGCATCTCCTACTGTAAATTCAGCTGTAGTAAAATGTGATATTTTATCTCACCTTATTAACTGCCCTTCTTGGAGATATAACCCTGAGACAAAGAACAAACTGTAGCAGTGTATCTTAAAAACACAGACACAATCTGTCAGACAACGTAGCTTTCCTAAGGACACGTGCTGGCATAGCAGCACAGGTCTGTGTCTGCTCTCAGCTGCTCTGCTGATATACTATATTAATCTAAAACAACAAAGCTGCAGCATAAGCCAAGCTTAGATTTCTAAACTTACAGCTTCTATGAACACTGTATGTGCGTATGTTTTCCAGAGTACATTATGCAGCCGCAAAACAGAGTGTATTGATACAGTAACAGATGGTGCCTTTCTCAAAATTATTTGCTTTAAATTACTGCAGGTGTGAGTGTGGTATGTTATGCTAGCTGTTTCGTATCCTGTACAACTGCAGCATGTTGGAGTGGCATGTCCCATCTGACCCTTGTGCCTGCACCCATTGACCAGAGACTTTTGGGTAACATCTTATGTCATGCTCTAGGGTTCTTTCCAAAAAAACTGCATGCAGTGAATTGTGTCTAGGCAGAAAAGGGAGTGCTGACACCAACCAGAATGGTCTCCCAAAAGTATAATCAACAGCAGGTTACAGGCAGCCTCAGAAAAATCTGCTTACCTCTCTTTCTGAGATATCTATTCAACTAGGGCTATTATAGTCAGTGTGCATATTCTGTGTGACATTGGGCTACGTTAGTCACTCACAAACTATCTGTGCCAGGTCTGCTTGCCACAAGAAAAATGTGGGCATCTTGAAAACAGAATGGTCATCCAGAAGCCTGGATAGTGACTAGATTGCCATAAAGAAACAGTGCCCATGTCACTACAGCTTGAACCAGATACATAGCTGTGACATGGTCCCAACTCATTCAGAGTGAGAGTGGCCTCTCAGCAGGAACAGATGTGTGCAATCAGGCCATACTCGTATCAGACTCATGTTAAGATGGTTCAACCATTTACCTAACCTCTAATTCATGTATATCCTGTGCAAACTGCTCTGTTTTTGGCAATACCCAGAATCCTCTGCTCTTCATTTGTATACCCTTTCAGTTTGGCTGTTGTTGCTAAAAAAGCATCTTTCAGGAAATGGAAAAAATAGCCAAATGACGAAACCTGGAAACAGCACAAGCACTGGCAAGTCAAATGCAAGGCATTGATAAGGCAGGCAAAGGGAGAATTTGAGAAGAAGCTTGCTGTGGAAGCAAAAACGTGAAATAAAGACGTTTTCAAGTACATTTGTAGCAAAAAACCTGTGAGAGAGTCAGTTGGTCCATTAGATGATAGAGGGGTTAAAGGGGCACTAAGAGGCGACAAAGCGATAGCGGAGAGACTGAATGAATTCTTTGCTTCGGTCTTTACTGAGGAAGATGTAGGGATGTTACCCATGATTGAAGTGGTATTCAAAGGTGTGGAAGAATTGAAGGAAATATCGATACATCGGGAAGATGTATTACAACTATTAGATAAACTGAAGAGTAGCAAATCACCTGGGCCGGATGGTATACATCCAAGGGTGTTGAAAGAACTGAAATATGAGATTGCAGACCTGCTATTAGTAATCTGTGAATTTTCATTAAAATCATCTGTAATACCTGAAGATTGGAGGATCGCCAATGTAACGCCAATTTTTAAAAAGGGTTCCAGGGGTGATCCGGGAAACTACAGACTGGTGAGCCTGACGTCAGTACCAGGAAAAATGGTAGAAACCATCATAAAGAACAAAATTACTGAGCATTAGATAGTCATGGCCTGATGGGAGACAGCCAATATGCCTTTAGACAAGGAAGATCTTGTCTTACTAATCTCTTATGTTTTTTTGAAGGTATGAATAAACAGGTGAACAAAGGTGAGTCAGTTGATACAGTGTATCTAGACTTTCAGAAAGCCTTTTACAAGGTCACTCATCAGAGACTTTTGGCAAAACTAAAGAGTCAAGGGATAGGAGGCAGTGTACTATTGTTGATCAGGAACTGGTTAAAAGATAGAAAGCAGAGGGTAGGGCTAAATGGCCAATTTTCCAAATGGAGAAAGGTGAATAGTGGTGTACCCCATGGATCTGTGCTGGGTCTGCAGCTTTTTGACATTCATAAATGACCTGGAAAGTGGAATAACGAGTGAGGTTATCAAATTTGCAGATGACAGAAAACTATTTAAAGTTGTTAAAACCCAAGAGTATTGTGGAAAATTGCAAGAGGATCTTGATAAATTGGAAGTCTGGACATCAAAATGGCGGATGAAATTTAATGTGGACAAATGCAAAGTTATGCATCTAGGGAAGAACAACCCAAACTATGGTAACATGATGCAAGGTTCCACATTAGGAACCAACACCCAGGAAAAAAGATTTAGGCGTCATTGTGGATAACATGTTAAAACCCTCTGCCCAGTGTGCAGCGGCAGCCAAGAGAGCAAATAGAATGCTAGGTATCATAAGGAAAGGAATGGAAAATAAAACAAAAGATATTATAATGCCTCAATATCGTTCCATGGTGAGACCGCACCTTGAATATTGTGTGCAATTCTGGTCGCCGTATCTTAAAAAGGATATAGCGTTATTAGAAAAGGTTCAGAGAAGAGCCACCAAAATGGCAAAGGGGATGGAAGGATACTCCTATGAGGAAAGGCTAAAAAGGTTAGGGCTTTTTAACCTGGAAAAGAGACGGCTGAGGGGAGATATGATAGAAGTCTATAAATTAATGAACGTAGTGGCACGGATAAACGTATATCGATTGTTTACGTTATCAGAATATAGAAAGACTAGGGGACATGCAATGAAGCTACAGAGTAATCTATTTAAGACTAATAAAAGAAAATATTTTTTTCACTCAATGTGTAATCAAACTCTGGAATTTGTTACCGGAGGATGTAGTAAAGGCTGTTAGTGTATCTGGGTTTAAAAAAGGTTTGGACAAGTTCCTGGAGGAAAGGTCCAAAAACCATTATTAAGAAGGGACCCAGGATATCAATGCTTGACCCAATACAAGCATTGTGGAACCTGTGTCTTTTGGGGAAACTGCTAGGTACATATGACCTAGATTGGCCACTGTTGGAAACAGGATACTGGGCTTGATGGACCTTGGTCTGACCCAGTATGGCATATCTTATGTTCTTATGTTTGAACTTAGGGACAGCTGATGCAATGCAAAGAGCACTGGAAACTAGCCCAGAAACTGATGGTGAATGCATGTTGGCCCACAGTGGCCTACATATTTCAGATATCAGAAGACTGTACCCCCCTACACAGCTTTTGGATGTGAGCATTGAACATAGTGCCATGCTTGTACTCCCATATTATGTCATGTCCCTGGCCATAGACATTGCAAAAATGGCCAGTGCAGCACATGTGCTCTCCCACACTTTGGATGCAGCTCCCCCCCCCCCCCCACAAGAACACATAGAAGCATGACAGGTACTCTAACAACGTCCTTGTGGCTCTCACACTAGGTGCTCATGGAGAGTGGGTGAGGCTGTCATGCAGGGCCTCTGATGTGAAACATGCAGACTGAGTAGTCCCTCATAGCTTCTGTGCATCTGAACAAGGACTCTGCCCGAAAGTGCCACCTATCAGGGGCACATTCAAAACATGTATGGGACACTTCCCCCCACCCAACATTCACCTCCAGCCACTGCCTTCCCACATGGTGGCAGGCAATGCAGAGATCATCATGGCATCCTGTGGCAAATTTCTTCGCTGGAATTGTGCACGCACCATTCAGAAGTCAGTGTCCCACTGTCACATTCAAGCAAACAAATGCATGTCAGCTCTGTAAACATAATACAGTTGTTGTTGTGGACTAATATGTAATGTACTGCTAAATGTTTCTTTCTTTCTTTCTTTATTAGTATTTGTTACCGCCTTTCATGAATCAAGGTGGTTTACATTGAACTGAACATTTACATTGAACAAGATTGACTTATTATAAAAGGTGTGGTCAATGATCAGTAAATACTGTTCAGATAGTCTCTATTGTGTGCAGATGTGTGAGAAAGACAGGCCTCTATATGCATACTGTGCATGGAGACCCCCAGATTGCACTTCATGACTGCACATACATTGCAGAATCTTTCTTGTCTCGTCAACTAAGTGACTGAATTGGACATTCACAGAGGCTAGCCCTCCAGGTGAGCCTAGCTCCCAATAGGCTGCAGCTGCACCAAGGGGGCTTACAGTGTTTCAGCAGATACAGCTATTATGGCAGTTGCCATCAATCAGGCCTCTCACCTATGCAGTCAGAGGTGAGGTTTGCTGCACACACACATGTGATGGAGCTTTCCTTGGTGAGGCTGTATTCTCCCAGCTCACTCCAGTCAAACCAGCAGTTGATATGGGAGCTGTACAGCAGTATCATGTTGGGAGGTAAGTGGAAAGGCAGGCTATGGGGTTAGGGCTGGAGAATGGTGTACCTGGGAATGCATTTGAGGCTCACAGCTTTGGGGATATGTGTACAGGCACCGTCAGCCAGTGACTCACACAGATTGCAACTATTTACTAAAAACTAACCTTCTGCCCATAAGTGGTGTTTCACACAGTATGTGGAGTTGCAGAATAGCTGACCATACATCATGTTGTTTGCACATCCATAAAGCCAGGGCATCACATGCATGCACAGTGCATTGCTGCAGCTCACAGTCCTATGGACACACATATACAGACATGACCTCACTGTCGAAAAGAGATGTTGGCATTCTTACTTGGTTCTTTGATGCTTGGATATTGTCAACACCTGGCCTGTGGGTGCCTGCACTATTGGCTTGGGAACACATCCCGTGAAAGTGTACAGTTGGTGTTGCTGCAGCTTCTCACTATCCAAGGGCCTGATGAGTGTGAGCAGAGGCATGCGCTGTCGAGGGAAGAGGAAGCAACGGAGATCCGATGCGTCTTCTTATCCTTGGATGTTGTTAACGCCTGCTCAGTATGTGAGCAGTATTAGCCCACTCGGACATCCAGCCAGTGTTTGTGCAGTTTCTCAGTGTCTGGAGAGTGTGAGGACTCATGCTGGACAAGATGGGGAGGTTTTTAGCTGCAGATACTGTTATGGAAATGTAGGATAAAAGTAACATACCTGATCCACAGGCTTGTCTTGAATCTGTGACCCTTCTTTCTCACACACAGTGACCATGTGTTGGGAGACATAGAGCAGCTACTTGGGAGTATGAATGCATCACTTCATGTGTGTATATATATATTTATATATACTGTATGGTCATTGTCAGGATATATATATATATATATACTGTATGGTCATTGTCAGGATGCATTAAGGCATAAGCTGGGGTATGCCTATGTCTGTGTAGTTCTCTGCAGGCTCTGTGCCATACTTGTCTAATAAGGTATATTAGGCATATGTATTTATAACTGCATTGATATGCTGATAGTTCATCTGACATTCATATCTTACATATGGGATCTGTCCTGCCAGAGGGGCAGGGCATGATACATAAACACACATATTCAAGACCATGGATGACCTAGCAGAGTGACTAATGCAACCATTTCCTGGCTTGTGAGCCAGTTGTGGAATAAGCTCATAGTTGGCAGTCCACAGTGAGTAGCTTAGACTCCCATGTGGCTTAGATGGATATGGCACATAACTGAGTGCCTACTCAAGAAAGGGTCACAGCCCTTTGTCATCATTTGGCAACTGAGAAATCAGTGTGGTTATTTTTCCTCTGACATGGGATGATATCATATTGCCTAATTCTCCTACCTCACTGGCATATTTTTCCTCCCCGGATGTACATATCCAGTCATTATGTACATATGGGGGGCATCCTGATCCAGCCCTCCCCTGTTGAAGTGCTGTGACACCGCCGATTACAACAGGATGTACTAGCAAAAAATCGAAATAGTCAACCTGGCCAACACTTTGGACTGATGATGTAGCCAGGACATACCACATGCACATTCATGGCATGAAGGTGATAGCGGTTGGCAGACATCACTTCCAGTCTCTGGGTGTTATACATGCCACATGTATGCTGTGAATAGTTGCCATCAAATGTATGTGCCCCCACATTCTCTCACACTGCAAGTTAAGGGTCATGCACTGTTGTCTCTAATTAGAAAATGCACGGTCAGTCATAACTCAGCTGCTCACAGCTAACAGTACCCAGAGCCGGGCCATGAACTAGGTGAGCACTTAGATCCGCAGACCCTGGTGGGTGGCATGCCAGCTGATCCCTCTCTCCCTGCAAGCATGGCACAACCATTGCTTCAGTGCTGCAGGTGGCCTTAAAGCAGTGGCGCACATGCAGGCAGTCACGCCATACCACTCCTGCTCTCCTCTGACAGGATGTTTCAGAGGGCAGCAGGAGCAGTATGCCATCAGCACACATGCTGCTGTCTTAAGCCTTGCCGTCACACAAAAGGAAGGAATCATCATGTTTCCCTCCTCCCCAAGGTGTGATTAATGGATGCTGGGGGGGGGCAGCATGGGGAAATCTCCCTTCTATGGAGTGGTGAGCCTCAAGGTAGCAGTGGGGGGTGGCAGCACAGGGGAGGTCTGCTTAGGGTAGCAGAAACTCTTGGCCCAGCTCTGACAGTACCTGATGGGGCAGCTGGCAACTTGAGTGCATCCATTCCACCTACTGCAGCCAATGATGTTTGGAGGAAGTGAGAGACAAAGTTAGATAGAGCTCTTAAGTGCTTGCTAAGCCCTGGTATGTCATGTGATGGGCCAGTCAAGGGGTCCAGGTGAGGCCTCAGATGCTCATACAGCTTGCTTATTGCCCACAAACTAAGCCAATGGAGGGTGAGCACTTGGTCCTGAGGATAATCAGGGAGGGTGGCTGTATCACATATGATACACTGATTCTACCCTGGACTTGCCTTCTACAAGGATACAAGCATAACCGCTTTGCAGACAGCTGTCCCTGCCAATGGTGAACCACCACCTGTGGGGGAGGGTTGCTGCACCTCCGACACTGCTGTCCCTGCAGACAGTTCACTGTCTCACTCCAATGCAATGGACTTACATCATTGGCATTGCTATGTGCATTGCCATAGAAGCCATTTGACTACAGGGCTTTTGCTGGACATGCATTGGCAGCTAGCATCAACTGATAACTGTGCAAGACAATTACACACATACTGTACATCTAATGTTTAGGTTGCGAGTAGGCAGAGTGGAGCGCAGTGTACACACACTGGGATCTGCACAGTTGGCATATAGTTCCCACCACACACAAACTGCCTTAGTACAGGATCACCTACCGGCAGTTCAGTAGGTGGTGTTACATGCATCCATTCTAACACCACACACAGTATGGGCTCTGCTTTACCTGCCAGTGACATGCTTGGCATGCCCCTGACAGTTGACACAGAAGTGTTGTATCTGGACTGGGACAAAGGTTTCTTCTGCACCAGGCAGACGTCACTGCCCCCCCCCCCCCCCAATGATGCTAACATGGCTGTGTGGTGGCAGTGGCATGAATCCTTTGTGACAAAGGTGGCATGTATGTGTGCCATCGCTTTCACAGCAGAGTCGCACCAGCCATCGGGGATGTGATCCCTAGGTGGCTGTGAAGTCCACCTACAGGACTGGCCAGAATTGCTAATGTGGCACCACCTTTGGCCCTTTGGCACCAACAACATGATGCTGGTTGGTTGTGTCCTGATGCAGCCTTTTAAATCATAAGGCAAAACTTGAGTTGACGACTAATGTCCAACAGGGCAGGTGTCTTGGAGATCGATACCTGATGGGAGATTGAGCAAAGTGTTTTATTTTTTAAATGCATTTGAAAAATTGTTAAACAGGATAGAAACCTATGAATGACAAATCAGGTGGAGCAGTCTGAAGTTGAAGTATAACAGCCACATAGAAACCTCAAACCCTCTTGTTGATCTTTGAGAGTCCTGTATGACTGGGTAACTTTAGTTTAATACTGTTACCCACATTCTAAGTGTTCCATTAGGTTAATTTGGATACATCATAACTCTGCGTTTCAATGTCTACCAATGGGCCAAAACTATCATTCATTTCAGGGCTAGGGTCTGGAAGTGTGCTTTCTTTGTACTTGTTAATGTGCAAAAATGGCACTCTCACTGCAAGGGTGTCCTTAATGCCTGCTCTGAGCAAAAAATTAAATGAAAATGCTTGGTCAGACAGTGTTAGTGCATGTGTTATCCTTCACATGTCTCCATATGGGAAGGGCACAGAGAAAACTGAAGTTTCAATGGAACCAATCAGTAAATTCTTCTATCTTAAAAGAACATTTCTTCTCTTCTCCCAGCTCTTCACTGGTGCGCTTCCCAAACCAATCTATTGAAAGCGTTTTTATTGCAGCTGCCTCATCCTCACTGTATTCTATCTACAGATGCTTCCAGCATAGGTTAGGGAGCACATATTGCTACCAAGTACGCACAATGCTTCTGGTCAAAGGAGAAGTTAGTAAACATCAATCAGCTAGAATTAGAAGCAATCTAAAATGCTCTCAACAACTTTATGCTTTACTTTTGGAGACAATAGTGTTGATTCAGAAAGACAATCAAGTTGTAATGTCAGCAAGCAGGGATGTGCAGGGTCTTTATCCCTTTGTTAGGAGATGGTAAGAATTTGAGATTGAGCAGTCTCCATGGAGATGTTTATGAAAACCATCAACGTTCCAGAGGACAAGATTTGGCCAACAAGAAAAAAAAATGTGGTTAATTTTTATTTTTTTCCGCAATATTTTCCTGAATTTTGGGTGAGGTTGTTTTTAACACATTTATTGTAATGGAGAATTTTTAGTGCACACTAAATTGATTTAGCTGAAGAATTAAGGTGCACTGCCTGTTAAATTAATTTAACACATACTAGATATTTAAGACACACCAACAAATGTACAACCCTAATTTGAGTGTTAAAGTTTCCTGAGTTGTCTCTGAATGAGAGTGTACTAACAAACCTTTTCAGCTAGGTTCACTTGAGGTGTTCTCTATTTGATTCTAATCTAAACAACAAACATCCTGTATTCTATTCCAAAGCACTAGCAAAAAATCTAAATAGCCAATGACGCATTGGCCATACTGTGAGGAAAAAGTAGTTCATACTGGTATTTCTTCTGATTGTTGTAATTATGGTTTATTGGTTTTAAAAAACTGCCTTTCTGCATGCATCAAAGCAGTTTACAAATCATAAAAACACAATCAGCATGTAAGAAACACCACATATAGAAAGGAAGCCATCACAAAATAGGAAAGAACAGAGAAGTTAGAGAGCACATGGACAATAATGAACAAATGATGTCTTACATCTGCACACACCAAATATGTCCCTCGCAGCCACCACCAAAAGCTTCTTCGAAAAGGAGTGTCTTTAGGGAACTCTTGAGTGCTTAGAGTACTAACTCCAGATATAGGTTCATTGGAAGACTGTTCCAGGGAGTGGAGACTATATAGAAAAATGCTGGGTTGCGTATCACTTCAAATTTTTGCCTTAGCCTAAGGGGGTAAATGTAAGTGATTAGTGTGGATAGAGCATAGGAGAATAAGGACTGATAAGATAAGCAGATATTCTATGGTTTTATTTGAAGAGCTTCTAAAGGTCAAAAGGAGACTTTTATATCTGATACAGAAGTATACTGGGAGCCAATGAGGGTCGATGAGAAGCAAAGTGACATGATTGAACTTTTTAGCATGTAAAAGAATACATAATGCCGTAGTTTGAATGGATTGCAGGCAATTTAATTCATTTTGCAGTAGATCTGAATAGATGGTATTACAATAATCTAACTGTGATGTAATTGTGACCACAAGAATGGTAGTTTGGGCAGCTGGATCCAGAAAGGAATGAATAGCTTAGAATTGTCAGAGAGCTAGGAAGGGAGGTCTTTACCATTTGAGAAATCTGCAAAGTAAAGGTCAATTGAGGATCAGGTGTTACCCCTAGGTATTTTATAGAAGGTTGAGATGGCAATGGAATCCCTTCCAGAATGGCATAGTAGAGCTCTTAGTAGCGTTTAATTTTAAGGAGTTCACATGGAGCCAGGATGCTATGTGATCTAAGCCGGCATTCACCACAGACGTATCCGGGAAAGGAGTATCCAAGTAAAAGAGAAGCAAGAGGGGCTTGAGCTAGACTGGTGATGTGTGGAGGATTTGGAGCATGTGATCTGCTCTGCTATCAATTCTCCTACCTGCTCCTGCTGTTTGAAACTTTTTCTTGCTAGCATACTACTTTGGACGGCTACTTCCCTCAGAGGTCTTACCTGCCTGCTCTACAAATTACTGGCAGTAAGTGAAGAGTGTGGGATTGAGCTGGACTGGTGATGTGTGGAGGATTTGAGGCATGTGATCTGCTCTGTTATCGGCTCTCCTACCTGCTCCTGCTGTTTGAAACTTTTTCTTGCTGGCATACTTTGGACGGCTGCTTCCCTCAGAGGTCTTGCTTGCCTGTTCTACAGATTACCAGTTGCTTCTCAGCTGCGAGTCATGGCCCGCTGGTCGTGAGCTGAAGGGGCGGGACATGCTCCTTTGGCACCTCTTTGCCATTGAGAAGTTTGCATTTAGCAGGAATGGGGAAGCGTTAGATTAAAGGGGGTCCAAAGATACCATCTGACTCTGCAGTTCTAGGCAGGGTTTCTGGAACCCTTGATAAGCATTCGGTTCCTCGGCAGACTGTGATGCCTTCCCCGGATGGAGCTTCATTTAGTTCTGGGGATCCTATGCCTCCTCCACGCCCTGTGCCTATGTCGTCTTCCACAGTATCTGGGACTCCACCCAGTGAAGCTAGGCAGCAATCGCTGTGAAAAGCTCTTATTCTATCACTCACCCACAGAAGGAAGACTCACAGACAGGCTGGAATGCAATCAGGATCTTTAATGTGCACACAGGATCAGACAGAGATACCAGCAACCTCCATAAGAGTCTGAGCCCCGAGGGACGGCCTACAATGCCTTATATACAGTACAGTTTTAAACTCATTCTACAATCCCATTTGCCACAGGTATTTCCTGCCCACCAATCAGCAGCCCCTGGGGAGGTACCTGGGTGACCTGTCCAAACCGGTATGCTCTGGTCTGTTGGTTTCAGGGCTAGGGAAATACTGTGCTCAGACCTGGAGTGGGGGAAGGGTGCCTACTGGAATCTCATTGTCTTTCTCTTAGCAGGCTGATTACCTCATGGCTTGCGGGGGAAGGGTCAGGCTGATCAGAGCCTCATGGCTTGCAGCATGGCTTGGGGAAAGGGCTACCTACAGCTACCTCATGGCTGCCTCAATATTACTCTTAAAGATGCATGTACTGCAATCTCAGTTATTGATACTAAATTATCCACTACTGTGGTTTCATTATGTGAATATAACTTGGCCATTATAGACAAAGTTACAGAACTAGATTCTAATTATGCTTCATTGTATAATTCCCTGTCCAAGATGGAAGTTCAGCTGCAGTCCTTTAATACTGTTCAGGTGACTTCCATTTATTTATTTACATTCTCTTATATACTGCACTATTCTGCATCAGTGTAGTTTACATTGAACAGGGTATTATAACTTGGAGATAACTATTTTACAGGGAACATGGGCTATGGAGGGTTAAGTGGCTTGTCCAAGACCACAAGGAGCACCTGTGGGACTAGAAACCCCAGTCCTTCCGGCCCAAGGTTGCTGTCCTCTAGTGGGATTTGAATCCCTGACCTTCCAGCCTGAAGTACCTTGCCCCAACCACTAGGCCACTCCTCCACTCTATTAAGGACTCTTTGTTGGTTCAGACCCAATTGGAGACATTAGACAATACCTCTCGGGCACGGAACCTGCATTTTTTTAATTTTCCGGTGATGCGGTTGCTTTCACCAGAGATTTTGCTTGCTAAGTATTTCTCTGAGGTCTTAAAGTTACCTGATCCTGTAGATATAGCTCATATATATTATGTACCGGTTTGGATTTCCGCGGAGGAGGAAGGGAGGTTTGACACCCTCTACTCTCCAGATAGTCTGAACCTGACTCAATTTTTGGAAATTCTACAGATAATATTATAAAACGGAACACTTGACAGGTTCCGGGGGGCGGAGCCTGATGTCCAGCGGGATGGTCGCATAACGCTGAGGCTCCCGAGAGGCCTACTCAGAATCCTGAATTAACACCTCACATACTTGGAACTTCTACTCTGATCTTGCCGGGGCACATTGGTGAGATGGCGGGGACCAAACCAACGCGCCTGGAATTTGGATCTCCAGCGGCTTCTCACGGCAAACGCTCCAAAACTGAACCTCCGTCCCCGCAGAAGGGGCCGGCCTTGTGCGAGGGCCCCGAAATGCAGCAGGAAATCCTCGTAGAGATTAGAGGGATCAAAAACCTCGTGCAGGCAAACGGGGAAGCACTCCGAGCGCTGCGGGAAGATTTTGGTGTGCTGCAAAGCAAGCTAGAAGGGCTTTCTTCGCGTCAGGACAAAATGGAGAGCATATTGGACTCCCATGCGGCCCGGTTGTCCAAACTCGACAAAGTTGAACGCCAGGTGCGGGCCTTGCAGAAAGAGGTGGAAGATGGCAATAATAGAGCGCGCCGCAACAACATACGACTCGTGGGCATACCGGAGGGAGCGGAATCGGGAGACATGAAAGAGTTCTTATGCAAAATCCTCCCTTCCCTGCTCCAAATCACCTTTACCAAAGATCTGGAGATTGATCGCGCTCATCGTGTACCCACAAGCATAACGCTCAACAGGAAGACTCCGCGGCCTATCATTTTTCGACTTTTGAGATATCAACACGTGGAGCAAATTCTAAGTGCCTCTCGGGCAAAGGGCCATATGGAGTTTGAGAGCCACAAGATCTCCTTCTATCCCGACTTGGCTAAACCCACGGTCGACCGCCGAAAGCGCTTTCTGGAATTCCGGCCGAGGCTTCAACAACTACAAGCACGCTATGGCCTGATGTACCCAGCCAAGTTCCGAGTCACGCTTCACAATCAGACAAGAACATTTGAGGACCCTGATCTACTAGCGGAGTTTTTGGATTCCAAAGAAGCCGACTTGATGCGCTGACTTCCAGAATATTCCTGCAAGTCTCCTCATATCCGCTGTACCTGCCATATTGGATCTGCCGCAGCCTAGCAAAGAGTCTGGCGTGGGCAGTCTGTTGCCTTACTCTTGATGGTATCTGTGACCCGACTCCATCTACCCACAGTAGCCTCGATGAGTATCAGAGACGGTGTTAATTGTGGACTCTGGTGTTTCTTCTCTTCTCTATATGTCTTTCTATTTCCTCTCTAGGGCCTCCTCCCGCAGACATATGGTCGCCATATTCTTTGGGGGTTTTGCTTCTTCTCTAAGATACGTTGGTACATACTTTTCAATATGGGGTGTATTAATCAGAATACTCGGTGATTATGACATTGTTGTACAGATTCTGCTTATGTTATATGTTATCAAGCGCCCTTACCTAAAATGTCTATTACCGATTGATGGCACCATGTAAGATTTTCTCATTGAACGTAAAAGGAATCAATAATCCGATAAAACGGAAGAAAATCCTAAGCTACCTAAGTCAGGAAGCTGCGGATCTGATTTTTCTCCAAGAAACGCATTTAAATTCGAAGGAAACTCTTAAACTCAATATTAAACCTTACATGGTGGCTGCCTATTCCCCTGCCGTTTCTAAGAAATGTGGGGTTGCCATACTGGTTCGGAAATCTTTGCATGCTACCATTATTGCGACTAGCTCAGATACAGAAGGTAGATGGTCCAGAGTTCACCTCAAGATAGGTAGCCTTGAAGTTACATGTATATGCCTTTACGCTCCTAATGTGGATGACCCTGCCTTTTTTGCTACCATTGCTCAGGTTGCGCAGGCCTCTGCTAATACTTCATTGATAATTGGGGGGGATTTCAATCTAGTCCTTGATCCCCTGATTGACAAACAGCCGCCTAGGACGAGTGGTCCCCCCAAGAGTCACACCACGCTTACCTCCCTGATCAAAGATCTTGCTTTAGTTGATCTATGGAGGTTACTACACCCCAATGAGCTTGACTTCACCTTCTTCTCTTCCCCTCATAAATCCCAGTCTCGCATAGACTTCTTTCTAATATCAAAACTGTTAGTTCCTCAGGTGGACACTGCAAAGATTCACTCCCAACATATTTCAGATCATGCTGCCATTTCCTTTCAATTACACACTACTGCATCCCAAGGGAATTCGGGGGCCTGGTTCTTTGATAGAGCCCTGCTAACTCAGCCAGAGTTCCAGTTAGAAATTCGAGCAGCCATACAGGATTACTTCCATTTTAATCTACCCCAGGATACTGCGAATTGGGCTTGGTGGGAGGGCTTCAAAGCGGCCATTCGAGCAACGATCACTAGCTATCAAATCCGCCTGCGAAAACAACGCAAACAGCAGCTACTCATATTAGACCAACAAATAAAAGCAGGCGAACGAGTTCTAACTTCACGTACTGATCCATGTGTATTAATTCGATTACAGCGTCTTCGTTTTCAATATAATTCAATCCTCTCAACTGCAGCTTCTAAGAGTATTGAGCTTCAGTGAGGGACATATTATCGTGAAACTAACCAAGCCGGTCGACTCTTAGCCAACGCCTTGAAAGGTCAAAAAGAAGCCAAACGCGTAGCGGCCCTTCGAGCTCCACAGGGAGGGGGCATAGTGACTACAGACTCCGACATTGTAGAGCTTTTTCGGGATTTCTATACCAGCCTATATCAATCTGAATGTGAGTTCTCGCCAGAGACATTCGAACGATTGCTCTCTGGCATTCAGCGGCCGACCCTCTCTGAAGATGATAGGGATGCGATGGATGAACCCTTCTCTACTTCAGAGATTCAATCTGCCCTAAAACGAACAGCCTCGGGTCGTGCCGCAGGGCCCGATGGTCTCCCGACCGAATTCTACAGAACGTTCAGTGCAGATTTAGTTCCCTATTTAAAACTCTATTTTACTGCCCTTGCGGTAGATACATCCTCTTTGGGATCCTTTTCTGCAGCTAATGTGGTAGTATTTGAGAAAGAAGGCAGAGACCCGCTACTAACCGCCAACTACCGTCCAATCTCCCTACTTAATGCCGATTATAAGATCTTCGCAACGATCTTGGCCACCCGGCTATCTGACAGGATGGCCACCCTAATTCACCCCGACCAATGCGGTTTTATACCCGGCAGATCAACTGCTGACAATGCTCGGACCTTGTGCCATGTGCTATCCAGTGCTGCCAATCTAGATCATCCATGGGTGGGTCTTTCCCTGGATGCCGAAAAAGCCTTTGACCGCCTAGAATGGCCCTTCTTATTTGCAGTTCTCTGATGGTATGGCTTTGGAGAGGGCTTCCTCCGATATCTCCAAGTCATGTATGCCCAACCCGTCGCTAGTATTTGTGTAAACGCCATCAAATCTCAGCCATTTAACCTCCAAAGAGGCACGCGTCAAGGTTGCCCCCTATCACCAATGCTCTTTGATCTCGCTCTTGAACCCCTAGCCCTCCTTATTAGACAGTCTGCACGTATTCGAGGTGTCCCCTTTAGTCATAGGGAGATTAAACTCTCTGCATATGCAGATGACCTTATGCTCTTCGTATCCCTCGATTCGGTTCCAGCTGTCTTGGATCTGATTGACGGATACTCACAATTATCGGGCTATAAAATTAACTGGACCAAATCTGTAGCATTCCAACTGAACCGCTGGGTACATGAGGCTGACATGCAGGCCTTTCCCTTCCTTTGGCAATCCCGCATGGTAAAGTATCTCGGGGTCCATTACTGTTCTCCTTTAGAAACCACTATCAGTTTTAATGCCAAAGAGGTAGTCTCCAAAGTCCGTGAACTCACAAATCGTTGGTCTCCCTTATCTCTCACATGGTGGGGCCGCTTAGAAACTGTGAAAATGATGATAGTCCCCAAAGTGAACTACATTTTAGAAATGCTGCCATGCTTACTTCCGTTACATACTTATAAAGATATTGAGGGCCTTCTCGTCCGGTATCTCTGGCAGGGCAAGCCACCAAGGATAGCTAAACATAAACTGCAGTCTGCAAAGGAACGAGGGGGTACCAGATTTCCTGATTTTCTTAGATATCATCAAGCCTTCCTACTTAAGCAAGGTGCCCGATGGCTAGATGCCTCAACAGACAGCAGACCAGTTTGGCTTGACATAGAAGAGGAGCTTAGTAGCCCAATTCCGTTGACCCATCTCCCCGGTATGTCCTATCAAGTAGACACCCGCCATCCACCAATGATTGTCGATACTCTTGCGGCCTTTAACACTCTCATTCTATCACTGGGCCCGAATGTATGTCCTCAGGACGGACTCCCGCTATGGAATAACCCCAGAATTCAAGTTCTAAATAGAACAATAGCCTCTAAACCCTGGTACTCCAGGGGGATCTGGATACCCCAACAGCTTTTCTCTGCAGCTCGTTGGAAAACCTTTTCTGATTTACAAAAGGAATTTGCGTTACCAGCGAAACACTACTTTCAATTGATGCAGCTTCAACACTGCCTCAAAAGTGCTCGAATCATGCCGCCCTCTGCCCCTACTGAGGATGGGCTATTAGAGATAGTTCACTCTATTAGTAGTACACATGGGGTAGCCTCTAATTTTTATAAAATACTATGTCAGGGTACAGACACGGCCACTTTTAGAGCCCAACAAGCCTGGGAGCGCGAACTGCAAACTACTTTAACCCCTGTGCAATGGAGCGTTTTCTGGAGCAAAGTAGTGCGGGTCTCCCGGTCTGCCTCTGTTACCCAAACTCTCTTCTTTTTTGCACACAGAGGCTTTCATACCCCAGAAAAAATAGCCAAATGGAACCCAAATGCTAGTGACCTGTGTTGGTCATGCCATACTGCTGTGGGAACCTTCGCTCATGTTATTTATGAATGTCCTCAACTACAGGTCTATTGTGGGCGGGTCTGGGGTCGTATTCAATTTATCTTACACTTTCACGAACCTCTCTCTTGGAAGGTCGTGGGACTCCGCTCTGTGGCGGAGGTCCCCTCTCTTCCCAAGAAGGGTCGCTTTCTCCTTGATTTCATGCTGGGTATAGCTATATGCTTAATCACGAGGAATTGGAAGGATAGCTCTCGACTTACTGTCAATGAATGGTGGAACCTCGTCTGCTTATATAGTAAATATGAGCAGCTACCTCGGAGAGCTATTCCCCATGACCAAACTCACTCTCGCTTGTCTAAATGGCAGATGCTTAATGATTATGTACAACCTGCTCATTGCTCCAACATGCCTGTATAATGTGCATTCATCATGTTTTAGATCACCGTTAGGTTTTGTAACACAATAATGTAAGTACACGCCCGCTTCGGGAATGCTTAGTTTTCTAGAGAAGAAGCAGGGGGGAGGGGGGTGGTAGGGGCTTACTTTGGTGTATGTAATACACGTTATGTATCTGTCTTTTAGCTGTATGTCTTCCTTTTCCTTTGTTGTTATAAAACGAAAATAAAGAATTAAAAAAAAAAAATAAAACGGAACACTTTTTTGGTAACATTTCCTGCTGAAGAAGTGAAACCTAAGATACTGAAGTTGTTTTTTTAAATATAAAGATGTTCCTTTTTGTGGACAAAAATTGAATGTTTTTCCTGATGTGACCCATTCTATACACGCTCGCCATAGGCTATTTTTAGCATTGAAGTCGTGGGTTGTTGCATTTGAGGCAAGTTTCTTTCTGTGGTTTCCTTGTAAATGTGTGATTACTCTCCAAGGACAGGTTAATGTTTTTCTTGATCCATCTCACTTGGAGAAGTTTTTGGAAGACAAGCAGGGCTAGTGGGGTCATTTAGGGTATGTAATATTTATCTTCTTGAGGTAGCTTTGCTGGATTTCCTTATATAAATTTATAACTATGATCTTTTTGGTTCAATCTTCCTAATGGGGGCTAAGTTTTATGACGCCATGTTTTGATTGCTTGTATTCAATTTACTTGCTTTTGTGTATTGGAGCCTTTTTTCTTGTTTATGTGGATGTACACTTTTCTAAAATAAAATTTAAAAAAAAAAGGAGAAGCAAGAAGTCATCAGTATTGATATAAGCCGAAATGCCTAGTGATTGGACAAGGGACACTAAGGGTGGCAGAAATGTATTGAATAAAAGCGGGGAAAGAGCTGGCCCTTGTGGAACACTGCAGGTTCGTGAGTATTTTTGGAATTATTCTTGCTCAGTCAAAAAAGGAAAATAACAAAGAAATAGGGTGATAACTTTTTATTGGACTGTTGTTGTTAAGTGCCGTCGAGTCGGAGTCAACTCATGGCGACCCTCTGGATAGCTATCCTAAATTGTGTTCGGTCTTGAGTCAGGCAGCTCACTGTTGACAGACTGGTACCCGTAGCTGCTGTTATTGTCTCGATCCATCTCATTGCTGGCCTTCCTCTTTTGCGCTGACCTTCTATCTTGCCAAGCATGATGTCTTTCTCCAATGATCTCTCTCTTCGCATGATGTGTCCAAAGTATGGAAGGCGAAGTCATCTGAGCTTCCAAAGAAAGCTTAGGTTTGATCTCCTCTAGTACCAACTGTTTTGTTCTTCGGGCAGTCCATGGTATACACAGTATTCGCCGCCAGCAACATAATTCAAAGGCATCAATTTTCTTCCTGTCTATCTTTTTCACTGTCCAGCTTTCACATCCATATGATGTTATTGAAAATACCATGGCTTGAACAAGTCAAATCTTTGTATGGAGAGAGACATCTCTGCTCTTGAGAATCTTATCTAGGTCTTTCATAGCCATTCTGCCAAGAGCAATGCGTCATCTGATTTCTTGACTGCTTGTTGCTTCTTTATTGATAGTTGATCCAAGTAGGTTAAAGTTGTTCACGATTTCAATTTTTTCTCCTTCAACGATGAACCTGTTGATTATGCCATTTGTCATGATCTTTGTCTTCTTTACATTAAGGTGCAGGCCCATTTTGAGACTATGTTCTTTGATTGTGAGAAGCAAATGTTTCGGATCATCTTCACTTTCAGCCAGTAATGTGGTATCATCAGCATAACGAAGGTTGTTGATGAGTCTTCCACCAATCTTCACACCTCTGTTGTCTTCATACAATCCAGCTTCTCTGATGATTTGTTCTGCATATAAATTAAACAGGTAGGGGGAAAGTATACAGCCTTGCCTTACACCTTTGCTTATTTTAAACCATTCTGTTTCTCCTTGTTCCATTCAAACTGTTGCTTCTTGATCAATGTACAGATTGTGCAAGAGTACGATCAGGTGTTCTGGTATACCCATGCTTCTTAATGTGATCCAGAGTTTCTCATGGTTTACATAGTCAAAAGCCTTGCTATAGTCGATAAAGCACAAATAGATATCCTTTTGGTATTCTTTAGTCTTTTCAAGGATCCATCTCACATCCGCAGTGATGTCTCTCGTTCCTCGCCCTTTCCTGAACCCTGCTTGCACTTCAGGTAGTTCTTGTTCCAGGTATGGTTGTAGTCTCTTTTGAATAATCTTCAGTAGAATCTTGCTGGCATGTGGTATCAGAGCGATTGTGCGATAATTTCCACAGTCAGTTGGATCACCTTTCTTTATTATTAGTATAAACACAGATCTTTTCCAGTCAGTTGGCCATGATGTTGTCTTCCATATTTCTTGGCAGAGCCTTGTAAATACGGTAACAGCTGCATCAGATTGCTGTAATACTTCTATGGGAATGCTATCAATGCCTAGTGCTTTGTTCTTTGATAAGGCTTTCAATGCAGCTTCAACTTCTTCTTTCATCACCAATGGTTCTTGATCATAAGGTACAGGTTGAAACAGCGTTGGTCCACTTGATCTTTATCATATAAAAGCTCTGTATATTCCTTCCACCTTTTCTTGATCTTCTCAGCATCATTCAACATAGAACCTTGAGCATCTTGTAACATTCCAATTCGAGGCTGGAACTTTTTCTTTAACTCTCGTAGCTTTAGGAAACCGATCTTGTTCTTCCTCTAATAGTTTCTGCTTCTATTTCCTTGCATGTGTCGTTGTAGTACTTTTCCTTGTCCTGTCTTTCTGCACGTTGGAAATCTCTGTTGAGTTCTGTTATTGTCTTTCTTTCTCCTCTGTCTTTAGCTTCTCTGTGTTTCTGGCCAATTTTCAGAGTTTCTTCCGTCATCCATTTTGGCCGTTTTTGCTTTTTCACCTTTTATAGAGACTTCTCGCTTTCTTCCAACACAACCTTCTTGATGTCATTCCATAACTCTTCTGGAGCTCTGTCATTTGTATCTAAAGCAGCAAATCAATTTTGCAGGCAGTCTTTAAATTCCAGTGGTATATTCTCAAGGTCATATTTTGCTGCATTCATGAGTGGTTTTCTCTTTTTCAACTTTAGCTTGAGTTTGCATACTAGTAGTTGATGATCTGTACCACAGTCAGCTCCAAGTTTTGTCTTTGTTGATGTTATAGAACTTTTCCATCGTTGACTTCCAAAGATGTAGTCAATTTGATTTTTATACAATCCATTGGGTGAAGTCCATGTGTACAGTCACCGCTTGTGTTGATGAAAGAAGGTGTTTGAGATGAATAGGTTGTTGGTCTTGCAGAATTCTATCAGTCTTTCTCCAGCTTCATTTCTGTTGCCAAGTCCATATTTTCCAACTACTTTGCCTTCTTCTTTGTTGACAATGTTTGCGTTCCAGTCACCCATGACTATCAGGATATCCTGTTTGCATGTTCTGTCAATTTCAGCTTGTACTTGTTCATAGAACTCTTCAATTTCATTCTCTTCTACAGCTGTTGTTGGGGCATATACTTGAGTTATAGTTGTGTTGATAGGCATTCCTCGTAGACGAACAGAGATTAAGCGTTCGCTGACTGCATTGTATTTCATTACAGTTCTTGCAAGTGTTTTCTTTATTATAAATGCAACACCATTTCTTCTTTGTCTTTCATTTCCAGCATAGTAGACCATGTGATCATCTGATGCAAAGTGCCCGATGCCAGTTCATTTCAGTTCGCTGACACCCAACAGATCAAGCTGTACACGTTCCATTTCATTCTTGACCACCTCCAACTTCCCTTGGTTCATGCTTCGTACGTTCCATGTTCCAATGTGTAAGACATCTTTACAGCTTCTGACTCTCATTTCATGCGCAGCTACATCAGCAGTCAGACGTCCCGAGGTCTTTGATCCAACCACATCATAAATGCTGGCTTTACTCTGAAAAGTCTTCAGCTCTTCCCCAGTACCTAGTTGAGTGCCTTCCGATCTGGGGGTCTCATCTTCCAGCACTATAGCACAATTTGTTTTGTTGTAACTATCCATTGGGTTTTCATGGCAAGATGCAGAAGTAGATTGCCGGGCCTTTCTTCCGCGTAGTTTAAGTTTAGTGCTGTTGCCGTTGTCACAGAAATGTGATCCTCCGCCGTCAACACTATCCCATTCTGCTGCTGCCCAGATGGGTGGTTTGTCTTGGTCTGGCACCTCAGCTGAGACCTGTCCATCTTGGGAGACCCTGCCAGTAGTTAAACTACCGATAGATTAGCTCTCAGCATCACTGATGCACACAAGCCCTCACAGCAAGACAAGCTGCAAACCAAGCTTTCAAATGTAAAGCTGCCTTCTTCAGGTCAGACAGGATATATTGTATTTTGTACCTATGTTTTTTAAATGTATCAGAGATTTGTTGTATTTTATTTGTTGCATTATATTTATTGTAACATATTTGATTGTTACATTATTTTGTCAACTATACACAGCTCTGGATTGAACTTTAGTTCAGTATAAATTTTATAAAGACATGTGGAGCCCGATTCAGGTAAAGAGACTTTCGGGCAGTCTGGATGGGCCTGTTTGGACCTGATTCTGGACCGTGGAAACAAAACGTTTCTGTGGTGCACAGAATTGGGCCCGTGGATGGTCTGGTGTGCCCATGCTGCCTGCGGGGACACCATCCCCGCAGGCACACCTGACTCCTGCAGCTTTTGCCCCCCTTTTCCACACTGCCCGACTCACGGCTGGCCTGCCATGGCCTTGATCAGGCGGCAGGGACCCCCCCCGCACTCGACCCTGGCCCTGCGGGAGGATCCCTGGGCCCAGTCACGGGATTTGTGCTGCTTATTCCACCAAGTAGAATGTCCCCATGGCCCAGCAGGATATACAGGGCTGTTACCTGAATCGGCCCTGTATATCCTGCCAGACTGGCCCGCCCCCGATCTGCCCAGATCCTGCCCCCCATCGGCTCTCCCTGTCCTGATGCTCAGGATGTACAGGGAGAGCGGAAGGGAGAATTGGGCCTGAATGGCTTGCAGGGCTGTACATCCCACCAGGATGTGCAGCCCTATAATCCGCGTCCCAGAATTGGGCCCATAGGCAAATATAAATACTAGCAGAAATCCATCAGAAACAACAGCTATATTGAAGAGAGTGGCATAAATGGTATGTTGTATAGTATGCACATAAAATACTCATGTAAATCACGACTCTGTCTGTGCTCTACCCAAACTTCTTTCATGAGCATGCCTATTCTAAAATTGTGTACACCTTTTGGGAACCTAACAGGTACTTGTGACCTAGACCGGCCATGGTTGGAAAAAGGATACTGGGCTCTATGGACCCTTAGCCTGACTCGGTTTGGCATACCTTATGTTCTTATGTTCTAAGTAAACAGCTAATTGCACTGTGCATAGTTTTGCAAATGAAGTAATTTTATAAAAGGACGTATACTTTCATATATACATGAACATTCTTTATAAAATTATCTCCTTAATTTTAACCTTGTAAAGTCCCTAACATCACTTCTACTTCAATGGACCCATTTTAGGAGTTATTTTAGAAGCCTTGTTCGCAATTTAGATGTAGATGTGGTGGCAGAAGAATGTACAAGATGCATTCCAGTGTAAAATGTGATTTTAGAAATAATCTTGATTTACAAGTGTCTGGAAGGACATTTCATACAGGGGATGCATGTGGAAGACAAAAATTGTCCACGTCTGGATTTACACCTGCTCCCTGGCACAAATAGATTTTTGAAAAAAGTACTTGTTTCGGCCAGCCCTTTACTGGATAGATTAATCCCTTAATGTGTATTTTCCCCTCCAAAATGAAATGAAGTAGACGGCGTTTCTTCCGATTGGTTAAGAATAGCTGCACATCTGTGTTTGCAAAATGCCCAGGATATACTGTACACATGTAAGTGCTGACATTTACATATGCCCGTTCTGACATGTTGGCACCTAAAATTATAAGATGCCACTGATTTTCCCATGTGTGTGTCTGTGATACAGAGCCTCCTACTGCACATGGATGTCATCCCCATGTGTTCCTGCACCACAATACATATGCATGGTGAGGAATGGAAATATGTCAGTTTTACTTCGGACTTACATGTACCCATTCTCTCTTCTAAGATTACCATAGATTTGCAGATGTTTACGCATGGACGTCCCTGCTACCACATAAATGGCCTTTCTAAAATATGCCTTTCTATCTGATTATTGACTAGAATGGATAAAATGTATTAATTTACTATAAATGCTGGTTATATTCAGAAACAATATGGAGATGGCACCTGCTGCCATCCATATAAATCCTTTTGAATATGTGACTGAGGATATTTATGTTGTAGTCTTTGTGGTTCATGGTACTCCCCCAGTAAACAAGGAAATGTAGGCTTTTGCAGCCCTCTCCTGAGCTCTAATTTCCCTTTATTTCAAAGTAAAAAGTAAGCCTTGATTTTTTGAGTGAACTGTATTACTGTCTGAATCTCATTATTGCTGCATGCTTCTGTTAAATGATCCTTTGATCATGACAGTCATTTGATTTGAACATTTTTAAATCCATAGTGACATGGAAATATGGTAAGCTCATATTTTTTTTTTCTTTAAGGTTGGCTTCATGAGTTGGGAAAACGTTTGGAATCTCCTTTCTATGGCAATAATACATCGGGAGGCCCCACAATCAGAAGTGCCTATATTGCTTCCCTTTACTTCACACTTAGTAGCCTCACAAGTGTTGGTTTTGGAAATGTTTCTGCCAATACTGATATTGAAAAGATCTTCTCTATTTGCATAATGCTGGTCGGTGGTAAGTAAACAAATTTATATATCAGCCTCAGTTATAAAAGAAGGAAACTGATATGTCAAAGAAACAGATAACAAAAGTAATTTAATATCATACATCAAATGGTTTTTTTTTCTATTCATAACATTATGGTAGTAACTTTAAAACACACACACATAAAACAGCGGCTTATGGGCAGAGATGGCTTATTTTAAAATTGTCCCAAATATATGTGGGTAGAAGTATGTGCATGCAGCACAGTTGCTACCTTGTAGCAGGTGTTCTACAGAGAGGGTAGAAAGACACACAAGTAAATGATATCATCCAGTAGCACCAGGATGGCATACAGGTTGCTCTCTCCAAGCACATAATATGCTAGTGCAAGGGATAACTGTTTTGGGGCCACTTGGCAATAGTGATTATAGCATGATCACATTTGATTTAATATATGGAGAAAGGAGAGCAAGGAAATCCACAGCATTAGCTTTTCAAAAGGAGGACTATGATCAAATGAGGAAAATAGTTAAGAAAAAACAAAAAGGAGCAACTACAAAGGTTAAAAGTTTACATCAAGTATGGGCGTTATTTAAGATACTATCTTGGAAGCCGAAACCAGATGTATTCCACACTTAAGAAAGGTGGAAGGAGGGCCAAGTGACTGCCAGCATTGTTTAAGGGTGAGGTTAGAGATGCTGTTGTAGCCAAAAAAGCATCTTTCAGGAAATGAAAAAAGAGCCAAATGATGAAAAAATAGAAACAACATAAGCACTGACAAGTTAGATGCAAGGCATTGATAAGGCAGGCAAAGAGAGAATTTGAAAAGAGGCTTGC
Source organism: Ichthyophis bannanicus (assembly GCA_033557465.1). Taxonomy (NCBI): domain Eukaryota; kingdom Metazoa; phylum Chordata; class Amphibia; order Gymnophiona; family Ichthyophiidae; genus Ichthyophis; species Ichthyophis bannanicus. Next base: position 2,676,844 of record CM066033.1, on the reverse strand, counting down.
CTTGGAAGCAAAAATGCATAATAAAAACCTTTTCAAATACATTTGTAGCAAAAAAACATGCGAAAAAATCAGTTAGAATATTAGCTGATAGAGGGGCAAAAGGAGTACTAAGGGAGAACAAGGCCAGAGTGGAGAGACTGAATTAATTCTTTGCTTCAGTCTTTATTAAAGAAGATGCAGGGAAGTTACCCGTGCCTGAAATTGTATTTGAAGGTGATGTATCAGAAGAATTGAAACAAATTTTGATAAACCAGGAAGATGTATTGCAACTAATTGCTAAAATAAAGAGTAGCAAATCACCTGGATCAGATGGTATACATTCCAGAATGCTGAAAGAACTCAAATATGAGACTGCAGACCTATTATTAGTAATCTGTGAACTATCATTAAAATCACCTGTAGTGCCTGAAGATTGGAGAAGGGATAGAGAAATGGCAGCATGATCCGAAATATGAGCAGGATGAATTTCTGAGTTAGATACTGTTGAAATCAGAGTCTTAGATACAAGAAAGAAATCAATTCACGACAAGGTGCCATGGAGGTGGAGGGCATGGAGGTGGAGGGAGGTGAAAAAAAGGTATACTCTTGGTCAGTGGGGTGTTGTAGGCACCATATGTCTACTAATCCCTGCATCTTGGATCAATGCTAAGAGTAAGAAAAGCGCTCTGAAGGATTTATTATTTCTAGGGGGGTTTCTATCCAACAGTGGATCTAAAGCAAGATTAAAATCAGCTCCAAATATAATTGGATGTACATTCAAATCACAAACCACTTTTGCTATTGTGTGGAAAAATTCCAGGTCATCTATGTTTGGAGCATAAATATTGATGAAAGACAGCACAGAGAGTCCTATCTTAACAACAGCCTTTACCCATCGGCTTTCCAAATCTGACCGAGTCTGCATCACCACTGGATAAAGTGATTTCCTAATTAGAATAGCTACCCCGTTTCACTTGCGACTAGCCGCTGAGAAAGCTCTTAGAACAAAAGGGTTATAGCTCAGTTTCTGGTATTCTAAAATATTTAAGTGAGTTTCTTGTAAGAATAGAATGTCGGCTTTTTCCTTACGCCTATAGAGTAGTATCTTTTTCCATTTTGTAGGGTTATTCATGCCCTTAACATTCAGCGATACAACCTTAAAGGAACCCATAATGCCATTGTGACAACAGTATTGGGAGACCTTGCAAGACATTTTGATGTGTGTGTGGGGGGGGGGGGGATTAAGACCTTCTTATTTAAATACAAAGATCCTAAGGTCTATGTCCCAAGCTGGTTCAGTCATATTAAAAAGATAAAGTTTATGGCTACTAAAAGACACAAAAGTGCAAGTGTACTGATACTCTTCACGTGTCTTCATATCTACCAATACAGACCAAAGAGATATATAAACAAATAATAGCCAAAAAAACCTTGGGGAGGCATCCAAACCCTTCATCTGCAAGTGTGAACCAATGGTGTGCAAGGTGGGTGCTGGGATCACTGCAGTTGACTTAATATCTCCCCTACATTTTAATAACTCCTCAATGTCGCCTTAAAGTCCCAAGTCTCTGATGATCGTTTTCCCGTGCACTAATGATTACAGCTACTGTTGATTTTGATTCAATGTGAAGATTGCTGCTACATGCTGTGTTAGGGATGAAATATCTTTGAAGCCTCCTTCTTATTTGGCAGATCCTCCATAGGTCCTGTCCAATTCCTTATGGTGTGTCTCACAATAGGGGGGTCATATCCATATAGCTAGGCTTCATCATCCATACATACATTCTATACCCAAGCTAATCAGTATTGTTTGACCACTTGAGCTTAATATCAGCCAAAATTTCAGGGGAAAGGATTATAGGGAATAACTCCCGATTCCTCAGCATGAAAATCATTCACTGGTTATAAGGCCGATACATCTGGGGAATTCAACCAGGTGTCATAGACCCAAAGTCTCACAGGATAAATTCTAAAGAAGATTCCCATGTACCAGAGGACTTATAGCTTGATGAAATCAGCACATTTGGGCCAACTCCTTTTCTTCCAAGAAGGCTTGTAGCACTTTGGGGTCATTAAAGGTCTTAGTCTGATTGTGCGGGGTCACTCTCATGCGAGCAGGATAGATTAGCCCAAAGCAGGCCTGCAACTGTTGAAAATGAGGACGAAGTGTCAAGAGCTTCTTTCTCCTGTCGACTGTAGCTTTAGTGAAGTCTGGAAAAACCAACAACTTATGTCCTTCAAATACTGTTGAAGAATGAGACCGGGCTGTCTCCATTATTTGTGAGACTTGTTGGAATCTAAGGGGCTTGTTTACAAAGCCGCGGTAGCGGTTTCCGATCTGAAACGCTACCGCAGCTTTGTAAACAAGCCCCTAGGTACCCATAGTATAATCGGGCATGGATGTCTGCTTTCAGGAATAGGGTATGTGGGAACTCAAAGGGCTCTCTCAATCTCAAAGGGCATGGCAAATTTGAGTTTCAATAGTTTACGTATCAAAGATAGTAGGAAGGAGCAAATATCTGACCCTTCAGCCCCCTCCGGGACACCTAGAAACCGAATGTTGTTTCTTCTGGATCTATTATTTCCATATTCCATGTCCCGTTGAAGTGCCTAAATTTGCTTAATGTGCTTGTTAACCTGCCGCAATCGTTCTTCATGCGCGGTTAGCAAATTTTCAGCTTTGTCAGACCTCAATGTTAACACAGCCAAACTGCTCTTTAGGGTTGCAATATCCTCTTGCATTGTGGTCAACAACTCACCATTAGATTTCACTAGGTCTTAAACAGCACATATTTCAGTGAGAAGCTCCTGAAGGGCCTCTGGGTATTCCCGAGTAGCCACCATCTTTTGTAGGGACAGATGTTCAGTCTTAGAGCATTTTGCGCTTGAACTTTGTGTTCCTGAGTATTCTAGTCACACTGGTTTGGGTCCAGATATTTCCAGGGATAGTCTATCTGCAACGTCGGAAACGTCAGTCTGAAAAATAACAGCAGAGATACAGGATTCTTTTAATGATCCATCTTGTCCCGTGATTGGCTCCGCCCCCCCCCCCCCCCCATGTTTTAGTGATTTTAATATTAACCATAATCATGCTCTTTCAGTGAAAGTTACTATAGATTCAAACAGAGAATTATTACTATGTATTTATTATTATCATGGAAAAAATAAAGAGGATATGCTGCTAGTTGCCACGTGCCAAAAAACATTTTCCCATGTGCCATCTTGGACACACATGAAATAGTTTCACCATCCCTGCTCTAGAGGAAAAAGCTCAAACTAAATAATAACAGCACTACAAGTCAAGAGAGTTACAAACCTCCCAAGAGCATCAGAAGAGGGGAAAAGAGTATGAAGAGTGTCAGGATGAGTACCAGAAACCACCATCAGAAGGGAAATGTAGTATAAAGAGTGCAAAAAACACCTCAAGATAGTGGAAGAGGGAAAAAGAGCACCGTAATTGGTGCAAACAAACTAAGGCACTTTAAGAGGAATAAAATGGCAAGGAGACCAGCACATCATCCAGGTCAGCTGCAACACCTTAAACATGCCCAGGGGATGAGTACAGCACAGAACGCAGATTGGATAAAAGGCTCTAAATGATGCCAGGAGGACTAGCACAGCAACCTGATCGGCTGCAAGGCCCTAAACATGCAAAGGGGACCAGAATAGCATGCTGATCAGCTGCAAGGTCCTAAACATGCCAATGGGACCAGCATAGCATCCTGATTGGCTGCAAGGCCCTAAAACACCACAGGTTAACCAACACAGTAGCAGAAAAGGTTCAACAAGCCCAGGCTGCAAGAGTAGGATGAATTTAGTTATGCTGTGAGCTCACAAGTTAGGGCCTTGGCTTAGAGGATTTTGGTCACAGCATATGAACTTTAAGTACAGAGAAAGATCCCACCAGAGTAGAAGAAGCATTCATGGACCACTTAGATGAAATGTTGAGGGATTTAAATAACAATCAGAGAATGCACCACGGTGAAGGTCTCAAAATCAGTGCAAGTGGGGCTGCAGCAATGCCAGTGACAGCCTAGAAGAGCTGAGGAATAACATGCAGCAACAAGATAGCCTTTCATTATAAGGGCTTCCAGCTTTATATTGTAACCGAAGACTGATAGACCAAAAGTTCAGTAATGGAAGATGGGGTGACGGATTGCTTTCACATACACCATTATAGCTAGGGCTGATTCGGCTATAAGGAAGACTGGTTGGATATCCCCTTCCTCTGTCAGTACTCGTTCTCATCCCTCCTGAAAGAAATACCATTCTTTGAAGGGTATAATAGTAGCTGTGATCCCCTACTTGGACCTCCAAACAAAAACAATAAAGGAAATTTGAAAAGAACTTTGAAGAGAGAGTTCAAGGCTCATCAACAGTGTTAGGCTGGAAGTGTCCATCCACAATGCTGGATTCAGTTTCTCCTGGTTTCAGGTTGTTAGGAACTGCATGCCATAGCAGATTGCTATATACCTCCTTTGGGAATTCTGCTATGAGCCAAAGGCACCCATGAAGATGCAAAGGAGGAGGAGGAGGAGGAGTTGCCCAGAAAAAACCAAAGCACATTGGGTTGCAGAGTCACAGCTAGAAGGGTGGCAAAAAAACAGACAAGGCATTAAAAGAGGGTGAAAGTCATTCAATCATGAGCCTAATGCATCCTCAAAGGTGCAAAGTAGGAGGAGGATGAAGGGTGGCCCCCAAAAAGCCAAAGCACAGTGGTTGCAGAGGGACGCAACTAGAACATAAGAAATGCCATACTGGGTCATACCAAGGTCCATGAAGCCCAGTACCCTGTTTCCAACAGTGGCCAATCAAGATCGCAAGAACATGGCAGGATCCCAAAGGGTGGGATGAACCACCCAAAGCAGCAAGGAAAAGGTGAAGGGAAGCAATAAGTCAAGCCATGAGAGCAGTGCTAACCAGGGCGGAATTCAACTCCTTATGAGGCCCTAGGCAAACGTTTCCAATGTTCCCCACCATCCATATCTCCCCCTTCTGCAGCCCCCTGCATTTGCAGTCCCCATCTTCCTGCTGCTGCTACAGACCCTCTCTGGAACATGCATCAGCAACAATTCATTAAAAGAAATTAAATTGGCTATTTTTTAAGAAGAGGTCCTACCTGTTTAATTTATATGCAGAACAAATCATCAGAGAAGCAGGATTGTATAAAGGCAACAGAGGTGTGAAGATTGGTGGAAGACTCATCAACAACCTTCGCTATGCTGATGATACCACATTACTGGCTGAAAGTGAAAATGATATGAAACATTTGCTTCTCACAATCAAAGAACATAGTCTCAAAATGGGCCTGCACCTTAATGTAAAGAAGACAAAGATCATGACAACTGGCATAATCAACTGGTTCATCGTTGAAGGAGAAGAAATTGAAATCGTGAACAACTTTAACCTACTTGGATCAACTATCAATAAAGAAGCAACAAGCAGTCAAGAAATCAGACAATGCATTGCTTTTGGCAGAATGGCTATGAAAGACCTAGATAAGATTCTCAAGAGCAGAGATGTCTCTCTCCATACAAAGATTCGACTTGTTCAAGCCATGGTATTTTCAATAACATCATATGGATGTGAAAGCTGGACAGTGAAAAAGACAGACAGGAAGAAAATTGATGCCTTTGAATTATGGTGCTGGCAGCGAATACTGTGTATACCAAGGACTGCCCGAAGAACAAACCAATCGGTACTAGAAGATATCAAACCTAAGCTTTCTTTAGAAGCTCAGATGACAAAACTTTGACTTTCATACTTTGGATACATCATGCGAAGAGAGGGATCATTAGAGAAAGGCATCATGCTTGGCAAGATAGAAGGTCAACGCAAAAGAGGAAGACCAGCAATGAGATGGATTGATACAATAACAGCAGCTACGGGTACCAGTCTGTCAACAATGAGCCGTCTGACTCAAGACCGAACACAATTTAGGATAGCTATCCAGAGTGCCATGAGTTGACTCCGACTCAACGGCACTCAACAACAACTAGTTTTAAATTACTGGTATCAACATTTAAGGTCATGAAAATAGAGAACCTCTGTATTTAAAGAATAGACTACAGGATTAAGTTCCAAAAAAAGACAATTGCACTCCTCCCAAGGCTCTTTTTCGGCATTGTATTATTTTGCAGTGGATTGTTTCTCTGGTATTAGTGTGCTGTTCAGCTTTTTAGAAATCCCTCATATCACATTTATTGAAAAATTAATATGGAGATCCAAGGCCAGTGAAGTGGCATTTTAGAATGACCATTTAGGTGTCTTCTGGATTATTCAAGTCAAACAACTGAAACTCCATGGGAAAGGCAGCAGAAAAGGTAATGCAATGCAATGTGTGCCTTTGAGTCAGTCCTGACTCCTGGTGACCCAGAAGCTCCTGGGCTTTCTTGGTGGTATCACTGGAAGTAGATTGCCAGGCCTTTCTTCCAAGGCAATGGAGGGTTAAGTGACTTGCCCAAGGCCACAAGGAGTGCTAGTGGGAATTGAACTATGGTTGCTTGGTTACCAAGCCAGTGCTCTAACCTCCACTCCCAGCAGAAAAGGTAGGCATGTGTAAATGCATATTTTTTTTTAATTTATGAATTTCTAAAAAATGCATCCAGGTAATAACACTTGTACAGAAAAGATGGATGCTTACTATATTACAATCAGGAAAATGAAACAAAATACCATGAAATAAAGAGCACCATCTCTCCAGCCCTCAATGTTGGTAAAACTCAGAAAACAAATTGTAAAGGAAATCAAGTCACAATCTAGAAAAGCAAAGCAATGCAGTCTTCATTATCCATTTTACGGAGTTAGAACAGGAGAAATGACTGTATGAGTTTTCACAAAAGCAAAAGTAACTGGGCTGGCTCAAAGAACACATGGAGTTTGATCCCCAAAGGGGCACGTCCAGGCTGTCTGGACAGCCAAACACGGGATAGGACAGATTGTACCCAATTCTACATCATGGGAGCAAGATGCTCCCGTGGATGCAGGATCAAGCACTGAGATGGCCCAGTGATGCCCCTATCCCACAGCTCAGGACATCTCACAACAACCAGTCCAGCCCACCCCATGCTCTTGCTTGTGTACCGGTGCCACGTTGTCCTGTTGCCATGGCACCCGGAAGCCCAGCAGGAGCGCCAACAGCCCACCACTGCCAGAATGCAGCTTTCCCTGCCCCCGACCCTCTGCAGGGTCTGCCAGGGTGGGGCCTCACATTCTGCAGATGCTGTGCTGCCGGAGAGCTGAGGGGCCGGTCTGCCACCATCACTGCTGCTTATTCCACCTCCGAGGTGGAATAAGCAGCACGGTCATCTTCCGGATGTATAGGACCGTAACCTGAATTGGCCCTGTACATCTGGATGCCTGGTCCATCCTTGCTCTGCCCACTCTCCACTCCCATGATGTCCCTGTCCAGATCACCCCACAATGCGGCTGTATGTATGTGGGAAGATTGCGTGCCGGAATATGGGCCAGATGGATAGTGGGCCACATGTCCCACTGGGATGTACAACCCTGCTATTTGCATCTCTGGATCTGGTCCATAGGTAACAGATTGATATTTAACAACACATTTGCACAGAGATTTAAAAGAAAAGAATGCACCCAAAAACTCCTTCCTCTTTTTTTGAGTATCACAGGGAAGATCTGAATAACTGCCCATGAAGGGATGCAGCCGGTTTTAAAAATATATTCTCTAAAAACAATCTCAGTCTACAGATAAAATAAAAGAAACCAGAAAAAGTATCAAATTCAGTATCAACTGAATTGGTTCCTTCCAAGAAATCTGTCACATTCAAATGGCTAGACTCCAGCAAAACCAGAGCAGCTTCCTTGGGAGACTCAGGAGAGCATCCCTTAGCCACAGGAATAAAATATTCCTTTGCAAGAGGGATCATAACTTCCTGAGAGATTTTCAACACTTCATCCATATAATTTTTAAACATTTCTTTGGGGGATAAGACTCACGATTTAGGAAAGTTCAAAACTCTAATATTCGCTGCCCTAGAAAACTTTCCCAGTCGCTCAATAAAGCCTCACTCTGTGGAGTGTATGGCCTAAAGTGGTCTTATGGACAGATATTCCCATCTTCACAGTGGATCTTTGCAGTTCCTTCAATGTTTCCTTGGTGTCTTTGTAGCATCTCTGATTAATGCCCTCCTTACCCGATCTGTGAGTTTTGGTGGGTGGCCTTCTCTTGTCAGGTCTGTAGTTGTGCCATATGTTTTCTATTTTGTTATAATGGATTTAATGGTGCTCCATGGGATATTCAAAATTTGGGATATTTTTTTATAACCCAACCCTGATCTATACTTCTCCACAACTTTGTCTCTGACATGCTTGGAGTGTTCCTTAGTCTTCATGTTGCTTGCTTAGTGGTGTTGCAGAATCAGGGACCTTTCAGGACAGGTATATTTATACAGGTATCATGTGACATTGATTGCACACAGATGGACCCTAATCAACTAATTATGTGACTTCTGAGGTTAATTGGTTGGACCAGATCTTATTTAGTGGTTTCATAGCAAAAGGGATGAATACATATGCACTCACAACTTTTCAGTTTTTACTTGTTTTATATATACAAGGTATTTTATTGTCATTTCACTTCACCAATTTGGACTATATTGTTAGGTCCATTACCTAACATCTGAATGAACCTCCATTTTCATTCCAGGTTGTATGTAATGCAACAATACAGGACAAAAACCAAGATGGCTGTATCTGCTTCTGACACTGTTGATCACCACCTTCTTCTCAATGCCCTGTTCTTATAGAAACATATAAAAATGATGACAGAAAAAGACCACATGGCTTATCTAGTCTGTCCTTCCATATCAGCAACTACAACAGTCCCTTTTTTTTCCTTTAGAGATCCTCTGTGTTTGTCCCATGCTTTTTTTAATTCAGATACCGTCCTCATCTCTACCACCTCCACTGGGCAACTATTCCACTGATCCACCACTCTTTCTGTAAAGAAATATTTCTGCATATCACTCCTGAATCAATCCCCTTTCACCTTCATTCCATATCCCCTCATGGCAGAACTTGCTTTCAATCAAAAGAGGCTCTCCCCCTGTGTATTTATGCCACAAAGGAATTTAAACGTCTCAATTATATCATCTCTATTCCGCCTTTCCTCTAAGGTGTACATATTAAGATCCTTAAGTCTGTCCTCATATGCTCTATAATAAAGACCACTAACCATTTTAGTAGCCACTCTCTGTACTGACTCCATCCTGTTTATATCCTTTTGAAGGTGCGGTCTCCAGAATTGCACACAATACCCCAAATGAGGTCGCACCAAAGACTTATACAGAGGCACTATCACCTCCTTTTTTCTGCTAGCCGTTCCTCTCCCTATACACCCAAGCATCCTTCTAGCTTTTGCTGTCACTTTGTCTATCTGTTTAGCTACTTTACGATCACCAGACACAACCACACTGAGGTCCCACTCTTCTTTAGTGGACAAAAGTACTTCACCCCCAATACTATATTGCTCCCTTGGATTGCTGCAGCCCAAATGCATGACCTTGCATTTTTTAACATTAAATCCCAGCTGCCAAATTCTAGACCATTCTTCAAGCTTAGCTAGATCCCTCCTCATGTTATCTCCACCCTTCTGGGTGTCTATTGCAGATTTTGGTATCATCTGCAAAGAAGCAAACCTTACCCAACTTCCGCTATATCACTAACAAAGATTTTAAAAAGAATCAGACCAAGAACAGATCCCTGGGGCACACCACTGGTAACTTCCTTCTTCTCAGAATGAGCTCCATTTACATGTATCCTTTGTCACCTCCCACTCAACCAATTTCTAACCCAAGCAGTAACTTTAGTGTCCATCCCTAGAGTGCTTAGTTTGTTTATAAGTCGCCTGTAAGGAACAATGTCAAAGGCTTTACTGAAATCTAAATACACCACATCTAGGGCTCTCCCTAGGTCCAACTCCCTGGTAACCAAGTCAAAGAAATCAGTCAGATTTGTCTGACAAGACCTGCCTCTGGTGAATCCATGCTGTCTCGGATCCTGTAATCCGCTGGACTCCAGAAACCTCACTATTTTCTCTTTCAGCAGTGTTTCCAATAATTTACTCACCACTGAAGTTAAATTAAGTGGCCTGTAGTTTTCAACCACATCCTTCTTTCCACTTTTGTATAAAGGGACCACATGAGACTCTCTCCAGTCCTTTGGCACCACTCCTGACTCCAATGAGGCATTGAAAAAGTCAGTCAGTGGAGCTGCTAGAACATCCCCAAGTTCCCTCAGTATTCTAGGGTGTATCCCATCCGGTCCCATCGCTTTGTCTACTTGCTTGGCTTTAGGAGCTGTGTTATCTCTTGGTTTTCTTTTTCTCTCCCATCACACTTTTAGTGCATGTTCTGGTAGATCTTCCTCCACTGCTATCCCCCTTTCAGTTAGTGTACTTCAGGGATCTGTCTTGGGACCTCTTCTTTTATCTATCCTCATTCCCTTGGTATCTTGATCTCCTCCCATGTTTTCAGTACCATCTTTATGCTGATAACTCTTATATTTACCTCTCTGCATCTGAAATTTCTCCAGGAATCCAGACCCGTTTTCTCAGTTTGTTTGTCTGATGTTGCTACATGGATGTCCCATCACAATCTGAAACTGAACATAGCCAAGCTAGAGCTCAATATCTTCCCTCCTAAACCCACTTCCCTTCCCCCTTCTTCCTTTCAATTTATTTGTGGCTAGGACTATTATCCTTCCTGTTTCCTTGACTCATAACTTTAAGGGACTGACAGGTGACAGGTGATGATAAACAGAACTCACTTGGATGAAAGGAAGGTGATTAGCAGTGTGCCCCAGGGTTCTGTCCTGGGACCAGTACTGTTCAATATATTTGTGAGTGATATTGCTGAAGGACTGAATGGAAAAGTCTGTCTTTTTGCAGATGACATGAAAATTTGCTACACAGTGGACTTCCTTGAGGGAGTGGAGAATATGAGAAAAGATTTGCAAATGGTCTAATGCTTGGCAGTTAAGATTTAATGTGAAGAAGTGCAATGTCATGCACTTGGAAAGCAGAAATCCAAGGGAATTGTATGTGATAGGGAGTGAGAGTTTGGTGTGCATGGATCAGGAGAAGGACCTCCAGAGTGATTGTTTCTGAGGATCTCAAGGTGGTGAAACAGTGTGACAAGGCAGGGGCAAAAGCCAGAAAGATGTTGGGCTGCATACAGAGTGGAATTACAAGCAGAAAGGAAGAGGTGCTAGTGGCATTGTAAAAGTCGCTGGTCACGCCTCACTTGGAATAATGTGTTCAGTTTTGGAAACCATATCTCACAAAGGATATAAAGAGACTGGAAATGGTTCAAAGGAAGGTGACCAAAATGATTTGGAGCCTGCATCAGAAGATTTATGAGAAGAGACTTGAAGACTTAAATATGTACACTCTGGAGGAGAGGAGGGACAGGGGAGATATGATTCAGACCTTTAAAATACTTAAGAGTATTAATGAACAAACAAACCTCTTCTAAAGATGAGGAATCTGTAAAACTAGAGGGCATAACATTAAGCTGAAAGGGGTAAAATGAAAGGCAATGTCAGGAAAAGCATAGTTACTCACCTGTAACAGGTGATCTCCGGGAACAGCAGGAATTTAGTCCTCACATATGGGTATCGTCGGTACTGATGGAACCTGCGTGGGAACGCTCCCCAGCGTCCAATTAGAAAGCTTTTGGGAGCATCCCACAGCACCTGCGTGCTGCCTTCCTGCCTTTCCCAACTGCCTCTCTCCAGCTAAGTTTTAAAGCTGAGACAAAGAGAGAGAGAGAGAGAGGGAAAGGGAAAGAGATAGATAGAGAGATACAACTCCGAGGGGAGGTGGGTGGGTTGTGAGGACTAAATTCCTGCTGTTCCCGGAGATCACCTGTTACAGGTGAGTAACTATGCTATCTCCAGGAACAAGCAGGAATGTAGTCATCACATATGGGGACTCCCTAGCTTTAGATGCCAGGGAGAGACCCCAGAAGTTGTGCATCCCTGAGAAGGGCTCCACTTCCCCCCATGGATCTCTTGCATCCTACCAGGGATGGTGAGTAGGAGTTGATTAGGTATGGAACAGGTGTTGGAGAACAGCCTGACCAAACAAGGCATCCCGGCGGGAGTCCTTGTCCAAGCAGTAATGGGCTGTGAAGGTATGAACCGAGGCCCAGGTAGCTGTCCGACAGATGTCGTCGATAGTCACAGAGTGCAGATGAGCAATTGAAGCTGCCATGGCTCTCACATCATAAGCTGTGACATGGCCCTCCAGAGGAAGATTCTTACTCTGATAGGCAAAGGATATACACTGAGCAATCCAGTTAGATAGTGCTCTCTTGGAGACTGGAAGTCCCAAGTGAGAAGGATCAAAAGCAACAAAGAGTTGAGAGGACTTTCTATGTTGCTGTGTTCTTTGTAAGTAAAAGGCTAAAGCTCTTTTACAGTCCAAAGTATGAAGGTTCCTTTCTGCATTCGAAGCATGAGGCCTTGGAAAGAACACAGGTAGGTAGACCGCTTGGTTTAGATGAAAAGGTGAGACCACCTTTGGCATAAAGTGTGGATGACTCCTAAGGACTACCTTGTCATGATGGAACCTTGTATAAGGTGGATCAGCTACTAATGCTTGAAACTCACTAATGCGACATGCTGATGTGATTGCAATGAGAAAGATAACCTTCCAAGAAAGGAATTTCAATGAGGTAGTAGCTAAGGATTCAAAAGGTGGCTTCATGAGCTGACCAAGAACCAGGTTTAAGTCCCATGCCACCAGTGGTGGCCTAATGGGAGGCTTAGTTAGAAGAAGGCCTCTCATAAATCTTGCTATAAGAGGATGGGAGGAAATAGACTGTCCATTTAGAGGCTTGAAAGAAGCTGCAATAGCACTCAAATGGACTCTTACTGAGTTAGTTTTAAGTCCTGCATTGGATAAATGAAGGAGATACTCCAGTAATGATTCCAGAGGTATCGCAAGGGGGTTGAGACCCTTTTGCGAACACCATATGGTAAACCTCTTCCACTTGAAAGCATAAGAGTGTCTTGTGGAAGGCTTCCTGGAAGCATAAAGGATATCCTTTATTTGCTGAGGGAGGTTAAGATCATGGAGATCTAGGCCTTCAGCAACCAAGCCCTGATATGCAGAGACTGGGGATTGGGATGCCATAACATTCCGTCCTCCTGAGATAGGAGATCTGGAGCAGATCCTAACTCTAGTGAGGGAGATTGAGAGAAATGTAGAAGCAGAGGGTACCACACTTGCCGTGGCCAATGTGGAGCTATGAGAATCATATGACCTCTGTCTCTCTGAAGCTTGAACAGGGTTTTGGGAATTAGGGGAATGGGTGGAAAGGCATACAGGAAGTCTTGACCCCAGTAAAGGAGGAAAGCATCCCTGGCCTGAGCCCCCTGAGCTGGGTTTCTGGAACAGAACCGGGGAAATTTGGCATTCCACGGACTTGCAAAGAGGTCTATGTCTGGGGTTTGCTAAATTTGAAAAATCTTGGCTACCTGGTCTGCATGTAGAGACCACTCGTGTGGAAGCAGAACTCGACTGAGTCTATCTGCCCAAGAGTTTTGAATGCCTGGAAGATACACTGCCAGGAGATGAATCTGATGCTCTCTGGCGAGGGCCCATAGTCGCAAAGCTTCGTTGCAAAGCGACAGAGAGCCTGTTCCCCCCTGCTTGTTCACGTGGAACATGGCTACTTGATTGTCTGTATGAATGAGGACTGTCTTGTAGCTGAGCAGGGTGTGGATGGGCTGGCCATGCTTCCTCCTTATCTGTTGCCTCTCTCTCCTGCAAGCCAGAGCACACAGGAATCACCCCTGTCTGGCAGTCATGGGTACCACCCCTGAGGTAGCAACCAGCACAACACCAGCATCACTACTACCCACCATCAGCATCACCATACCCAGCTGCAACAGCACAATCCACCATAAGGAAAGGCACAGGGAGGCCACCAGAAAGAGAAATACACAAACACGGGCTCATGGACACATCCACAAAAACACACAAACACTGCCACAGGGACATAGCCACAAACAGAAACACAAATACCCCTGTTACTATTTTGCTGAATTGCTGCCATATCAAAATATAATTCGCTGTAAAAAAAAACCAAAAAATCCTACCCCCCCCCAAAAAAAAACACCCACACACTAGCACAGGAAAACTACCACAAACAAACACACAGAAAAACTAACAAAAAGGCACACCCACAAATACACAAATATATACAGACTTTGAGAGGGAGTTTTGGAGTAAGGGAAGGGATGGGGGGGGGGGGAGATTGTAGAGAGAGGAGTTAAAGGACAAGAACACTCTGAAGGAGAAGACGGCAGAGAGACAGAGGTTCAGAAGAGAGCAGAGAATAGGAAAAAGACTGCAGAGGGTTAAAGGAGGATAAATTAGGGCAGAAAAGATGATACTTTTGAAGGGAATAAGGCTGTGTACCCACTGATATGGCAAACAGCAGCACCAAGCTCCAACCTACTTCCTCCCATTCTGGTCAGAATATACAGCAAGTGTAAATTTGTTATTGACTTTTTATGATATGCACGTGTACAGTGCTTACAGAATATATTATACGTTCGTACTTTTTAGGCAACCCTGACCAAGCCCATTCTCAATTCCAAGCACACTCTTTTTGATAGTGCATACTTTTAGGTGCTATTGCCTATATGGCCTAGTGGTTAGGACAAGGTACTTCAGGCCAGAGGGCTGGGGGTTCAAGTCCCACCTGGGGACAGCAATCTCAGGCCGGAGGGATTTCTAGTCCTATAGGCACTCCTTGTGGTCTTGGGCAAGCCACTTAACCCTCCATTGCCCATGTTCCCTGTACATATTAGCGTATGTGTGTCATATCCCCTCGTGTTAAATGTATCTCCCAATTGACCGCTTTGACCCGGTGAAAAGCGGGATATAAATACAGCTAAATAAATATATACATTTTACTACACTATCCCATATTAAACTCTGTTAGCACTATTTAGCAAATATACCCCTTAATAATTAGAAAAACTCTTTAATAACAAAACGAACAATTACAAACATTCAAAATGTCTATAAGCAAATAAGTCTATCACACCACAGGTGGATTAACAAAGTTCCAGTGCAATTAACAGTCCATTCGATAGCTCCACATGTTGCAACACCACTTATAGTGAGACAGCCTGGAAGTCAAAATAAACTTTCAGCAATACAAAGCAAACAAAAAGAGCACAAATGAAACTTTTAAAAAACTCAAAAAAGAAAGGAAATAGAGAAAATAAGAAAAACTGCAGAAACCAAAGTTGAAAAAAAGGGGCAAAAAGGGCAGAATGCGGGAGAAAATCTACCATTTGATCCTCAAAGGTTTGTGTAACAAAAGACCACAAAATGTATCTCTCATCTCAAGGAACACCAAAATGTATCTCTCATCTCAAGGAACACCAACTTCACTCCTCCTAGTTGTATTAATGTAAAGGATGCCCAGCTCCAAGTGAAACCTGCAATACGTTACCTTGGAGTAACACTGGACCAAAACCTTGACATGAAGAGTCACATAGCCAACACAGTCAAGGCAATCTACTTTAAAATTAGATCCCTCAGACACCTACGCACACTACTTGAACCAGATGATTTCCGTACCATTTATCAAGCCCTTATACTTCCCCATTTCGACTTTGCAAACTCTATTCTACAGGGGCTCCCCCGGTCCACCCTGAACCCCCTGCAACTGGCCATGAATAGTGCAGCGAGGGTACTCCTCGGGGCATCTAGGAGAGACCACGTGACACCACTCCTAAAACAGCTACACTGGCTTCCCATTCAAGCAAGGATCAGTTTCAAGACTGTACTGCTAACATTTAAAGCGACCAAGGGGCTCACCTCTTCTTCTCTCTCCAACCTCATACTACCACTTGCACCAAACAGGCCAAGAAGAACAGCAGAAATGAACACACTAGCTATCCCAAACGACACCACAAGATGTGCCAGATCAACAGCCAACAGAGCATTCCGACTCTGTGCCCCCACTTTATGGAACACCTTACCAGCACAAATCAGATCAGTACCAAATTTGAGTCAGTTCAGAAAGTCACTGAAACATTTCCTCTTCCTTAAATATCTCAATGACAGCTCTGAACATAACCTCCAGGTGAATAGCAGGAGTGGCCAAACAGACAGACCATCGCAACAGGCCAACTACACAATGTAAATACAAACAGTTCCATATACTATTGCACCACCTTTGTATATAGTTAACCATGATATCTCTTGTCAGATAACACACCTTTGTATATAGTTTCCCCTATTTCCCAAGTTTATATCTCCTGTTAAATGTAATTGACCAGACATATGTAAATTGTCGGATGTTTTTGTTCAATGTAAACCGCGCTGATGTCTAATAGTGCGGTATAAAAGAATTGTTAATAAATAAATAAATAAATAAATAAATAATCCCAGTGTGTAAAAAAGAAGGAAAATTCAAATTCACTATTACCATAAGGGCACAAAGCCACACTTAGGGGGATGTTTATTAAGCTGCGCTATTAGAATGGCAGATAGCACAGGCTATCTGCCACGTTAATAGATAATGCATGCAAAATGCCAATGATGCAGTGATTTTCTGCACTATCTGCAGAAAGCACGTTATTTGCATGAGTGGGCGGGATTAGGGTGGAGGTTGAGCATGTCTGCAACGCACGATTGCCACAGGCCTCAACTGCACATGCCGTTGGATTTACAAAAAGTGCAAGTGCAACTAATGCTACTTCAATGGGTGGCATTAGCTGCATCCAGGCTGCTATTGGAACATACTTTCTGCATTTTTGCTGTGTTATCTGCTGGGACAATGCTGTTCAAGCTATGCATTATCTGCACTTTTTGCTGCCTTAGCTGCAAAAGCCTAATGTGCTTTAATAAACAGACCCTTTATTAGTGCTCACAGGCTACTATAGGGGGTCTTTTACTAAAGGGTGCTGGCTGGCAGCACGTATTTTGACGTGCGCTGAAGGCACGTTGGGATATGGATGGTCAGCTAGTACTGGGCCATGACAGTGTGGGACAGTTCCTGCACTAACTGTGCAACCTGTGTTAGGGTCATGAGTGGGCAGGTTGAGGTGCAGAGTGATCGTGGTGAGCTCAACACAGTTAGTGCCAGATTCACCCCATGCTAACGATGTCCCATGTGATTAGAGCAGGTTCATCTAATGCCACCTCAATAGGTGGTATGAAGTGTACCCACGCTAATGTGGATTGCTTTAGGGGAAAGTATTCTAATGCGCCATAATTTGGGCACTTTTGGCATGTTAGGTACAATACCCTAGTGCCCTTAGTAAAAGGGACCCCAAGTGTCTTATATGCTGGATAAAAATACCAAATGTGAAATGAACCCAGACTTCATAAAATGCAGAACTCAAATGCAACTGCTGAAGCAGAGAACAAGCTATACCAATTTGCCAGTTATGAAAATTAATAAGTAAATGAATAAATACATTCATCATCATGCAAGCTATATGGTGCCAGCTTTCAAAAAATATCCCATCATATTGCTTCTTTAAAAACTATACTAAGGACTCTTTTACTAAATACTGCTAACAATTAATGTGTGTAACCGTGGATCCATACCAGGCGCTCGCCATCCTCCCCACCCCCACAGGTCACCCCCCCTCCCCCCCATACATTACCCACACAATTACACAGACACAATTGCTTGGAAAGAACACCAGGTCGCAGCTTTATTGCCCATAACAATTAACATTTTAAACATCCAACAATAACTTAACCATGAATTTCCCCCCCCCCCACCCCCGGCAGAGCGACACGTCACCCGCCATACTATTAGCAAGGCGACGTCGGTTCCGCCCCTGGTCCGGTCAACCACCGGTCCAGCTCGAACCACCCCTGCTCAACTTCGCCATATCACTAGCAAAAGTAAGCTCAGGGTTCTCCGGGTAGTGGGCACCCTGCCCCCGCCCCAAGTAGCTTATGTCTCCGGACCCCGGAAACCTCCAGGATCCCGCCACCCCCATCCCCCCCAGCTGCGACACCCCCAAAATCCCCCAAACCAACCCTCAACCTTAAGGGTGGGAGGGCGGGACGCTGCCGGCTCCCGGCACACGGACCATGTGCTCTGCGCGCACCCGCGTCGCTGAAGCACATGGCCCGTCCAGTCCTCCGATTGGATGCTGGCTCACTCGTGAAGCCAGCATCCAATCCTTTTGAATGATGCTCTCTTCTCCCCCCCCCACCGCGCGACCGATGGGCCCGCGCCCGGCTGGAACCGCCGGTTACCGGCGTCCGCCGTGACGCTGCCCGCGGCCTTCTCATAACCGGGGATCCATACCAGGCGCTCGCCATCCTCCCCACCCCCACAGGTCACCCCCCCTCCCCCCCATACATTACCCACACAATTACACAGACACAATTGCTTGGAAAGAACACCAGGTCGCAGCTTTATTGCCCATAACAATTAACATTTTAAACATCCAACAATAACTTAACCATGAATTCCCCCCCCCCCACCCCTGGCAGAGCGACACGTCACCCGCCATACTATTAGCAAGGCGACGTCGCTTCCGCCCCTGGTCCGGTCAACCACCGGTCCAGCTCGAACCACCCCTGCTCAGCTTCGCCATATCACTAGCAAAAGTAAGCTCAGGGTTCTCCGGGTCGTGGGCACCCTGCCCCCGCCCCAAGTAGCTTATGTCTCCGGACCCCGGAAACCTCCGGGATCCCGCCACCGGCATAGACACAACTCTGTGGCTTTGCCGCCCCATTACCCGGGCAAAAGCTGCGACCTGCCCAACACCCTCTCCAATGCCTCCTGCCAGTCATTGAGAAGAAGGTCAAGCCCAACCGGGGACAAATGAACCCCATCCGACCTGTACAACCTCGTACAGGCCACATCAACCCAATCATGCTGCACATGGGACCCCCCATGCTCAACCACCCACCTCCCAACCTGCCGGTTGATCTTAGCCAACCCCCGAGACCAGCGCCGCTGCCCCGCGCACACCGGTCGGGGGATGACATCGGACCAAAGCAACACCACCCCAGAAAACATTAACAGAATGCGAGAAAAATCCCACTTGGCAGCGTTAATCAACTGCTTACAAGTCCAGGAAGTCAGATCATTACCCCCCAAATGCAAAAGAAGGAATCCGGGCTGTGTGCGAAGACGCGCATGATGACGAAGCAAGGGCATTAGCTGCGGCCACCTCAGTCTTCTTTCGCCCAGCCATGAAAGCGTCATCCCAGCAGGCTCCAACCCCAGGTTCAGCCCAAGAGGCTTTTCCGCAGCACGTCTGCCAGCCCAGAAGACAAAGGAATGCCCCAGCATCCAACAGCTCCGCACCATTCTGCCCCGTTCTGCAAGGAAAACACAGTGTTAATGATCTGCCCCTGGAATGCCCACATATCACAACCTCACATAAGTTTGAAAAGCCCTGGACCGCCACCCGTCGATCGCCTGTATTTGCGCCGGCGACAAGCCAACCCCGGCCGCACTGGTGGCCGCCCCAATGCAGAAAGAATGCGCCGAAAACTGTCGGGTATCCACACCCATATGCCGCAGCCCCAATCTCAAAACCGCAGTCACCTGGTAACGAGTGACCAGGCGAGTATCGGCATGAACAAAAAACCCACCCGCCGCTCGAGGACGGCCCTCCATATATGATCGAGTCGCCGCCACCGGGCAGGTAACCCCACCGATCGCTCGCAACACCACCCACCGACCCCGACCGTGCGGATCGGTCTTGGACTGCTGCAAAAACACCCGCAGGGAATCCCGAGCCAAGTGCACCTGATGTGTCTGCAGACACCTACACCCCCCCCTGCTTCTTGAATCAGCCACCAACTCACCCACCCGAAAGGCACCAAAAAAGGCCAGACAGAAGATCACCTGGAAAAGGGTGACCTCGTAGGCCGAAGCAGCCACCGCTGGCAACGCAGCGCAAACCCCAGCCAGCAAGTCATGCGTGAGAGGGCGACGCGCATCCGGAAACGGGGGATGAACACGTCGCCAACCCTGCATCAACTGCCGCACCAATGAACCCCCCCCCCACCGGGGACCATCCGAGCACTCTAGTGAAAAAAGAAAAACCCGCCAGGTGCTGCCGAACAGCCGACCGGGAGATGCCCAGGCGCTTGGCACTGAGAACATAGCCCCCCAATAAGGAATCTGGTACCACCCCCCCCCCCCCACCACCCAAGCCCCTGTAGGAATGCCACCACTCGCCGGCAGCCCCGACAATAAGCAGTCCACGTGCCGCCCGCCAGAGAACACCGCAGCAGCTCCGTCATCTCCACCTCCCACTGCTCCATAAGCTCCATGGGACCTCCGCTCCCACCGGATCCACCTCCGGGGCCAACAGCCGGAAACGCTGTAATTGCAAACGAGACAAAGCGTCAGCAATACCGTTCCTATGTCCCGGAATGTGCCGAGCCCGCAAGGTCAGATTCAAACGTAAACAGGCGAAGACCACCTGCCGCATCAAAGCCGCCACATCCGCACAACGAGGTGAATAATTATTGATCACACTCACGACTGCTGCATTATCACACCACCACACAACCTTCTTGTTACGCAACCGATCGGGCCACAATGCCAACGTCACCAAGATAGGGAACAGCTCAAGGAAGGTAATGTTAGTTAGAAGCCCCGCTTCCCCCCAGGCTGCCAGCCATGGGCTCGCGCACCAAGATCCCTGGAAGTAAATCCCTAAGCCTACACCCCCTGCAGCGTCAGTGTACAACTGCAAGTCCTCACTCGAACAGTCCTCCTCCACCAGCACCGCCGATCCATTAAAGTCTTGCAAAAAGGCATCCCACACTGCTAAGTCCTCACGCAGACACTTGGAAATCCGAATACGATGATGCGGTTTGGACACACCACACGTAGCCATCGCCAACCGCCGGAGAAATACACGACCCATAGGAATCACTCTGCATGCAAAGTTCAGGGACCCCAGCAGAGCCTGCATTTCCCTCAGGGTATACTTTGCCGAGACTAGCGCAGTGGCCACTAGCACCCGCAACTTCCGCACCTTGTCCGTGGGCAAACGTGCTACCATAGCAGTGGAGTCCAACTCAATGCCCAAAAAAATGAGGGTCGTGGCCAGACCTTCCATCTTCTGCTCTGCCAACGGGACCCCCAACGCGCCTGCCACAGACACAAAACCATCCAACAACTGTCGACACTGCGAAGTGTGGGCTGCACCCACAAAGAAAAAATCGTCCAAATAATGAACCAGATCAGCACAACCCACCTGTGTCTCAACAGCCCAGTGCAGAAAAGTGCTAAAAGTCTCAAAGTAAGCACACGACACTGCACAACCCATGGGCATGCATTTGTCGAAATAATACTCGCCGGAGACCCTAAAACCCAGCAACGGAAAGGAAGAGGGGTGTACCGGAAGCAAACGAAATGCGGACTCGATGTCCACCTTCGCCATCAGCGAGCCATACCCGGCCCGCCGAACCAAACGCACTGCCTTATCGAATGAAGCATACCGGACTGTGCAGCACTCTCTCGGAATATGAGCATTGACCGACGAACCCTCAGGGTAAGACAAATTATGAATTAAACGGAACTTGCCAGGCTCCTTCTTGGGAATCACCCCCAAAGGAGAAACCACAAATTCCTTAAAAGGGGGGTCAGCAAAGGGGCCCGCTATCCGACCCAACTGCAATTCCCCAGCTAACTTCTCGCGAACTACTGCCGCAAAACGCCGCACCGAAGGGGCGTTCCGCGCAGCAAAAGAAACCACCTGACCCTTAACCGGAATAACAAAACCCTGCGAAAACCCCGTGAGAAGCACCCCTCTGTCCCGCACCCGGGGGTAAGACAGCAACCAGTCCCGCAATACCTCGAGCCGAATAGGGGATGGGGCCAATGCAAAAGTCGCCCTATCACTTAGACGAGGGCAAGGGGCCTTTTCGTACACATTTCGTTGCGGCATGCCCTCCCCCGCAGACGGAACATGCATGCCGGAACTTACAATCCGGGAACGGGCAAGACGACTTGTTAAACCTCCAGCACACGTCGACCCCTGCCCCCCCAGCTGGCTTGCCAAGGCTCCGCCCCCCCGAAAGGGCCGGTTCACTACAGGAATGGCCACCCCCCCAACCTTCCCGCCACTTCCCCCAACACCCACCGCACTTGACCTAACGGACATTTGGGTGAGCCACAAATTGATATCCTGCGAACCCCAAGATAACAACTTGTTCTCCTCCATCTTATCCCGGAACTTCTCATCATAATTGAGCCATGACCACCCTTCATGGACCTGAGAAGCCTCCAGAATCGAATCAGCATAGGACAAAAGCATCCCAGACTGCTCCGGCCAATGACGTCCCCAAACACTCGCCAGGCGCAAGAAAGCCCACACCCAATTGACCACTGTCCTTGCCACCTTCCGAACCCTACCAGCCTTTTCATCCTCCTTACGCTTCTTCCTGCTTTCCCCGGATCGCTTACGACCCTCCAGCAGCCGAAAAATATCAATATACCGTCTCTTCCGAATCCTCCTCCTCAATTTCCTCGGAACGCCCTCCCACAATTCCGACAAAACCGTCACCGCAGCCGCACTGCCACCCGCCGAACCCGCCTCTGCCGCCGTCCCGCCCCCGGCAGAGGACCCCGTGGAAGAACTGGAAGAAGTGGACGAGGACGAACCAGATCCGTGACGCCGCCGGCAAGTATGCTTCCTCTTCTTGGCAGCCTTACCAGACGCACCCGCCCGCGTGCCACTCCCAGCCCGACCGGCTTGATCCAACGCCGACACACCTGAGGTACCCCGCTCCCCCCCGACCCACGAGCCGGCTCCATCAGCAACTCCCCTGCGGCATGCACTCCGCCCGCAGCCCCGCCGGCTGGCGCCAATGACAACTCACCCGCAGCCGAGTCCAACGCTGACGGCTGAGTCGCCCGCTGTTGTTCCACGCAGGATGAGGTCCGGAACTCTCCGCTGAACCCCGATCCATAGGCCGCACTGGTCGCCGACGTCACAGGAACTGCAGGCAGAGGTTGCAGCGCTCCAGCAGTGGCACCGCTAGGAACCTGAGAAGACAAGAAAGGGAAAAAAGCAGGAGGAACCGCCGCCGGCCACACCGATGGCCAAGCCCCAGACCAATCCCCCTGAGAGGAACCCAGCCCACCGCCCAGCCAATGCTCCCAACCCGCGGACCCCAGGGACCCCGCCCCCATCGGAGAACCGGGCAGGACCCCCCCAGCCCCCGCAGAACCCCGTCGAGCCCCACGGGCCACCACACCCCCCCGGGGCCGCACCTCCGCACCCTGCTGTGACCCCACTGCCCCAGCACCAGACCCCTGTCCTGAAGACGTCCTAGCGCCCCGACCCCCCCCGCAACAAGGCAGGAGCCCACGCCCTGCGATCCCTCCCCCTGCAAGACCCCCGAGCCTGAGAACCAGGCCCCCGGCCCACTCCCCTTGGGACCACAGGCAGGCCCTCACCGTCCACCCCCAATACATCCTGCACCTGACCCCGCGGCCCCACCGGGCGCCCCACGGCTACCCTAGGGCCCCGCCGACCCACCAGACGCCGCCCGGGAGCCGCCCCTCGCTGCCCCCGCCCCCCCTTTGTGCCTTTACTCCCCCCAGCCATACCTGGATAAAACACGGGCCTTGAAACCCCCCCCGGGACAAACCGCCCACGCAGGAAGCCCTCCGGGACACTACCTCGCCTGCCGGCAATGAAAGGAAAGAAGAAAAAACCCCTCCGGGACAACGCCCACTCCAGAAGCCCTCCGCTGGCCGGCAGTGAAAGTCTGAAAGCACCGCCGCGTGGACAGCAAGACAGCAGGCCTAAGCGGAAACTACTCCGCTTCACCGCTCTCGCGCCACTCAGACGCCCCACCAACACCTCACCTCCAGGACACAGCACACCGCACCGGACAGGCCGCAACCTCAGCCTCCCGCAACCGCAGTCTCCCGCAAGGTAAGGCTCCCGAGGAAATAAACCGCTCAGTCTCCACCACGCTGCCGGCTCCCAGCACACGGACCATGTGTTCTGCACGCACCCGCGTCGCTGAAGCACATGGCCCGTCCAGTCCTCCGATTGGATGCTGGCTCACTCGCGAAGCCAGCATCCAATCCTTTTGAATGATGCTCTCTTCTCCCCCCTCCCCCCCGCGCGACCAATGGGCCCGCGCCCGGCTGGAACCGCTGGTTACCGGCGTCCGCCGTGACGCTGCCCGCGGCCTTCTCATTTTAGTGAGCGGTAACTGGCTGCAGTGAACCCTAACGTGTGGGCCTGCCAAATACCGACTGCTGAAATGAACGTGAACTGGAACTCGTACCTTTATGGGTGCCGTTAGGTGATCCACATTACTTTGTGGCTCATTACAGTACCCAGTTGTACATTAACTGACAGGAACATGCCGATCACATCCCCGACAGGTAATGCAAAGGTTTTGCACTTAATGAGTTTTAATAATTCTCGTTAAGTGTGAAACCTTAGCGGCATTTAGAAAAAAGGCCCCTAAAAGTATTATTTGATGTGCCACCATAGAAAGAGTCATACAGAAACTATCATAAAACCGCATGACACAGAAACAAAGGCATTTATAACAGTTTAGACTGAAACTAATAAAAATGGCTTCAGGTAAGTATACCACCATGGTGAAGCAGCAGTTAACTGAAAAAATCAAAATTAAACCAAAATATACACAACAAAAATACCCCAGCAAGAGTACATTCAATGATGAAGCATGTTTAGCCATGATCATGGCTGAACTGCTAAAAATGCTGCAGTTTCCCACCAGTGGCAGTGATGGTCAGCTCAGCACTGGTCAGGATAGAGTAAAAAACGTAAAAACTAAAGGGTAAGAAATATTTTAAAAGTAGCCCCTTCCATTAACGCTTAGCATTCACTAATGGGTGTGGTGGCAGGTTGTCCTGATGCCGTTAGCACATGATAAGTATTCCTTAGGAAGGTCTTTTACTAAAGTTCACTAAGGTTTATGAGTAACATTCGTTACCAATGCATGTTAAAAGCAAAGCTTCCACGTTAGCTGTCGGGTACTTGATCAGCAGCTGACATGTGAGTGAGCACCGTAATGAGCAGTGGAATTAATGCAGGTGCATCTAACGGCACACACAGAGGTACATTTAGGTGCACCCGTGTTAATTACTGCATGAGTATATTTAATGCAGCAATGTGATTCCTAGACTCTCCTTCCACCTCTAAGCCACCCAGTCTCCATATTGGCATGCGAGAGCCAGTTAACATGCGTTTTAGCAATCAGTTGCTGACATGCCTGCATGTTAGAGTTCACTGTGGCCAGTTACCATAGGCTATAACACACATTAACTGGTTAACAGTGTTTAGCAAAAAGGACCGTTTAGTCTTTTTTGCAGGGCCCCTCGTTCTCCCTGAATGTCTCAGGTCATCTAGCAGGCCAAACTAAATCACAGGCTTCTTGCTCCTTGATGTACTTCAAAAGTTTAATAAAATTTAATTCAGCATATAGAGAGTAGTTTTATAAATCTTTATTGTGCATAAAACAGCATTTTAGATGTTTAAATGGGTTCTTGTAAAATTTGGTCATGCTTGGAAGTAAATGCAGTGCAAGCTGATGTGCACTTGTACAATTTATGCACATCAATAAGTCACCTATATTCAGGGATTACATGCGGGGATGGGCACTTATGTGTGTAAGTAGGCAGGCACTATTTTGTAAGTATGCATGTCAGAGTGATGATCCATACTTTTGGAGAGGGCAAGCACAAGGGCAGAGCTTGGGCAAAGCCTAAATTTACATGCATAAGTTATAAAATATAACTTACATGCGTTGTCTACAAATCTAGGCGTGGGCATTTACATCAAGTCCGGGGATGGTGTAAGTGGTCACACCTAGGTTTGACATGTGTATCTTACTACTTACATCACTATTTCATAAAGCTCATGCATACTTTATAAAATAGGTACAAAACATGTACATGACAACACACATTAAACTAAGCAACCCTTATAAAATTACCCTCCATGTGTGTGCAGTGGCAGAGTTTAGGAGGAGAGTGGGTTGACTCTTTTCCAGGCATGAATTTTATAAAATACACGTGTATGTATAGGAAGTACCTGCTCTTAAGTAGGTGTAATGTCCATTCTATGAATGTAGATGCTATTGCCACTAGATTTGAGTAAGTATTTTATAAAGTTGTGTAGGCGCCTATGTGCCTTTATAAAATAGCACCAAAATTGACTGCTTCATGCTCATTTAACCAAGACACCCTGTTATAAACTTTCCACCATATCACCTGCTTTTCCAGGGAAACCCATGATCAAAGTAGATAACGGAAAATGTTAAATCCCACCTATATGCAAGGCTTTCACCAAACATTTTATTCTTAGCTTTTGCCTCTAAGGCAAGTTTCTGTACTTCTTTCTTGGTCTGCTTTATTAATAGTTGGTTTTCAGTTGCTAGTACTTATGTTCTTTGTTTTTTTCTGCCTTCCTTTGTTTTAAAAAAAAAGACTATTTTGTTTTAATTGCCTCTTTCACTTTACCCTTTAACTGTGCTGGTAGTCATCTGGTATTACCTCAACCTTTTTCATGTATGGCTTTTTCATGTATGGAGTACATCTTATTTGACTTTTCAAGATGGTAATTTTTAACAATTTCCATAATTCATGCAAACCTTAGGCTCTCACTGTTGATCTTTTTATGTATTTATTTTATTCTTCCTTTTTAATGTTAAATGTTACTGATATCAGCATGACTTTTTTGTATGTTAATTTATAACAGTTTTGTTGAGGTTTTCTCTCACAGTTTACTTGCCCATATATTTACCTACTGTAATACAACATATAAAAATATCAATCTTTATAATATATGATATTCAACCAGGATCTGGATTAGGCTTCGTAAATATCTCTGATAGCATATTGTTGTCATGGTTTCACAGAATTTCTGGTACAAGAATATAGCAAAAGAAAAATCTCTGGATTAAGTCAATAGATTCACTAGGCAAAAAATCCAGTTAGCATTTTCCATAGAGCTCTAGACCTAAAAAATCTTGGGCCAATTTGGAACAGGAGGGAAGATCACCAGCAATACAAGAGTTAAGAGAAGAATGGCTAGAGTCTCTCCCTCTGGAGATATGATGGCTTGTGTGCAAGGTCCTGCCTTCTAACCCAGAGATCATTGGTATGAGACCAGCCTCTGACTTGAGGAAAAAAAAGTCTGTTTTTTTTTTATTTGCCTGAAACCTCTAGTAACCTTTCAGCTATGTTTTTCATTTGGGCAGCAGCTACAGCTACCTCTTTAATTAACAATATTGTCCTGAAATAAAAATCTATAAAACCAAAATGAAATAAAATGAAAATGTATTACAATAAAATGAAATATCCTGTAAGTGATACAGGAAACTAAATGAAATCACATTTTTTTGCCTGCACATCCCTAATATACAACTGCCTAGAGCACCAAATTTTCAAGGCACCAAAGAACAGGACAAAGAGGGGCCTGCTTCTGTTTCTTTTCTGCCCATGGGTTTGTGTTGCTTTAAAGAGGCACTAGGCTGGCAATATGACTTTCCTCTGCTCCTCATTTGGCTTTCCAATCTTTGGAATTTCTAGCATCTACGCCCTATTTCTAAAGATCTCTTGTCTAGCCTTGCTTATGGGTGCCAAAATCTGAATTCTGGTCCCATGCAACTCTTTACTAAGTGTGCTATGTAGTTAACATGCATTTTCATGTGTAGTAACTGTGTGCAAGGCCACATTGTAACTATTACTGTGGCAGCATGACAGTAACCACACACTGATTCACACACAAATTGCCTTTCGCGTATTGAGGTGGTGAAAGGGTGGGTTAGAAATGGAGAGCTGGGTGTGGAGAACACATTGCAGTTAGTGGTAGTGGACATATCCATTTTCAGTGTTGCAGTTATCATGGGTGCAACTAATGCCATCTCAATAGGTAGAGTTAGATGCAATGGCGATAATTGTGCCATGTGTTAGGATATATATTTGCATGTTTACTGTGGGGAATATGTTGGCCGTGCAGAGGCTTTGTACTTAATGTGCTTAATGCATATTAGATATAGTGCTAAATGCGCATTAAGTGCAAAAACCTAATGCACTTTAGTAAAAGC
Source organism: Ichthyophis bannanicus (assembly GCA_033557465.1). NCBI lineage: Eukaryota > Metazoa > Chordata > Amphibia > Gymnophiona > Ichthyophiidae > Ichthyophis > Ichthyophis bannanicus. The sequence goes on along the minus strand of CM066033.1, from coordinate 2,648,766 downwards.
ATCCCTCTGTGCTCTTGCTCAGTATGAGAGGAAATGCATTTCTGTTTCTCTTTTTCTAGTGTTACACTGCTTACAGAGTTTGGCTTCTTGGGATTTCCAATGCAAAGTTTGTCTGCATATTTTTATTTCTAATGCCTGGTTCTTTTACAAAGCTGTGGTCTCTGTGTGTTCTGCATGTTTATCTGCAGTGAAGGATTTTGCTAGCATTTAGTTTTGTTGATGAGATCTATTACAACCTGGCATGTTCTTTTAACTGGATAGGAGGTATCTTGGTGGACTTGGGCCTGGTGAAATATTTTCAGCACTCTGTGAGTCCAGAAATTTAGTGCTGTTTTGGTATCATATATGCTATAGATATCAAGTGTTTTTTTGTTTGTTTGTTTGTTTTTTATAATTTTATTATATGCAAACCAAATAATATAATACAATGAAAATAAGCAGTATATCCAATAACAATAAGAAGATATATGTTACAATGAAAATAAACATAATTAAATACCACATCACAGCCCACATCATGGAGAATACAACAGCAGCAAAATACCGGGACAGCTGATTAATTAAGGCTACAACTCCCAACTAAATCATAATACTAACTACTTAACTAGAAACAAAGTATTCCTCTCAGACCTGTAGTGAGACTAATAAAGATTCAAGCTGAGAAGGATCAGAGTATACATAATTCACACCCTGCAAGGATACCAAACATTTACATGGAAAATGAAGAAAGAAGGTCCCTCCCCCAGCCAACACTCTCGGTTTGAGTTGGAGGAAGGATCTTCGCCGAGATTGCGTATATCGAGAGACATCGGGGAAGATGGATAACTTCTGGCCATAAAAAAGAAAATCCTTTTTAGAAAAAAAAGCTTTCATAATAGAAGTCTTATCTCCAAAGTTGACCAGAGTAACCACCAGAGTGGCGCGGGTGGAAATTAAAGTTTGGGAATTTTCCAAAAAATCAGATAAATCTGGAGAAATAGATTCAACACCTAGTGTTCAGTAAATATGTCAATGTAATATACCTATCGCAAACAGTAATAGTTTTACCACAGAACACTATGCTTTTTTGTGTGCTATTTCTAAATGGCCAGTTTTAGGGGCTCTTTTATAAAAGTGCTGCATATATTTGCACTTACCACACCCTTAATGGCAAAGTTAAGGTGCAGTAAGCGCAAACCCTGTGTGGAAAATGCAAGGGGTGTTCTCAGTATCTGCCCTACATTTAGCACGCAGGTCAGACATTTACCCCACAAATGCCATGCCCCCTGCCTTGGGGTGCAGGAAAACCTGCACTACCTGCACTGGCATGGAACATAGTCCCAGGTCAAGGTTAAAAAACTAGAAATTGTGGCTTCAGTCATGACGGCCATCTCATGCTGTGCTCCCTCCTCCTTAACCACAAACCCTCTAGTTGGCCACTCCTCATCACTGATCCCCCCCCCCCATGGCCAGACATCCCCCTCCTCCTTGAGCACCCCATTCAGAACCACTCTCCTCCAGACAGTAACCCAACATGGAACCCTTCCCCCAGTGACCCTCCTCACCAATCAACCCTCATCAGGCCCCCACAAAAAGGCTTTCACCCCACCCACCCCCACCTTCCTCCTAGGGCTTCCTGGTAGTCCAGCGGTGATTGAGGCAAGAGCAGTCCCCCTCTGCTCCTGTTTTGGCTCCATCAACTTTCAAAATGGTGCCAGTAACCTCTGACAGTAGTCTCATGATACTACCTCTAGGATACATACCATGAGAGGTTACTGGTGCCAGTCTGAGATCTATTGGAGTAGGAGTAGAGGGGTACTGCTTCTACTCAAATCACCAGTGGACCACCAGGAAGCCTCTGAGAAAGACCCAGGGGTGGGGAAGTTCTAGGATGGAAGCCTTTTGGGGGGCCTGATCAGAGTTGGGGGTGGAGGTCTTGGAAGAAAGCTTCCATGTTAGATTGCTTTGTGGAAGGAGGGTGACTGTGAAGAGGGGCACTGATCCAATTGAGGGGGGAATGGGACATTGATACAGCATGGCCATTTTTTATAAGGTCATTACCCAAACATCCAGGCTACCAATGGCATGGCTGCACTTAATGCCACCTCTTGAGGTGGCTTTAAGTGCAGCCATGCTATTGGCAGTTATGACAGCTGGCACATAGTGCTGTCCCACGAGCTAGCTCTCATTCTCTGCCCATTCACAACTGATTCCACAGCATGCAGTTTGTGCACAAAATAATGCACGCTAGTTGTCATGCCAGTGCAGTAGCAGTTACTATGGCATGCGCTAACAGTACATGTTGAACCCCTCTCTAACTATTACCACAGCTTAGTAAAAGGGCCCCTTAGTCTTTTTAAGTAAATGAAATCTGTTAGAATAAATGCAGAATGCATATTCATACTGCCTATTGTCTAATATTGCCTAGGATGCCTAATAGTCTTCCAGTAGCCCTGTTTAGAAAACGGATGTTCTACAAATCTATGGGAATGTTTTCCAGCCATCTAATATATTTTGTATTTAACTGGTATGTAGCTCATATTTAATGTGCAGATTTCTGTTTCTTCTAGCACTAATGCATGCCTTGGTGTTTGGCAATGTGACTGCCATAATTCAGCGAATGTACTCCAGATGGTCTCTTTACCACACCAGAACAAAGGATTTAAAGGACTTTATACGGGTTCATCACCTACCACAGCAGTTAAAGCAACGGATGCTCGAGTACTTCCAGACCACCTGGTCTGTCAATAATGGAATAGATTCTAATGAGGTAAAGGGAAAACTTTCTTTCATTGACTTTTCTAACCACAAAAGGAATGAATATCAAAAATGTAAATAATAAAATGGTGTACATAGACATGCCCAAATATTTTATTTCAAAAATAATACCATGCAAACCAAAAATGTAAAAGAGACCATGCTTTTACAAAATGTATGCCTCAAGGATAACATTCATACCAAAAACGCCCGTAAAAATAAGAAATATTATCGATTTGTAAATCCACAATCCAAGTATTAATTACATAAAAGAGAATAAATTGATACTAGTTAAAATTAGTATTAGTTAAAAAGATATGGTATAAAAGTGATATATTACATATACCAAAGTACATTTTTAAAAAAAATCAATATTTCACGTGGAAAAAATCATTAGGTAGTGTTCTCCCTGCCTGTGAGATATATGCACACATGCACACATGCAATTGTGGTCAACATTATTGGCACCCTTGCATTTTAGGTATGTTGTGTATAATATCTTGGGAAAGAATTGGAAATAGTTCAACTACATGTCACCATAATATTTTAATACTATGTTCAAAGGTATACCAGAAAAAAAAGATGTCTGTGTAACTTAGGGGCATGTTTACCAAACTGCAGTAGCAGACTCCGTGCGATATCGGAGCAGCGGCCCCATTGATTTCAATGGGGCCACAGATCTGATATCGCACGGAGTCCACTACTGCGGTTTAGTAAACATACCCCTTAGATACAGTAATTTCTGAGAAAAAAAAATATGACCTGGACAGAATTGATGGCACCCTTTACTGATATTTGGTTGCACAGCCCTTGGCAGTGATAACAGCCTCCCAACGTTTCTTGTAGCCATCTATAAGCATCATATATCTGTCTGCTGGTAGTTTCTCCCACTCTTCAACTGTGATTTGTTCCAGCTCATGAATGTTTCCAGGATTTCTTTTACCAATGGCAGATTTCAGCTCTTTCTAAAGGTTCTTGATTGGATTGAGATTAAGATTCATTGCTGGCCAGTTTAAAACAGTCCATTTTTTTCCTTTTTAACCATCCTTTTGTACTTTTGGTTGTATGTTTTGGGTCACTGTCCTGCTGGATGACCCATGACCTTCGACCTAGACCTAGCTTTCTGACACTAGGTAACACATTGTGCTCCAAAATACCTTGGAAGTCTCTGACTTAATGATTCCTTTAATACGTTCCAAGCCTCCAGTTCCTGAGACAGCAAAAGAGCCCCACAGCATTATGGAACCTCCACTATATTTAACTGTAGGAAGGGATTTTTTTTGCTTATAAGCTTCATTTCTTCACCTGTAAATGTATTGCTGGTCTGCATTGCTAAAGAGCTCAAGTTTGGTTTTATCTATCCACAGAACATTTTCTCAGAAGGATTGTGGTTTCTCAAAGGTGGGTTTGGGCAAAGTTCAGTCATACCTTTTTTATGTCTTTTGAGCAGTGGTGTCCTCCTTGGCCTTCTTTCATAATGTCCTTCTTTGTTTAGCATGTGGCGTATGGTGTGGGTTGAAACCACCACTCCAGATTGCTCCAGGACATCCTTAAGCTCTTTGGATGTTGTAAGTGGTGTTTTTCCAACAGTTCACCCTAACCTTTGAAGACTTCTTGGATTAATTTTCCTCTTCCCACCATGTCCTGGGAGGTTATTGACAGTTCCATGAGCAGAAAAGATCTTAATAATATTGCAAGCTGTAGACACAGGAATCCCAAGGTCTTTGGAGATGGCCTTGTACCCCTTTGAAGTCTGATGTTTGGTGATAATGGCTTTTCTGAAGGTCTGAGGCAGCTCTCTTGACTTCACCATTGTGAAAATAGAACAGGGAGTGAATGTGGGCCATTTTAAACATTAGAAATATATCCATTGGTTGGTTCAAGTCATGTGAGTACTGACAATTGATCACAGGTGCATCTAATTTTCTGCAATGGGAATGTGGTTCTTCTGTTCAAATTGATTTGAATTGTTTATAAGGGTGTCAATAATCATATCCCGTCAATGCACCAGATTTTATACTATTTCCTACTATTTCCTTTTTTAATTGGCCTAGGGTTTTTTTTAAATTATATGTGTCAAATATGTGTGCATATATAGTCCAAAGCCATTTCACTGGCCCCATTTATTTTTAGGAGGTATGGACATGTGGAGTCTGGTTCCTAGAGGGGTACGTCCAGGCCATCCAGACATCCCCAAGAAAGACTGGCCCATTAGGACCCGATTCTGGACCCCGGGAACTAAATGTTCCCATGGTACACAGAATCGGGCCCCTGGATGGTCTGGCATACCCCTGCCACCTGGGAGAATGTACTCCCCACAGGTGCCCCCGACTCACGTGGCTTAGGATCTCCACTTTCCCACCACCCATTCAAGCAGCAGGGACATGCCTACACCCGGCCCTGGCCCAAGGCGTGATCCCTGGGCCCGATCGCCGGGTCAGTGCCGCTTACTCCACTTTAGGGGTGGAATAAGCAGCACATCCCCATGGACCCTGCAGGGCCATGACCTGAATTGGCCCTGTATGTCCTTCTGGGCTTGCATGACCTTGCTCCACCCCGACCCCAAACCCGCCCTGTCCTGCCCCCTCCATCTGACTCTCCCCCCCCCAACTCTGACTCTCCCCGTCCTACTGCTCAGGACATGTGGGGGGAGCTGGAGGAGGAATAGGGTTTGGACGGCTTGCGGGGCTGCACATCCCACCAGGACATGTAGCCCTGCAACCCGTGTCTTGGAATCGGGCTCTAAGGGGTTGAACTGCAAGGGTGCCAATAATGTTGACCACGACTGTACATATACCGGTGTATATATATAACAACAAAAAAGGTCTTGCTTGCCTGGTGTAATGCAGACATTAAAATACCTCTTAAGGGAGTTCTTAAGAAAATTCTATTGTATACAATTTGAAAGCAAATGGATTTATCATTCACTATATTCCCTATTCACAACATCAGTTTAGCAACTGTCAGAATATAGGTCAAGCTACAAACTTCCCTTAGATTGAAAATCTAGTCCGATTTAAATACTAGCTATACAGACATAGCGGATCTTTTACTGAATCCCAGTAAGACTGTGTGATTGTAATGCCCGTTAAGTGCAAAGCCTATGCGTTAGCTGTCGGGAGCATGTGTTCTATGTAAACTGCCTTGATAATCTGAAAAATATAAAATATAGTGTATGGTAAAGTCCATTTGCTTTCTAATGTTAAATATTGGAATTTTCTAAAGAACTCCCTTAAGAGATATTTCAATGTTAACATTAGGCAAGGCATTTTTATTGTTTAACATATATATAGTTAGTTGGGAAGGATTTGTCCACAGATTTTTTTTTTTCCAAATGCAATATTTTTTTTTTATGTAACAAACTCTATGAGGTAACTTTTTTTAAAACTTCTTTATTTTTTGAACTAAGCAATTTGCATAACACAGGCACTCGATCTTCATCCTCGCTTCACCTACCTCTAATGATCACACTATATGACACTCTCATGCTATGTGGCAAACTTAATGGTGGCAGTTTTATTCCTACATACAACACTTAAGCTTTGTCACAATATGCAAACCAAAGATTTCCCAGACCAGTTTCCTCCTCATTGCATAATACTTCACCTGCTAGTCAATAACAACCCCCTGTTTCCCCAGCTCCACAGCCGCACTCAGACACCTAGCTAACCGGTGGTGATCTAGCCATGATGAAGTTCAGTTAAACCCTGTGGCATTCTCATTCATTCCTTATCGCTTCTCCGGGCCAGTCCAGGGAAAGGTAGGGTTGTCAATCCTCCATAGCAGCTGAGGACTGATGACTTCAAGTTTTCTTGAGAGGTGAAGCCACTCCCCCTGCTAGAAATCCAGCAGTCTATCAGTCCTCAGCAGCTAAAGAGGATCGAATTCCTATTTCTCCCTCATGACTTTAGTTACCTTCCTTTCTTTCTTTGTTTTTTCAATGAAATAAACTGCTTGGCTCTAGCAGAGCTGATTGATTTTGTAGCCCTTGCACTATTTTGACTGAGGTGCGGTTGCCCTTTAAGGGAATTTGAGACGTTGAGAGCTTCTGCAGTTGCGGTGTGAGGTAGAGCCTGCCTCCGTTCACCGTCTCCGTCTCGGGGGCCAGAGTGAGCCTGGGGGCCCCAGGTATTCCTCTGCTTTACTTGGCCAGCATTGGCGGTTTCGCTAGCAGCGAGACTTACTTGAGTGATCAGCGGGTTTCTCCGGTGAGTTTCTGTTTCTCTTTTTTATTTTTCAGTCAGGATCGCGTTCAGTGCAGCCTCTCAGTTTTTCCTTTTTTTCTAACCGCAGATTTCAACGGGGCCGTTTTTTGTCGCCGCGGTTTCATTAGTTTGAGCATCGGAGTCATTTTTTCACATGGCAGATAAGTCCCTCATTACAGTAGACGAGACCGTGTTACCCGCGGAGAAGGCGGGAAAAGCGGCCATTTTGACGCCCTCAGTCAGTGCGCCGGCAGATCAGCTCAGACTGCATAAAAAGAGAGCGAAATCTTCCAAGGATGTCGTTTCTCTACCGCAGCCGTTGCCAGCGGTTTCTGCACCGCAGGACACTGTGGATTCATTTTTTTCCCCTGAATTTATCCTTGCCATGCATAAGGCTTTTTTGCTTCGCTCCTCACAGCCTGATTTCATTTCAGCGGTTCCCAGTCCGGGCCCTGTTTCTCTGAAGGAACAGCTGCCAGAGGATCCAGGGGAAGGGTCTTCTCAAGCTCACAAGGTTATTAAGGACCCTTTAGATCCTTTAGATCCTTTTTCTTCTCTGCCTTCAGTTCTGCTGAGTCAAGCAGGCGCAGATGTGTTGGCTGAGCCAGATTTGGAGCTGGAGACAGAGGAATTAGAAGAAGGTGAAATTACTCCAGGTAAAGATCCTAATATATTTCGGGTCTTCCGTAAAGAAGAGCTATCGGCGCTTATTTTGCAATCCTTGGCGGCACTTCACTTGCTTCTTCCTGCTGCCACTCAGGAACCCTTAGAGGATCCATTGTTGCAGGGCTTTAAGACTGAGCAGCGCTGTTTCCCACTGCACAGGATTCTCAAACAAATGATTGAATCAGAATGGGAATGTCCTGAAGCCACCCTTCGGGGCAGTCGCGCTTTAGCTCGCTTGTATCCCCTGCCGCAGGAGGTGAAGGAGCTATTCCGTATGCCTAAAGTGGATGCTATCATCTCGGCAGTGACTAAGAAGACGACTATCCCTGTAGAAGGGGCAGCAGCTCTGAAGGACCTGCAGGATAGGAAATTGGAGATTCTACTTAAACAGGCCTTTGATTCTAGTGCTTTGGCGCTGCAGTCGGCGGTGTGTGGAGCGTATGTGTCTCGTGCATCCATTCGATGGTTGCAGGGCGATGTTTCCGGGGACTCTTCTCCGGCAGCTGCGGATTTTGCAAAATTAGAATCCGCCGCTGCGTATATGGCTGATGCTTTTTATGATTTACTCCGCATTACAGCTAAGACTATGGCGTCCCTGGTTGTGGCACGACGTTTTCTCTGGTTGTGTAACTGGTCGGCGGATGTCTCCTCGAAATTACGACTCAGTCGATTGCCCTATAAAGGGAAATTGCTATTCGGGGAGGCTTTGGAGAAAATTGTGAAGAATTTGGGCGACTCTAAAGGGGGTCGTTTACCTGAGGATAAGCCTAAGCCATCTAGAGGTGCGGGAAGTTTTCGTGGCTCCGGTCGCGACTCCCGCAGATTTCGGGGGGCGCGCTATGCGTCCTATGCCAGGGGCCGTGCTAATTTTCGGGGACAGTCCTTTCGTGGAGCCAGAGGCTTTGCCCGCTCCTACTTTAGTGCCAACCAGCCTTCCGTTAAGAAACCTCAATGAAGGTTTGCTGGTCCAGGCTTCTGTTCCTGTAGACGGTCGCCTACAGAACTTTTTGGCAGCCTGGGCCACGATCACGACCGACAAGTGGGTGTTAGAGGTCATTCAGAAGGGGTATGCTCTCGATTTCGCAAGCCCTTTGTTGCCCGCTTTTATGATGTCTCCCTCTGTGCCCGGTCAAAAGAGCCGAGCCATTGCGGAGACGCTCGATCGTCTTCTTCAACTGAGAGCGATAGTTCCAGTTCCTCTAGACCAATACGGTTGCGGTCGATACTCGATCTACTTTGTGGTCCCCAAAAAGGACGATTCTTTTCGTCCCGTGCTCGATCTCAAGGAAGTAAACCGTACTTTGCGAGTTCCTCACTTTCGGATGGAAACGCTCCGTACTGTGATTCGAGCGGTTCGGCCGGGCGAGTTTCTCTCGTCCATAGATCTCACGGAAGCATACCTTCATGTTCCCATCAGAGTATCACATGAGAAGTTTTTGCGTTTTGCTCTTCCGCAGGGTCACTTCCAGTTTCGAGCGTTGCCATTCGGTCTCGCTACGGCTCCGCAGACATTCACCAAGCTGATGGTGGTAGTGGCAGCGGCGCTTCGCAAAGAGGGAATTCGGGTGCATCCTTACCTCGACGATTGGTTAATCAGAGCAGACTCTCGTTCGTCTTCCGTGGAGGCGACCGCTCGAGTGGTACAACTACTCCAACAACTCGGTTGGGTGATCAATCAGGTCAAGAGTTCCCTAGAGCCAGTGCAACAACTCACTTATCTCGGAGCGTGCTTCGACACCGAGCAGGGGAGAGTTGTTTTACCCGAGATTCGGGTCGAGAAGCTCATACGTCAGGTACAGGGTTTTCTACGTCTCCCGGCTCCGTCGGCGTGGACCTATTTGCAGATCTTAGGGTCCATGGCGGCGTCTCTCGATTTAGTACCGTGGGCCAAGGCTCACATGCGACCGTTAAAACAAGCGTTGCTTTCCCGTTGGTCACCGCAGCATCATCCGCTTTCTCAGCGTCTGCCTTGTCCAGACCTCGTGCGACACAGTCTCCGTTGGTGGTTGGTTCGAGACCATCTGACTGCGGGTATGCCCTTACAAGAGCCCTCGTGGGTGTTAGTCACCACGGATGCCAGCCTGTCCGGCTGGGGGGCTCATTGTCAGACGCAAATTGCTCAGGGGGCTTGGTCACCAGCGGAAAGTTCGTGGTCCATCAATCGCCTGGAACTCTGGGCGGCTCGTCTGGCCCTACTGCACTTCGCGCCAGTACTCTCCGGAAAGGCAGTGAAAATTTTCTCCGACAATGCCGTGACGGTCGCATATATCAATCGTCAGGGCGGAACAAAGATTCCGTCTCTCCTTTCCGAATGTCTGGAGCTGATGACTTGGGCGGAGTCTCATCTCTTGGCGATTTCCGCAGCGCATGTGGCGGGCAAAGAGAACATTCACATGGATTATCTCAGCCACCATCTCCTCGATCCCGGGGAATGGGAGTTAAACGCGGCGGTATATCACGAGCTGACGTTACGTTGGGGACAACCGATCATGGATCTGATGGCGACCTTCAGCAATGCCAAGGCCAACCGTTTTTTCAGCAGACGCAGGGAACGCATGTCCGAAGGGCTAGATGCTCTAGTTCAGCCCTGGCCCCAGGACTCTCTCTTGTACGTTTTCCCGCCATGGCCGATGCTCAGTCGTGTTATCCAGCGCATAGCGCAACACCGTGGAGTAGTGATTCTCATAGCTCCGGATTGGCCTCGGCGCCCTTGGTATTCCGATCTCATTCGTCTCCTCGTGGCTCCTCCCTGGCCTCTTCCAATCCGCATGAATCTCTTGCATCAGGGGCCCATTCTCATGCCTCGAGTGGATCGATTCTTGCTTACGGCTTGGCTCTTGAGAGGGCTCGTTTAGCACGTAAAGGGTATGCCAGTTCCGTTGTCACCACTTTACTTCAGTCTAAGAGACCTGGAACTTCTTTGGCGTATGTGCGCGTCTGGCGTCTGTTCGAAACTTGGTGCGCTCAACACCATGTTTCTCCGATGGCGTCTTCTTTGCCTCAGTTGCTCCTCTTTCTTCAGCATGGCTTGGACAAAGGCTTGGCTCTAAGTACCCTTAAGGTTCAGATAGCAGCTCTGTCTTGTTTTCGGGGATCTGTCCAACGTCGCCGTCTTTCGGCGCATCCGGATATACAGCATTTTTTGAGAGCGGCGAAGATTATTCGTCCACCAGTGCGTTCCGCTGTCCCTCCTTGGGATTTGAATATCGTGTTAGAAGCTTTGTCCTGATCGCCTTTAAATTCCATTTGCTCTCACAGTCTGCGGGAATGTTCATGGAAGACGGCTTTCCTGGTAGCTTTATGTTCAGCACACCGCATTTCAGATTTGCAAGCGCTGTCTTGTCAAGAACCTTATCTTCAGTTTCTTCCTGAACGAATTTTACTGCGGACGGTTCCTTCTTTCTTGCCGAAAGTGCTCTCGGTCTTTCATGTCAACCAGTCTGTAGCGTTACCGGTATTTCCTAAGGTCGCTGAGTCTCCTCTGGATCGTGCTCTCAAACATTTGGACCTGGAGCGTGTCTTGAAGACTTATCTTCGGGTGACGAAACCGTTTCGGAAGACGGATAGGCTCTTTGTCCAGTTTGTGGGACCTCAGAAAGGTCAGGCAGCATCTAAGTCCACCATTGCTCGCTGGGTTCGCGGAGCTATTGGAGCAGCTTATGCTGATCAAGGCGTTCCTCCTCCGGTCGGTTTGAGAGCTCATTCAACTCGGGCGCTAGCGACGTCCTGGGCGGAATATGCTTTCGTGCCACCAGTTGATATCTGTAGAGCGGCGACATGGTCTTCTTTGCATACTTTTACGAGGCATTACCGGTTGGATGTGCAGGCCCGAGACGATGCGAAGGTGGGTTCCTCGGCTCTTATCGCAGGGCTGGTGGGTCCCTCCCGAATATAGGTACTGCTTTGGTACTGCCCTACCTTTCCCTGGATGGCCCGGAGAAGCGATAAGGAAAACGAAATTAGGTCTTACGTGCTAATTGTCTTTCCTTGAGCTTTCTCCGGGCCAGTCCAGGGTCCCACCCTGTTCGCTTTCCGAGCGCTTGTTTCCATTTGTATAAGAATTCCACCATATCTGCGTTTCGGCTGCGAGGGGATGAATGTGGGGCTTCTTCTTCTTCTTCTTTTCACTCGATGCAGAACTTCTCAGTATCGGATATAATAAAAAAAAAAAAAAAAAAAAAACCTCATAAAATGTAAGCACCATGGAGGCGTATTGCGAGCTTCCCAGTTTTTTGAGGGCTATGAAATGTTTTCAGTTTTTCCAGAGTTAATCTGTGTTTTCTCAGTTCTCTCACTTTAGTTGCTTTGTCAGAAGGAGACTGCTGGATTTCTAGCAGGGGGAGTGGCTTCACCTCTCAAGAAAACTTGAAGTCATCAGTCCTCAGCTGCTATGGGGGATTGACAACCCTACCTTTCCCTGGACTGGCCCGGAGAAAGCTCAAGGAAAGACAATTAGCAGGTAAGACCTAATTTCGTTTTTTCCTCTTTCTTGCACAGCTTGCGGTGGCACCCAGCTGTACCCCCAGAAGCTTGCAGCGGTGCCGCATGCAAACTTCCACATCCTTTCCCTCTCTTTACATGTCTGATACCCCCACTTTGACTGATCTTGGGTGCAATGGAACCCCCACCACTCCTGACAAAGTGCAACATAAGGATGGCAGGATGGGAAACCATGCTTCCATAGCTCCCACCACCTTGCCCCAGTAGGACATGCCTGCCAAAATCCCAGTGGCCCCCTTTCTTATCTCTCTCTCATTGTTCCTCCCTGCTGACCAGCCAGCCAGCCACCCATTCCATTCCCCCCCCCCTTTGCTTGCCTATCCCTATGCTACTTCTTCGCTGTCCTAACGTGCCTTGACCTCCTTCCCCCTTCCCCTTTCCCTCCCACCCCAATACTCGGAGTGCGGCTCGGTCATGTTATTGTGCCCCCTCCTAAAATTTCTTTTGCAAAATGTATTTTTGGTATATACCATATTTTTGGACTAGTACTAATTTTAGCTATTATGTATTTATTCTAGTTTATATATTTCATACTTGACTATTGTAGATTTATGAAAGGATAACATTTCTAATTTTTCTGGTTTTAGTTTTATATGACATTTACATAAGAACATAAGAACATAAGTTATGCCATACTGGGTCAGACCAAGGTCCATCAAGCCCAGTATTCTGTTTCCAACAGTGGCCAATCTAGGTCATATGTAACTAGCAGTTTCCCAAAGAGACACAAGTTCCACAATGCTTGTACTGGGTCAAGCATTGATATCTTCGGTCACTTCTTAATAATGGTTTATGGACCTTTTCTCCAGGAACTTGTCCAAACCTTTTTTTAAACCCAGCTACACTAACAGCCTTTACTACATCCTCCGGTAACAAATTCCAGAGTTTGATTACACGTTGAGTGAAAAAATATTTTCTTTTATTAGTCTTAAATAGTTTACCCTGTAGCTTCATTGCATGTCCCCTAGTCTTTCTATATTCTGATAAGGTAAACAATCGTTCCTGAGCGGTAGTCTAGTTTAGTCCTCCACATCTGGGTAGTGCACCTCCTCCTGCAGCACGGAGACTGGACCAATCAAAATCTTGCTCTCATACCATCTCCTGCTGGAGCTCCCATCAGCCCCCCAATGTGTCCAGTCTCCGTGCAGCAGAAGGACGTGTGAGCCTGTGGCTGGGCTCACTTAGGGACTTTGAGGCAACACTTGTTAGTTTTTTTCCTTGGGGTTATGTTTTATTTCTCTGTTTTATTTATCTGCTATACCTTTTCTTTTATTTTGTAGCTGTCCCTTTAATTTTAGTAAGCAGCTTTCTGAAGGGGGGGCTGTTTGAGGCACCTACTCTGCCCGCTTCTGTTCACAAAGTCTGTGAGGGAACTGCAGGCAGCGGCTGACTATTGATCTCCCTCCTGGACAGTACGGAGGTGAGATCTAGTCTGCACAGCCCCGTTGCTACGGGTCAGCCGGCCGTAGGATTGTCACGGCGCAGGCTGCATGCCCTTGTAGCTGCTATTTCTCTGAGTCTTGGGGCTGTGCCATGGTGCCGCGTCTCCTCAGCGTTTCGTCGGAGGAGCTTCCTTGCAAACGGCGGTGAGTTTCACAGCACCGGATGTATTTTTAGCGGCAATTTTCTTTTGTTCTTTGTTTTGGGGCTGTTTTCCGTGTCGGGCTTCGGATCGCGCGGTTTTCTGCATTGTTTTACTTTTCCCGCCGGTTCTTTCCTCCGCCGTGGGTGCCGGCGGCCATTTTATCTAGCCGGCCTCCTTTAGTTTTCCCGCGTTTTTTTCAGGCGTGTGAGGGGCTGCTGAGGCTACCCTTTCCAGTTGCTGGCTTTGTTTGCAAGGCTGAAGCCCCCTGTCTCATCTGATTCTTTTTCTTCTTAAAAAAAAAAAAAAAAAAAAAAACACGGAGTGGCGGCAGTCACGTCAAAGCCTGGTCCTGCAGTTCTTTTCAGCTGTTTTCTCTGCGAGCCTGCTTCTTTCATGGCGTCCAGGCCCCAATGTTTGGTCTGCGGTTCTCGCAAAGGGACTATTGCAGATTCTGGGGTTTGCAAGGGCTGTTCCTCAGTTTCTTCGGTCCTCGAGCTCCAAATGGCTGACAAAGGGCTTTTGGATCCAGATAGCCCGGCCAAGCAGCCTGTCCTGGGGCCATCTCCTGGGTCTCCATTGCCAGTCTCTCCTGAGGAGTCGAAAGCACAGGGACCTTCCTTGCCCGAAGCTCCGTCTGGCTCTTCTTCGCTGGGTTTTTCGCCGGATTTTATTCTCTTGATGCATCAGGCCTTCCAACTCGGCCGTCTGGGAAAGATATCGGAGTCCGGGGTGGCTTCTTCGCCCTTTCCTTCCCGTCTGGGGGACGAAAATCAGTATTCTGTCTCTCAGCCAGTTAAGCGCTCTCGCTTGTCAGTTGAGTGTGCTGACGCTGACTGGCCGGAGTCTGACCTAGCGCTGGAGTCCGACGAACTTGCTGATGCGTTGGAAGAAGGAGAGATTCCGGATCCCGAGGATCAGGCGCGGATCATTCGAGTATTTCGGAAAGAGGAGTTGGCTCTGTTGATTACGGAGTCCCTTCAGGCCCTTAATCTGGCCTCCATCCCTTCGGCGGAGGATGAGGGTCTGGAAGATCCCCTCATTCAAGCCGTGCGCGACTCTCAGATGGTTTTTCCTGTCCATCGTGTGGTAACTCAGATGATTCAGACTGAATGGGATCAGCCTGAGGCTGGGCTGAAAGGCATTCGTACAATGAATCGGTTGTACCCTCTGGCTGATAAGGACAAGGACAAGTTTCGGTCTCCGCGGGTTGATGCTCTGGTTTCAGCAGTCACTAAAAAGATTACAATTCCGGTCGAGGGCAGTGCGGCTTTGAAGGATCCGCAAGACAAGAAGTTGGATGGTCTGTTGAAGCAAGCCTTTAAAACCAATGCCTTATCTCTGCAGGCCTCTATTTGTGGGGCCTGGGTGGCTCGAGCCTGTTTACGGTGAGCTCAGCGTTTACGTTAGGATGCCCACTTTGACCAACTGAAGATGCTCAAAGTGACACGTTTGGAGTCTGGTTCCGCTTACTTGGCGGATGTTCATTATGACTTGATTCGCACTTTGGCTAACAGCATGGCGTCCTTGGTGGCGGCGCGCCGGTCTATTTGGTTGCGGAATTGGTCTGCAGACAGTTCCTCTAAGTCGCGACTCAGCAAGCTTCCTTTTAAAGGGAAGTTGCTGTTTGGTGAGGATTTGGATAAGCTAGTGAAGGATTTAGGAGACTCCAAAGGAGGTAGGCTGCCTGAGGATAAGCCTAAGCTTGGCAGGACTGCATCTCTCCCGAGAGGTTCTTATCGTGATTTTCGCAGATTTCGCTCCTCCCGTTTGTGGAGTTCCCAAAGGGGGCGCATTGGGTACCGTTCTCAGGGATTTCGCGGCTTCTGGGGGGCCGGCAGGGGATTTGCCCCTGCGGCCGCCTCGGCTTCATCCTCTTTCTCTCGCAAGCCGCAATGACGCCAGGCGTCTTCCGGAGAAGTGTCCCGTTATCGGGGGCCGTCTTCGGAATTTCTTACCAGCTTGGGCCCGAATCACCTCCGATCAATGGGTGTTGGAGGTCATCCGAGAGGGCTATGCCCTCGAATTTGCCAGTCCTCTTTGAGAGTCCTTCGTTCTGTCTCCCAGCCGGGGCCCGCACAAGGAATCCGCACTTCGCTTGACGTTGGATCGGCTTCTCGCTTTGGGTGCGGTAGTTCCCGTTCTGACGGCCGAGCGCGGGCTGGGTCGTTACTCTATTTATTTCGTGGTGCCAAAGAAGGGCGGTACTCTCCGTCCCATTCTGGATCTCAAAGGGGTCAACCGCTGTCTTCGCGTTCCTCATTTCCGCATGGAAACTCTCCGCTCCGTCATTGTGGCGGTTCGGAAGGGGGAGTTCCTCACGTCGCTGGATTTGACAGAGGCTTATTTGCACATTCCCATCCGGCCGGTCCACCAGCGGTTTCTCCGTTTTGCGTTCCCCTGGGGACACTTTCAGTTTCGAGCTCTGCCTTTTGGATTGGCAACCGCTCCGCGTACATTCACCAAGATCATGGTAGTAGTGGCTGTGGCGTTAAGGCGCGACGGGATCCTGGTCCACCCTTACCTGGACGACTGGTTGATTCGTGCGAAGTCCAAAGAGGAGAGCTTGCGGGCTACAGAAAGAGTGGTGTCTCTTCTGCAATCTCTAGGCTGGGTGGTGAATATGCAGAAGAGCCAGTTGGTGCCGACTCAGTGTCTCGAATATCTCGGGGTTCAGTTCGACACTGCGAGAGGGTTGGTTTGCTTACCGCTCCGGCGTGTTCAGGCCTTGCAAACCTTGGTGAGAGTCTTCCTCAAAATGTCCGCTCCCTCAGCTTGGTGGTACCTGTGCATGCTGGGTACGATGGCGGCTACTCTGGAGGTGGTTCCCTGGGCCAGGTTTCACATGCGACCTCTCCAGAGGGCGCTCTTGCGACGGTGGTCGAACCAGTCGTTTTCGCTCAACAAGTGGTTGCCTTGTCCGCTCCGGATTCGTCAGGCGCTACGGTGGTGGGGTTGCTCCCGGACGTTGCGGGCGGGCATGCCCCTGGAGCAGCCTCAACGGATCCCGGTGATTACGGATGCCAGTCTCCTCGGCTGGGGTGCCCACTGCGAGGGTTGCTTCGCGCAGGGGACTTGGTCGGCTCAGGAGGTCTCCTGGTCGATCAACCAGCTGGAACTTCGCGCGGTTCGGAGAGCCCTGGAAGCCTTCGAAGCACGGCTGCAGGGGGGGGCGGTACGAGTTCTTTCGGACAATTCGGCGACGGTAGCCTACATCAACCGGCAGGGCGGCACGGGAAGTGTGGCCTTGGAAGAAGAGGCAGAAGCGTTATTCCAATGGGTCGAGCTTCGTCTATCGGCTCTGTCGGCAGCGCACATCGCGGGGAAGGACAATGTCATGGCGGATTTTCTCAGCAGGGTGCAGGTGGATCCCGCCCGGAGAGTGGGAGTTACACCCTCAGATCTACGCGCAGATAGTTCGCCGGGGGGGTCCTCCGCTGATGGACCTCATGGCGACGTTTCAATCGGCCAAGACGGGACGCTTCTTCAGCAGGCGAAGGGAACCCATGTCCGAGGGCATCGACGCCCTCATTCAGCCGTGGCCCAGGAACGGCCTTCTTTATATCTTCCCGCCGTGGGCGTTGATCGGCAGAGTCATCCAGCGCATCGAGGCGCATGGCGGTCGGGTGTTGCTCGTGGCTCCGGATTGGCCCCGGCGTCCCTGGTACGCCGATTTGGTACGCCTGGTCGACGGGCATCCCTGGAAGCTGCCGGTTCGGGCGGATCTGCTATTGCAGGGTCCGCTGCAGATGCCTCAGGTGGATCGATTCTCGCTTACGGTTTGGCCATTGAAAGGGCTTGCTTAAAGAAGAAAGGCTATTCTGACGCAGTAATTGCTACTCTGCTGCGAGCTCGCAAGTCATCTACTTCTCTCGCATATGTCCGCGTGTGGCGCATTTTTGAGGACTGGTGTTCGCGTCGTGGTGTTCGTGCAGCGACGTCTCCGGTTTCCATCATTCTCAATTTTTTACAAGACGGTTTTGATAAGGGGCTCGCGGCCAGATCTTTGAAGGTCCAGCTGGCGGCCCTCGCCTGCTACAGGGGCAAGGTGCTAGGGGTCTCGCTGGGGAGACATGCAGATGTCCAGCGTTTCTTGAAAGCCGTCGGCCGACTCCGGCCTTCCCGCAGAGTTGTCGTTCCTCCTTGGGATTTGAATTTGGTCTTGAAGGCTTTGGCTGCTCAACCGTTTGAGCCGTTGCGGCAAGCGTCGGTCAAAGATCTTACTCTGAAGATTGTGTTTCTCGTAGCCATTTGTTCAGCGCGGCGCATTTCGGAGTTGCAGGCGCTTTCGTGCCGGGAGCCGTTTCTGTCCTTTTCTCATGATCGCGTGGTTTTGAGACCAGTGCCGTCTTTTCTGCCTAAGGTGGTCTCTCCTTTTCATCTGAATCAAGCTGTCTTTCTTCCAGTTTTTCATTCTGATACAGCAAAGGCGGCTGGGGGCGGTCTGCATTCCTTGGATGTTCGGCGGGTTCTCCGTCGTTATTTAAAAGTTTCAGCAGCCTTCCGTAAGTCGGATCGCTTGTTTGTTCTTTTTGGCGGACTGCGCAAAGGCGAGGCGGCGGCCAAGTCGTCTATTTCCCGGTGGATTAAGGAGGCGATAGCGGCCGCTTATCTTCTGCAAGGTCGAGAGGTGCCCGTGGGGCTGCGGGCGCACTCTACTAGGGCGCAGGCGGCGTCGTGGGCCGAACATGCTTTGGTTCCACCAGTGGAGATTTGCAAAGCGGCTACTTGGTCGTCCATGCATGCTTTCAGTAAGCACTACCGCTTGGATGTTTCGGCCGCTTGGGATTCTTGCTTTGGGTCGGCGGTTTTGCGCGCCGGGTTGCAGGGTCCCGCCCGTTCCTAACTGCTCTGTTACATCCCAGATGTGGAGGACTAAACTAGACTACCGCTCAGGAAATGGAAATTACACTTACCTGGTAATTGTAGTTCCTGAAGGGTCTAGTTTAGTCCTCCTTCCTTCCCCTTTCCTTTTTTCTGCTACCTGTCGGCGCGCTAGCACCTCGGTGTCGGTGCGCTCTTTCAGATTTTGTCGGAGGTCTCTCTTCAAGTGAAGTATTCTAACATGCTTTTCGGGTTTTTGTCTCGCTAGCTGTCTGCGGGCTTTCACGGGCAACGGAAGCGCGGGGCAGAGTCTAGGCTTCCTCGTTTGGGGAGGGGGTCATTTTCACAGCGCAGGAATGTTGTTGGTTCATAGTTCCTGTTTATACTTTATTCAAGTGTTGCTTCTTTGAGTCTGCTTTGTTAATAGGTCACTGGGGGGCTGATGGGAGCTCCAGCAGGAGATGGTATGAGAGCAAGATTTTGATTGGTCCAGTCTCCGTGCTGCAGGAGGAGGTGCACTACCCAGATGTGGAGGACTAAACTAGACCCTTCAGGAACTACAATTACCAGGTAAGTGTAATTTCCATATCTACGTTTACCCGTTCCACTCCGTTCATTAATTTATAGACGTCTATCATATCTCCCCTCAGCCGTCTCTTTTCCAGGTTAAAGAGCCCTAACCTTTTTAGCCTTTCTTCATAGGAGTATCCTTCCATCCCCTTTACCATTTTGGTGGCTCTTCTCTGTACCTTTTCTAAAATCGCTATATCCTTTTTAAGATACGGCGACCAGAATTGCACACAATATTCAAGGTGCGGTCTCACCATGGAACGATATAGAGGCATTATAATATCTTTTGTTTTATTTTCCATTCCTTTCCTTATCATACCTAACATTCTATTTGCTCTCTTGGCCGCCGCTGCACACTGGGCCGAGGGTTTTAACATGGTATCCACAATGACGCCTAAATCTTTTTCCTGGGTGGTGGTTCCTAATGTGGAACCTTGCATCGTGTAACCATAGTTTGGGTTGTTCTTCCCTAGGTGCATAACCTTGCACTTGTCCACATTAAATTTCATCTGCCATTTTGATGCCCAGTCTTCCAATTTATCAAGATCCGCTTGCAATTTTTCATAATCCTCTTGGGTTTTAACAACTTTAAATAGTTTTGTGTCATCTGCAAATTTGATAACCTCACTCGTTATTCCACTTTCCAGGTCATTTATGAATATGTCAAAAAGCAGCGGACCAAGCACAGATCCCTGGGGTACACCACTATTCACCTTTCTCCATTGGGAAAATTGGCCATTTAGCCCTACCCTCTGCTTTCTATTTTTTAACCAGTTCCTGATCCACAATAGTACACTGCCTCCTATCCCATGACTCTTTAGTTTCGCCAAAAGTCTCTGATGAGGGACCTTGTCAAAGGCTTTCTGAAAGTCCAGGTACACAATATCAACCGACTCACCTTTGTCCACCTGTTTATTCACTCCTTCAAAAAAACATAACAGATTAGTAAGACAAGATCTTCCTTGTCTAAAGCCATGTTGGCTGTCTCCCATTAGGTTGCGACTATCTACATGCTGAGTAATTTTATTCTTTATGATGGTTTCTACCATTTTTCCCAGTACTGACGTTAGGCTCACCGGTCTGTAGTTTCCCGGATCACCCCTGGAACCCTTTTTAAAAATTGGTGTTACATTGGCGATCCTCCAATCTTCAGGTATTAGAGATGATTTTAATGATAGTTCACAGATTACTGATAGCAGTACTGCAATCTCATATTTCAGTTCTTTCAACACCCTTGGATGTATACCGTCCGGCCCAGGTGATTTGCTATTCTTCAGTTTATCTAATAGTTGTAAGACATCTTCCCGATGTATCGATATTTCCTTCAATTCTTCCGCACCTTTAAATACCACTTCAGTCATGGGTAACATCCCTACATCTTCCTCAGTAAAGACCGAAGCAAAGAATTCATTCAGTCTCTCTGCTATCGCCTTGTCGCCTCTTAGTGCTCCTTTAACCCCTTTATCATCTAATGGACCAACTGACTCTCTCACAGGTTTTTTGCTACGAATGTACTTGAAAAGGTCTTTATTTCGCGTTTTTGCTTCCGCAGCAAGCTTCTTCTCAAATTCTCTTTTTGCCTGCCTTATCAATGCCTTGCATTTGACTTGCCAGTGCTTGTGCTGTTTCCAGGTTTCGTCGTTTGGCTCTTTTTTCCATTTCCTGAAAGATGCTTTTTTGGCAACAACAGCCTCTCTGACCTCACCTTTAAACCATGCTGGCAGTTTTTTGGACTTCCTTCCACTTTTCTTAAAGCATGGAATACAGCTGGTCTGGGCTTCCAAGATAGTATTTTTCAACAACACCCAAGCTTGATGTACATCTTTAACCTTCGCAACTGCTCCTTTTAGTTTTTTCTTAACTATTTTCCTCATTTTATCATAGTCTCCCTTTCGAAAGTTAAAAGGTAGTACTGTGGATTTCCTTACTATCCCTCCTCCACTAATTAAATCAAAGGCGATCATGCTATGATCACTATTGCCAAGTGGCCCCAACACCCTTATCTCTTGCACTAGATCTGGTGTTCCACTAAGGACTAGGTCTAATATGGCTTCCCCTCTGGTCGGTTCATGAACCAGCTGCTCCAAGAAGCAGTCATTTATTTCATCTAGGAACTTTATCTCCCTAGCATGTCCTGGCGTGACACTGACCCAGTCGATACCGGGGTAATTGAAATCACCCATTATTATTACTGTGCTGTAACTTTTGTTAGCTTCCTTGATTTCTTTGAGCATTTCATCATCCATTTGGTCATTCTGGCCAGGTGCTCGATAGTACACCCCCACTGCCATCGCCTTCCCCCTTTTATATGGAATTTCAATCCATATAGATTCTACAGCAGATTTTGTTTCCTGCAAAACTTTAATCCTTTCTGAGTCAATGCCCTCTCTAACATAGAGCGCAACCCCTCCACCTATTTGATCAGCTCTATCATTTCGATATAGTTTGTACCCAGGTATCACAGTGTCCCACTGGTTGTCCTCATTCCACCATGTCTCTGATATTCCAATCATATCTAACCTTTCATTTAGTGCTATATATTCTAACTCTCCCATCTTATTCTTTAGACTTCTAGCATTTGCATGCAAGCATTTTAGAGAATGTATTTTATTCATGTTAATTTGGCTATTGTTAGACATGGGTAAATTGGTATCTTTAAGCTCTGTCTGCTCCATACTTGAGGGCATTTGGACTACTTTACTCTTTTGTGGAACCTCTATGCTTTTGGTAGTATCCTTCAAGGATACATTCTTACGAACCATCCGCTCTTGGGCGACTTTCGGCTTTCCCCTAATATCTAGTTTAAAAGCTGCTCTATCTCCTTTTTAAAGGTCAATGCCAGCAGCCTGGATCCATCCCGGTTAAGGTGAAGCCCATCCCTTCGGAAGAGCCCCTCCTTTCCCCAGAATGTTCCCCAGTTCCTAACAAATCCAAAACCCTCATCTCTGCACCATTGTCTCATCCATGCATTGAGACTCCGGAGCTCTGCCTGCCTTTTGGGTCCTGCGCGTGGAACAGGAAGCATTTCGGAGAATGCTACCCTGGAAGTTCTGGATTTCAACTTCCTACCTAAAAGCCTAAATTTTGCCTCCAGAACCTCCCTACCACATTTTCCTATGTCATTGGTACCGACATGTACCAAGACAGCAGACTCCTCCCCAGCACTATCTAAGACCTTATCTAGGTGGCGCGTGAGGTCCGCTACCTTCGCACCAGGCAGGCATGTTACCAGGCGATCCTCACGTCCACCAGCCACCCAGCTATCTACATGCCTAATGATCGAATCACCAACTATAACGGCTGTCCTAACCCTTCCCTCATGGGCACATGGCCCTGGAGAAACTTCCTTGGTGCGAGAGGGTTTTACATCACCTGGAGGACAGGTCCTAGTTACAGGATCACTTCCTGCCACACCAGGGTGATGCTCTCCTGTCACGTGACCTCTCTCCTCCATGGCAACAGGGGTGCTGCCAGACTGGAGGTGGGACTTCAGGACTATATCCCTGTAGGTCTCGTCTATGTACCTCTCTGTCTGTCTTATGTTTTCCAAGTCTGCTACTTTAGCCTCTAGAGAACGGACTTGTTCCCTGAGAGAAAAGAGCTCCTTGCACATAGTGCACACGTAAGACCTCTCACCAACTGGGAGAAAATCATACATGTGACACTCAATGCAAAAGACTGGAAAGCCCCCATCCCGCTGCTGGACTGCTGTCTGCATCTTAGTTTTAAGTTTGTGTCTAGATCTTTAAGTTCTTACTTACTAGGGGTTGCAATGGGTATTTATACCAATAAAACTGTACCTAATACGTTTAATATACCTTGTTCACCTGAAGCTTAATTAATCTCAGGTCCTTAGTGTATGACTGATTTGGGTAATGAGCTTCACCTGAAAGCACCTCCTGTCTTTTAAGATGTGTAAGTACCTATAAAGCTATGATTATCCCAGGGGTGTGTGGGTGTGGGGAGGGGGGGGGAGGGAAACAACACTTATTAAAAGAGGGCTGCTACACAGTACCCTGTCTTGTGCTGCTGAGGTAAGCTAAATTCTGATTTGATTTAAATTATAGCTCTTAGCTGCTCTTAGGGGTAAACATGTTAGGTTATTTTAACTTTTTTGTTTTCTGGGTGCTTATGTTTGGAAGAAAATACTGTATTAATACTGTAGATACTGTAAAAATACTGTAGATAATATCTTGTATTTATATTTTTGGCTCTTGCTCCTTTTGGGGTCATCTTTTCCAGGGAATCTTGACTTTTCTAATATAGGGCCATATTTTATAACAGGATTATGTGAAGTCCAAGAAGGTTCCTATTTTAAGTCTATTTTATAATGCAAAATAGGCACCTATGGGCATTTATAAAATAGGCTACAGTACAAGAACCTGCCTCTTTAGTGCATAAATGCTCACACACACATTTACACCTGCTCTGAAGCAGACAGAAGTAGTTTGTGTACTCTACGTGCAGACTTATGTATGTTATAAAATATGTGGATGCATCACAACTCCATTTCTCGTCTGCTAAATTCTACACCTGGGAATCACTACACAAGGCACACTTTTACTTACAGTATACATGCATATGTCATGGGATAATATTAGAGGAGAGAGAACACAGCCACACCAGGTATATCTTCACAAAACAAACAAGTTTATTGAGGGGACCCGACTTGGCCAAGTTTCAGCACTGAGGCCTATATCAGGGGTCTAAAAACATAAAAGCCTATTGTCGCCACTGCGCCCCTATTGGCGTGTTAACGTAAGGGCGTCCGGTGACATTTAATTTGTATCAGAGAGTTGTCAAGCTGAAGGACCAAAAGGATTGTGGTCCTTGTAGTGTAGAACTCCCTGGAAGGAATAACTACGCCAAGTGTAGGGTAAATAAGGCTTTATTTCCCCAGTTAATGCTCTAGGTTCAATGGGACATGAACATAAAGTGGAGGTAATGCTTTCCTCAAACAATAAAGTTCCACCATGGACTAAACAGTTAAAGGTTGTAAGCTCTACAATTGACTGTTTAGCTGGGTTAGGAGATTTTCCAAAACAATAGAAAACAATATCAGAACAAAATGGTTATCAGCTTCACCATATGCAGACTTATTTCTTTGCTATACACTTAGCATGGCAAGCAACTACTTCTTAAGCAAAAGTTACATTCCATGGGTTCGGTGTGAGGCATGGGAACACTGGAGCTATAATCCAAGTCCATTGCTTCTGGATCGCTACCCTCCTCAGGGTTAATAATATCTTCAGAGTCTCTTAATTCCTCACAGAAGTTCCCTGGCTTCTCATATAACTTTCTTAAAATACTTTTAGGAAGTGGCTTTAAATAGTTAGCTTTACTTCTTCTATGATACTGAGGTTTATCTACTTGCATAAGACTTTCCTCATTTAGAGTTCCTTTTAGAATGAAAGGCTTTTCATACATTAGCTTCCGAGGAGCGCCACGCCCAGGATTCAGCTTACAACATAGCTTTTCCTGCTGACACACTGTCTTGTGCACTGCTCCACAATCCAGGCTGCTAGGAAAACCAGACGTGGATTTCCCTTCTCTATCTTTCAGGGTAAGAGGATCAATGTAAAAGGAATCTCCTTTTCTTGTGCCTTTCTGGCTTGGCTTAAAGGACTTACTTGGAGTTGGAGAACTTCTTTCAACAGGCAGGCTGCTTCTCTGGGCTCTATCCCATGGAGTATACCTCTTTTGGCTCCTGCCACCTAGAGCTGGCCGCAGCTGGAAACTATCCTGTTCCAGGCTTCTCTCAGAGCTTGTGCTGCCGGTCCTTCTGACCTTGTCCTTAGCACTTCCCCAGAACTGAGTCTTGCCTCTGTCTGTGTCCGTTCTTCTCCTTCCTTCTCTTTGCTGGTCCTTTTCCTGGTCCCCTTGCGGGACCCCCTGGTCTCCTTGCTGGACCCCCTGGTCTCTTTGCTGGAGCCCCTGGTCTCTTTGCTGGACTCCTTGCTGGCCTCCTTGCCGGGCTCTATGTTGGACTCCTTCTCTGCTCATCTGATTTCCCTTATAAAGGGATTTCTGGCTTGCACGCTGTGAGTTTGAGGACAGGTGAAAGCACTTATCATTAAGCTGCTCAGTGCTTGAGCATGTTGCTTCAGGTACTGTGTAACTGTTCATGCGCCCTCTGGCTGAGCTACACTGGAACTGCGCTCTCTGCCTTTTCTGAGATTCATGCAAATCAGGAGTTTTTTCCAAGGCTGTTTCTTCCCTAGCTCCAGCCTCATGACATATTCCCCGAGTTAAAATATTACAAGCTGAGTGTTCAGTTTCACTACAGCTTGTAATTCTAGACATTGCGTCCGCATTGTAGTGAAGCTTTCCAGCCCTGTGTTCCACCTTGTAATCATATGGCTGTAGCGCCATGTACCATCGAGTGAGTCGACTGTTTTCGTTTCTCATATGGCTCAGCCATTTAAGAGGTGCATGGTCTGTAATAAGGATAAATCTCCTTCCTGTCAGGTAGAATTTTAAAACTTCTACAGCCCATTTTATAGCGAGACACTCGCGCTCAATAGTGGAATACTTCTGTTCCACTTGGTTCAACTTCCTGCTGAGGAAAAGAATCGGATGTTCAGCCCCCTCCTGGACCTGTGAGAGAACGGCTCCTAAGCCTATTTCTGATGTATCCGTCTGGAGCAGGAATTGTTGACGAAAATCGACTCCTCACAGTATTGGGGCCCTGCAGAGTTTTTCCTTTAAATTCTGGAAGGCTTCATCTGCCTCTGGCGACCAGTGGAGCATCGTCGGAGCGTTTTTCTTTAACATCCCAGTTAACAAAACACTTTCTTCTGCAAAGTGGGGTATAAAGCGCCTATAATAACCAATAAGGCCCAAAAAGCTTTGCAGTTGTTTTTTAGTTCGTGGAATGGGAAAAGTACGTACGCTCTCCACTTTGTCCAATAATGGTTGTACTGTGCCTCAGCCAACAATGTGTCCCAGATATTTTACCTCTGCGGCCGCAAACGTACACTTTTTAGGGTTCAGTGTTAACCCGGCCTGCCGCATAGCGGATAACACTGCCTCCACGTGGAGTAAATGTTGCTCCCAGGTGGTGCAGTGGATAACCACGTCATCCATATAAGCAGTGGCGTATATTTGATGGGGGCGTAAAACAATATCCATCAGTCTCTGGCAAGTGGCGGCGGCCCCGTGCAAACCAAAGGGCATGCGCGTGAATTGAAACAGCCCAATAGGTGTGCTAAATGCTGTCTTGGGGTGCGCTTCCCTAGTTAGGGGCCAGTACCCCTTCGTCATGTCCAATGTCGTTAGAAATTTAGCTTGCCCCAGCCTATCCAGCAGTTCTTCAATCCGGGGCATGGGGTAAGCGTCAAACGTAGAAATCTCGTTGACCTGACGGAAGTCTATGCAAAAACGCATGGTTCCGTCAGGTTTGGGCACTAGAACGACTGGACTATTCCAGGGGCTCCTGGACTCTTCGATCACGCCCATCTGCATCATCTCCTGGACTTGCGAAATGACTTCCTGTCTTTTCGCCTCCGGTAGGCGATAAGGCCTTAGCCAAATAATTTTTCCAGGGGTTGTAATTATCTCGTGTGCCACAAGATTCGTTTCCCCAGGAAGGGGTGTCAGCACGTCCTTAAATTCCCTCAGGAGGTTGGACAGTTGCTGCCATTGTGTTATTGACAGTTCCTCACTGATATGTGGCACAGGATGGGTTTTGCAGTCTGACAGGACTGGACCTAGGTCTTCATCGACCGCCTCCTTGGTCACAGCTACAAAACTCTTCACTTCGGCTTGTCCTGTGGAGCCAAAGCCCCCGACTCCTCGGCTTGTAGGGGTTACCATTTCTATTTCCTCGAGAACTGGAAAACCCACGCGCTCACAAATTATTTGTGCGATCCGGTCTCCGGTTTTAACCTCGAAGTCTTCATTAGCGAAGTTAAACAGGAGGACCTTTATTACGCCCCTGTAATCAGGGTCCACCACTCCGGCCCCAACATTGATAAAATGCTTGGCCGCTAGGCCGGAGCGTGGTGCAATTCTTCCATAGCAACCGGGCGGTAATTCCAACTGAAGTCCCGTGTCAATCAGAGCTTTTCCACCTCTTGGAACGATCTTACTCTCCGCACTGTACAGATCATATCCCGCAGCTTGGTCTGACGCTCGACAAGGACTACGAGCATGTTTGGATGTCCTACAAAACCTCAAGGCAAACTTCTTTACCGGTTCCTCCGGTCTCTTGACCTTGGTTCCTTTGGGTTTCCCTAGGAGGGGACTAGGAATGGAGGTTCCCTTAGTAAGGATACTCGTAGATGCCAAAACCTCCCGAGACGTTAATCCCTCATTTATCCCTCTTTCAAAGTAAGGCCAGTCCCGGCCTAAGACTAAGTCTTGTGGTAGCCTAGGTACCACAGCTATCAACATTTTTTTAGTTGTTCCCAAACCTCTTACAGTTAGGTTATAAACAGGATACAATGTTGCCGTGCCATGAACACATTTTATTTTTACTTGGCGTTCTGGTTGATCAGGTGCGGATTCTGCTCGCTCTTTGACTAAGGACCAAAGCTTTCGAGAGATCATGGTTTGATCCGCACCGGAATCAAGTAGTGCCTTGGTTGGAACTCCTTGCACAAACACATCCAAGACTAAACCCTCGCATGGCATTTCTCGGTTTTCTCCTAGGAGAACCATGCATGCTTGGCATTCAGCTCGCATATGACCTGTTTTTCCACAAGCAAAGCATCTTTTATCAATATTCTTTGATAAATCATCTTTACACTTTATACTGTGTGGCTTAGAATGAGACAGAGCTCCTAAGGACTGTTTGTAAGTACCCAATGCGTTTTCAGATACGTTTTTAGAATTTTGGGTAGCCAAATCTGCTTCCAAATATCTTTCTGTTAGGCTGATGGCCTGTGCCGTGGTACTACAATTTTGGAGAATTAGAAAGCTCTGCACATTGCTAGGCACTGCATGCATAAACTGTTCTAGGACTATTTCATCCATAATTGATTCCACATTCTTACCAGCAGGTCTTAGCCATTTTTCCGCTAAGCTCTTAAGCCTGTGGCCTAATACTTTTGGAGTCTCACCCCTCTTAAGGTGAGCGGCTCGCAGCATGCGATTATATACGAGTGGGGTCAAGCCTAGGCGCTCGCGAATGGCTTTTACCACCTCCGTATAATCTGCAGCTAATGCAGTTGGCATCGCCCGTTAGGCGGATAGCGCCTCCCCTGTAAGTGAAGCAGCTAGCCTAATTGACCATTGCTCTTTTGGCCACTTTATTGCACTCGCTATCCTTTCAAAGGAGTCAATAAAGTCGTCAACATCATCGGTGGGTGACAGTTTTCCTAAGCACAAAGAGTCAAAGGCGCCTGGCCCTAGTGACCAGTTGCCTAGTCCAGAAACCTGTTCCTGTTGGCCGGAGGCTCCCCCTGACATTTTCTGTTGCTGGGTGGCCCAAGCCTCCATTAGCTGAAGAATGGGTTTCTGCTGCTCCTGTAGCGCTAGGATAGCTTGTTGTTGTGTGTGAGCAGCAAGCTCCCTCTGCTTTTCAAACTGCATCATCATCCACTCCAGAAGCTCTTTCTGCTCCATGATGATGGACTTTACCTAGAAAAGATGGAGAAAAAACAAAAACAAGTGTGGTTCTACAACACTTAGCCCTTTTCTCCCTTTACTGTGTTTTTTTTTTCCACCCGTATCCAGACCAGTCTACCCCTCTACCTTTTACCTGGTAGCAGAGTAGATTCACGCTTCCAGTAAGAGGTTGCAGCAGCTCTTTGACGTAGCCTCTACGACTGCTGATCGCACTAGACAAACTCCTCTCCTGGTGTTGTCTTGGTCCTGGGGGTTTTTTTCTCTTGAACTCAATCAGGATTTTTTTTTTCGACTCCGGTCCGGATTCTCTCAGACTCCACTCCGGGTTTTCTCAGCCAGTAATGGTGGTTTCTTACTTTGTTTTCCACTTTAGCGTCTTAGGGCGTTGTCCCAACATCCTGCCAACTGCGCCATTATGTCGCCACGGCGCACCTACTGGCGTAGTAAAGTAAGGGCTTCCAGGGACATTTAATTTGTATCAGAGAGTGTTCAAGCTGAAGGACCAAAAGGATTGTGGTCCTTGTAGTGTAGAACTCCCTGGAAGGAATAACTACGCCAAGTGTAGGGTAAATAAGGCTTTATTTCCCCAGTTAATGCTCTAGGTTCAATGGGACATCAACATAAAGTGGAGGTAATGCTTTCCTCAAACATTAAAGTTCCACCATGGACTAAACAGTTAAAGGTTGTAAGCTCTACAATTGACTGTTTAGCTGGGTTAGGAGATTTTCCAAAAGAATAGAAAACAATATCAGAACAAAATGGTTATCAGCTTCACCATATGCAGACTTATTTCTTCGCTATACACTTAGCATGGCAAGCAACTACTTCTTAAGCAAAAGTTACATTCCATGGGTTCGGTGTGAGGCATGGGAACACTGGAGCTATAATCCAAGTCCATTGATTCTGGATCGCTACCCTCTTCAGGGTTAATAATATCTTCAGAGTCTCTTAATTCCTCACAGAAGTTCCCTGGCTTCTCATATAACTTTCTTAAAATACTTTTAGGAAGTGGCTTTAAATAGTTAGCTTTACTTCTTCTATGATACTGAGGTTTATCTACTTGCATAAGACTTTCCTCATTTAGAGTTCCTTTTAGAATGAAAGGCTTTTCATACCTTAGCTTCCGAGGAGCGCCACGCCCAGGATTCAGCTTACAACGTAGCTTTTCCTGCTGACACACTGTCTTGTGCACTGCTCCACAATCCTGGCTGCTAGGAAAACCAGATGTGGATTTCCCTTCTCTATCTTTCAGGGTAAGAGGATCAATGTAAAAGGAATCTCCTTTTCTTGTGCCTTTCTGGCTTGGCTTAAAGGACTTACTTGGAGTTGGAGAACTTCTTTCAACAGACAGGCTGCTTCTCTGGGCTTTATCCCATGGAGTATACCTCTTTTGGCTCCTGCCACCTAGAGCTGGCCGCAGCTGGAAACTATCCTGTTCCAGGCTTCTCTCAGAGCTTGTGCTGCCGGTCCTTCTGACCTTGTCCTTAGCACTTCCCCAGAACTGAGTCTTGCCTCTGTCTGTGTCCGTTCTTCTCCTTCCTTCTCTTTGCTGGTCCTTTTCCTGGTCCCCTTGCGGGACCCCCTGGTCTCCTTGCTGGAGCCCCTGGTCTCTTTGCTGAAGCCCCTGGTCTCTTTGCTGGACTCCTTGCTGGCCTCCTTGCCGGGCTCTCTGTTGGACTCCTTCTCTGCTCATCTGGTTTCCCTTATAAAGGGATTTCTGGCTTGCACGCTGTGAGTTTGAGGACAGGTGAAAGCACTTATCATTAAGGTGCTCAGTGCTTGAGCACATTGCTTCAGGTACTGTGTAACTGTTCATGCGCCCTCTGGCTGAGCTATACTGGAACTGCGCTCTCTGCCTTTTCTGAGATTCATGCAAATCAGGAGTTTTTTCCAAGGCTGTTTCTTCCCTAGCTCCAGCCTCATGAGACTATATATATATATACAGTACAGTATATATACTGTGTGCTGTGTGTGTGTGTATATATATATATATATATATATACATACATACATACAGGGTGGTCCAAAAAAAGTGAGAACAACTCGTAACATATAAGTTATTTAAAAATATAAAAAGATAGATGTAAACGATTGACAAATTACAAAAAAAAAAAAGATGGTGACCGGAAATTGTCAAAATAAAGACGTTATATAGCTAAATAAGGTAAATAAGTAAACTATTTAAGCTTTTAATTTCTGAGATGTTCTCACTTTTTTTGGTCCTCCCTGTATATATATAACATCTTTATTTCGACAATTTCCGGTCGCCATCTTTTTTTTTAAATTTGTCAAATCGTTTACATCTGTCTTTTTGAATTTTTAAATAACTTATGTGCTACATTAAAAAAAAAAAAGGCGACCAGAAATTGTCGAAATAAAGATGTTATATAGCTAAAAAAAAGTAAATAAGTAAACTATGTAAGCTTTTAATTTACGAGATGTTCTCACTTTTTTTGGGCCACCCTGTATATATATATATATATATATATATATATATATATATATATATATATAAACACACACACATACATACATACATATGTATAAAAAATTGTTCAAAATATCCCAAAGAATAAATTAAATCATATACATTAAGAGGGAGAAAAGGATACAAATGGATAAAATAACACTAAAGATACATTTCTCCAGGAACAAGCAGGAAGTCAGTCCTCACATATGGGTGATGTCGGCGCCGATGGAGCACTTGTGTGGAGCAATTCCCCAGCTTTCAAAGAAAGCCTTTGGGATTGCATCATGCATGCGCGGTCCCCCTCCCGCCCATGGGTGCCATCTTGCTCAGTCTCTCTTTTTCCGCAGAGCCCAGCGGAAAAAGTGTGTCAAAACTACTGAAGATTCTCTTCTTTGGCCCGGTTCGACGCCGGTTCCCCTTACCACCTCGGTTCGGTAC
Source organism: Ichthyophis bannanicus (assembly GCA_033557465.1). Taxonomy (NCBI): domain Eukaryota; kingdom Metazoa; phylum Chordata; class Amphibia; order Gymnophiona; family Ichthyophiidae; genus Ichthyophis; species Ichthyophis bannanicus. The sequence goes on along the minus strand of CM066033.1, from coordinate 2,617,205 downwards.
ACCGGTATCAAGTCCGGTCACTATTTTTCATTTTTTGCCCTTAGTGGCTAGCGTTCGCGCTCTTTTTTCTTTTTTCCCCCGATGGTGGCCAGTGGGTTTAAAAAGTATGATCAGTGTAAAAGATTAATGTCTCTCACTGACACACACGACTGCTGTATCCGCTGCCTTGGGCCCGACCATGACCCGAAGGTCTGTGGCCCGTGTGGCAAGATGTCTTCCAAGGCACTTAGAAGTAGGCAGCAGCAGTGTGAAAGGATTTTCTCCGAGTCCGCATCCACCTGGGTCCGGACCTCTTCAGAAGCCTTGACATCTTGGGAGCTATCTGACTCTGAACATCGTCGGGGGTCTTCTGAGCGGGGGTCTCCCTCGCGGGAACACCGGAGGAAAAAGAAACTTGCAAGGGCGGTGTCATTGGATGCCTCTGATCAGCCTGGATCCTCGCGGGCCAGGTCGCGGAGTCCTGACAACCGCCCCGGGTCCTCGGAGTCGGAGTGGCCTGCAAAGGTGCCTCACACGGAGCTGGAAATGTCGAGGAAGGTAACTGCTGTTGTCCTCATTGACTCTCCTCCGGGAGAACCAGTGTTGGGCCCGATCACTGCGGATCCTTCTGAGCTCAGACTCAGAATGGCAGCCCTGGAGCGCAGCATGTCTGCCTTCATGAAGCAGCAGCGGGCGCTGATGGCCGGTCTCACCGGTCCATCCACGCTGACCACCGGGACCTCGACGTCCAAGTCGACCCCAGAGGCTGAGCCGATCCTCGAGACTCTTCGGACTGGTCCCTTGACCTCCCGTTCAGGGCCGAAGTCGTCAACGCCAGTGCCCTCAGTGTCGGGTCGATCGTGACCAAAGCTCTCATGGCCAGAGCCCATCGATTCCTCCTCGGAGGACTCATCATGGGAAACGGAAGATGAGGAGTCCCCGGACACCCACCGGACTCGGTATGTCCCATCGGACTCACCGGGTTCCGAGCCTCAGATAAGGTCCCCCCGGAGGATACCCGGTTCTCGGACTTCGTCAGGGACATGGCCAAGGCTTTGACATTCCTGGCGGACTCCGAGAAGGAGCCTCGAGTTGAGGAGCTCGAAGCCCTCCAGTATGACTTTCCCCCTCGGGAAGCCCTTATGGTACCATTTCCTCCGATGTTGGAATGGCTGATGCTCCGCATGTGGAAGTCACCGGCCTCGATGCCAGTTCTCAGCAAGCGGGTCGATTCCATCTATCGAGTCCGCAAGAGCCCTGGGTTCCAGAAACCACAGCTGCCGCACAACTCCATGGTTGTGGAATCGGCCATGCACAGGCTCAAGAGCCAAAAAACTTACTCCTCGGTGCCTCCTGGCAGGGAAGACTGGAACCTGGATGCCCTGGGCAAAAAGTGCTACCAGGGCTTAATGCTGTCATGCCGAGTCCAAACATACCAGCTGTACATGGGCATGTACTTGCGGGACCTGGCAAAGGAGATTGCTGAGTTCTCAGCTGGCCTCTCCGAGGAACCCTTGCAGCGCTTCAAGAACTTGTCCACGGGGATTCGAGAGTGCTCGAAGTTTATGTCTTGAGCAGCCTATGATGGCTTCGAGGCCTTGGCCCGAGTAGCCGCAGCCGGCATCGGTGCCCGCCGCCAGGCGTGGCTAATGTCGTTGGACCTGGAGCCATGGGTTCAGGACAAGTTGGTTGATGTCCCTTGCCGGGATGATGACCTCTTTGGCAAACCCATGACTGAGAAGGCTGCTGAAATCGAGTCAGAGTACTTGACCTGGACAAGACTATCCAAGAAGATTTCTGCCCCTTCTAAAAAGAAGGGTTCAGGTAAAAAGCCCTTTTTCCCAAGGAAGGGTGCTGCTTACCGCAACTACCCCACTCAGCCGGCCTTCCCAGTTCACCCACAGGGGCAGCAGGCCAAGGGACAGGGGCATGGCCCACATAAGCAGAAGACCCCCAAGCCTCCGGCCTCGGCTCCAACCCAGCCGGGAGGGGTTTTTTGACTACCAAAGCTTAGTCTCTCTCCAACAAGGGGTGAGGTCCTGCACAGGAGGAAGGCTGAGCCTGTATACCCACAGGTAGCCAACAATCACCACAGATACCTGGGTCCTTTAAATAGTCCAAATGGGCTATTTGCTCCACTTCAACCAGGTACCTCCCTCCTTCTTCCAGGAGAGCCTCTCAGACCCCCTCTACACAGGGACCTCCTCTTGCAGGAGTTGGCCGGTCTTCTAGAGGACCAGGCGGTGGAACTGGTACCCCACCACCTGCAGGGACAAGGTTTCTACTCCAGGTATTTTCTGATACCAAAGAGAACAGGGGGCCTCAGACCCATCCTCGACCTGCGAAACTTAAACAAGTTCCTGGTGAGGGAAAAGTTCAAGATGCTTTCCCTTGAAATATTGTTGCTTTACCTCCACCAGGGAGATTGACTATGCTCCTTAGACATGAAGGATGCCTACACACACATCCTCATACATCCAGACCACAGACAATATCTCAGATTTATAGTGGGAGGAAACCATTTTCAGTACAGCGTACTACCATTTGGCCTAATCTCTGCTCCCAGAGTGTTTACCAAATGCCTGGTGGTAGTGGCAGTCTTCCTCAGGAACCAAGGGATTTTTGTCTTCCCTTACCTGGACGACTGGCTCATCAGAGCCCAGTCGCCTCAGGAGGCCCAACAGGCCACAGCTCACACTATCAACATGCTACAGCATTTAGGCTTTGTCATAAATCAAGCAAAGTCCACTTTGCTCTCCACTCAAAACTTAGAGTTCATAGGAGCAAGACTAGACACCCTTTGGGCAAGGGCTTGCCTGCCAGAGGACAGGGCACAGAGGTTTCTGACACTGGTGCACCAAGTCAGCCACAAGTCTCAGATCTCAGCGAGACAATTTTTATGCCTCCTGGGCCACATGGCCTCCACGGTACATGTGACCCAAAACGCCCGTCTCCACATGAGGATGGCTCAGTGGTGCCTCAGTGACCAGTGGACACAAGCCACCGGATGACTCCGAGACAGGATCAGAGTGTCCAAATGACTGAGGAAGTTGTTGGTGTGGTGGCTTCAGCCACCCAACCTGCTTGAGGGAGTGGCTTTTCAGCCTTCCTCGCACACAAGAGTGCTGACAACAGATGCCTCCTTGCTGAGCTGGGGAGCCCATTGCCAGGGATCATGCACTCAGGGGTTGTGGTCTCCTCAGGAGAGTACACACCAAATCAACCTCTTAGAGCTTTGGGCGATTTACCTAGCTCTTCAAACCTTTTGTCATGTTCTCTCACATCAGTCTGTCTTGGTGCAGACCAACAATCAGGTAGCGATGTTCTACGTGAACAAGCAGGGAGATACAGGGTCCCGTCTCCTATATCAGGAGGCACTCGACCTCTGCTCCTTTTCAATCAGGCAGGGTATGTCCCTCAAAGCAGTTTACCTGCCAGGTCAGGAGAACTTCCTAGCAAACAAGCTCAGCAGGATTCTTCAACCTCACGAGTGGCAACGGAATCCGGAAGTGGCCCTGCAAATCTTCCACTGCTGGGGGCATCCATCCATAGATCTCTTTGTCAGTCCACAAAATCACCAGTTGCCCAGTTTTTGCTCCGGACAGCCACACCCTCAGAGGGTGGCTGCAGATGCTTTTCTTATCTTCTGATCAGGGGGCCTCATGTATGCGTTTCCTCCCATGCCTCTGGTGGCCCGGACTCTGTTCAAAATCCTTTGGGACAAGGACTCTGTCATTCTGGTAGCCCCCAGATGGCCGAGGCAGCCTTGGTTTCCTCTTCTCCTTCAGCTGGCAATGGAAGCCTCACTCCCGCTGGGGATGCAGCCTGACCTCCTGTCCCAGGAGCAGGGCTCGCTCTTACATCCCAACCTCAGGTCCCTCAACCTGATGGCATGACTGCTGAAAGGGTAGTGCTGTCGCCTATCCTCCTACCTAAGAATGATGAAGAAGTGTTACTGGCCTCAAGGAGACAGTCCACTAGGAAAACCTATGCCTTCAAGTGGAGCAGGTTTGAGGTGTTCTGTTCCCAGCACAATGAAAACCCTTTCGCTTGCCATGTACCAGTGATGCTGCGGTACCTGCTTCACCTCTCAGAATTAGGTCTTAAGTCTAACTCTGTCAGGGTCCACCTGAGTGCTTTGTCAGCACACCACTCTCCAGTAGAAGACAATCTCTTTCGGCTCACCCCTTGATGTCCAGATTCCTTAGAGGTCTACTTCTTCTAAAACTCCCGGTTCATCCCCCGGCAACCAAGTGGGATTTGAATGTGGTCTTGGAGCAGCTTACTCGCCCATCTTTTGAGCCGATGTGTACTTGCCATGTGCGCTTCCTCTACTGGAAGATGCTTTTCCTGGTGGCATTCACATCTGCCAGATGAGTGAGTGAGCTGCAAGCTCTTGTTTTGGATAGACCGTACACAAGGTTTTATAGGAACAGAGTGGTCCTTTGCACCCACCCCAAGTTCCTTCCGAAAGTGGTCTCTTCGTTCCACCTCAAGCAAGAGGTGGTTCTTCCAACCTTCTTTCCCAGACTGCATGCCAGCCAGGCAGAGGCAGTCCTGAATACCCTCGATTGTAAGAGGGTGTTAGCCTTCTACCTAGAGCGTACATGGGGACATCGAAGGGCTATTAAGCTCTTTGTCTCTTATGAACCCAGTAGGCTGAGGCTACCTGTCTCCATGCACACGTTGTCCAACCGGATGGCAGACTGCATTGCCTGGGCATACAGGGTGGCCGACCTTCCCTTGCAGAGTCGAACCATGGCCCACTGTGTCAGGGATAAGGCCTCATCAGTGGCTCACTTCCGCTCTGTTCTGCTGGCAGACATCTGCCGGGCTGCCACCTGGTCTTCGGGCCAGACCTTTGCAGCCCATTACTGCTTGGATAGGGAGTCCCGACGGGACAGTGCTTTCGGCCAGTTGGTACTCCGTAACTTATTTGAGTTATAGGCAACTCCTACCCTCCGGCCCTTTGGTGTCAGCTACCAGAGATGTTGAGTTCTCTGCTGAATTCCTATCACAGCTACTGTGGCTCCTCTAGAGGGAGCCATTTTTCAGCTATGGGTTCTTGGTAGACTATAGCTAGGAAGTCTCATATATGAGGAATGACTTCCTGCTTGTTCCTGGAGAAAGCGTAGTTACTCACCTGTAACAGGTGTTCTCCAGGGACAGCAGGAATCAGTCCTCACGACCCTTCCTCCTCCCCTGGAGTTGCAGTCTTATCATTATTATATTTTGTTCATTTTGCCGTCTCTTTAGCTATGTCATTTGACTGAGCAAGATGGCACCCTTGAGCAGGAAGGGGACCGCGCATGCATAATGCAATCCCAAAGGCTTTCTTTGAAAGCTGGGGAATTGCTCCGCATGAGGGCTCCATCAGCGCCGACGTCACCCATATGTGAGGACTGATTCCTGCTGTCCCTAGAGAGCACCTGTTACAGGTGAGTAACTACGCTTTATAAAAGGTAGACAAATGCTGGTCACAGAGAAATAATAGTAAGGATATTATTAAAAAAAAACAATTACCAGTCACATATATTGGAAGATTCCACTTGCAATGACAATGCAAGTAAAAAGTAGCCAGACATAAAATACAGCCTACAACATAAAGAAATGCATCATTCATAAAATGGCATAATCCATTAAGTATGTATCAATAAAAACCTACTACAAGTAGACTATTTACAATGCTCACCGAATGTGAACATAAACAATGCGTCAGTAAAAGTTGATCACTACGTTGTTTCAACCAAGGTTGTTCACAACACTATCTTGCCTGTAAGAATAGAGGAAAGCAACTACTATATACAACAAGAACCACATACCATTGGAAACATTTGGTATCACATTATAAAAGGGGAGAGATGTACTCAATGGTAAAATATATCAAAGACAGTAAAAAGTCCTACGTGAGGAATTAAAAAACTAAAACCCAGTTCCACCGCATGAAGATGCTGTAAATAGTTTAATATCAAGCCCAAGGACCTACAAAACAGAAATAGTAATAGCTAAAAGATGTGATGCCGTAGCGGGGAAGAAGGAGACAAGGGCACCTGCAGCTCGATACTCGGAGGAAGCATGAAGTGAATCTCGATTTTGATTAACTAAAAGAGGAAGAGAATAAGATTAAAATCAAAATTAATAACCAGCTGAAAACTCTGGACCCCAAAGTTTCATCGGAACAATAATGTACATTTTAAGTTCACAAGAAGCAGCTCTACAATTAAATGTCAATGTGCCATGGAACTATCCTTTGCATCCATAAAGTCAGAATGACTTGAAACTTGAATGAAGCATACAGTCCTGGTGCAGAAACTAAACAGTGTTGCCCAAGACCGAGAAACCCAATATCTACTGAAATGCCAATATTTCACTTAAAATGTATCAATCTACAAAGCAATACTGGGTAATAGTTAAAACTCTTTTAAAACATTGTAAGGAAATAAAACAGCCAACTATGGTATTGCCACAGACAACATGCACTTCTAATCGTAAGAACTACTTCAAACTCCGGTAACCATATGAACCCAGGACCTAGCCAATTGCGGTCTTCAGAGTCAAAACCTCTTAACTCTTTGATCAAAAATATGATCCCCAATAAGAACATCAGATATATAGAACCACTTTAAAAATTAGTCACCTTTACATAGTAAACCAAAAACAAAAGATAAAATCTGAAAATAATAGTGCACAGCAAGCTTACCTCGATCCAAAGCAAAGCACGGGTAAAGAATAAAAATGCCATGCATGTGCATGACTAAAATACTTAACCACATCCTAAAGCTCCTCCTCTTTTTCAAAGTTAAAATGAAAAAGTTGGAAAATAAAAACAGTTAAAAAATAAAACAAACCATCAGACACCCACTTGAGGTCTTATGAAAGGCAGGAATAGGCAACCCATGCCCCTTGGAAAAAAGGGGTGGAGAGAGAAGAAAGGGACAGAGGAGAGGTGGGAAGGCGCATAAAAAAGTGTTACAGAAAAACGTTATATTCAATCTATTAAGACCATTTGGGGAGACTGTATCTAATTCAAAAATATAGTGTTGCTCTTCCCTCGTCAAGATACGGTCAAAATCACCACTTCATGGGGATTGGTTAATCCTTTTAATGACAAAAAAATCTCAAATCATCAACAGTATGATTACTAGTTAACCAATGTTGGACTAATGGTTCTGTTGACACTTTACGCCTGATGCAACTTTTATGCTCCTATATATGAGTTTTGATAGACTGCACAGTCTTGCCAACATAAAGGAGGCTGCATGGACATTGTCAGACGGCTGCCTGGGTGAGAATGTTCACAGTCTTGGCAAGTGCATATATCAATATGATTTGCAAGGGATTGTGGGAAATGCAGTCCATTCACACCAACCACAGCCACTCACAATAATTAGTTGTGCTTGAGTGTAAAGCCAATAAGATATTTATTTATGGGGTTATTTCTCCCAACACAGATATGCTTGGTAGCACATAAAACAGGATACTTGATTTCAGTGTTAAACTTGGAAAAACAAAATCAGGAAAACAACAGATGAACTTGTCAGGCAATCAAATGAAAAGAATAAAGACCTGGTTGGTAACAAACTGGTCTTTTCTGTAGGCTTTAGCTAATATTTTCTTAGCAGTGTTTCAAACAACAAGCAAAACCCACAAAGAAGGGAAAAACTGTTCTTTTCAGGTTAACTTCTTATATCTTCACATATAGACTCAGAAGTGATTCCCTCAGAGCTCACAAGCAATTAGGTAAGGCTCAATTGCTAGCAGTTATCCAGCTGAAACCCCTTAGCTGGCTTGCTTTCTACTGCGTGGCCCAAAATCCTACTCAGGAGCTTTTCTGAGTAGATTAAAGAACAAGTTTGTATTTCTTTGTGATGGTTGCTGTACTTTGTAACAGAAAATTACCAAAGGAGTTTAGACAGAGAGCAATCCATATATTCACAGCCTGTATCTAAGACCGCTCCTTCTCAATATCAGGGATTGGCACAGAGGAATTTCTCAATGGAGCACTTTCAGGAGAATACTTGTTTCCCTGCTGTCTTTCAAGGTTATAGCTAGGGCATAGATCAGTGTTCATACCTGAGCTTCCATTGCTGTTAGAGTTCCTCTCTAAATAGCCTGGCCAGTATGTAGTCCAGTTTTTATGTCCAGCCTTCCAATCCAGATCCCTGGACACTGGATCTCTCTTCACATACCTTCTGGCACGGGTCCTAGGGTCCCTTCCAAGTGCAGCTGTCTCCCTCACAGGTACCGTCTGGAGATTCCTAGCTCTGCAGCACCATTCCTCTGGCTTTCCCCAGTCCAATGGTGTATGCTGGCCCTTGGAATACCTTCCAGTATACGTACTGCTCTGGACTCCTTTAGACCTCCCAAATGCTTTTCTCTTCTTTCTTCCAAAGGGTTTCTTGCCCTCTCTGTCCGTCCGCTCTGGATTCTGCTTCTGATGATCCTCCAGATGATGAAGACCTCCAAGCTGAGGATATCCAAGCTGATTCTGAGGATGAGGATAATTCTCTGTAGAATAAACTCTACCTTTATTCTGCTTTGATGAGTGCTCCACCTTAGCACAGCGCAGCTGTGCTGAATCAGGCCCTGCCCTTTGAGATGAGTGCTTAGGGATTACCTCATAGCCCTCCTGATTGAACACACGTTTCCCCACTTCAGCTCCTCTAATGGCTGTTGGAAACCTGGTGCATTCTGGGACTGGTAGTCTTTTATGGAAATATTCTGTTTTCTCATTTCTACCAGAACTGACAGGTTGCTTGTTCAGAGTCACTTCACCTTTTCTATAGCTCCTTCCTGAGCTATGATAAGCTTCCTCATCACAACATGTATAATCACATGGAGTCCAATTCACAAAGGGGCACATCCAGGATGTCCGGATGGCCCTGAGCCAATATGGGCCCATTAGGACCTAACTCTGGACTGTGGGAACAAAACATTCCCACAGTACACAGAACTGGGCCAGAGTACGGTCCTGCATGCCCCTACCTGCCTTCTGGGATGTCCTCCCTGCAGGTGCCCCTGGCTCAGGTGTCCTAGCCCACCCACTTCCTCGCCACCCGATCTTGGGCAGCTGGGGCCTGAATCGTGTGGCGGGAACCCCCCTGCATCCGGCTCTGGTTCCATGGGGGAGGATCTTTGGGCCTGGTTGGGCCAATGGTGCTGATTATTCCATCTTCGAGGTGGAATAATCAGCACGTCCCCTCTGACTCGGCAGAACGTACAGGGCAGTGATCTGAATTGGCTCTGTAAGTCCTGCCAGCTCGGCTCATCCCGCTCTGCCCCGATCCCACCCTCCTGTGGCTCCCCACATCCTGCAGCTCTAGCCGTGTGGAGAGAGCAGGAGGGGAAATAGAGTCAGGATGGCTTGCAGGGCTCTGAATCGGGCCCATAGACTACATGTATGGACTGGCAATCAGATCTGTGATATAGAGAATATTGTTTGTTGGTGTTAGGGTATGGAAAAACATCCAAAACAATTGTATTTATTTATTTATTTATTTAGATAGATTTGTATACCACCTTATCCTACAATCAAAGTGGTCACATCACATCACAAGTGGAGGGTTACATTTAACATGAGGATGCTTAACAACATTTAGACAGTACAATTGGAGGGTTACATTTAACATGAGCGTACTTAACAACATTATACAAGGAACTCGTATGTCTAGTTGGGATGAGTGTGTATCGAGTTGGCAGAGGTAGTTGCATTACCGTTCGGGTGGAGACTGTTGTCTGTTTGCTCATAGGCTTCTGTAAAGAGCATGGTTTTAAGGGCCTTGCGGAAGTCTATGATGTCATTTAATGCCCTCAGGCCCATTGGGAGGGAGTTCCAAAGTGTGGATGCCAGTAGTGAAGGAGTTCTTTTTGAAGTTGTTTGTTTAGTTTTTTGATATCCTGCAGGTGTGCCAATCATGTTATCATTATTGGTCTTTCTTGGTCTATTACAGATATCCCTTGTTATGATATCTTGGAGTGCATCTGCCGAGAGATGGTGAATGATTTTAAAGATAATAAGGACTGTTTTAAATTTTGCTCTGGCCATCATTGGAAGCCAGTGCAGTTGTTGTAAGACGAGGGTAATGTGCTCTGTTCTTGGAATATCTGTAATGATGCATGCTGCAGTGTTTTGCACCATTTGGAGTGGGTGTAAGGTCTGCTGAGGGAGGCCTTGATATAGCGAGTTTCCATAATCAAGCAGAGGTGTGATGAGTGTTTGGCACACTGTGCAGAAGTGGTCCTGGCGGAGCATTTGCTTGATCTTTCTGATGGTCCTCAAACGTTGATAGGCCTTGTTTGCGGTTTTGGTGATGTGGGATTTCATGTTTAGAGTTCTGTCCATTGTGATGCCCAGGTACTTAACTTCATCTTTGACTGCTATTAGTTTGTCTAAAATGCTGATAGTTTGTGGTGGAATGAATGTGGGGTTCCTGGTGATGAACATTGCCTCAGTTTTATCATAGTTGACCGTCAGTTTATTGGCTGTGAGCCAGGCATTCATGTCTTCAAGGCATCTGGTTATTGTTGTGGTGTTAAGTGCTAGTAGGTTGATTGGAGCATACACCATGATGTCGTCAGCATAGAGGTGATAGTGGAGTTTGTGGTATTTGATGATGTTGCATATGGGCTGGATGTAAATATTAAAGAGCATTGATGACCTTGCGGTATTCCCTGCATGACGGGGAAATGCAGTGATTTCTTTTGGGCGCATTTGACTTGTTGCATTTGATCTTCCAAGTAGGAAGTATACCACTTCAGAGTATTCTTGCATAATCCTATCTGCTGCAGGAGTTGCAGTAACCTGGCGTGGGACACAGTGTCAAAGGCTGCCGAGATGTCCATGAACACTAGCAGGAATCTGTTCTTTATGTTATCCATGCCTCTTAGGAGATTGTCAAAGAGGGAAGTAAGTAGTGTTTCCACACCATGCTGGGGTTTAAAGCTATGCTGATGGATGTCCAGTGGGGCATTCATGTCAATATGGTCCTGAAGTTGCCTTTGCACAAGGAATGGTAGTAGGAATTGAGCCCTTGTTTCTTGATTATCAAGTCAGTGCTTTAACCATAGCATCAAAACTCTTCTGATATTGCTACTGGACAACCTGATCAGAGTATGAGAACAAACAGAGCACTTGACACATTTATAGTGTCCAAAACATTGCGGAGGAGCATCCACACTTTAAATGTGGCAAGTGTTCTGTTTGTTCTCATACTATTATTTTGGATGTTTTTACATACCCTAAGAAAGGAGGGTTAAGTGGCTTTCTCAAGACCATAAGGAATGGTAGTAGGAATTCAACCCTAGTTTCTAGATTATCAAGTCGGTGCTTTAATCATAGCGTCAAAACCCTTCTGATATTCCTACTGGACAACCTGATCAGAGTCATAGACAACGGCAAGATGGGATTCCTTCTGATATTCATTGACATCAAATACGCATTTGACATGGTATCGCACAGCATCCTTCTGCAAAGACTAGCTGGCATTGGGCTGCATGACACCACCCTAAAATGGTTTAACTATTACCTCACAAACAGACAGCTTCAAGTCAAATATGGCTCCACAATCTCCAAACCACTCAAAGCAATACAGGGAGTGCCTCAAGGTTCATCCCTTTCCGCACTGTTGTTTAACCTATACATACAACCCATCTGTTCAATTATCAAAAGCCACAAAATCCATTATACCATATACGCAGGGCCATTCCATCCATTGAGCGAGAATGTTTTTTGCACAGGGCCGCGTGTTTGAGGGGGCTCTGCACAAAGAACATTCTGCATTAAAAGTACATTTTAAAATTTTAAAAAAGCTGGCTCCCTGCATCAGCCCCTTTCCATATCAGCTTTCAGAGCCGCGAAGGGAGAGTTTCCCTTTCGTGGCTCTGTTAAGCACGCCGGGGCTGATGAAACAGGAAATGTCTGTTTCCCATCAGCGCCCGAGGGCTTAACAGAGCCGTGAGGGAGAAACTCTACCTTCACACTCTGAAAGACGACGCGGAGAGGGGCTGATGCAGGGAGGGAGGGCTCTGACGGGCACGGGGGATGCGGGACACTTGATTCTGCCACTGCCGCAGTGGCAGCAGCCAGATTTTTTATTTTATTTTAAATTTACCCTGGGCTGATGGCGGGGAGGGGGTTAGGACTGGTAATGGGCTGTGGGCTGATGGGGGGGGGGGGTTAGGACTGGTAATGGGCTATGGGGGGGGCTAGGACTGGAAATGGGCTGATGGGGGGTTAGGACTTGAGGTGGGCTGATGGGGTTAGGACTGGTAATGGGCAGTGAGCTGATGGGGGGTTAGGACTGGTAATGGGCTATGGGTGGGCTAAGTCTGGAAATGGGGTGATGGGGTTAGGACTGGTAATGGGCTATGGGGGACTAGGACTGTAAATGGGGTGATGGGGTGGTTAGGACTTGAGGGGGCTGATGGGTTTAGGACTGGTAATGGGCTGTGGGCTGATGAGGGGTTAGGACTGGTAAAGGACTATGGGGGGCTAAGTCTGGAAATGGGGTGATGGGGGGGTTAGGAATGGAAATGGACTGATGGGGGTTAGGACTTGAGGTGGGCTGATGGGGTTAGGACTGGTAATGGGTTATGGGGAGTTAGGACTGGTAATGGGCTATGGGGGGGGCTAAGACTGAAAATGGGGTGAGGGGAGGGTTAGGACTGGAAGTGGGCTGATGGGGGGCTTAGGACTGGTAATGGGCTATGGGGGGCTAGGACTGGTAATGGGTTGGGGGGGTTGCTAGGACTGGAAATGGGCTGAGTGGAAGGGGAGGCTGAACTTCAAATAGCTGATGGGGCGGGGGCTTGGAATGGAAATGGGCTGAGTGGAAGGGGGGCTTGAACTACAAATAGCTGACGGGGAGGGGCTTGGAATGGAAGGGCTGTGAGGGGAGGGAGCTAGGACTGGAAATGGGCTGATGGAGGGGTTAGGATAGGACTGGAAATGGGCTGTTGTGGGGAGCTAAGATTGGAAATGGGCTGTGGTGGGGGCTTGGATTGAAATGGACTCATGGAGGGGCTAGAACTGGAAGTAGGCTCATGGGGGGCTTGGATTGGAAATGGGCTGAGTGGAGGGGAGCTTGGATTTGACATGGGCTGATGGTGGGGCTAGGAAATGACTAGAAATGGGCTGATTGGGGGCTGGGATTGGAAATGAGCTGATGGACGGACTCAGAACTAGAAATGGATGGGGGAGCTAGGACTGGAAATGGACTGATGCGGGGACTAGAAGGGAGCGGATGCTGGGTGGGGCTGGAACTAGAAGAGAGTTGATGTTGGGGGAGGATTAGAATGGGATGGGGATGGGAGAATGAAATTGAGAGGGGAAAAATATTTTGTGTGGGAGGGATGAAAAATCTACAATTGGCCGGGTATTGGGAGAGTAAGTGGGGATTGAGGATGGGGGAGTAAAATTTGGGTGGATTAAATAGGAATGAGGAAAGAGCAAAAGGAGAAAAATTAGTATGTTAAAACAGATATAGAGAGAGAATGGGAAAAAACTAGAAGAGAAAAGGAAGGACAAATGGATAGCAGACGATGGAGAGTTAGCAGAAGACACGAAGAAACCAGAAAAACGTGGCTGGAGCAATTGCAATTGAAAAAAATGCACAAAAAGTAGAAAGATATCTCTTTATTTTGAATTTATTAACTGGAATATGTCAGCTCTGGAAAATGTGCATCATTAACGTCTGCACTTTGTTTAGTACAAGAGGAAATTAATTTATAGTTTAATTTCTACAGTGTTGTTGTACATTCCAAGTTTGGCTTTTGGGGTTCCCAGTTTAATTATTGTCTTCCTGTTACTAAATTGTGATTCCTTATTTGGTGATGGTCTATGTTCTGCATGTGTAACTGAGCTGAGGTATTCTGTTTATGTAATTCCAATTTGACATTGCCACTTGTTCTCTTTCCACAGTAGGTCATGCATTGTTATTCTCTGAAATGTATTGGTTTAATATTTGCAGTGTTGCCTTTTGATAGGTAGGGTCTGGTGCTTTGTGAGTCCCGGTAGTGCTGTTACAATATGGCGGCTTTGCTATAGGTCAGCGATGGCGAACCTATGGCACGCGTGCCAGCTGTGGCACGCGAAGGCCTTGCAGCTGGCACGCGGGCCATAGGTCCGCAAAAAAAAGAAAAAGCTGTCTCTGACTGCGGACGCGGCAAGGGCAGAATGCAGCGTCCCGCGGGGCCCCCTCCGCCCGCTAAGCCCCTCTGCAAGGGCTTTCAGATTCGCGAGGGAGAGCGTCTCCCTCGCGTCTCTGTTAAGCCCGCAGGGGCTAATGGGAAATTTCCCATCAGCCCCCGAGGGACTGATGGGAAATTTCCCATTAGCCCCTGCGGGCTTAACAGAGACGCGAGGGAGACGCTCTCCCTCGCGAATCTGAAAGCCCTTGCAGAGGGGCTTAGCGGGCGGAGGGGGCCCCGCGGGACATTGCAATCTGCCGCGGCAGCAGCCAGAGCCTGCTTTTTTTTTTTTTTAATTTGCCGGGGGGGGGGGGATTAGGACTGCTAATGGGCAGGGGGGGGGTTAGGACTGCTAATGGGCAGGAGGAGGAGGGGGGGTTAGGACTGCTAATGGGCAGGAGGGGGGGTTAGGACTGCTAATGGGCAGGGGGGGGTTAGGACTGCTAATGGGCAGGAGGAGGAGGGGGGGTTAGGACTGCTAATGGGCAGGAGGGGGGTGTTAGGACTGCTAATCGGCAGGGGGGGGTTAGGACTGCTAATGGGCAGGAGGGGGGGGGTTAGGACTGCTAATGGGCAGGAGGGGGGGGTAGGACTGCTAATGGGCAGGAGGAGGGGGGGTTAGGACTGCTAATGGGCAGGAGGAGGAGGGGGGGGGGTTAGGACTGCTAATGGGCAGGAGGGGGGGTTAGGACTGCTAATGGGCAGGAGGGGGGGTTAGGACTGCTAATGGGCAGGGGGGGGTTAGGACTGCTAATGGGCAGGAGGAGGGGGGGTTAGGACTGCTAATGGGCAGGAGGGGGGTTAGGACTGCTAATGGGCAGGAGGGGGGTGTTAGGACTGCTAATGGGCAGGGGGGGGTTAGGACTGCTAATGGGCAGGAGGGGGGGGTTAGGACAGCTAATGGGCAGGAGGGGGGTGGGGAATGATAAAGGGCAGGGGGGGTTAGGACTGCTAATGGTCAGGGGGGGGAGGGTTGGAATGCTAATGGGCAGGAGGGGGGTTAGGACTGATAATGGGCAGGAGGGGGGGGGTTAGGACTGCTAATGGGCAGGGGGGTTAGGACTGCTAATGGGCAGGGGGGGTTAGGACTGCTAATGGGCAGGGGGGGGTTAGGACTGCTAATGGGCAGGAGGAGGGGGGGTTAGGACTGCTAATGGGCAGGAGGGGGGGGTGTTAGGACTGATAATGGGCGGGGCGGGCGGGCGGGGGTAGGACTGCTAATGGGCTGGGGGGGTAGGACTGCTAATGGATTGTGGGCTGATGGGGGCTGTCTGGAAATGGGGTGATGGGGGTTTAGGGCTGGAAGTGAGTTGATGGGGGGGGGCTAGGACTGGAAAGGGGCTGATGCAGGGACTAGAAGGGAATGGATGCTGGGTGAGGCTGGAACTAGAAGGGAGCTGATGTTGGGGGAGGATTAGAATGGGATGGTGCTGGGAGAGTAAAATGGAGAGAGGGGAAAAATATTTTGTGTGGGAGGGATAAAAAATCTACAATTGGCCGGGTATTGGGAGAGTAAGTGGGGATTGAGGATGGAGGGGTAAAATTTGAGTGGATGAAATAGGAATGAGGAAAGAGCAAAAGGAGAAAGATTAGTATGTTAAAGCAGATGTAGAGAGAGAGAATGGAAAAAAAAAACTAGAAGAGAGAAGAAAGGACAAATGGACAGCAGATGATGGAGAGTTAGCAGAAAACATGAAGAAACCAGAAGAAAGTGGCTGGAGCAATTGCAACTGTGTAACTGAGCTGAGGTATTCTGTTTATGTAATTCCTTTTTGACATTGCCACTTGTTCTCTTTCCCCAGTAGGTCATGTATTGTTATTGTCTGAAATGTATTGGTTTAATATTTGCAGTGTTGCCTTTTGATAGGTATGGTGTGGTGCTTTGTGAGTCCTGGTAGTGCTGTTAGGATACGGCGGGTTTGCTATTGGTTCTAAATGGGCAGTGTTTGTAGTAGTTCCTAATGTGCCTGGCGGTTGGCACTGGATTATAGTAATGTAGAAATCTTTTAGTCTGTCTTTATCCATACACTCATTAAGAGACATGTTTACTAAAAGTTAGTGTATGTTAGCATTATGCAAATATTTATGCAAATTGACGTGCTGGCACTTTGAGGAAATTCTTTGGTTTTGTGCGGCAGTTTGGGCACTCGGGCTCAAAAAGGTTAGCCATCACTGCTATAGGTTCTAAATGGGCAGTGTTTGTAGTAGTTCCTAATGTGCCTGGTGGTTGGCACTGGATTATAGTAATGTAGAAATATTTTAGTCTTTCTTTATCCATACGCTCATTAAGAGGCATGTTTACTAAATGTTAGTGTATGGTAACATTATGCAAATATTTATGCAAATGAAGCCCCTTATGCAAATGAAGCCCCACCCCCACCCCCTTTGGCTGCCCCTGCATATACGCAAATGATATAATGATTTACACCACAAATGCCCTTGATTATAGAGCAGACAGAGCTTAAAGATTCCAAATTACCCATGCCTACCAATAGCCAGATTAATATGAATAAAATACAGTCTCTAAAATACTTGTATGCAAATGCTAGAAGTCTAAAAAATAAGATGGGGAAAGTTTGAATATATAGCACTAAATGAGAGAATAGATATGATTGGAATCTCAGAGACATGATGGAAGGAGGACAACCAGTTGGACACAGTGGGTACAAACTATATCGTAATGATAGAGCTGATCAAATTGGTGGAGGGGTTGCGCTCTGTGTTAGAGAGGGCATTGAGTCAGAAAGGATTAAAGTTTTGCAGGAAACAAAATTTGCTGTAGAATCTCTATGGATTGAAATTCCATGTAAAAAGCGGAAGGCGATGGCAGTGAGGGTGTACTATTGACTACCTAGCCAGAATGAACAAATGGATGATGAAATGCTCAAAGAAATCAAGGAAGCTAACAACAGTTAAAGCACAGTAATAATAATGGGTGATTTCAATTAACCCAGTATCGACTGGGTCAGTATCATGGCAGGACATGCTAGGAAGATAAAGTTCCTAGATGAAATAAATGACTGCTTCTTGGAGCAGCTGGTTCATGAACCAACCAGAGGGGAATCCATATTGGACCTAGTCCTTAGTGGAACACCAGATCTGGTGCAGGAGATAAGGGTGTTGAGGCCACTTGGCAATAGTGATCATAGCATGATTGTGTTTAATTTAATTAGTGGAGGAGGGGTGGTAAGGAAATCCACAGTACTACCTTTTAACTTTCGAAAGGGAGACTATGATAAAATGAGGAAAATAGTTAAGAAAAAACTAAAAGGAATAGTTGCAAAAGTTAAAGACTTACATCAAGCTTGGGCGTTGTTTAAAAATGATATCTTGGAAGCCCAGACTGGCTGTATTCCACGCTTTAAGACAAGTGGAAGGAAGTAAAACAACCTGCCAGCATGGTTTAAAGGTGAGGTTAGAGAGGCTGATGTTACCAAAAAAGCATCTTTCAGGAAGTAGAAAAAGGAGCCAAATGACGAAAACTGTAAACAGCTCAAGCACTGGCAAGTTAAATGCAAGGCATTTATAAGGCAGACAAAGGGAGAATTTGAGAAGAAGCTTGCTGCAGAAGCAAAAACGCGTAATAAAGACTTTTTCAAGTACATTCGTAGCAAAAAACCTGTGAGAGAGTCAGTTGGTCCATTAGATGATAAAGGGGTTAAAGGGGCACTAAGAGGTGACAAGGCGATAGCGGAGAGACTGAATGAATTCTTTGCTTTGGTCTTTACTGAGGAAGATGTAGGGATGTTACCCATGACTGAAGTGGTATTTAAAGGTTGGAAGAATTGAAGGAAATATCGATACATCGGGAAGATGTATTACAACTATTTGATAAACTGAAGAGTAGTAAATCACCTGGACCTGATGGTATACATCCAAGGGTTTTGAAAGAACTGAAATATGAAATTGCAGACATGCTATTAGTAATCTGTGAACTATCATTAAAATTATCTGTAATTCCTGAAGACTGGAGGATGGCCAACGTAACACCAATTTTTAAAAAGGTTTCCAGGGGTGATCCGAGCAACTACAGACTGGTGATCCTGACATCAGTACTGGGAAAAATGGTAGAAAAACCATCATAAAGTACAAAATTGCTGAACATGTAGATAGTCATGGCTTAATGAGAGACAGCCAACATAGCTTTAGCCAAGGAAGATCTTGTCTTACTAATCTGTTATTTTTTTTGAAGGTGTGAATAAACAGGTAGACAAAGGTGAGTCTGCTGATATACTGTATTTGGATTTTCAGAAAACCTTTGACAAGGTCCCTCATCAGAGACTTTTGGCAAAACTAAAGAGTCAAGGGATAGGAGGCAGTGTACTACTGTGGATCAGGAACTGGTTAAAAGATAGAAAGCGGAGGGTAGGGCTAAATGGCCAATTTTCCCAATGGAGAAAGGTGAATAGTGGTGTACCCCAGGGATTCGTGCTGGGTCCGCTGCTTTTTGACATATTCATAAATGACCTGGAAAGTGGAATAACGAGTGAGGTTATCAAATTTGCAGATGACACAAAACGATTTAAAGTTGTTAAAACCCATGAGCATTGTGGAAAATTGCAAGAGGATCTTGATAAATTGGATATCCAAATGGCAGATGAAATTTAATGTGGACAAGTGCAAAGCTATGCACCTAGGGAAGAACAACCGAAACTATGGTTACCCAATGCAAGGTTCCACATTAGGAACCACAACCCAGGAAAAAGATTTAGGTGTCATTGTGGATAACATGTTAAAACCCTCTGCCCAGTGGGCAGCGGCGGCCAAGAGAGCAAATAGAATGCTAGGTATCATAAGGAAAGGAATGGAAAATAAAACAAAGGCTATATAATGTCTCTGTATCATTCCATGGTGCGACCTCACCTTGAATATTGTGTGCAATTCTGGTCGCCGTATTTTAAAAAGGATATAGCATTATTAGGAAAGGTTCAGAGAAGAGCCACCAAAATGGTAATGGGGATGGAAGGATACGCCTATGAAGAGAAGCTAAAAAGGTTAGGGCTCTTTAATCTGGAAAAGAGACGGCTGAGTGGAGATAAGATAGAAATCTATAAATTAATGAATGGAAGTGGAACAGGTAAACGTAGATCGATTGTTTACATTATCAGAATATAGAAAGACTAGGGGACATGCAATGAAGCTACAGGGTAAACTATTTAAGACAAATAAGAGAAAATATTTTTTCACTCAACATGCAATTAAACTCTGGAATTTGTTACTGGAGGATAAGTAAAGGCTGTTAGTGTTGCTGGGTTTAAAAAAGGTTTGGACAAGTTCCTGGAGGAAAGGTCCATAAACCATTATTAAAAGGGGACCCAGGATATCACTGCTTTACCCAATACTAGCATTGTGGAACCTGTTTCTTTTGGGGAAACTGCTAGGTACGTATGACCTAGATTGGCCACTGTTGGAAACAGGATACTGGGCTTGATGGACCTTGGTCTGACCCATTATGGCATATCTCATGTTTTTATGTAATCAATCTCAAGAACCTGGACTACATCGAAATACAGGACTGCATACAAGAGATGACTTGTTGGCTAACTTCAAAACAACCTAGCTATAAACTACAAGACCAAAGCTGTTATCATAACAAGAAACTCCCCCCCCCTCCCCCCCTACAATTAATCTGATCAACACTTCAATACCCATTAAACTCGAAGTGAAATACCTCGGGATCACACTGGACAGCAAGCTGAATCTCCAGTCTCATATAAAAAAAACTACCAAGACCGCCTACCTGAAGATGCGGGTCATCAGATGATTCAAACCACTACTAAGTCAAGAACACTTTCAAACTGTTTGCCAAGCAATAATAACCCCAATTTTGGACTACTGCAACCCCATCTACCTTTGATTACCAAAACTCTCTCTCCGCCCCCTACAGATTGCACTAAATACCACTGCCCGGATTATAACAGGATTTTCAAAGCACAACCACATCACCCCCATCTTGAACCATTTCCACTGTCTCCCTATTCAATCCCGCATAAAGTATAAAATGCTATTAAACATCATTAAAATCAAACAGAACCTCTCAGCAAGCAGCCTGAAGACTCTCATCACCAATGATACAAGCACCAGACCGAGGAGACGTCGCACAGCTGAAACAATCTCAATCCCCAGTGACTACACCAAGGCTAGTCAATCCACATGTGGAAGAGCCTTATCCCTGGCAGCTCCTACCCTATGGAATTCTCTCCCAGACCACCTAAGAGCAACTTCAGATATCAAGGACTTTCGGAAGTTACTGAAAACCACAATCTATATTGAGCACTATGGGGACACCATATAACTTCACATCAAGATAAATTCAGTTGTTTCACAAAGGCTTCCTCTCATCCGCTCCCCACCATCCTTTCATCCCCCCCCCCCCCACCTTTGGAACCTTCCCTTCCCCCTGCCATCCTCCCCCTACCTCCCATATCACTAGCTGTATATAGTACCTCGGATTTGTCTTCTAGCTTAGCTCAGCAACCACCCTGTATATAGCACAGATTATTGTTTTTGTATAGAGTTGCATTGCAGTAATCCCCATATGTCTACATTGTATATTTATTTATTTATTTTATTTTATTTATTTAACATTTCTTATATACCGCCTTTCATAATATCAAGGTGGTTTACATTGAACAAACTGAAATTACATTGAACAGGGCATTATAACTTGGAGATATATAACACTATTGCAATATCCCTGTGTACGATTTCCCTTCCCTCGCCTAATGTTTCACTGTTGTTATAACGTAAGACGTACCTAGTTCTCTGGATTGTCTCCCTCAGAGCTCAACAACCTCTCTGCGATCAATGCAGTTTATTTTTGTATAAAGTTATATTGTATATAGTTATATTGCAATAACCCTATATGCCTACAATGCATAGTGCTTCTTTGCAATAGCCCCCGGCATGCTCCCCCACCCTCGTTTAATCTAACACCTTTGTTTTAATGTAAAGCACTTTGATTAAAGGATAAAGTGGTATAGAAATCCTTTTCCAGAGCTGTGAAATACCTCCACAACCCTGATATTTTACAGTATTCCCTTTCTATACCTTTGGTTTCTGCTAAGGTTGGAACAGATGGTGAGACTGGACCAGAAAGTGAAATACCATGGGATTCCCTTACACGCTCAATTACTCATTCTTTCTGGGGATGCTCATGGCTCTGACAGCATCGCTTCCTACCTCCTGTGGCTGCTTACCTCCTATCATGCTAGCAACTAGCTTATCCAGTTACCAAACTTTCAGGGGTCAGTATTCAGAAAGGTTTATGGAGTTTGCAGGTCTCACTGGAGGATCAGCTGTTTTTCTTCTTCTGCGAACTCCCACATTTGACATATTTCGATGAGACAAAAACAGTTTTTACATTCAATGTGTAGGGACTTTAGTATTAATGTACAACATGGTGAACATACTATAGCCAATATTAGAGTAGAGAGATGATGATGGACACTGCAGCAGAGTTGGTCGCTTTGCAATCTGTATCACTCTGCAGTGTATGCCAGACATTTACAAGCATAGTCCCTCTCAAGCACACCATCTTATTTGCTGTGTGCCCTGCCTATTCCTATCCTCAGCCCTGTCTCTGTTGTACTCTTTTTAGTTTATTTTCTATCAAGCTTCTCATTATGAAGTCTATTTGTTCTGCATTACAGAGTCTGACTTTCTCTGACACATAAACTCAGTCAATACTAGCCCTTCTGAACCTGAGCTCTGTGTCAATGCTCTGCTTTCTCTGTAAGCCTGACAATGTTCACTGCTTTTTTCTCAGAAGTCTATAACTTTCTAACACAAATTCCTCTCTCTCTCTCTCTGAAATCCAAGTGGGGAATGGCAGCAAAATGGTGCTGGTCTCAAATCCATGCTTATTATCCCAAAAAATAGTATTAGTACCCTATTGCAAAAATATCTGGGTACAAATTTAATACACAACATCATATTTATTCTAGAGACAAATTCTCAGCATAAACTTTGTAGACATTTATCAGTTTACTCAAAATTTATTATAGAAAATCATTTGCAAAAATATAAATGTGAGGAAATGAGCTCAAAAAAAGGTAGGACACTCGGGGGCATGTTTACTAAGCTGGGCTAATGGCAATGGGACATAGTTACAAATAGCATGTGCTATTAGTCCAGCTTAGTAAACATATCCCTCAGTTGATTGACTATTCTACAAACATCCAAAGCATTATTGTTCACTTTGCTTTTTAAACATATTTTCCAGTGCAAATAAAACTAAATAAAAATGACTTACCTTAATAATGAGATGTAAACATCTACTATGCTCATTTCTGCATGTCGTCTTATTTTCCAAAAATGTATCACTGCCTCACAGAAAATAAAAATCACTAAACAAATACAGTTGAAGCACATATTGTATTCCTTCAAATTTTGGAGCTAGTTATGTTTAAGGTAGGATTCACTCCTTCTCATTACATCTTCCCATCATTGTACTCTCCTTATCTGGCCATTGGTTTCACCCATTAAACTGGCTTCTTTGGGGAAACGTGGTCATTCTATGAGAAAACAATACACTGATAAAGCTTTGCAAATCACTATACGAATGTATAGAAAAAATCTATTCTTACTCATAACAGTTCTCAAGTTGATTTACAGTCCCAAGTGTTTGCACTTCACTAGCCTACATCTCAATATTCCGCTCAAAAAAAGACTGATTTAAATACCAGTATTTGTCCCTCACTAGTTTAAATATTTACGGAGTTGTGATGCTTGTAAATTTGTTTTTAAGAATGAACTCATAATATGCCATAATTATCCTAAAAATAGGCCACACATTTAGCATGACAAAGACAAAAACAAATCAATAAATATAAAAACAATTTTTCACTCAATTTTTTGATTCAAACCACTAGGAACTAGAATTTGCCACTGAAAAGTAAACACCTGTTCTTTCTGACATAAAAATTTTGAGACACTTTCCTCTGCTTTGGCAGTAAGCTTCAGTGACAAAGAACTGTAGATCTTGCAATAAATGTGACATCTTTTTCCAATGTATTACCAAAGCTGCCACATCTTTAGGTCTCCTTATTGCTGAGTAATGTTTAATGATGTGTATCTTGATTTGTCTATTATTTTTGCCAATATAGGGCTTATAAAACTAGACAAGATGCCTTCATTCAAAATATTGTGGTGGGAATATTCAGCTTTTCACATAAATCAATTGTAATGATATACATATGTAAAAAATCAGGAGAAAAGGGATCTCTGATTTTTGTGCAGTTATTCAAAGACATACAGCGAACAGAGCAAGGAGAACATGCACCGCCAATACCCTACAGATACCCAGTGAAATAACAAAATGCACCAAGACAACAAGGAACAGAGCCTTCAAGTTCTACGCTCCCAGCTGTTGGAATGCACTCCCAACTACCATCAGAGCCATAACAGATCTTGCCCAATTCAGAAAGGCACGAAAACACCACCTCTTTCTTTTGCACTACTCTCAACCCACCAACCTATCATCACCTATCACACAACCAACTAGGAACTCATGAGTAACTGTCAACGCATGTACATGCTGTAGATTTATTTATTTATTTATTTATTATTTATTTAACAGCTTTTATATACCGCGCTATTTGTTATCAGTGCGGTTTACATACAACAAGGGTGCACAGTCAGAAAACTGTTCTGTGCTTACATTGTAACAGGAGTTTAAACTTGGACAGTACATTGTAACAGGAGCATAAACTTGGAGTAACAGAGAAACTATAAACATATGTACAAAATATAATTAGATTTGGTTTGTATATACAGTAAGTCTAAAGCGGGCTCAAGATACTTGTGACAGGATGCAGTTTGTAGACATTGGTGGGTGGGTGGGTAGAGGTGGGGCAGATGCTTGAGCAAAGTGAAGTAGGAAAATGTGGTGTTTGATTGCCTTACGGAACTGCATAAGGCCTTTGATGGATCTAATTTCAGGTGGAAGTTCGTTCCAACATTTTGGGGCATAGAAGGCGAATGTTCTTTTCTTGGTCGTCTGTGTGCACTTGATGGATTCTTTGGGGATGATCAAGGTATCGTCGGTTACTGATCTTCTGAGTCTGTTTTTCGGGGTGAGGGTGATAAGGTCACTGAGTGTTGTGGGGGCTAGGTTGTTAATGATCTTGAAGGAGATGAGAAGGATTTTGTATGTTAACCTGCAGTGAATTGGAAGCCAGTGGAGTTCCTTGAGTATCGGGGTAATATGGTCTGATCTTGTTAAACCACATAGAACACGCGCAGCCGCATTCATGGCGAGTTGCAGCGGATTAAGGGTGTTCTTGGGGAGTCCATAAAGGGCCACATTTGCGTAATCAAAATGTGGATAAACTGAAATTGATAAACTGAAATTGATGTATATAGTTCCCCCAGTTGAAACCAAGTTTTACTTCCTGTCCTTTGTAAAAGCCTAATAGGAGCCTATTCGGCACAGATCCATTTTATGTAAACCGCGCTGATTTTTAAGAGTGCGGTATATAAGAACAAAAAATAAATAAATAAAATAAATACAAAGTTTGTTGGCCATAAAAACCTCTGCCTCACAACACGGATCCAAAAAAACTCAAAAAAACTCCAAAGCTGACCTGATGGGAGGATGAACCAATCACCACTGGTGATTTTCCATTGGGCGAGCCAGAGATTTGGGACAGATTCCCTTGGTGCCCGAACCGGTGGCTTGGAGACATCTGTCCTGGAGACCAGGATGGTGCCCTGGAATGCAGCCGACTGTCTTCCTGGCGTCACAGCACAGACCAGTGTCTGTTGCCTCTGTGTCATTGGTGCCAAAGTCGGGACCCTCTTCCGTGAGGGCTTCTCCAGACCATGTCCAGTCGGTGCTCAAGAAGCATGTCTCTGAGCCAAGCCACAGTGCTCCTCTCCACCCTTGAGGCCTCGGGTCTTGACCCCAAGTGACTCTGAGTTGGGGCACCTCTGTCTCCCTTGACACCTCCAGCCATGCATCGAGCCAATGCCCATTGAGTCCTCAAGGCACTGTCCGACTCAGACTCAGAGTGGGAGACCGAGGATGAGTCGCCTGATACCTGGATGCATAGCGATGTCCCATTGGATCCCTCCCCACCATAAGAATGTAGGCAGTCTCTGCTCAAGGACCTTGTGTTCCTAAACGTCATGTGAGAGATGTCCAAGGCCCTGTCCTGTGTGGCTGAGCCGGAGGATGAGTCTCGTTCCAAGGACTTGGAAATCCTCCAGTATGATGCTCCTCCACCTGGAATGGTTGCTCTTCAGGATGTGGGAAGCCCTGGTGATGGTGCGAGCAGGCAGCTTGATTCCCAGTATCAAGTGCGCAAGGACTCAGGGTTTGAAAATCCACAACTCCGTGGTGGTGGAGTTGGCCATGCATCATATCAAAAGCCAGAAGATGCATCTCTTGGTGCCCCCAGGCTGGAAGGCCCACACCATGGATGGGTTTGGTAGGAAATGCTACCAGGGCACACATTTATTTGTATTTATTTATTTAGGTGTCTTTTGTACTGCCCTATCATGTAATCAGGGCAATTTACATTATAAACAACAGTAATACATTATAACATGGTGAACAATTACAAGTAGCACATATGAAAAAGCGAAATCACTGGTATATACATGTTTAGGTTATAATCATTTTGGTATAACTTATTTACAAAGCAACATCCAGGCTTACTAGTTGTAGATCAGCATGTACCTGAGGGACCTGGCAAAGGAGATTGCTGGGATCTCAACTGCACTGATCAATGAAAATCTGGCACAGTTCCAGACCCTGGTGTCTTTAGTCAAGGACTGTGCCATGCTTATGACTCAGGCGGCCTATGACAGCTTTGAGTCTGTGGCTCAGGTAGCTGCTGTGGGCATTAGTGCCTGCCAACTGGCCTGGCTACAGTCCTTGGATCTGGAGCAATGGGTTCAGGACAAGTTGGTTGATGTCCCATGCCAAGGGGACAACCTCTTTGGCAAGTCCATGACGGACAAGGCCGTAGAGTTGGAGTCTGAATATATGACTAGAACTAGGATCTCCAGAAAGACTGCTGACCCTTCCGACAGATGACTTCATGAAAAAAGACCTTCTACCCAAAGAAGAAAAAGACTTATGGAATGTACCCACAGTTTCTGGCCTACCGCACTTCCCAACAGGATCAGCAGGCCAAGGGCCAGTGTCACAGCCTTCATTAAGTCTAAGGCCCCCAAGCCCCAGAAATCACCTCTGCTGCAACCTTGGAGGGGGGGGGGGGCTTTTGACTCCCTGGACATAGCCCCTTCCCCCCCCCCAAGGGTCAAGACCCAGGGCACACGGAGGGCATCTTGCTTGCTTTGCCCACCTTTGGCCCGGCATCACTACTGATGACTGGGTTCTACAAGTGGTGCAGGAGGGCTACTTTCTCCACTTCGAGCAGACACCCCCTCTGTCCTTTTCAGGGGAGCCTCCCACAACTTCTCTTCACTGATATCTCCTGCAGAAGGAGCTCTGAATCCTCCTTGTGGACTGGGCTATGAAGCCCATCCCCCAATATCTCTGGGGCAAGGGGTTCTACTCCAGCTACTTCCTTGTCCCAAAAAATTCAGGAGATTTTCATCCCATCCTAGATCTGCGGAACCTCAACCAATTTCTGGTCAGAGAGAAGTTCAAAATGGTATCCCTTGGAACATTGCTGCCCTACCTCCAATGGGGAGATTGGCTATGCTCCTTGGATCTAAAAGATGCCTATATGCACATCCTGGCTGTAGTCGCCGCCTTTCTCCATCTCTTTCATCCTGAGGCCAAGTGGTCTGTTGGGTCTTGCATCTTGTGAGCTTTGTTGTGTGCATAGGGGGACTTGAATTTCACCAATTTCTTGTGAATCAACAAGGCAGATTGTTGGGCCAACAGGTGGACCCGAAATTGCCGATATTTAGGGAGGTATGTGCACACTTCACAGCTTTTTAATACACCTCAAAGGGAGTTCTTTATCTTTATTTGCAAAATTTGATATACCGCCCTTGCCGAAGTGTCAGGGCGGTGTACAATACAGTAATCCATTGGCTACAGAAAATAAAGGGGAGATTGATAGACAGGAAAGTAAGAGAGAAAAAGAAACGAAAAAGTAGTACAGAAGTGAGACATGACATGGGAGAAACAGAGATACCGTTTTAGCGGTACATTGGAAGAAGCATGAACACTTGAAACAGGGCCTAGGGCCCGAAACGTACGTCGTGGTTGCTATCTGGCCGCTTATAAGAAGCTGAATTTTTTGGAGTGCACAAACTTCACTGGACATTTCTAAAGCTAAGTACAGCGTTTTCGCTTACATAATTAAAAGGGAACGGGTTGTCTGGTGTGACTGGGTTTCCATTCCAGTCGCCTCCAGCCTCTTCCGACAAAAAAATGGGATTTTAAGTAAGGGGTTTATTTTTAGGTTTGGTTCTATACAGATTAAAACATTTAAAGGCACATTTTAGAAGGACCATCTAGATGAAATTTGGGATGTCCATGTCAAAACGTCTGATATTCAGTGGGAGAGGCAGCAGAGAAGGTGGGCACATGTAAATGCCTTGTAAAATAGGGAATGGCCAATCCTGAAAGATACACATGCCCACTGCATAAAAGCTAAAATGGGGACATGCAGAGCAATGGGTCAGGCATGTGCAGATTTTCACCCCATTTTAGAAACTTGCATGTATTGGATATGGACATTCTGGAAACACAGACAGAACAATGGCCCTATTTCAGAATGTGCCCATTTATACCTCTCCCATATACGTCCCAGCCTGCCATTTTGCAGTGGCATGGGAGCAAGGAAAATGCCTTTTTACTCACAAGCATGATTTTTTTGAAGGAGCCAAAAATATTGAGAGAGTGAGGGGCACTTCCCTCTTCACCCTACAATTGCTGGTTTCCAGAAAGGAGCATTTTTCAGAATCCTATTCATGCCTTGGAGGTAGGTATGACCATGGACATTTCTGCTGGCGAATTGAGAATGTAGGACGAGTCTAAAACTGGGCACACATATGTATCTTTATCAGCCCACCCTAGGCACACCCCCAACACATCTCTATGCAACTTCAACATTATCACACCAGACATGCATATATTCGGGCCTTTCTAAGATGACTTAGGGAACATCTGTGTGATTTCCACATCTGAATGGGCATTTTCAGACATGGAAATCACATATAGGGCTTCTAAAATAA
Organism: Ichthyophis bannanicus; assembly: GCA_033557465.1. Classification (NCBI taxonomy): domain Eukaryota; kingdom Metazoa; phylum Chordata; class Amphibia; order Gymnophiona; family Ichthyophiidae; genus Ichthyophis; species Ichthyophis bannanicus. The sequence goes on along the minus strand of CM066033.1, from coordinate 2,588,876 downwards.
CCCCATAATGTATCCTAAATTGATTTTCAGTGGCTTAACCTAAGAATTAACATTTATTTATTTAAACATTTATATATGCTGCTTTATCATTTACATTTAACTGAGAACTAGAACAGTTAAATCATAACAGATAAAATTGAAATTATATACAATAAAATAAAGGGTGGGAGGGGATGAACTTGGAATGCTAGGGGGAGGGTTGACATTTTTTCAGTTGCAGACTGGCTAACCTACCGAAGAGGGTTTTAAACTAGATTCATTGGGATACCTCTATAGAAATGAGTAAAAGGGGCAACATCTAGCATGTGGTGTGTATAAAATGCCCTAATCATGGGAAATAAGATCCCAGATGTTGAGGCTTTAATGGAAAGGCTGACTTGGTTTTAGTGACGGTTATGGAGACATGTTTCACGAACAACCATGACTGGGATGTAATTATACCAAGCTATACTTTATTCAGCAAGGATAGGGTAGGAAGAAGGGGAGGAGGAGTGACACTATATGTGAAAAATAATATTAAAGCTATAGAATTATAGGGCTTAAAAGGGAGAGAGGAGGCATTGCGGGTAAAACTAGAAAGAGGGAAAGAGAAATCCATTTGCATTGGTGTGATATACAGACCTCCCTCAAAGGGAGAAGAAGTGGACAGAGATTTAATGGAAGACATATATAGCATTGGCAGGAAAGGGATGCTGGATGTTGATTGGCACATCCCTGCTGCGGTGTCATCTAGAAGTAAGGAGATCCTGGATTCTCTACAGGGAGAACTATTCAGGCAACTGGTAACAGAACCCACACGTGAAGAGGCTATACTGGTCTTGGTGCTTACTAATGGTGTGTGTTTCTGATGTTACAGTGGGAGTTCATCTCGCATCCGATCATCACCTGATGGGATGTTTCAGTATTAGGACTAGGGCTGATAAAATCCATTCAAAAGCGAGGGTCTTAGACTTTAGGAAAACTAATGGGCCAATACTTCAACGAGTTCTTAGTGGGATAGGAACAGCTGGGGGATATAGATAAACAGTGGGGAAAGCTGAAAGGGGATATTTTAAGGGCAACAAACGTTTTGTTAGATAAATAAATGTAAAAGGAAAAAGAGGCTGCTATGGTTCTCAAAAGAAGTAGCTGAAAAGGTGAAGAAAAAGTGGGAGGCCTTCATGAAATACAAGAGATCACCGAGAGGAAGACAGGCATCTATATTTAGAAAAACTTAGATAACTAGCAAAGTAGTCAGGAAAGCAAAGATACAAAAAGAAGAAGAAATAGCCAATGCAATAGAATGCAGGGATAAGACATTTTACAGATATGTTAGTGAGAGGAGGAAGGGCAAAAGTGGTATTGTCAAATTCAAGGATGAAGGGGAGGAATATGTAGAAGCTGACGAGGATAAAGCAGAATTGCTTAACAAATATTTCTGTTCTGTGTTCACAGATGAAGGGCCAGGAGCAGGACCTCGGAAAACACTCACAAATAGGAACAGAAGCAATGGGAATCTCAAACAGTTTTCAGAAGACTGTATTTGTGAGGAACTAGCTAAATTAAAAGTAGATAGTGATTGGACCAGATGGGATACATCCAAGAATACTGAAGGAAGTTGGGGACATTCTAGCAGCTCCACTGACTGATCTTATCAGTGTCTCTTGGAGTCAGGAGTGATGCCAGAGGACTGGAGAGAGGCACATGTGGGTCCTTTATACAAAAGCAGAAGTAAAGATGTGGTTGAAAACTATAGGCCGATTAGTCTAACCTCTGTGGTGAGTAAATTATTGAAAACCCAGCTGAAAGAGAAAATAGTGAGGTTTCTGGACTCTGATGGATTACAGGATCGGCGGCAGCATGGATTCACCAGAGGTAGGTCTTGTCATTCAAATCTGATTGATTTCTTTGACTGGGTGACCAGGTAGTTGGATCGAGGGAGAGCCCTATATGTGGTGTACTTGGATTTCAGAAAAGCCTTTGACACCGCACCGCACAGGTGACTTATAAAAAAAATGAGCACCCTAGGGATGGACCCTAAAGTTACTGATTGGTTCAAAAATTGGTTGTGTGAAAGGTGACAAAGGGTACAGATGAATGGAGCTTACTCTGAGAAGAAGGAGGTCACCAGTGGTATGCTGCAGGGATCTGTCCTTGGTCCGATTCTTTTTAACATCCTTGTTAGTGATATTGCAGAAGGGCTGTCGGGTAAGTTTTGCCTCTTTGCAATGATATCAAAATTTGCAATAGAGTAGGCACCCAGGAAGGAGTAGATAACATGAGGAGGGATCTAGCTAAGCTTGAAGAATGGTAAAGAATTTAGCAGCTGACATTTAATGCTAAAAAATGCAGGGTCATGCATTTGGGCTGCAAAAATCCAAGGGAGCGGTACAGTGTAGGGAGTGAAGTACTTCTGTCCACAAAAGAAAAGTGGGGACCTGGGCATGATTGAGTCTGATGATCTTAACATAACTAAATAGGTAGAAAAGGTGATGGTGAAAGCTAGAAGGATACTTGGGTGCATAGGAAGAGGAATGGCCAGCAGGAAAAAGGTGTTAGTATCTCTGTATAAGTCTTTGGTGCAACCTCATTTGGAGTATAGTGTGCAATTCTGGAGACCACACCTTCAAAAGGATATAAACAGGTTGGAGTCAGTACAGAGGGTGGTTGCTAAAATGGTTAGTGGTCTTCATTATAAAGCATATGAGGACAGACTTAAGGATCTTAATATGTATACTTTAGAGGAAATGTGGGATAGAGGAGATATGATAAACATTTAAATACATCTGTGGCATAAATGCACAGAAGGAGAGCATCTTTTGATTGAAAGCAAGCTCTACTACGAGGGGACATAGGATGAGGGTAAAAGGGGATAGACTCAGGAGTAATATACAGAAATATTTCTTTATGGAAAAAGTGATAGATGCGTGGAATAGTCTCGCAGTGGAGGTGGTAGAGATGGGGACAGTATCTGAATTCAAAAAAGCTTGGGACAAACACAGAGGATCTCTAAATGAAAAAAGGAGACTATTGTAGTACTTGATATGGAAGAGTAGTCTAGATAGGCCATGTTTAATCATTAGGGTGCAGGGGGTAGATTATCCACCACTGTCTTATCCGAAGTATTTGAGGAAAAGGTGTGTTTTCAGATTTTTTCTTAGTTCGGGAACAGTGACTGCAGAATGTAGGTTTTCAGGGAGCAAAATCCAAATGGCGGGTGCAAATAGTGTAAAGGCTCTGTTGCAACTTTGTTGCGTACTTTGTTTTGCTAGTTGGGATGGAGCAGACTTTTTTGTTTTATGTCATCATAATCTTGTGTCTGGAACTTTGGTCATTGTTTTCTGTAAGTCAGTTGGGAGTTAGTTCTGCAAGAACTTGAAAATGAGGATAATTATCTTGTAAATGATTCTTTTTGATATCAGGAGCCAGTGGAGGGACTTTAGTATGGGTATGATTCAGTCATATCTGACGATCCTGCGATGATCCTGGTGGCGATATTCTGGACCATCTGCAGCGGGTAGAAGGATTGCTTAGAGAGACCATGTTAATTATTTCATGTTAAATAGATCTAACACACATTAAAAATTATATTAAAACAAATATGAACAGAATCAAAAAAGGACTGAAAACTGAGAGAAAATCCAAACCAACTGATAAAGAACCAAAAGTTTTTGTCCTGTGCACATTCTTACAGCTCTTAATTTGATCTAAAGCTGTTAGGCATCTTCCAATGAATGAACAACATACCAATGTAAGTATAGCAGAAACCCTATGAACCACTGTTTGGAGAGATGGATTTGTGGTGCTACAGAACAAATTTTGTATTTTTGGGACCAGGCAGCACAAGGGAATCCCTTCTCCAATTCTCTATACAACTACCCACTCGATGTCCATATTTCCATGGCACTCCACTCCTCCATGAGGAGGTGGTTAAGAAATAAGTCTACAATACACAGTGATGTATAAATGAAATTCCAACATTATTGAACAACTTAGACCAAAATAAAGGTGGTAAAGTATCTTTCTTTGAAGACACATCAGCAGTTTTTATTTTTCCTTAAATAGCTGTTTAATTGAACACTTTCCTCTTCCCTACTGAATTCTTTATTTACTACAGGCTCACTTCTTCCCATTTCCCACAGTTCATATTCCTCTTCAGCTCTCTTGGTGAACTATTCTTTCTTACCCACAGCTATGTTTATAGTTTATAGTTTATTAAAATTTGATATGCAAATGCAATGTGTGCCTTTGAGTCAGTCCTGACTCCTGGCGACCCAGAAGCTCCTGGGTTTTCTTGGCAGTGTCACCGGAAGTAGATTGCCAGGCCTTTCTTCCGAGGCAATGGAGGGTTAAGTGACTTGCCCAAGGCCACAAGGAGTGCTAGTGGGAATCAAACCCTGGTTGCTTGGTTACCAAGCCAGTGTTCTAACCACTAGGCTACTCCTCCACTCCAAAATTTGATATACCACTCTTCAAATTAAAAACAGAGTGGTTTACATAAAAACAATAAAAGAATGACAGCTCCAAATAATATCAGCTAGAAATAGTTACACAGTCATACGACATAGAAAACAAAAAGGAGAGGAAGAAAGTAGAGTGGGAAATTAAGGGAGTGTGCAGGTCAATCCATAAAAATGTTACTACAGAGATAGATTGAATATTAGCTCCACATGGGCTCTACCCTCCTATTTCACTTCAGTTCCATACTGCTGAGCTCCTCACAATACTTGGCAGCAAGGAATCAGATCCTATGAGAAAGACTCTCATCTCACACTCATTTAGTTGTACTGGACCCTCCTATCTAGACAAGCATCATCCTCCCCCCTCTTCATTGGGAAGTTCACCCCTGGGGCTCACCACTCAGCATAATCCTTATTTATCTCTGTTCTATAAGGTCCCAGTAAGGAGACTTGGGTCGGGAACAGCCATCTCAGGCAAGCTAGCATAAGGGGACATCCAGTGGCATAGCAGAGTGAAAATATGAGGTCCCCATTTCCTGTCAGTGTTTGCTGATGTAGTGTAAACTACAGGAGCTATTAGTGTAACTCCTTCTCCACACCTTCCAGATATATTTTTTCTAACAAAACAAGAATTCTTCTGATGCCTGTTTGTGACTGGAGCAGGTGCAACTTTAGGTGCAATTCAGAACATCCAGGGCATTTCTGAGATCAGGTGGGGCATCCAAGTTCTTAGGAACGTCCCGGCCATACTCCTGCTCAGACATGGATATCCTCCCACTGGGGACATCCACAGACCTGGCATCTAAAATGGCTCCACAGACATCTCTGTGATTTGGACATCTGCATGCCCATTGGCATGCATCCAAATCATGAATAGCGCTTTTTAAATTATATATATATATATATATATATAATGGGGGGTTTTAACCAGTTCACGTTTATTGTATTTTTGAAATAGCTTTTACAAATGACTAGGCATTTATAATACCATACCATAGTCATCTTAAAGTGAGAAAATTCACAGTTGTTAACTTAAAGGCATAGTTTGCTCTTCATCTGTGGTAATAAATTCTGTTCAAAAGTGAGGTGAGCAGCAACGCACAAACTTTAGTTAAAATAGCTACTCCAGTTTATAAGAAACCACAAAATTGGTAATTTGCACTTTGAGTATCCTTGCTTTTATTTGCAGATCCCCATGAAGAGTTAAGAAGGAAAGATTAGCATTTTCTAATCATGCACACGATCTTTTCCTAGATCACTTAACTATATAGGGAAGTGTTGTACTACTAAAACTTCTAAACATGGACTTCCAGTTTTACTGAATTCTTGTCAAAACCTCACAAACAGCAGCCTAATCAAGAGGGTTCAGTATATAATATAGTATAAAAGAACATTTTGAGAGGAATCAAATTTTGGTGCAATGATTTGCAGTCAGAGGACAATTTACTAACTTGCAGGATTTGTTGTGAATTAGTGATCCATTCCTGTGAGTTTGCTACAGAATAAAAATGAGATCCATAGCAAATTTTTTTTGAGAAACCTATCTTTGGAGAGGCTAGCAAAAATGGTAACTATACCTCAATGAGGATAGTTCTATTTTTTGAAGATTGTCCCAAGAAGCATTTTTAACACTATTTTTGCAAATATTCATGAACTGCTTTGCATGATCTTGTATAACCGAGGCAGGCAGACCTGGTGCTTCGGGTCCCTACCTCCACCCCCCATCACCCCCGATCTCCCAACCTCACAAAAGACACCACACCAACAGTTCATGGAACACAACTGGTCGCAGCTTTATTAACCTTTTAACAATTTCACAATATGCCAACATCCAAAACCTTCTCAATCGATTAGCGGCACCCGGCCCGCACCAGCCATACCTTAGCAAAGTGCCTTGCCACCGCTAACGCCATAACTTGCCCCCCCGGCAAGTTACCTAACCCTTCCCCCGACTTCGCCATGCTATTAGCAAAAGTCGGCCAGGGTTTGACCGGGTCAGGGGCACCCCGCCCCCGCCCAAGTGTAGCCTGAGGCTCCGGATCCCGGAAACCTCCAGGATCCCGCCAACCCCCCCAAGCTGCAACACCCCATACCCCAACCCCCATAAACATTCGTGGGCGGGAGGGCGGGAAACCAGCACCCCCGAGCAGCCTCCGCCGTGAATGACCATGTGGAGGCTGCCTGCCGGGCTTAACCCACCCATCACGCTATCCTGCTACTCCCTGATTGGCTCCCGCGCGGCTGCATCCGCCGGGAGCCAATGAATTAAAACCTGCCGAGGCCGCGCGCAGGGTCCCCGCACCAGGCCGCGTGCCCGGTTAAGGTCGGCCGCCGGGACCCTGCCCGCGGCCTCATCAGTAACCGAGGCAAGCGGACCTGGTGCTTCGGGTCCCTTCCTCCACCCCCCATCACCCCCAATCTCCCAACCTCACAAAAGACACTATACCAACAGTTCATGGAACACAACTGGTCGCAGCTTTATTAACCTTTTAACAATTTCACAATATGCCAACATCCAAAACCTTCTCAATCGATTAGCGGCACCCGGCCCGCACCAGCCATACCTTAGCAAAGTGCCTTGCCACCGCTAACGCCATAACGTGCCCCCCCCCTGGCAAGTTACCTAACCCTTCCCCCGACTTCGCCATGCTATTAGCAAAAGTCGGCCAGGGTTTGACCGGGTCAGGGGCACCCCGCCCCCGCCCAAGTGTAGCCTGAGGCTCCGGACCCCGGAAACCTCCAGGATCCCGCCACCGGCACAGGTGACAACCTTGTTCCTGTGCCGCCCCCCCCCCCTCAACGCCAAGCTGCGACCAGCGAGCACCCCAAACCAACACATATTCCAAGGCCTCCTGCCAGTCGTAAAGGAGCAGATCCATCCCGACTGGCGAGAACTTCCCCCCCAACACCCCCATAAAGCCCCGAACACCACCTCTACCCAATAAAGCATTATCTGGTACCCCCATGTTGGCCAACCAGCGACCAATCGGAGAAGTACTGTTAGCCAGCCCCCCCGACCAACGCCGCTGGCTCCATCACGCAGGCTTTCGAACAATGGCAGACCACATCAGAATTGCACCCAGAAACATCTGCAAAACCCACCAAATCCTCCTGTGCCTCTCCGAGCAGATGCCGGCAGGACCCAGAACCAGGTCGTTGCCCCCAACACTGCAGGCAGTCGCGAAAACCCCCCCTTTGGTGCTGTAGCAAAGGAAGCCACTGTGACCCGCGGGGTCCGCGCCCACCCAGCCATGAGACGGCCACCAAAACCCGGGTCGATCCCCAAATTGGTGTTCACCAGCCTCGCCACAACTCGCCGTCCTGCACCTTAGACAAAGGAGTGACCAATCCCCGACCTTCAGCAGCCTCCAGACCCCACCTGCAAAATAAATGAACAATGAAACTCCCCAACCCCCCGACCCCCCCTCAGCTGTCACAGCCGCACAGAACCCCTAAACATCCGAGAGCGCCATCTGCCAACGCTCCCTATGGCCTGAGCAGCCGCCCAGATGCGAAATGAGTGCGGCGCAAAACTGCGTAGGATCGGAACCCGCCAAACGCAGCGCCATCCTGAATACCTCGGGCACCGGAACAGGTCAACACTCCCCCACGCTATAAGAACCCCAGCCCACCTGGGGGGCACCCGCAGGTATTGCCGCACGGCAGCCCCAGGGCACGTACCAAGCCTGCAGCCCCCTGAAATGCAACCTCGAACGTTTCCACACTGATCAGTCGGAGACATGCCAATACATCCCGAACCGCCCCACCGAAACCCAAATGGGGGCCGTCGGAGCCCTCCCCCGCCCCCCGCCCCAACCGAATCCGCCACCAACTCACCATCCGAAAGGCCCCGAAAACAGCAAGACAAAAGACAGCCCAACATGGTGGCTACACACCCCGATGCAGCCAGACGCGGTAACGCCGCAAGTAGCCATACCAGCACATTGTGCATGAGGAGCCGCCTCGGCTCCCGAGGAGATGGCCGAGCACGCACCCCCCCCCCACAATAGCCTGCGAGTTACAAATCCCCCCAACCCGCGATCCCCACCCCACCACCTTCGCAAAATTGAAACCGGCCCACCGCGAACGCACCCCGGTCTGGAAAACCCCCACACCCATAGCCACCACTATATATCCACCAAGCAATGCTTCAGGTTACCACCCATGCGCGACCAAAATGGGACCACCTCGTCACAACCCCGCTGATACGCAGACCACGTCCCCTGTGATACCGAACTCTGCAGTAAACTCAGCATGTCGCCTGGCCTGTGCTCCATAAGTTCTCCGGGACCCCTGATCCAACCTGGACCGCTTTCGGGCCAGAGCCGAAACCGCTCCACCAGAAACGAGAAAGAGCATCGGCAATCTCGGCAATACAGCCAGGAATATGCCAAGCCTGCACCGACACTTGCAACTGTAGACATGCCCACACCACCTCCCCCAGTAAACCCGCTACCTGCAAACACATGGGAGAGTAACGATGCACCACATTGCCCGCAGCTGCATAGGCACACCACCATACCACCTCACGGTTGCAGAGCCTATCCGGCCATAACTCCAAAAACCACCTTGAGCGGAAACCGCTCCAGGAAGGAGATCTGGGCAGTCAATCCCGATACCTGCCAAGACTGCGGCCATCCGACCACGCACCAGGCCCTGCCGAAGTACGCTCCCCACCCGGCTCCCCCCGCCGCATCCGTGTAGAGCCGCAGCCCCTCACGGGACACCTCCTCCTCCAGCAAAACCGAGGTCCCGTTAAATGGGCCAAAACTGACTCAAGACCCGCAAAAGCCGCCCACATCAACACCGCGACCCCAATCCGGTGGTGCAGAGTCTATACCCCTCTCCCATGGAAACCCCCAACTGCCGCGAAACACCCTTTCTGCGGCAGGCGAGCTACCAGATCCGCCGAGTCAAATTCCACTCCGTAAAGGTATTCTCATCGCCGGACCCTCCACCATGCCCTCCGACAATGGCCCCACCTAAGGTCCGCGAAAGCTCTGCAAACCCGTTGAAGCTCTCCTGGCACCCATCCGTCTAAGCCGCCCCACAAACAAAAAAACATCCAAAATTGCACCACAGTCGCGGAGCCCCGCGGTTACACCAGCAACCACAGCAGGAAGGTACTGAGGTTTAAAAGTATGCACCAGAGACTGAGCAGCAGATAGGCCAGCCGTTGTCAAAACAATACGCCCCGTGAAAAGGAAGCCCCGCAAGGAAGCAGATGGAGGCACCGCCAACAGGCGAAAAGCCAAGGCAATCTCAACCTTGACCAGCAATGCAGCCCAACCCGCTTCCTTCACCATCGCTGCCGCCCCATCAAATGACGCCAACCTCACCGGACACGACCCGCGCGGAATGGGGTCATGGACCGACACCCCCCATAAGACAGGGACAAATGACGAAAACGCTGGAACTTCCCAGCCTCCGCAGGTGGTACCATCAGCCAAAACGCCACATGGAAGGTGAATTCCAATCACTAGGCGCCACCACCGAGCCCTGCCCTGGAATAACAAAGCCAAACAGAAAGCCGAACCCCCAATATAAACCCCATCCCGCCGCCGTGGAAACCGCTGAAGCCACCATTGCAAAAGGACACACGTATCGGAGTCGGAGCTCGACCGCCCAATGCCTTGCGTCTCAGGGGCCGATCCCCAGGCGCCGGTGACCCCTTGTGAATCCCGCCCTGTAGTGGAGCGCCCTCCGCCACAAACCGTGCAGAAGAACCAGAACCTGCCTTACCGAAATGGGAAGGTTGACTTATTGAACCTCCCACACGTGTCACTGACCCCCCCCCTGCCCCAGCTTACTGCCGGAAACTGGCCGATAGAGAGCGAAATGAACAAACTGCCCCCAATGCCCACATCACCTCGCCCTGCACCCCCCAATGCCCCGCGTACTGCACCCGCCCTATCGGACGTTTGGGTCAGCCAGAAGTGAATATTGTGGGGGCCCCAAGATAACCCGTGGTCCCCCTCCATCTTGTCCCCGAACATTCCAGCAGAGTTCCACCACACCCGCACTTCGAGCGGCCGAAATGCCGCCAATACAGAATCCACGTATGCCAATACAATAACATCCCCGGATGCTCAAGCGTGGGACATTCCCACACGCTGGCGAGGCGCCGACAGGATTGAGCCCTATGCACTACCTCGCACGCAACCTTCTCAACCCACCCAGCCTGCGCATCTGCCATCCTCCTTTCCCGGCTCATCCGCGAGCACTTCCTCCCAACCAACAGGCAAACCACGTCTTTATCACCATCTACAGCTCTGGCGTCGACGTCGATCCGGCACCCCGTCCCACAGCCCCGAGAACGGAACCATGGACCGGGCCCCTCCCGTCCCAGGCCCCACCTCCCCTGCGCTAACCGAGCCCCCCCTCAGCAGATCCCCGACAGATGCCAACGACAAAGCATGCGAGGAGGAGGGGAAGGCCGACACGGAGCTATAACGCTGCCTGCGCTTCCTTGCCCAACCCCCCTCCCTGACCTTTCCGACCTGGCAATTCCTTGCCCGGTGGGCCCAACCACTCACCTGTCTCGCGACCTTCAGCAGCCACAGCAGCCACTGTCCGGGCTTCCAGCTGGTTGAGCTCCGCGCTGGTCTGCATCGTCTCCCGCGCCTCACACCGGATGCCACCTCGGCAGCACCTTCCCTCATGTCTGCTCCACTGCCCACTGCGCCGGCCCATGTGGAAACATAATCAAACAGGGGGGGAACGGAAGGAAACGCCGGAGACCATGCATATGGCCCGTGCTCACCCCACACTGATCCAGCCGCATCCCGCCCGCCCCCAAACCAATGCTCCCCAGGCAAAGGCCCACCAGCCCCCCTAATCACCGCAAACTGGAGACCAGTCAGCAGGAGCAAGGTGTCCCCCTACCCTACTGCCCCCCAACCTGGCTGCAAACCCCCTACCTGCCCGTGCTCCCCTTGCTCCCCCCACTGCTCCCCCAAATCACCCCCATTCACCACCCCACCCCTCCCATAGTCTCCCCCCCACCCACCAGAGTCCCCCCACCCTGACCACCCCACCCCCCAGAGCTGGGCACCTCCAGCCCGCCGGGCCCCTGAGGAAGGGGCTCCAACTCACCGCTCCCCCCCACGCCGGCCCCTCCCCACCCAATGGCAGCACCGCTAGGGGCCCCCACCACCCAATACCAGCCCCCTGCCCCCTCCCCGACAGCAGCACGGGGAAATGATCCCCAGCAGACCTAGAGATGCACTGTGCAGCCTCACCGAAAACACCACAGGCAGGTTGTTGGTCAGCCCCCCTCCGTCTCCCCGAGTCCAACATGCACCCGCTAAGCACCGGAGCCTGCGCACGTCGAGCGCCCCCCACCCCGACCCCACCACCCCCAGCGGTCACCACTCACTATTTGCATCTGCTGCAGATGCCATCCAGGCACGCGCCCTCAACCTCCTCCACAGCGAGGAGCTCGGAAACGGGCAACGGGTCGTCCTCTCAGAAGGGTCCGCGAAACTCGCCGGAACAGCTCCAGGAAGCGGCGTCAGTCCTCACCTCGCTGGAAGAGCCGGCCAGGGCCTCCCATTGAGCCGGAGCGCGAGGCAGACCCCGGTAGGGGAGAGCTCGTGCGCTGCGGAGAAGGGCGGGAAACCGGCACCCCCGAGCAGCCTCCGCCGTGAATGACCACGCGGAGGCTGCCTGCCGGGCTTAACCCACCCATCACGCTGTCCTGCTCCTCCCTGATTGGCTCCCGCGCGGCTGCCTCCGCCGGGAGCCAATGAATTAAAACCTGCCGAGGCTGTGCGCAGGCCGCCCGCACCAGGCCGCACGCCCGGCTAAGGTCAGCCGCTGGGACCCTGCCCGCGGCCTCATCAGTTACAGAAGCTCATTAATTCTGAATTTAAATGAAATTTCATTTGTAGCCAACTATATTTAATATTTTACAAAGTGTCAAATTTGAAAATGTTTTATGCAAATGAACCTTTATATAAAAAAATATTGTGAATCTCAAAATTTCTCAAGCACATTTTAGGGTATTTTTGCATATGTATTAATGTGTAAGCATGTTTCTGAAGAAAAAAAATGATCTTCCAAGTTAAAACAGGCCTCAAAGATTTTAAAAAGTGGTAATGCAGTATCAAATAGTTCATATTTTCAAATAAGAAAGGGCCTTAGAAATGTCTAGTGTAAAGATAATGTGCATAACAGCAGAAAGCCAAACCCATTACCTCCTTCTTTAAAAAATGTAAATGAATGATTTTGCACTTACATATCCTGTTCCCTCATTTTTTGACAGCTTTTGAAAGATTTTCCAGATGAGCTGCGCTCAGACATCACCATGCACTTGAACAAGGAGATTTTGCAGCTGTCTCTTTTTGAATGTGCCAGCCGTGGTTGCCTCAGGTCTTTGTCTCTGCATATCAAAACCTCCTTCTGTGCTCCTGGGGAGTACCTCCTTCGGCAGGGAGATGCATTGCAGGCTATCTATTTGGTGTGCTCAGGTTCTATGGAAGTACTCAAAGATAACATGGTGCTGGCAATTCTTGGTAGGTGTAAACTAAAGATACTACAAAACTGTATATAGCTGTCTTGTATACTAAGGGGATATTTTAGAAGCTTTATTCACAATTTAACCTGTCAATATGACCACTTACTCGTGCAAATTACATCTACATCTAAATTGCCATTTTAGAAAGGGTTTATTTTGCCCATACCACACGGAAAGTAGATGGGGCAGGACACAAATCTACACATGTATTGCCTATTTCATATGGTGAATACATTTAAGCCAAAATTGTCCATATTTGGATTTACACCTGCTCTATGACATGAATGGGGATTTTAAAAATGTGCCTCGAGATTAAGGGGGATATCCTCCTTAATCCCTCAATGTTTATTTCCCCCTCCAAATTGAAATGGGGTCAAGATCAAGCCCTGTGTAATTAAATGCATGTCTAGGTTTGCAAATTGCCCAGATACACGTGTAAGTTTCAACATTTACACATGCTCATTATGAAATGCCAGCACTTATACATGTAAGTTGCTAGGTTTCTTCTGTTGATTTTTCCTGTGTATATTTGGCTCCTCACACTGTCCATGAATGTATATTTAGAAATGGTTCCATGTTTATTAGAGTTCCTAAAATTCCAATAGAAATGAGTACATCTTGACCTCAGTTTCTCAACTTTGATTTCTACATCTTAACTAAAATGTGCCTTTGTACTACTGGATAATGATAAACATAATTGATATATTTTCATTTTTCTGAAATACAATCATCTCCCACAGATCCATCAATTGAAATATGCATACTAGATAACAGTAGGACCATGTAGTTTATGAATCTCATTGTTTGTATGTAATAATTCGCATATTATTCCATCCATTCAATTTACTTTCACTTTCAAGTACTAAAACATGATATTTTTAATGCATCTTTTAAGATTCGTCCATTTGTTTATTGGTATATAACTCTCTGTATCATATGGAAAGAAATAATGCTATTGGGCTATTGCAGCAGTGCATTGTACTATCTTGTAGAGCCTGTTAAGTTCTTGACTCAGGTCTTCCATTCCCTGGGGCCAGACAAGGCTAATGATGCTGTGGGAGCTGATTTCACAGCCTCTGAAAGTACAATATTGACATTTAATGGACATTGAGTTCATGATTTCAGGGATCCATAAGAAGCTCTGGTACATGTGCTTCTGGTTGAGAACTTTTGCTGCAAGGTCAAAGTAAATAGGAAGAAAATATAAAATTGAGAAAATTCACCAAGTAGTTGTAAATAAAGACTCATGGTACTTGTACCTGGATGGTGAAAACTGATGTATCATCAGCTCAAAAAGAGATGTACTTGACGTATGATTCCATTCAAAGGTAATACATTATTATGAACATATTGAGCACATTAGACACAATATTCAAAGTCAGGGGGGTAGACACAATATTCAAAGTCAAGGGGGTAGTTACTAAAGTGCACTAAAGGAATAAAATTTGCCCTTTACTGCACAGTAAAGGGCAAAAACTTGCATTATTTTACTATAATGCACAATATTTCAGCCTATCATGTACTAATGAGATGCTAAGCTTGCAAATGCATGCAGAATGCTTCATTAGTATTCAAACTGAATAATTCAGCTTGCAGTGATCACTACAAGCTCCATAGTTCTTGGAAAAATAATGCCAGATTGAAGCTGGCATTATTTTCCCTACCAGGAGCATCAGACCAGTAGTATGTGGCCTGATGCTCCAGGTCACAGTTTTAAATGGGCTGTGTTGTGAAAATACAACTGGCAGTCTAGGGGTCCCCTCAAGGAGTCAGGGCCCTCCCAAATAAAGTCCACCTGTCTATAGAGAACCGGATGCCATTTTGAACCCAGCATCAGTGCTGGCAGGAGCGAGGGTGTTGGTCCTCCAGCCAACAATGACCACCCAAAAGGCTTCCACCTTCCTGATTCCCAAATCTGCACCCTCTCTGCCTCTAGGGGTTGGCTGGAAGACCAGTCCCTTCCTCCTGCCAGCACTGATGCTGGGTTCAAAATGGCATCCGGTTCTCTGTAGGCAGGTGGACTTTATTTGGGAGGGCCCTGAATATATTACCAGGGGTCAACCTGCCATTCAAGGGAAAGGCCACATGTTAATGGTCCAGTGCTACCATCCAGGAAAAATAATGCCAGCTTTGAGCAGAATAATGCAAATTGGGTGATCACCGCAAACTGCATTATTCCTTTCCTCAAGGGGTTTAGTGCTCCTTTTATCTCTGAGTTATTGGGCATTGGCTGGGGGAAGTCGATACAGTGCATCTCTTTATATGCCTTTTTCAGCAGCAAAGATCCAAACTAAAGAGTGATGTGAGTTACTTTTGTTTTCTCACAGAATGGGACTGCTGCTTTCACAGAGATATGCCAGGCAGGAGAAGGTGTGTGCTTTGTGGGGAATGCTGGCTCAGCAGTGATGCTGACTCTTTCTGTCCTTTCTGCAATGGAGAGGAGTGATAGCATTAGTGTACTGAAGTGCAAGTTACAGTTCCTGAGGGAGCCGCAAGCACTTCTGCAGCAACAATGGCAAGAACAACTCCCTAGGTAATTCCAGAGCAGGAAAGTTTCTCCCCATCCTCAAAAGTGGGAATCATGGTCATGCTGGCTTCCAACCGTGTAGCTCCCACATGGTGGAATGCTCTGGAAGGTTGACCACTGCCATTAATAGGGTTGCAGAGAATCATAATTCAAATGTTATAAATGCAGCACAATTTTCTTCTTCCCAGCCGATTCACTTTACTCAACATTTTTTAAAGGAGATTACAAACTTCATCTAGCAGAACTTTGCCTCCTTATCTTCCTCAGCACTCACAAGATAGCGGTCTACTGGTGATAAAGATGTTCAGGGATCTTCAAATGAGGGGTTTAAATGCCCTGTTTTTTTGTAGGTGACCTCAGAAGACGTTTCTTACATTAAGGACTCAAGTTTAGCAGAGGACACCTTGGTAGATGTTCATGAGGAGGATGCTGTTTCTCCTTTGTGAAGGATCTCTCTTGGGGAGGAAGAATTATCCCCATCAGAAGTGGGCAAATCCCTTGTTTTCTGCCTTTTTAGGTGGGACGAGTTGCCCTCATTAATTTCTAAAGTGGTGCCTACTTTTTGTATGTGCGATGCTGCAGCAGATGATCCTATGGAAGGGAACCCCATTCTGGAGCGGCTGAGACATCTGGGAAAATTCTTCCTGTTTCATAAGGCCCTGCAGAAAATGGTTTTGGCTGAGTAGAATTTGTCTGACTTGACCTTGAGACATATAAAGATTATGGGTAAGCTTTATCTTCTTGCCCAAGGAGACCTAGATTATCTTTTTCACCTGATGAGAGCTGATGATCTGGTAGTGGCATTAACTAAGAAGATCACCATTCCTGTGGAAGGGGATTTGGCTGTAAAAGATATTCAAAATCGTAGAGTGGAGTGGCTCTTAAAGCTGGTCTTCAAGGCTTCAACCTTAAGTACTCAGGTGGCCATTTATGGCATTTATGTGGCTCATGCACTCTTGCAGTGGATTCAGCAATTGTCCATGTCTGAGGAGACTGCCAGACTGGAATCAGCTTCTGCAGTTGTGGCTGGTTCCTTGAATGATTTGGTTCAAATTAGGGCTTGGCCAGTAGCTTCCTCTGTGGGAGCTCATGGATAGCTGTGGTTATGCAACTGAAAAACACATTTGGTATCTAAAGCCCATCTCAGTAAACTGACCTTTTGAGTCAGCTTCTCTTTGAGGAAGAACTAGAAAGGTTGGTGAAGGATTTGGAGAAATTAAGGTCCCAGAGATCACCAAAAGAGCTGGGCAGTCTTTGGGATGAGGAGTCAAAGGAAAATTCCATTCTGTGAATTGGTCCTGCTTTTCTACAGCCTGCACAGGGTGGGATATTCTGCAGCCTTCCTTGGTGGGATATTCTGCTGGTTGCTTTAAGAAGAATCAGCTATTTTTGGATGCTCATAAGGTTAAGGATGGTGCCAACATCTCTTCCAGTTCTCACAAGGGTCCGTTTGAACTGTTTTTTTTCTCAGAATGGACCCATATAACCTCAGATTACCGGTTCCTCGAGGTAGCAATAAATGGTTACATACTTGAATTTTTAAAACATCTTTCTGACCTTTATGGTTTCTCCTTGTTGGGCAGAGCCCATGTGAAAGCGATGATTGACACACTGGCATACTTGCAAAGCTTGAAGGCTATTGTACTATTTCCTATTCAAGAACGCAGTATGGTGCACTATTCCATATGTCTTCCCAAAGAAAGGGGAAACTTTTAAACCAATTCTGGACATAAAGAGATGTAGTGTTACTCTGTGAGTTCCCAGGTTCCGTATGGAGAATCTCTAGTCAGTGATTGTGTTGGTTTGACAGGGTGAGTTTAAAGCTTTACTGGATCTCTTAGAAGCCTACTTGCATATTCTCATTTGGGAGAGTCATCAGCGTTTCCTCAGATTTTGCATTCTAGGCCAGCATTTTCAATTTCAGGTGCTACCTTTCGACTTGGTCACAGCTCCCTAGACTTTTTCCAAGGTTACGATGTTGTGCTGGCTTTTTTGCACAAAAAGAGATTAAGAGTTTATCCTTACCTAGATGACTGGCTTATATGGGCCAGATCAGAGCAAGAGACCAGGAGAGTCTCGAGCAGAGTAGTGCAGGTGTTAGAAAGTCTGTGATGAATAATTAATTATTCCAAGAGAAGTCTTGTTTGATCCCAGTCTCTGGAATACTTAGGAGCACTTTTAAACCCCAAGATGGGAATCTGTAATAGATGGAAGAGAGAGTGGATAAGTTGTGGACTCAGATCCAGTAGTTCTATGCCCAGACAGTACCGAAGGCTTTCCCATTCACCAGAATGACCTAGTCAACTCTTAATAGTGAATGATTCTCCCCTGGCTGGTCCTCTACACCACTGGTTCCATTAGGATTACTAACCCATCCAGATATTAGAGCTCATCTATCAATCGAGGGATTTACCTGTTATAAAGTTACTTTCAGAAATGGAGTGATACAATTGCACAAAATAAATCATACACCCATACAATAAAATTCTACTTCTGGTAGAATTCTTATGCTTCTGAGCATTGTGGAGGCAAGAAGTATAGCTGGGCTCAATAAAGGAAATGCACATAATTATTGAAGATTGAAAAGACTAGAAACTATTAAACACAACAATCATGGATATCCAATATTGAAACTTGCCCTAGATGAATTTCTACTTTGGTTGTGTTCAAATATATTTTTCTGACTTTCTGTTAAAGGAATCAATTATTTATTTTATTTAGCTGAGTTTATATATCACTTTTCACCGGGGCAAAGCGATGTACATAGAACAATAATACAAGATTACATTGAACAGAATTTTAAACTTATATGCATTGAACAAGATGCTAACTTATATTCATAGTGTTAACTTATATACCTTGAGGCCTATTCCATTCAGGCCGTCCAGCCCCTGTACGTCTGGGCAGAATTGGGCCATGCAAAGCTAAACCTAATTCTGATCCCGTGGCCCCTGTGGGATCAGAATCGGGTCTAGCGCCTGGAGGTGCAGGCTGGGACCCAATTCTGACCAGCCGCACACCCAGCCACAACCAGACTAGCTCAGTCAGGCTCCTAAATGGAGCCACAGAGCCATGACATCCCATTGCTATGGCACCGTGGCTCCATTCAGGAGCTGCAAATGCTGGCTGCCACCGAAATCTTCCTTTCCCTATAGCTGGACCCTCAATCTGGCCTCCCATGGCCAGGGTCTGGATGTGGGGAACTTCCTGCACCCCTATCTCACCTGTCTCCTTCGGCCGCCACCAAAATGCCTCATCCAGGGGAACTTATTCTATTTCTGAGGTGGAATAAGTCCCCTGTCTAGATCCGAGGCCCCAAACGTACAGGACTGACCTCTGAATTGGCTCTGTATGTCCGGGGTCGTGGTCCGCCCATGCCCTGCCCTCGTTCCACCTCCAGAATGCCCCCTCCCACCCCTGTCTAGGCCTCACCGTACAAACCTGCTGTTTGTACAGGGAGGCTTTTGCTGTGGTCGGCAGGGGGGACAAATAGCGGGGATGGATGTCCCAGTGGGACAGAATGACCCCCATTGTATATGAAACTTGTATGAGAAGATTTGGGGAAGAATCAAAAGAAATTTAAAGTGAATTTTTGAATATTCTTGAGATTTTTTTTACTTCATTTAACTAGCTTATTGAACATCTTTATTCACAACCACCCAGGGACTTTTTGCCTTTTTTAATAGAAACATCTTCCACCCTTCTAAGGGGGCTAGTTACTAAGGTGTGCTAATGTTAAGATGTGTTAATTCTCCAGGACCAAGCAGGAAGTCAGTCCTCACATATGGGTGACGTCGGCGCCGACAGAGCCCTCGCGGAGCAATTTTCCCCAGCTTTCAAAGAAAGCCTTTGGGAATTGCAGCGCGCATGCACGGTCCTCTTCCCGCCCAAGGGTGCCATCTTGCTCAGTCTTCTTTTTTCCGCGGAGCCCTACAGACGTTGCCTGTGAATCCCCGCAGAAAAGTTGATTTTTTCTCTATTTTTCTCTTTTTCTTCGGTTCAACGCCGGTTCTTTTCCCGCCCGGACTCGCGACGCCGGTTGCGAGTCCGTCCCTTATTTTTCGTTTTTTTGTCCTTCGTGACAGATTTCGCGCCTTTTTCCTTTTTCCCTGGCAGCCCGGTCGTTCGACCTCGCAGGGGCCCTTTTTCCCCCGATGGCTGCCAGCGGCTTTAAAAAGTGTGATCTCTGTAAGAAACTCATGTCTCTTACAGACACTCATGACTTCTGCCTCCGCTGCCTCGGCCCAGATCATGACTCCATGATCTGTGGGCCATGCGGCAAAATGTCCTCAAAAGCATTGAGGAGTCGGCAGCACCAGCGGGAGCGTATCTTCTCTGACTCCGGCTGGGCTCGGATCTCGTCAGAGGCTTCGACGTCTCGGGACTCTGGTCCTGAGCATCGTTGAAGTTCCTCTGAAAGGGGGGTCTCCTACTCGGGAACATCATCGGAAGAAGAAACCCGCGAGGGCGGGATCGGTGGACGCTCCTGGTTCCTCGAGGGCCAGGTCGCATAGCCCCGATTCCCATCCTGGGTCCTCGGAGACAGAGAGGCCGTCAAAACATCCTCGACTCGAGGTGGACTTGCCCGCTCACGTGAGTACTGTTGTCCTCGTTGACTCGCCTCCGAAGGACCCGACGTCGGGCCCGACGCCGTCGGGGCCCGAGTCGGGGGCTGCTGGGTCTCCTGAGCTCGGACTCAGGTTGACGGCCTTGGAGAGCAGTCTGACTGCCTTCTTGGACCAGCAGCGGGTATTGATCGCTGGCCTTGCCGGTGCTTCTGCCCTGACCGCCGGGACGTCGACCTCCAAATCGACCCCGGAGACCGAGCCGATCCTCGAGTCCATGAGGGCTCGAGTCGATCCTCGGTCGAGGTCTCCTTCGGCCTCCCATTCGGGACCGAGGTCGTCGACGCCGACTCCCTCGGCGTCGGAGCGGATAGCATCGGTGCCCGCCAGACCGGAGCCAATCGACTCCTCCTCCGAGGAGTCGGCCTGGGAATCTGAGGACGAAGAGTCACCTGGTTCCTTTCAGACTCGGTGTGTCCCTTCGGACTCCCCCGAGTCCGAACCTCGGAGACGGTCCCCCCCGGAGAATACCCGGTTCTCGGACTTCGTGAGGGATATGGCCAAGGCCTTGGCCTTCCCTGCGGATCCCGAGGAGGAGCCTCGAGTCGAAGAACTCGATGCCCTCCAATATGACTCTCCCCCGAAGGAGGCCTTTATTGTACCGGTTCCTCCGATGCTGGAACGACTTCTCTTCCTCATGTGGGAGAGCCCGGCGTCGTCGCCGGTGTTAAGCAAGTGGGTCGATTCCATTTATCAAGTCAGCAAGAGCCCCGGCTTCCAGAAGGCACAACTACCGCACCATTCCATGGTGGTGGAATCGGCCATGCATAGACTAAAGAGTCAAAAGATGCACTCCTCGGTGCCCCCTGGTAGGGAAGCCCGAAGCCTGGATGCCCTCGGTAGGAAGTGCTTCCAGGGCTCTATGCTTGCTTGTCAAGTCCAGACCTACCAGCTCTACATGGGCATGTATCTCCGAGACCTGGCTAAGGAAATAGCCAGGTTCTCTGCTGGTCTCTCCGACGAACCTTTGCAGAGGTTCCAATCCTTGTCTACTGGTATTCGAGAGTGCTCCAAGTTTATCTCTCGAGCAGCCTACGATGGTTTTGAGGCGTCGGCTCGAGTAGCTGCGGCCGGCATCGGTGGACGCCGCCAGGCTTGGCTTCAGACGTCCGACCTCGAGCCCTGGGTACAGGACAAGTTGGTCGATGTCCCCTGCCGAGGTGATAACCTCTTTGGCAAGCCCATGGATGAGAAGGCTGCACAAATCGAGACGGAGTCTCTCACCAGAACTCGTCTCTCGAGGAAAACCTCTGCCCCTTCTCAAAAGAAGAAGGCCTCGGGGAAAAAGCCCTTTTACCCGAGGAAAGGTGCTGCCTATAAATATTACCCTCAATATCCGGCCTCAGTGGCTCCCCCACAGGGAAAGCAGGCCAAGGGACGGGGTAATGGGTCCTGTAGACAGCAAGCCCCCAAGCCTGCACCACCGGCCCCTGCTCAGCAGGGTGGGGGTTTTTGACTTCCTCAGCATAGCCTCTCCCCCTCAGCTGGTTTCTCTCAGCACAGGAGGCCGGCTGGTCCACTTTGCCCAAAGGTGGTCCACCATCACCACAGATACCTGGGTACTTCACATAGTTCAAAAGGGTTATCTTCTTCACTTTCACCAGGTACCTCCCTCCTACTTTCCAGGGGAGCCTCCCAGACTGCCTTTGCACAGGGACTTACTACTTCAGGAGTTAGCAAGTCTTGTTCAGGAACAAGCCGTGGAACCAGTGCCCCACCACCTGAAGGGCCAAGGGTTTTACTCCAGGTACTTCCTGATTCCAAAAAGAACAGGAGGCCTCAGGCCCATCCTGGACTTGCGAAACCTCAACAAGTTCCTTGCAAAGGAAAAGTTCAAGATGCTTACCCTTGGAATCCTGCTGCCCTACCTCCAGCAGGGAGACTGGCTATGCTCCTTGGATCTGAAAGATGCATATACTCATATCCTCATTCATCCGGACCACAGGCAATATCTCAGATTTGTTGTAGGAGGAAATCATTACCAGTACAGGGTACTGCCCTTTGGCCTATCCTCCGCACCCAGGGTATTCACCAAGTGCCTCGCTGTGGTGGCGGCTTATCTGAGACTTCAAGGTCTGTTTGTGTTCCCATACCTGGATGACTGGCTCATCAGAGCCCAGTCTTCCCAAGAGGCCACTCACGCCACTCAGCGCACTGTGGCCCTGCTCCAACACTTGGGTTTTGTCATAAACTTCGCAAAGTCCACTTTGCTCCCCTCTCAAAATCTCGAGTTCATTGGCGCCCGGTTGGACACACTTCAGGCGCGGGCCTTCCTCCCTCTGGACAGGGCCAGGCGGCTCATGGACCTCGCCGGCCACTTTCACAGCAATGCGCTGGTCCCAGCCAGACATTTTCTGCGACTGCTCGGCCATATTTATTTTATTTATTTATTTATACATCTCTTCTATACCGCCACTTCCAGCGATCAGTGGCGGTTTACAAGTAAACAAAGTTTAATAATAGAATGCTATTATTTTACATAGAACAGGTTTAGAAACTAATTTACATAGAACAGGTTTAGAACTATTTTACATATGGCTTCCACGGTCCATGTGACACCCAATGCCCGACTGAACATGCGTCCTGCTCAGTGGTGCCTTCGCAATCAATGGCATCAGGCCACGGGGAGCCTAGCGGACTCTGTGCAGATCTCCGACCAGCTGGTCTCTTCTCTACAATGGTGGCTTCATCTGCCCAACCTAGTACTAGGAGTGACTTTTCAGCCCCCTACGCATTCTCACGTCCTGACGACCGATGCTTCTCTCCTAGGTTGGGGTGCACATTGCCAGGAGACCTGTACTCAAGGCCTCTGGACTCCTTGGGAGTCTGCTCAACAGATAAACTTCCTAGAGCTCAGAGCCATCCGCCTAGCGCTCAAAGCATTCTCTCACCTGGTTTCTCACCAGTCGGTGATGATACAGACGGACAATCAGGTTGCAATGTTCTACGTGAAGAAACAAGGCGGAACAGGCTCCTTCCTTCTCTGTCAGGAGGCACAAAAACTTTGCTTTTGGGCTGTCCACCACGGCATCATCCTCAAGGCTGTCTATCTCCCAGGTCAAGAAAATTACCTGGCCGACAAGCTCAGCAGGTTCCTCCAGCCACACGAGTGGAGGTTGGACCCGCTGGTGGTTCAGCGGATCTTTCTCAAGTGGGGCCTCCCCACCATGGATCTGTTTGCCAGTCCTCTGAACCGGCAGCTGCCCAGATTCTCCTCTCGTCAGCCACATCCTCTCCGGGTAGCGGTGGATGCTTTTCTAATTCCATGGTCCACCGGCCTCTTGTATGCCTTTCCTCCCATGCCACTGGTGTCTCGGACGCTCTTCAAGGTTCTCCGAGACAAAGCATCGCTGATCCTCGTGGCTCCCCGGTGGCCGAGACAACCTTGGTTCCCACTTCTGCTCCAGCTAGCGGTAGACACTCCTCTTCCACTGGGATTTCAGCCCGACCTCCTGTCGCAGGATCAGGGGACTCTCCTACACCCCAATCTCCGGTCCCTTCATCTGATGGCCTGGCTGCTGAAAGGGTAGTCCTTGCTCCTCTGCAGCTACCTCCAGATGTGGAGGAGGTCGTCTTGGCCTCCAGGCGGCCCTCCACCCGGAAGTCCTACGCTCTCAAGTGGCGTCGGTTCTCCGTCTGGTGTACTCAGCAGTCTCAAGATCCTTTCTCCTGTTCAGCATCAGTGGTCTTGCAGTACTTGCTCTCTCTCTCCAACCTTGGACTTAAGTCCAACTCGGTAAAGGTCCACCTCAGTGCTCTTTCTGCGCATCACATGCCGGTGGATGGTAGACCTCTTTCCAGCCACCCTCTGGTGGCTCGGTTTCTCAGAGGCCTCCTTCTCCTTAAGTCACCTTTGCGCCAGCCAGCCCCGGACTGGGATCTTAATGTGGTGTTGCAGCGGATTACCTGTCCGCCTTTTGAGCCTATGGCTACCTGTCCGCTACGTTTTCTTTCGTGGAAAACCTTGTTCTTGGTAGCCCTCACTTCGGCTAGACGCGTTAGTGAGCTGCAGGCCCTGGTTTCTGATCCTCCTTACACTAGGTTCTACAAGAACCGGGTAGTCCTACGGACTCACCCTAAATTTCTTCCCAAAGTGGTTTCCCCTTTTCACATCAACCAGGAGGTGGTACTTCCGACCTACTTTCCCAGGCCACACTCCAGCCGAGCTGAAATGGTCCTGCATACCCTGGACTGTAGAAGGGCGTTGACCTTCTACCTTGACCGTACGCGGGAGCACCGAAAGGCTGTTCAGCTCTTCGTGTCTTATGACCCCAACAGATTGGGGCTCCCTGTCTCCAAGCGTACTCTGTCCATCTGGATTGCGGACTGTATCGCTTGGGCTTACGAGGCAGCCGGCCTCGTGCTGGAAGGTAGAGTCACAGCTCATCGTGTTCAGGCGAAGGCTACGTCGGTAGCTTACCTCCGCTCTGTTCCATTGGCAGACATCTGCCGGGCCGCTACTTGGTCTTCAAGCCAGACTTTTGCAGCCCATTACTGCCTGGAGAGGGAGTCCCGCAGGGACAGTGCTTTCGGACAGGCAGTCCTCCGTAACCTCTTCGAGGTATAGGCAACTCCTACCCTCCGTCCCGGTTGTTGGGCTACCGGTTGGAGACATATTCAGAGAAGATTCCTTCCTTCTGTGCTACTGACCTTGAGGGAGCTCATTTTTGTGCTTAGGGTCTCCGGTAGCCTTAAGCTTGGGAGTCCCATATGTGAGGACTGACTTCCTGCTTGGTCCTGGAGAAAGCGTAGTTGCTCACCTGTAACAGGTGTTCTCCAGGAGCAGCAGGAATCAGTCCTCACAACCCTCCCTCCTCCCCTTGGAGTTGCAGTTATATGCTTTCGTTTTTGCTACTTTTTGCTGTCTTTTAGCTATGTCATCTGACTGAGCAAGATGGCACCCTTGGGCGGGAAGAGGACCGCGCATGCGCGCTGCAATTCCCAAAGGCTTTCTTTGAAAGCTGGGGAAAATTGCTCCGCGAGGGCTCCGTCGGCGCCGACGTCACCCATATGTGAGGACTGATTCCTGCTGCTCCTGGAGTAACTACGCTTTCACCATAACACATTTTATTTTAGCATGGGACCCATGTTATTCAATGGGACATAATTACTAATAACATACATTCATGGTAAATTAACATGCATTAAAGTTAGCACTCCTTAGTGTTTGTGGGTACTAATCCTGTCCGGGCGCATCAAGTAAAATCTTCCCTCTGTTCTTTGGCTCCAATTCTCTAAACTCAGTACAAATAGAGTAAGGAACGACTGAAAACAAAACACACAGGCTTATACCATTAGAGTCTGCTTAAGGTCTTACGTGAGAGATTCACAGGCCTGCAAACTTGAGCAGTTTCCAGTAATCTTTCTGCAGCTAGGCCATAGCACTTCTTTTATTAGGAGAAAGCTGCTACATTGTACAATTTTGTCTTATCACTTTACATCATGCTTTGCATCACTTTAGGCCGGATTCTATCCTGCGCATCTAAGCCCTCTGTGTGTCCAGCCGGAACCAGACACATAGAGGGAGTCGCGATTCTGATCCCACGGGGCACATCTAGCCCCCCGGGATCAGAATCACAAACAGGCCTGTACGTGCAGGCCAATACCCCAATTCCTTCTGGCCTGCATGTACAGGTTTTCCCCAGCTAACTCAGTCAGAGCTCTTTAATGGAGCCGCAGTGCCATGGCATCCGGTTGCCATGGCACCACGGCTCCTTTGAAGAGCCGCGATTCCCGACCACCGTCTCCTTAAGATGATTCCCTGCAGCCTGACTCCCATCTGGCCTCCTAAGATCAGGGTCGGGCTTCAGGGAATGTCCTCGGCCACATCCACGCCTGCTGATCCCTGGTGACTAGGGGAACTTATTCCACCTCGGAGATGGAATAAGTTCCCCGTGCAAGTTGCTGGCCCTGGACGTACAGGGCCAACATTAGAATTGGCCCTGTATGTCCGGGGCCAATGACCACCCACTGTCCGCCCTAATGCCGCCCCCGATCTGCCCCTTTCCCGCCCCATCTACCTTACCCGTACAAGATGTGAGGAAGATAAACGGGACCGGGAAATGGCACAAATAGCGGGGATGGATGTCCCAACAGGACATCCATCCCCTCTATTCATGCCTCAGAATTTCTGTTTATCTATTTTTTATAGATCAAACTAAACACTACATGTTTCAGGTCAAGCTGCTTCTGCAAAATACAACCTTGGCTTCTGTACACATACACTGCTAAACTGTTACAGATCAAGCTTCAGATTGTCAGCAAATTTCCAAGCGATTCTCCATATTAACTCTTTCAGAGAGCCCTGGTACCCCACTTTGAGTCCCTTTCTACAGTCCCCCCTCTGATTCTGTGAAGAATATATACAAATCAATGGTAGCTCAAACATGTCCAAGTCCAAAATAGGTTTTCTTCCACAATGGAGAATGCCTTCCACTTGACTTTGCTGATGCCCCTTCAGAATCCTAGGCACCACATTTGGTCCATAGGTGAACTTCATTTTACTTGTTGAAGAAGTCTTTATACAATATAGAAAAAGGATTACAATCATCCTGAAAATTAAGTAAAGCCATATGACACTGTTTGCCCTTGCTAGGTCTAAATAAGAATGTGTACAGAGAGTAAAGCTTTACCAATATCTTGCAAGCATTATCTGCTGGCAGTGGCCAACTGTTCTCCATAAATCTTTCAATAATTCAGAGGTTTGCAACCACATTCACGTGATGACATTGGTCATAACTCCAAATTCTTCAGCAGCTTACCTTTTCACTCTGGGTTGCGTTATGCACATCTTGGACAGAGTTTCATTGACTGTCCACCCAGGCTTCATGGCTGCATTTACATGAGTAGTCTTGCTGGAAACGCTGATCTTTACTTGGAGTCCACACATTCAGTAGCATCACAGACTTCTTTTCATTCACAGTAGTCGTCATCTTCGGCCCGTAGGATTCAGTGCATGCAATATATTTGTAGAACCAAAACTCACTACTACAACACTCCTCTGACTCCTCACAGTTGCAAATAAGCACAACTGCTAATGGCAATATAGAATTGTTGAATATAATTATCTTATCTAATTCTAATTAATTACAATACATCTACTGCTAGCACTAAATTATTACAAATTATTTGAATATATGCAGACCAAACTAGCTTGTTGAATACTTCTATCTTGTATTGACATTCGTTGATTTATTCTCTTATCTACCAAATTAGATGTTAGGCCACATGCTAATGGTAACATAGTAAATGACGGCAGATAATGACCAGTATGGTCCATCTAGTCTGCCTAGTAAGATGGCAAGAGTAGGTGCAGGCCACCCCTCCCCATGTCTTTGTTTAGGGGTGAACCCACCGCTCCATGTAGGACACCCCTGTTTGTTGAGAAATTAGATAGTTAAGTTTATTTTGATTTTATCCTGTTGCTGTAAAGCAGGGGTCTCAAACTCAAATTGCTTTGAGGGCCAAATGAGGACTTGTAGAGTAACCCGGGGGCCGCACAAGACGCAGTCCTCATTTGCATAAGGGCATCATTTGCATAAGGGCATCATTTGCATAAATATTTGCATAATGTTACCATACACTAACTTTTAGTAAACATGCCTCTTAATGAGTGTATGGATAAAGAAAGACTAAAAGATTTCTACATTACTATAAACCAGTGCCAACCGCCAGGCACATTAGGAACTACTAGAAACACTGCCCATTTAGAACCCATAGCAAACCTGCCGTGTCCTAACAGCACTACCAGGACTCACAAAGCACCATACCCTAACTATCAAAAGGCAACACTGCAAATATTAAATCAACACATTTCAGAGAATAACAATACATGACCTACTCGGGAAAGAGAACAAGTGGCAATGTCAAATAGGAATTACATAAACAGAATACCTCAGCTCAGTTACACATGCAGAACATACACCATCACCAAACAAGGAATCACAATTTAGAAACAGGAAGACAATTAAACTGGGAACCCCAAAAGCCAAACTTAGAATGTACAACACTGTAGAAATAAAACTATACATTGATTTCCTCTTGTATTAAATAAAGTGCAGACGTTTAAAGATGCACATTTCCAAGAGCTGACATATTTCAGTTAATAAATTCAAAATAAAGAGATATTTTTCTACCTTTTGTGCATTTTTTTTCAGTTGCAATTGTTCCAGTCACTTTCTTCTGGTTTCTTTGTGTCTTCTGCTAACTCTCCATCGTCTGCTGTCCATTTCTCCTTTCTTCTTTCCTAGTTTTTTTCCATTCTCTCTACATCTGCTTTAACATACTAATCATTCTCCTTTTGCTCTTTCCTCATTCCTATTTCATCCACTCAAATTTTACCCCTCCATCCTCAATCCCCACTTACTCTCCCAATACCCGGCCAATTGTAGATTTTTCTTCCCTCCCACACAAAATATATTTCCCCTCTCCATTTCACTCTCCCAGCCCCATCCCATTCTAATCGTCCCCCAACATCAACTCCCTTCTAGCTCCTGCCCAACCCAGCATCCGCTCCCTTCTAGTCCCCGCATCATCAGCCCATTTCCAGTCCTAGCTCCCTCCCCTCACAGCCCATTTCCTTTCCAAGCCCCCCTCCCCATCAGCCCATTTCCATTCCAAGCCCCCTTCCACTCAGCCCATTACCATTCCAAGACCCTGTCCCCATCAGCTATTTGCAGTTCAAGCTCCCCCTTCTACTCGGCCCATTTCCAGTCATAGCACCCCCCCAGTCCATTACCAGTTCTAGCCCCCCCCCCTAGCCCATTATCGGCCCTAAGCCCCCCAACAGCCCACTTCCAGGCCTAACCCTTCCATCGCCCCATCTTCATTCTTAGCCCCCCCATAACCCCATTTTCAGTCTTAGGCCCCCAGTCAGACCACCTCCAGTCCTAACCCCCATCTGTCCATTACCAGTCCTAACCCCCATCACCCCATTTTCAGTACTACCCCCCCTAGCCCCCATCAAGTGCTGCTCCCCCACACATCAACTCCCGCTCCCCCCCATCAAGTCCTGCTCCCCCCCCACCTCAAGTCATGCTCCCCCCCCACATCAAGTCCTGCTCCCCCCCCGCCACACATCAAGTCCTGCTCCCCCCCCATCAAGTCCTGCTCCCCCCCCCATCAAGTCCTGCTCCCTCCCCCCCCCCCCCGGGAAAATTAAACTTTAAAAAAAACCCGGCTTCTGCTGCTGCTGCCGCCGCTGCCGTGGCCGGCAATAGCAGCAATATCGCAAGTCCCGCGGGCTCCCCCCCCCCACCCGGCAGATCCCTTCCTGCTTGCCTGCCAGTTCTCCGCTTCGGCTTTCAGAGCCGCGAAGGGAGAGCTTCTCCCTCGTGACTCTGTTAAGCCCGCTGGGGCAGATGGGAAATTTCCCATCTGCCCCGGCGAGCTTAACAGAGTCGCGAGGGAGAAGTTCTCCCTTCGCGGCTCTGAAAGCCGAAGCGGAGAACTGGCAGCATTGGCAGGCAAGCAGGAAGGGATCTGCCGGGTGGGGGGGGAGCCCGCGGGACTTGCGATATTGCTGCTATTGCCGGCCACGGCAGCGGCGGCAGCAGCAGCAGAAGCCGTTTTTTTTTTTTCCCCCCTATGCATCGCGGGCCGCACAAGGGTCTCTCGCGGGCCGCATGCGGCCCGCGGGCCGCGTGTTTGAGACCCCTGCTGTAAAGGGATCCACTGTGTCTGTCCCATGCCATTTTGAATTCTTTCACTGTATTTGCCACCTCTTTTATCAGGTACACAACTGTACAAGGTATAGTTAATTTTATTACTTAAAGGGTAACAAACATTAAAACATAACTAGCAGTTTATGGTGAATAAATTAAACTCATTTCAATTGTTTACCAAAAATTCATAGGAAGGCTTTTATTTTACATAATGGTTTAATTCACATTACTTTGAATACTGTTAGTAATATAACTATCTGATTAATACAGACATCTCAGCTCACAAAGGAAAGAACATTTACATAAGGGTATAGGCAGTACCAAGAATTATGTTCAAGGAAAGATATGCATTCATAACAACAAAGCTTTTAAAAATACAGAATTTAAACCAATCAGAAATTAAATTATCATTTCTTAATACGTCTCTTTGATACACTATTTTTATCACAACACAGCACAGTAGTAAAGGGTCAATTAATCTTTTGCACAAGGTAAATTTATTTACATCTTGAATCTATCTCAATCAGTGTACTAATTTAGTTAATCAGTTTTGGTGTTTGTGATGTTAGGAGGCAACACCTTTGATTTACCTATCTACTTCCAATTAATAACATCAGTTCTGCAGGGGTCATTCCATAACAAGAAACTGAAACGCTCAACATGAGAATTTAAGATTACTTCTCCAATAGACTCTTGCAAGTGGCTTAAATATAGACTGAGACATTACTACTCTGTAATCTCTTACACTTTCATGGATGAGATGTTTACCAGGATCTTCAGTTAATCTACTAACATAAAAAGAAAACATTATAACACACATTTACCACTTTGGTTTAATTACTTAATCTACTTGTTAGAATGAAGCATCATTCATATTTGTTACCTGAAAAAGCTAAATCCCTAATCTAACACATTTTCTTTAATATTACACTATGATCTTTGCACAATAAGAAAAAAAAGGGATATCAGTATTGCTAACCAAAAACCACGAAATGAAAACAAACCATCAAATTTTCACAAGTACTATGACATAAATGCACATGACAGATAATCTGTACCTCCAGACTGAATCCACTGCATACAATCATGTTGATTGTCACCTTTCTTTTAATATTCTTTTCTTTTTGGCTCTTTTTTTCACAATTTCCTTTAATCAAACAAACTTGCTTTGACTTTGACATGCAATTCAAATTTCAGCAAAGCTGTTACTTTGTATCTTTCCCTTTAAACACCTTCATATTTTTTTTCTTAGTCTTTCTTATATCATGTAAATTCACACAACTTATCGGACATCTAAATACTTCAGAAAGCTACTGCACATGCATAGAAGATCTTCCCATTCATTCCTGCACAACTTACATAGTAACACACATAGTAACATAGAAGATGACGGCAGATAAAGACCAGTATTGTCGATCTAGTCTGCCCAGGAAGATGGCAAGAGTAGGTGCAGGCCACACCTCTCCATGTCTTTGTTTGGGGGTGAACCCACCTCTCCATGTAGGACACCCCTATTTGTTGAGACGTTAGATGGTTCAGAAGTTATATGTTTCAGTTTATTTTGTTTTTATCCTGTTGCTGTAAAGGGATCCACTGTGTTTGTCCCATGCCGTTTTGAATTCCATCACTGTGTTTGCCCCACCACTTCCATCGGGAGGGCATTCCAAGCATCCACCACCCTTTCAGTGAAAAAATATTTCCTGATATTGCCTTTCAATTTACCATCTTGCAGCTTCATGTTATGCCCTCTAGTTTTACAGCTTTCCCGTCTTTGGAAGGAGGGACAGGAGAGATATGATTCAGACCTTTAAGTATTTAAAGGTCTGAATAATATCTCTCCTGTCCCTCCTTTCCTCCAAAGTGTACATATTTAGGTCTTCAAGTCTCTTCTCATAAGGCTTCTGATGCAGGCTACAAATCATTTTGGTCGCCGTCCTCTGAACAGTTTCCAGTCTTTTTACGTCTTTTGCAAGATACGGTCTCCAAAACTGAACACAGTATTCCAAGTGAGGCCTCACCAGTGACTTGTACAGTGGCATAAGTACCACTTCCTTTCTGCTGGTAATCCCTCTTTTTATGCAGCCCAACATCCTCCTGGCTTTTGCCACCACCTTGTTGCACTGCTTTGCAACCTTGAGATCATCAGAGATAATCACACCAAGGTCTTTCTCCTGAACCGTGCACACCAACCTCTCGCCCCCTATTGCGTATATTTATCTTGGATTTCTGCTTCCAAAGTGCATGACACTGCACTTTTTTGCATTAAATCATAGTTGCCAAGCATTAGACCATTCTTCCAGCTTTTGTAGATCTTTCCTCATGTTAACCACTCCCTCGGGGCAGTCCTCTCTGTTGCAAATTTTTGTGTCATCTGCAAAAAGACAGACTTTTCCATTCAGTCCTTCAGCAATATCACTCACAAATACATTGAACAGTGCCGGGCCAAGGACCGAACCCTGGGGCACCCCGCTAATCACCTTCCTTTCATCTGAGTGAGCTCCATGGTTTGGCTTGCCTTTGGGCGAGCTGCGGTGACTGGGACTGTTTCCACCCCTTCCAGATCGTATGTAATGTATAGTTATTCTATGTATGTACTGTAACATATTCCTTGTGTTATGTAATCCCTTTTATTACCGCTCTGATTTTATTAAGAGTGGTATATGTTTCATTCACCTCTGTTTAACCTTGTATTGTATTGTTCTGTGACCGCTTTGATTGAAGGAAAAAGCGGGATATAAATCTGTTTAAATAAATAAATAAATAAATCACCTTCTGTTGTCTGTCAGTCAACCAATTTCTAATCCAGTTTACCATCTTGGGACCCATCCCCATGCTACTGAGTTTATTGACAAGCCTCCTATGAGGAACAGTATCAAAGGCTTTGCTGAAATCCAGATAGATGACATCCATTGCATGCCCTTGATCTAGTTCCTTGGTCACCCAGTCAAAAAACCTCAATCAGATTTGTTTGTCAAGACCGTCCTTCGGTAAAACCATGTTGCCTTGGATCTTGCAACCAACTAAAAATAAAATAGGAAAAAACGTACTTAACCATTCTCCAGTGGTTCTTATCTGCAGTTATAAGAAACTCTGAGAGGTACTATTTCTCAGCATTTTCATTTTTACACATATAATAAAATCAGTAGACAAATTCTCTTAATCAGGATAAGCTCAGATTCATAAACAAGAAAGCAAAACTTGCATATCATGGATGAAATGTATTTACTGTATAAACACAAGTAAAGGAATGGTTAATCATTTTGGGTTTTTCATCCCCCCCCCCTCTATCACAATTGTCAAATCCAGGATTCCTGTAAAACAATCTTAAACATCATCTAGTAAAATCACAATGATGTGGTTTTATTTTGTAATAATACTGCTGTCAACAATAAACAGACAGTGTTTGGAATAGAAAACAGGTCACAGCTTTATTTTGTTAAGCTCAAAGGAACATGATAAAGGTCAAACATTTAACCAATTCAGTAACATAAGAACAATATTTTGACATCCTGTCAGCTCTCGATCACATCTGCCATATTAATAACAGGGTGTAACATCCCTCCCTCCACCAATTGTAGGCATCAACTGAATGCCAAACCTCCATCCGCCAGCCTTGACATATTAATAGTAATGGTAGCACCTCCCCAGCGAAGACCCACCTTTGGGTCTTCACTGCATCCTTCTTCCAAACAGAGATCACCTAATCACCAGCCCACCTGACCAACAGCCAACCGGCTCCGGTGAACCCAAAAGGCTCACTTAACCACCACCTCACCTTAGTATGCCTCCTAACCCCCAACCAGCTGCAATTATAAAACCCTCCTACCTCTAAGCCCAAGCCCAGTGGGCAGAAAAGCACTAACGTGGCAGCACTACCAGAGGCTGATCCTAGGAAGAGGTGAAGAGAGCAGCAGAAACCTGCTTAAATAAACCAATTACCCCCATCTCACCCCCTTCCATGATTCCTTGGGTCCCGCCAATGAAATCCCAACTCTCACTCCAGTAGGGATTTCAATTGCCCTATGGATGCTGTTCCCCCCCTCCACCTCCCACCTGGAGACAAACCACCGCGGCCTGCATCCCACCCAAACCCCATCCCAGCCTAAGCTACCAATTTCTCTCACTAGCCTCCCCCACCCAAAGACTAGCAACTATGTCCTTTTGGGCTGCGCTCGGCATTACATTCATGGCCTGCGAGGACTAAAGCCCTGCATCTGTAGTATTTATAAACATGTAGTCCTGCCAAGCTGTTCCTCCAAAATACCTGTGCTATGTACTTCTATCCAGATATTTCTGCAGTGTAACTTACTAATGGAGACAGTACTTTCCTCTTCCCAATCCACTGACTCAGAGAATCAACCTCATATTACAGTACAAACCAATACAGATAGGAAGGAAAAAACTCTAGCTATACAAGCACATTACTGCTGCAAATTAATCATAGAATCTCATCTCCCTTTACATATTCATTAAACCAACACATCAGCTCTCATCATTAGACCTTCTTCACCAGTTTACTATCTGTCAAAAATCCTTCTTTCACTAGTAATATCATATCTCACTAGACTCAATACTTTCTAATCATACTACCAACTACATACATACTCATATCAACTACATATATACATAAACTTTCATAACATACTAATCCTTATAGACTAAAGCTTCTAGAAACATCACACTTTTAAAACTTACTGCTACTTATGAACAAACTTCAGGTAGAGGATATTTATTTTCTTTTATTTAGTTATTTTATATAGCGCTTTATCTATACAATCAAGGCGGTTTACATGGAACGGTTTGAATTACTGCTCAAGGCAGTTCACAGAGAATGGTTACAAGTAGAAAGTTGCTGGAACTATATACAAAAGACATTTTAAACTATATACAAAGAACGTTTAACTAGAACTATGAACAGCATGGAATGGTAAAATGACAGTGTAAGATTATACGTTGGAGTTCAGTGGGATATTTGATTTGAATGTTTATGTGGTCTATGGCAGTTTGCTCACAGGGGCAATAGTCTGTAAACAGGAATGTTTTGAGGTGTTTTCTGAACTGTGTTAAGTCTTTAATTTCTCTTAGAAAGTTGGGGAGGTTATTCCATGGGGCTGGGGAGTAGAATGAGAATGCCCTGTTAGTTGTGATTTTGTTTTCTTTTCTGATATTCTTCGGCTTGGTTAGCATGTTCTTCAGGTTATCTCTTCTTATTCTAGTGTGTTGCTGAATATTTATCAGTGAGTTGAGGTATGTTGGAGCTATACATTCCAATTCTGTTCCGGACGTAGAACCCATGTCTAGCCCTGCAGGATCAGAATCGTGATCAGGCCTGTGCGTGCAAGTCAGGACTGCGATTCAGCCCAGCCTGCACGTACAGGCACTGCCAACCTCAGTTAGGGCTTTTAAATTGAACCACTGCACCATGGCATCCGGTTGCCATGGCACAGTGGCTCCATTTAAAAACCACGATCCCAACCGCCAGAACAAACAGTTTATTCCCCACGGTCCGCCACCGATTTGGCCTCCCAGGGGAATGCTCTCTGCCCCCTGCCACCCTTTCCTGACCCAAGGCCTGCTGATCCCCGATGTCCAGGGAATTTATTCCACCTCGGAGGTGAAATAACTTCCCCATTCAAGTCGCTGGCCCCGGACGTACGGGGCCGACATTAGAATCGGCTCTGTACATACAGGGCTGGCGATCGCCCACTTCCCGCCCTAATGTCACCACTGATTCTCCTCTATCCCGCTCCCATCTAGCTTCCCCGTACAACCAGCGAGGAAGCTAGATGCTGGCAGGAGAGGGCACGAATACCAGGGATGGACGACCCATTGGGATGTCCATCCCTGCTATCCGTGGCTCGGAATGAGCCTGATATTGTTTATTGTTTTGAAAGTGGTCATTAGTGCTTTGAATTTAATCCTTTGCATTACTATGTGCCAATGGAGGCGATACAGAATAGGTGTTATATGTTCAGATCTTGCAGCTTTCATTATTGTACGTGCTACTATGTTTTGAGCCAGTTGTAAAGACCCTTGGAGAATGCTGTAACTAATCAAAGTATGGACATATCAGTGCCTGTGTTATCGTGCGGAAGTCTTCAGATAAGAGGAGGGGTCTCAAGTGTTGTATCGTTCTGGTTTTGTTGTATATTGCATGAGTTGTCATATTAATGTGTTTGATTATGTTGAAATTTTGGTCTATGTATATTGGACACGCAACAAAAACATCTCTACCATAAACATACAACCAGTGCCATGGTCATTTATTTATTTATTTTATTTGTTTGTTTTTATATACCGCTTTCTCTTCGAAATCAGAGTGGTTTACATGGAACTTTTGAACTACTGCGCAAGGCAGTTTACAAGGAACAAGAAACACTTACATATGACAATTGCAGTTAACAATAACAATATGTAATGTAACTATTTACATGTCCGTGTATTCTTATTACTGTACAAGAGAGTGAGTGGTAACTGTGAGAAAATGGTGAGAGTCATTGTAATGTTGACCAGAGGTAAATATGAAATTTATTGCTATTGATCACATTTTTTTTTTTTTTTTTACTATTGATCACATTTAAAGTAGTCTGTGAAGATGAATGTCTTGAGATGTTTTATATATTGAGTGAGGTCTTTTATTTCTCTTAAAGGACTGGCTAGATTATTCCAAAGGACAGGTGTGTAGAAGGAGAAGGCTCAGTTGGTGGTTGATTGATTTGCTTTTCTTACCTTTTTTGGGATGGATAGAGTGTTTTTCAGGTTGTCTCTTGTTGTTCTTGTGTGTTGCTGCATGTTTATCAGTGTGCTGAGGTATGTTGGTGCAATGTTGTTTGTTATTTTATAGATGTTTGTAAGGGCTTTGAATTAGATTCTTTGAAGAATCAGGAGCCAGTGGAGGTGGAACAGAATGGGTGTTATATGGTCAGATTTTTTGGCATGCATAATTGTACGTACAACTGTATATTGAGCAAGTTGTAATGGCTTTAGTGTTTTCTTGGGAAGTCCATGAAGTATACTGTTGCTGTAGTCAAAGTGTAGACAAATCAGTGCTTGAGCTACAGAGTGGAAGATGGTGTGGGAGAGCAATGGTCTCAGGTGTTGTACCATTTTGGTTTTATGGTAAATGGCATGGGTGGTCATGTGGATGCGTCTGGTCAGGTCATGCTGTTGATCTAGGTAGATTCCAAGGTATTTTATTTCTTCTTTCATTTCCAGTGTTGCATTGTTTACATGGAGTGAACAGGGAGGGTTGAATGCTTTGTTCCTAGTAATAATGAGTGCTTCCGTTTTTTTCAGATTGACTGTGAAGTTGACTGAATTGAGCAATACAGCGACGTCATTGATGCAGTTGGTGATCTTCTTATAGGAGGGGCCTGAGGTGTCAAAGGTTCTGAATAATAATATATCATCTGCATAAATTCTGTAGTCAACATCATGTGATTGTATGATTTTGCAGATAGGTTGAAAATATATATTTAAAAGTAATGCAGATCCTTGGGGGACACCCTGAGATTGGGTGAATAGGTTGGAAAGATTGTTATCAAAGTACACTTGTTGGATGCGGTTGGACAGGTAGTTTTGGAACCATCGTAGAGTAGTGCCACCTCTGCCAAGGTGCTTTAGGTGGTTGATTAGGATATTCTGGTTTACTATATCAAATGTCGAGGACATATCGAGGAAAATGAGGATGAATGCATGTCTCATGTTGTCAATTCCATGTATGGTTGTGTCAAGTAGGGATGTTAATAGTGTTTCAACACCATAATGTGCTCTAAATACGTATTGATGGGGCACTTGAGTCAATGAAGTCCTGGAGTTGCAGTAGTACTGATTTTTCGATGATTTTGGATAGGAATGGTAGGCTAGATATTGGTCTGATTTTGTTGATTTGATCCAACTGACAGGACAAGGATCTATGATTGAGATAGTGGTATTCAATGATTTGATGCAGTGATCTATCTGGTCTTTGCTTCTTGGTGAGAATGAGATCCAAGTTGGAGGGCTAGTTGGTTCTGGGTCATAGAAGGTTATGCTGCAGATTGATTTGATTTTTGATTTTTCTATGTAGTGATCTGCGAACTGTTGAGCACTTAGGTTACTCATTGCCGGGTTTTCATCATTTGGTTTTTTTATTAGGTTTTGGATTATAAGGAACAATTCCCTTGGCCAGTTAAGGGATTTTGATAAGAGTTTTGAGTAGTATTCTTTCTTTGTATCTAGTAGGTTCTGATGGTAGCTTTTTAATTTGTTCATGTACTTGAGTCTGATTTCATCAGATTTGGTGACTCTCCATTTTCTTTCAGCCTTTCTTAGGTCTTTCTTCATATGTTTCAAGGATTGGGAATACCAAGGTTGGGAATTTCTGATTTTTTTTAGATCAGTTGCTCTAGTGGTTTACTGATACTGTACTTAGGGTTCTGTTCCATGTTGAGGTGAGGACGTCAATATCATCACTGGTGGTTGAGAGATCTGGACTTATTTTTCTGATGAATTTATCTTTGTCAAATTTTTTAAATCTATTATATAAAAAAATTTCCTTGGTAATCTTGGTTGGAAAGCTGTCTAGTTTAGTACTGAAATGTATGAGGTAGTAATCCAACAATGGGACTGGTTGAATATTTATAATAGATATGTTTCCGTTCTGAGACCAGGTTTTAGGGTAGAAGATAAGAACAAGGGTGTTGCCTTTTGTGTGTGTTGCAGTGTGGATTTTTTGTTTGTATTCATTGTCTTCCATTGCCTGAAGGAAGGATGTTCACTGTACATTATTTAGTGATACAAGGTTGAAGTCACCTAAGATGATGTGTTCATTGCCTGGCGGTACAGCAGAGCATGCAGTTCCAATTATCTTGTCCAATGCATTGGTTTCAGAGGAAGGTAGTCTGTATACGAGGGTTACCGTAAGTTTTCTTGTGCTGATGGCTAACATGTCTGAGGTCTCATTGCTTGAGGAGGAGATTTGTTGAGCTCCTAATGATGTTTTCCATAGGATAATTACTCCTCCACCCTTTTTGTTGAATCTTGCACAGTGATATATTTTGTATCCTGGTGCTTTCAGTTGGTTAAGGATTACCGTGTCAGTGTCGTAGAGACATGTTTCGGTTAGGCATATGATGTCCGGTTTAGAGTCATTCAGAAGGTCACGTATGATGGTTATTTGCCTTGGTATGATAGCGTTTTTATGGGTATGAGCCGAGATGGTCTTGGGTATAGAGTTAGAAAGAGGGGTGTACTTTACCTATTT
The DNA here is from genome assembly GCA_033557465.1 of Ichthyophis bannanicus. Lineage (NCBI taxonomy): Eukaryota > Metazoa > Chordata > Amphibia > Gymnophiona > Ichthyophiidae > Ichthyophis > Ichthyophis bannanicus. The sequence goes on along the minus strand of CM066033.1, from coordinate 2,549,861 downwards.
CTCTTTGTTTAAAATGATAGGGTAATATTGGTATAAGCTGTTGAGGCATAAGATATGCCATACTGGGTCAGACCAAGGTCCATCAAGCCCAGTATCCTGTTTCCAACAGTGGCCAATCTAGGTCATACGTAACTAGCAGTTTCCGCAAAAGACACAGGTTCCACAATGTTTGTATTGGGTCAAGCAGTGATATCCCAGGTCCCTTTTAATAATGGTTTATGGACCTTTCCTCTAGGAACTTGTCCAAGCCTTTTTTAAACCCAGCTACAATAACAGCTTTTACTACATCCTCAGGTAACAAATTCCACAGTTTGATTACACGTTGAATGAAAAAATACTTTCTCTGATTAGTCTTAAATAGGTTACCATTTAGCTTCATTGCATGTCCCCTAGTCTTTCTATATTCTGATGATGTAAACAATTGATCTATGTTTACCCATTCCACTCCATTCATTAATTTATAGATCTCTATCATATCTCCCCTCAGCTGTCTGTTTTCCAGGTTGAAGAACCCTAACCTTTTTAGCCTCTCTTCATAGGGGTATCCTTCCATCCCCTTTATCATTTTAGTGGCTCTTCTCTGTATCTTTTCTAATAACGCTATATCCTTTTTAAGATACGGTGACCAGAATTGCACACAATATTCAAGGTGCGGTTGAACCATGGAATGATACAGAGGAATTATAATATCCTTTGTTTTATTTTCCATTCCTTTCCTTATGATACCTAGCATTCTATTTGCTCTCTTGGCTGCCGCTGCACACTGGGCGGAGGGTTTTAACATGTTATCCTCGATGATGCCTAAATATTTTTCCTGGGTGGTGGTTCCCAATGTGGAACCTTGCATTGTGTAACCATAGTTTGGGTTATTCTTTCCTAGGTGCATAACTTTGCACTTGTCCACATTAAATTTCATCTTCCAATTTATCAAGATCCTCTTGCAATTTTCCACAATCCTCATGGGTTTTAACAATTTTAAATAGTTTTGTGTCATCTGAAAATTTGATAACCTTACTCGTTGTTCCCATTTCAAGGTCATTTATGAATATGTTAAAAGCAGCGGACCCAGCACAGATCCCTGGGGTATTCCGCTATTCACTTTTCTGGAAGGGAGTTGAAAAGAGGGGAAGGAGGGGGCTGGAAGGGAGCTGACATGGGGAGAATGTGGAGACTGGAAGGTAGCTGACACAGGTGAAGGTGGGGTTTGGAAGGGAACTGATAGGGGAAGGATGGGGCTGGAAGGGAGCTGACACTGAGATGAGCCTGGAAGGTGGCTGGGTGAATATGAGGGGACTTGAACGGAGGGAACACTGAGACTGGAAGGGAGCTTACACCTGGGGATGGCACTGGAAGGGGAATGGACAGAGGGTAGGATTAGAAGTGAACTGACATGGGGGAGCAGCACTGGGACTTGAAGGGAGCTGATAACTGAACATAAGAATATAAGAACATAAGATATGCCATACTGGGTCAGACCAGGGTCCATCAAGCCCAGTATCCTTTTTCCAACAGTGGCCAATCTAGGTCATACGTACCTAGCAGTTTCCCCAAAAGACACAGGTTCCGCAATGCTTGTACTGGTTCAAGCATTGATATCCTGGGTCCGTTCTTAATAATGGACCTTTCCTCCAGGAACTTGTCCAAACCTTTTTTAAACCCAGCTACACTAACAACCTTTACTACACACTCCGGTAACAAATTCCAGACTTTGATTACACGTTGAGTGAAAAAATATTTCCTTTTATTATTTATTTATTTAGTATACATTTTGTATACCGCTACTTCCAGCGATCAGCAGCGTTTTTTGATTACAGATTGGAAATTGTCAAATCATGACAGGAAATTTTTGAGGTATAAACACATTGATTAGACAGGAAAGCACAGCACACAGAGAACTATTTTACAGGGAATATGGGCTATGGAGGGTTAAGTGGCTTGCCCAAGACCACAAGGAGCACCTGTGGGACTAGAAACCCCAGTCCTTCCGGCCCAAGGTTGCTGTCCTCTAGTGGGATTTGAACCCCCGACCTTCCGGCCTGAAGTACCTTGACCCAACCACTAGGCTACTCCTCCACTCCAAGTCTTTATTAGTCTTAAATAGTTTACCATGTAGCTTCATTGCATGTCCCCTAGTCTTTCTATATTCTGATAGCGTAAAAAATTGATCTACGTTTACCCGTTCCACTACATTCATTAATTGATAGACTTCTATCATATCGCCCCTCAGCCGTCTCTTTTCCAGGTTAAAGAGCCATAACCATTTTAGCCTTTCTTCATAGGAGTATCCTTCCATCCCCTTTACCATTTTGGTGGCTCTTCTCTGAACCTTTTCTAATAACGCTATATCCTTTTTAAGATACGGTGACCAGAATTGCACACAATATTCAAGGTGCGGTCTCACCATGGAACGATATAGAGGCATTATAATATCTTTTGTTTTATTTTCCATTCCTTTCCTTATGATACCTAGCATTCTATTTGCTCTCTTGGCTGCCGCTGCACACTGGGCTGAGGGTTTTGACATGCTATCCACAACGACGCCTAAATCTTTTTCCAGGGTGGTGGTTCCTAATGTGGAACCTTGCATCGTGTAACCATAGTTTGGGTTGTTCTTCCCTAGGTGCATAACTTTGCACTTGTCCACATTAAATTTCATCTGCCATTTTGATGCCCAGTCTTCCAATGTATCAAGATCCTCTTGCAATTTTCCACAATCCTCTTGGGTTTTAACAACTTTAAATAGTTTTGTGTCATCTGCAAATTTGATAACCTCACTCGTTATTCCACTTTCCAGGTCATTTATGAATATGTCAAAAAGCAGCGGACCAAGCACAGATCCCTGGGGTACACCACTATTCACCTTTCTCCATTGGGAAAATTGGCCATTTAGCCCTACCCTCTGCTTTCTATCTTTTAACCAGTTCTTGATCCACAGTAGTACACTGCCTCCTATCCCATGACTCTTTAGTTTTGCCAAAAGTCTCTGATGAGGGACCTTGTCAAAGGCTTTCTGAAAGTCCAGATACACTATATCAACCGACTCACCTTTGTCCACCTGTTTATTCACACTTTCAAAAAAACATAACAGATTAGTAAGACAAGATCTTCCTTGTCTAAAGCCATGTTGGCTGTCTCCCATTAGGCCATGACTATCTACATGCTGAGTAATTTTATTGTTTATGATGGTTTCTACCATTTTTCCCAGTACTGACGTGAGGCTCACTGGTCTGTAGTTTCCCGGATCACCCCCGGAACCCTTTTTAAAAATTGGTGTTACATTGGCGATCCTCCAATCTTCAGGTATTAGAGATGATTTTAATGATAGTTCACAGATTACTAATAGCAGGTCTGCAATCTCATATTTCAGTTCTTTCAACACCCTTGGATGTATGCCATCCAGCCCAGGTGATTTGCTACTCTTCAGTTTATCTAATAGTTGTAATACATCTTCCCGATATATCGATATTTCCTTCAATTCTTGTGCATCTTTAAATACCACTTCAGTCATGGGTAACATCCCTACATCTTCCTCAGTAAAGACCGAAGCAAAGAATTCATTCAGTCTCTCCGCTATCGCCTTGTCGCCTCTTAGTGCCCCTTTAACTCCTCTATCATCTAATGGACCCAATAACTCTCTTGCAGGTTTTTTGCTACGAATGTACTTGAAAAAATCTTTATTTCGCGTTTTTGCTTCCGCAGCAAGCTTCTTCTCAAATTCTTCCTTTGCATGCTTTATCAATGCCTTGCATTTGCCTTGCCAGTTCTTGTGCTGTTTCCAGGTTTCGTCGTTTGGCTCTTTTTTCCATTTCCTGAAAGATGCTTTTTTGGCAACAACAGCCTGTCTGACCTCACCTTTAAACCATGCTGGCAGTTTTTTGGACTTTATTTATTTATTTATTTATTTATTTATTTATTTAAAGTCTCTTTTATACCGCGCTATTCAGCATCAGCGCGGTTTACAATAAACAGTGAACATACACATTTCCAATAGTACTTTGTGTTTACATATGAACAGGATATTCAACTTGGCTAACAGGGTAACTATGTACAACCACTTCCTTCCACTTTTCTTAAAGTGTGGAATACAGCTGGTCTGGGCTTCCAAGATAGTATTTTTCAACAACACCCAAGCTTGATTAAGTCTTTAACCTTTGCAACTGCTCCTTTTAGTTTTTTCGTAACTATTTTTCTCATTGTATAATAGCCTCCCTTTCGAAAGTTAAAAGGTAGTACTGTGGATTCCCTTTCTATCCCTCCTCCACTAATTAAATCAAAGGCAATCATGCTATGATCATGATTGCCAAGTGGCCCCAACACCCTTATCTCTTGCACTAGATCTGGTGTTCCACTAAGGATTAGGTCTAATATGGCTTCCCCTCTGGTCGGTTCATGAACCAACTGCTCCAAGAAGCAGTCATTTATGTCATCTAGGAACTTTATCTCCCTAGCATGTCCTGCCATGACACTGACCCAGTCAATACCGGGGTAATTGAAATCACCCATTATTATTACTGCGCTGTAACTTTTGTTAGCTTCCTTGATTTCTTTGAGCATTTCATCATCCATTTGTTCATTCTGGCCAGGCGGTCGATAGTACAACCCCACTGCCATCGCCTTCCCCTTTTTACATGGAATTTCAATCCATAGAAATTCTACAGCAAATTTTGTTTCCTGCAAAACTTTAATCCTTTCTGACTCAATGCCCTCTCTAACATAGAGCGCAACCCCTCCACCAATTTGATCAGCTCTATCGTTACGATATAGTTTGTACCCAGGTATCACAGTGTCCCACTGGTTGTCCTCCTTCCACCATGTCTCTGATATTCCAATCATATCTAACCTCTCATTTAGTGCTATATATTCTAACTCTCCAATCTTATTTTTTAGACTTCTAGCATTTGCATACAAGCATTTTAGAGACTGTATTTTATTCATATTAATTTGGCTATTGGTAGACATGGGTAATTTGGGATCTTTAAGCTCTGTCTGCTCCATACTCGAGGGAATTTGGGCTACTTTACTTCTTTTTGGAACCTCTCTGCTTTTGGTAGTATCCTTCAAGGATACATTCTTCCGAACCATCCGCTCTTGGGTGACTGTCGGCTTTCCCCTATTATCTAGTTTAAAAGCTGCTCTATCTCCTTTCTAAAGGTTAATGCCAGCAGCCTGGTTCCATCCCGGTTAAGGTGAAGCCCATCCCTTTGGAAGAGACCCTCCTTTCCCCAGAATGTTCCCCAGTTCCTAACAAATCCAAACCCCTCATCTCTGCATCATTGTCTCATCCACGCATTGAGACTCCGGAGCTCTGCCTGCCTTTTGGGTCCTGCACGTGGAACGCGAAGCATTTCGGAGAACGCTACCCTGGAAGTTCTGGATTTCAACTTCCTACCTAAAAGCCTAAATTTAGCCTCCAGAACCTCCCTACCACATTTTCCTATGTCATTGGTACTGACATGTACCAAGACAGCAGACTCCTCCCCAGCACTATCTAAGACCTTATCTAGGTGGCGCGTGAGGTCCGCTACCTTCGCACCAGGCAGGCATGTTACCAGGCGATCCTCACATCCACCAGCCACCCAGCTATCTACATGCCTAATGATCGAATCACCAACTATAACGGCTGTCCTAACCCTTCCCTCATGGGCAGATGGCCCTGGAGAAACTTCCTCAGTGCAAAAGGGTTTTACATCACCTGGAGGACAGGTCCTAGTTACAGGATCACTTCCTGCCACACCAGGGTGATGCTCTCCTGTCACGTGACCTCTCTCCTCCAAGGCAACAGGGATGCTGCCAGACTGGAGGTGGGACTTCAGGACAATATCCCTGTAGTTCTCGTCTATGTACCTCTCTATCTTTCTAATGTTTTCCAAGTCTGCTACTCTAGCCTCTAGAGAACGGACTCGTTCCCTGAGAGCAAAGAGCTCCTTGCACATAGTGCACACGTAAGACCTCTCACCAGCTGGGAGAAAATCATACATGTGACACTCAATGCAAAAGACTGGAAAGCCCCCATCTCGCTGCTGGACTGCTGTCTGCATCTTAGTTTTAAGTTTTTGTTTAGATCTTTAAGTTCTTTACTTACTAAGGGTTGCTATGGATATTTATACCAATAAAACTGTACCTAATACGTTTAGTATACCTTGTTCACCTGAAGCTTAATTAATCTCAGGTCCTTAGTGTATGACTGATTTGGGTAACGAGTTTCACTTGAGAGCTCCCCCTGTCTATTAAGATGTGTAAGTACCTATTAAGCTACGATTTTCCCAGGGGTCGGTGGGTGTGGGGAGCATGGTAGGGAAATAACACTTATTAAAAGAGGGCTGCTACACAGTACCCTGTCCTGTGCTGCTGAGGTAAGCTATATTCTTATTTGATTTAAATTATAGCTCTTTGTTGCTGCTAGGCTCTAACTTATTATGAAATTTAAACTACAAGCTCTCTGCTGGGTTCTAAATTTAACCAGAAAGCTCTCTTCTGTGTTTTAAATTTAAACTAAAAGTACTTTGCTGATACTAGGCCCTGAGTGACTATTAAATTTAAACTACAGCTCTCTGCTGGGTTCCAAATTTAACCAGAAAGCTCTCTTCTGTGTTTTAAATTTAAACTAAAAGTACTTTGCTGATACTAGGCCCTGAATGACTATTAAATTAAAACTACAAGCTCTCTTGCTGGGTATGAAATGTAACCAGAAAGTTCTCTTCTGTGTTTTAAATTTAAACTTAAACTGCTGCTACTAGTCCCTGACTGATTTAACAAAAAATAGTGGGTTCACAGATTAATTAGCTTTAATAGAAAGAATTCCTTTCAAAACATTCCCAGAAGTATATACTCACAATTGCAGATCTCTCTCCAGAAGTAACAGTCCCCTTTTGTAGTCCTTCAAGACTGAGGATCACAGAGCTCTGGTTGAGCTATTTATGCCTGTGCTGCAGAGGTAAGCTGTGACCAACTTCCTGGATGATTAACAGTCCTTGCTTGGATAGGAGTCTTTCAAAATGGCCTTTTGACCTGCCATCTGGTGTTAACACCTGTTGAAAATGTTTCACAGGTCTCTTGCCCCCTAGGTAAAAGGCCTCTTTGTAAAGGTCTCTAGAAGACTTTATTTGCTGTTCAAAGAGTACTGACCCTGTTTTGCCTTTTGTGCTAATCTATATTCTTATTTGATTTAAATTATAGCTCTTTGCTGCTGCTATGCTCTAACTTATTATGAAATTTAAACTACAAGCTCTCTGTTGGGTTCTAAATTTAACCAGAAAGCTCTCTTCTGTGTTTAAAATTTAAACTGGGATGGCATTTGGACTAGAAGGGGCTGAAAAGTGGGGAAAAAGGGGGACTGGAAGGGAATGGACACCAATGGTGGTGCTGGGAATGCAAGGGGGTTGACATTGGAAGGTAATGGGACAGGAGGACTAGAAAGGGGACCGGCACTGGGGAGGGTTTCTAGGACTGGAAATAGGCTGATACTGAGGGAGGTGCTTGGACAGGAAATGGGTTTATGCTTGGGGGAACTGGAAAGGAGCTAGAACTGGAAGGGACCATATGCTGGGTCAAGTGGGAGAAAGAGGCAGAAACTGGGGGAGTGAAAAGGGAGAGGGGGCAGATATTGTGTGTATTAGGGAGGGGAAAGAAACACCACTGCTGAGTGTCAACTGACTCAATGTAGCAGAGGCAGGGAGACTGCGCTGCTGAAGGCCTGGGACTGTGAACCAGGCAGGTCCAGACAGTTTGCCTTTGCCTCCACTTACTGGATGGAGGAAAAGAGATAAACACTAGATGGGGGGTGAGAGATGATAGACATAGAAGGGGAGAGAGAGTGAGCAAAAGAATGGGGAATAATGGACCAGGGAAGTTGGGGAATGGGAGGACTGGGAGGACTGGGGTAAAGGTAGATGGTTAAAAAAGAACTGGATAATAAGGAGTAGTAAAATCTGGGTAGACAGAGAAAGATAATTAAATGGAAGAAAGCTGAAAGGAAAAAAAAATCATTATCCATGATGGAAGGAAATGAAGAAAACAAAAGAAGAGACAAGAAATGGTAGACGGACTATAGACCATAGAGAGCTAAGAGAAGATAGAGGAAAGCAGAAGCCTCAGATCGGGACCAGCATGATCAGAGAATAAAATGGTCAGAGAACAAAGGTAGAAAAAATAATTTTATTTTCAATGTAGTGATTGGACTTTGTGCTATCTTTATATTTTACACACTGTGAGGAACTGCATCTCTTATTTAGTGTTGCACCGCATGCGGAGTCTGGCTTCTTGGCATTTCAGTTTAATTTTTGTCTATATATTTTTATTTTTACTTTAAGTTGTGGTCACTTATTCCGTATTTGGTGAGGGTCTGTGTTCTAAGTGTATGACTGAAACCAGGCATTCTGTTAATATGGAGCTTGTACGAAAGGATATGTACTGTAGTAATTTGACTTGTTCAGCTTTTCAAATATTGTAGGTGTATGGATGTTCTAGGGTCTGCTGCAGTATTTATAGTGCTACTTTTTTTCTGGGTAAGCCCCTTGTTGTATGCGTTTTGGAAGTTTATGCCAGTATAGTATGGTAGATTTGTTCCTGTAGATCTTCAGTGACTTTTGTAGGGTTTTAAATTAGTTCACAATATGCCTGGTACTGGAGAATGTTTATGATGATGTTAGTGAGATGGCCAGAATCAGATTTTTTTTTTACTATCACAGCCTGTTTATATAATGCTAAATATTTACTGCTCAATAGTTATTTTTATTCTGGCTATGCATTTGCTCTTTCACTGCAATTTTCTTACAACACTGAAGGAAAAATGCTAGCATCATGTGAAAAAAGTTCACAAAGGATTTTTGGTGAAAAGGAGGGTAGGGTGTAGCCAACATTAATAATAATGAGGGAGGGGACTCCAATTTATAGGTTGCAGGGGATACCAGAAACCCTAGCACCAGCCCTGACGCAACATGAATATATTAGTTTATTTCCCTGACTTAAATATACCCCCAGAAATGCCTCCTCTAAGTATGGCTAAAATTATGTACTGCATGTTTTGACTCTATGAATGGGTTTTTAGTAAGATTGGGGCAGAGCAATTTTCAGGAAATTGATTAACTTGGGTCCAATAATTGTTATCATACCAAATAACTTTAAAAATTGTCTTTCCTGTAACAAATCAATAAGAGACTGGTATTATAACCGAGTTATCTGAACTACAGTATATAAATGTGCAAAGAGATAGGCTTTAAAAGTAGCAGTCTGAGTTCATAGATATGAAAATGACATAAAAATAGGCACAACTTGAAGTATAATAGAGGCTATTATTGAACAGGAAGTTGAACTGGTGGTCAATGGAGACAAGAAGGGGATTAATTGAAACAGTACAAGCATTGGCAAGTCAAATGCAAGGCATTGATAAGGCAGGCAAAGGAAGAATTTGAGAAGAAGCTTGCTGCGGAAGCAAAAACGCGAAGTAAAGACCTTTTCAAGTACATTCGTAGCAAAAAACCTGTGAGAGAGTCAGTTGGTCCATTAGATGATAAAGGGGTTAAAGGAGCACTAAGAGGCGACAAGGTGATAGCGGAGAGACTGAATGAATTCTTTCCTTCAGTCTTTACTGAGGAAGATGTAGGGATGTTACCCATGACTGAAGTGGTATTTAAAGGTGCAGAAGAATTGAAGGAAATATCGATACATCGGGAAGATGTATTACAACTATTAGATAAACTGAAGAGTAGCAAATCACCTGGGCCGGATGGTATACATCCAAGGGTGTTGAAAGAACTGAAATACGAGATTGCAGACCTGCTATTAGTAATCTGTGAACTATCATTAAAATCATCTCTAATACCTAAAGATTGGAGGATCGCCAATGTAACACCAATTTTTAAAAAGGGTTCCAGGGGTGATCCGGGAAACTATAGACCGGTGAGCCTGACATCAGTACCGGGAAAAATGGTAGAAACCATCATAAAGAATAAAATTACTCAGCATGTAGATAGTCATGACCTAATGGGAGACAGCCAACATGGCTTTAGACAAGGAAGATCTTGTCTTACTAATCTGTTATGTTTTTTTGAAGGAGTGAATAATCAGGTGGACAAAGGTGAGTCGGTTGATATTGTGTATCTGGACTTTCAGAAAGCCTTTGATAAGGTCCCTCATCAGAGACTTTTGGCAAAACTAAAGAGTCATGGGATAGGAGGCAGTGTACTATTGTGGATCAGGAACTGGTTAAAAGATAGAAAACAGAGGGTAGGGCTAAATGGCCAATTTTCCCAATGGAGAAAGGTGAATAGTGGTGTACCCCAGAGATCTGTGCTGGGTCCGCTGCTTTTTGACATATTCATAAATGACATGGAAAGTGGAATAACAAGTGAGGTTATCAAATTTGCAGATGACACAAAACTTTTTAAAGTTGTTAAAACCCAAGAGGATTGTGGAAAATTGCAAGAGGATCTTGATAAATTGGAAGACTGGGCATCAAAATGGCAGATGAAATTTAATGTGGACAAGTGCAAAGTTATGCACCTAGGGAAGAACAACCCAAACTATGGTTACACGATGCAAGGTTCCACATTAGGAACCACCAACCTGGAAAAAGATTTAGGCATCATTGTGGATACCATGTTAAAACCCTCGGCCCAGTGTGCAGCAGCGGCCAAGAGAGCAAATAGAATGCTAGGTATCATAAGGAAAGGAAAGGAAAATAAAACAAAAGATATTATAATGCCTCTATATCGTTCCATGGTGAGACCGCACCTTGAATATTGTGTGCAATTCTGGTCGCCCTATCTTAAAAAGGATATAGCGATTTTAGAAAAGGTTCAGAGAAGAGCCACCAAAATGGTAAAGGGGATGGAAGGATACTCCTATGGAGAAAGGCAAAAAAGGTTAGGGCTCTTTAACCTGGAAAAGAGACGGCTGAGGGGAGATATGATAGAAGTCTATAAATTAATGAACGGAGTGGAATGGGTAAACGTAGATCGATTGTTTACCTTATCAGAATATAGAAAGACTAGGGGACATGCAATGAAGCTACAGGGTAAACTATTTAAGACTAATAAAAGAAAGTATTTTTTCACTCAACGTGTAATCAAACTCTGGAATTTGTTACCAGAGGATGTAATAAAGGCTGTTAGTGTAGCTGGGTTTAAAAAAGGTTTGGACAAGTTCCTGGAGGAAAGGTCCATAAACCATTATTAAGAAGGGACCCAGGATATCAATGCTTGAACCAATACAAGCATTGTGGAACCTGTGTCCCTTGGGGAAACTGCTTGGTACATATGACCTAGATTGGCCACTGTTGGAAACAGAATACTGGGCTTGATGGACCTTGGTCTGACCCAGTATGGCATATCTTATGTTCTTATATTATGTTCTTATGAAAGATGGTGAAAAAGAAGCTAAAGAACTAAAGAACTAAAGAACTGACTGACTGATTTACATACTTATTGTATACGGTGCCCTATGTAGGGTACTCATAGCAGCTATGGAAAGCATTCAAACGCCTGGCTTTAAGAATACTTTCATTTGTAGAAGGGAGTTGAAAAGTTCTTACACTACAAATTGAGCACATGTTATTTTGCAGCATAATTTTTACACTTGTTTCAACATGTTCCAGCAGTTGTATTCTGATTACAAAGAAAAACAAATCTGCGAAAAGAGGAAACAAGGATGTTTGTGTTATGGATCTTTGTCTACCTCTTTGTGAGTGTATCTGTGTGTATACATAGGATATGTATCTGTTTGCAGGGCTGGCCCAAGGCATGTGTGAGAATGTTGCCCGCACATGGCCCTGCGCCGGAACAGGCCCCATGCTTGGCCAGTTTAAATGCCATTGAGGCACTGGCTTGGGGCACCGCAAGCCCACTTCACTGGCTCACCTGTACACAGCCACAGGGCTGTTCTGCTTTGGTCCTGCAACTGTGCTAAACTGTAGCCACCAGCATGATTGATCTCATTAGCACACTTTTAAAAGTGAAACGGGGAAACTTCCTGTCTTGCACAAGAGACAGGAAGTTCCCTTGTTTCCTTTTAAAATTGCATGGATACGATCATGCTGGTGGCCGCAGTTTAGCATAGCCACGGAACTGAATAAGAATGGCCCCACGGCTATCTAGTGATTGCCGCAGACAAGTCCACTGGGATGAGGAGGAAGGTGGAGAAGGGGTTACTGACTGGGGGGTGGGGGGAGTGTGGAATGTGTGCCATTAGAAAAAGAGGACTGCTGCTGGAGTCAAGGACTGGAAGGGAGTTAATGCTGGGACTGAAGGAGAGCTAATGCAGGGAAGGACTGGGACAAAAAGGGAGCTGATGCTGGGAGCAAAAGGGAATGAAGGAGTGCTGATTCTGGGAGGGGTTGGACCTGAAGGGGAACTGATGTTGGGAAGAACTGGCACTGGAAGGGAGCTGTTACTGGGGAGGACTGGAAGGGGATGATGCTGGGGAGCTGAAAGAGGGCAGATGCTGGGGTCAGAGTGGAGAAAAAGCCTGGGGGAGTGAGAATGAGGATGGGGACAGATACTTTGTGTAGGAGGGAAGAAACAAGTTATTCAGAGCAAACGGTTGAGAGGGAGAGGCATAAGATGGATTCTGGGATAAGGAGGAGAAAAGGCAGAGTTAATGAATATCAGAGAAGGAAGTTGCTGGTTGAGTGTGGAGGGGAGACATTGGATGTAGGAGAGGGAGAGCATGGACTGGGATTTAAGTGGAGAGTGGGTGGGAGAAAAGAAGGCAACAAACTCTAATATTGGCTGGGTATTGGAAGAGTAAGTGGGGATTCAGGCGGTGGGTCCAGGACCAGCGAAGAAAGCGTAGTTACTCACCTGTAACAGGTGTTCTTCAGGGACAGCAGGAATCAGTCCTCACATATGGGTGACGTTGGCACCGACAGAGCCCGCATGGATCATTTTCCCAGCTTTCAAAGAAAGCCTTTGGGAATGCCACCATCATGCATGGTCCCCTTCCCAAAGGTGCCATCTTGATCAGTCAGATGATATAGCTCAGGCAAGAGATAAAAATCCAAAAAAAGAGTGGGCAATTCCTAGGGGAGATGGGTGGGCTGTGAGGACTGATTCCTGCTGTCCCTAGAGAACACCCATTACAGGTGAGTAATTACACTTTCTCCAGGAACAAGCAGGAGGTCAGTCCTCACATATGGGAATCCCCAGCTACAGGCTACTGAGGACCTATAGAAAAAAGCCACAGCGAGCCATGAGCAATCACTGGTAACCAAAGACAGCCTGAGGACCCAGGAAGACCACCATCCTGGTAGGCGCAGAAGAAGGGTTGGAGAACTGGAGTTGCCTAAAGCCAAACAGATTACAGAGTATGACCTGGCTGAAGGCACTGTCCCAACGGGACTCCCTTTCCAGGCAGTAATGTGTCGTGAAGGTGTTAGCCGAGGACCAGGTGGCAGCTCGACAGATGTCTGCTAGGGGGACGGGGCGCAGATGTGCCACTGATGCTGCCCTAGAATGGACACCGTGTGCCATGACTCGGTGGTCCATCGGTAGCCCGATCTGGGCCTGGGCGAATGCGATGCAATCCGCCACCGAGAGAGAAAGGGTCTGCTTGGTGACCGCAAGCCCCAAACGAGCAGCATCGTGGGAAATGAAGAGCCACTCAGACCCGCAGTGGGCCTGTGTGCACTGCACGTAGAAGAAGAGAGCCCTCCTGCAATCGAGGGTGTGGAGGATCACTGATGCCCTGTCGACATGAGGCTTTGGAAAGAAGGTCAATAGCACTATCTCCTGGTTGAAAATCTGAGACAACCTTCGGGAGGAACTTGGGGATGCGTCTGGAGGACCACCTGGTTCCCTTAGAATCTCGTGTAGGGAGCATCGGTCATCAGGGCCTGGAGCTCACTGACCCTCTGGGCCGAGGTGAGGGCTACCAGAAAAGCCACCTTCCAAGAAAGGTGCCGAAGCAAACAGGATGCCATCAGCTCGAAGGGTGGTTGAATTAGTCACGTGAGGATGACATTTAGATCCGATTCCGCCAGAGGAGGTTGGATAGGAGGCTTGGAAAGAAGCAGTCTGTGCATGAAGCAAGAAACCAGCAGCTGACCCGAGAGGGATCTGTCCTCGACTGGGTGGTGGCTGGCTGAGATCACACTCAAGTGGACTCTGACTGAGTTGAACTTCAGACCCGCATGCGAGAGATGGAGTAGGTACTGCAGGACCAGGCGGGTGGGGCAAGAGAATGGGTCGGCCCGTACCTCCGAGCACCAGACTGAAAACCAACACCACTTAAAGGCGTAAGCCTTCCTAGTCGAGTCCTTGCATGATGCCAGCAATATATCCTCGATCTCCACTGGGAGACGAAGAGGGGCTAGCGCGACCTGCTCAGCCGCCAAGCCATGAAGTATAGACACCGCAGGTTTGGGTGACGCAGGAGACCCTCCTCCTGTGTCAACAGGCCCGGTCTGCTGCCAAGAGGGACCGGAGGCTCCGACAAGAGACGGAGCAGCAGCGTGAGCCAGGGTCGCCAAGGCCACTATGGGGCCACGAAGATCACTGAGGCCCCATCCCGCTGAATCTTGAGGAGAGCCTGTGCTATGAGTGGGGTGGGAAAAACGCATACAGAAGACCGTGCGTCCACGGCAGCAGGAAGGCATCAGGGGCTTTCCTGCCTGGGTGGGGAACAGGGAGAACCGTGGGAGCTGCAAATTTATAGGGCTGGCAAAAAGGTCCAGGACCCGAGTCCCCCTGTGCCGGAACAGCCTATGTGCTGTTTGTGGGCAGAGACACCACTTGTGTGGCTGGAGGATCCAACTCAGTCTGTCTGTCAGGATGTTGTCCTGCCCTGGGAGATAGGTAGGGCTATGCCTTGGCAGATCGCAAAGGGCCATAAGGCTACCGCCTCCAGTCAGAGACTGTGAGAGCTGGTACCCCCTTGTTTGTTCATATAGAACATTTCCACCCAGTTGTCCATCTGGACAAGCACCATCCGATGGTGAACGCAGTGCTTGAACGCCCGGAGGACGAGGAGGATAACTCGGAGTTCAAGGAGGTTGTCCTCTGCATGCGGCGTTCGCTGCAGTGTGCTCCCCAGCCCATTAGAGAGGCATCCATGATCAAGACCATGTCATGTTGTGGAGTCTGTAACGGCATGCCTCAAAGCACCTTTTTGCTGCTGCTTTTGGATCTTAACTCACCTGATCTCCTTTTTCTTTCCCCTTGTTTTATCCCTGCCTACACCTTCTGTGTTGTCTGTCTTGACTAGATTGTAAGCTCTGATGAGCAGGGACGGTCTCTTACATGTCTGTGCAGCGCTGCGTACGACTTGTAGTGCTATACAAATGCTCAGTAGTAGTAGTAGTAGTAGTAGTAGTAGATTCCGGATGTCCTGCCACCAGTCGAGGGACTTGGACAGTTGAGGGGTGACCTTGATGACGTCTCAGGGATGACCCATTATCTGAGCCCACTGAGTGCGAATATACCACTGCGCTGTTCACATGTGCAGACGGGCGTCGGGGACGATGTGGACAATTGAGTCCATATAGCCGAGAAGACAGAGCATCGTCCAGGCTGAGATTACGTCATGGATCTGGACCGCAAAGGCCAGAGTGATGAGATGGTTTGCCCTCTCCTGTGGAAGGAAGGCCATTACCCAGTGGGTGTCGAGGCACGCACCGATGAACTCCAGGGATTGGACCAGAGTGAAGTGGGACTTCGGGTAATTCACCACGAAGCCGAGGTGCTCGAAGAGATGGACAGTGCAGGCTGTGACCCGCTGTGCTTAGTTGGCCGTCTCCGCTGTAATGAGCCAATCGTCTAGATAAGGGTAGACGAAGGTGCCCTGCAACTGAAGGTGGGCTGCGGCCACTGCGAGGCACTTGGCAAATACTCGCAGAGCAGACGCAAGACCAAAGGGAAGCACCCTGTATTTGTAGTGGTTCCCTTGTACTCTGAAGCGTAAGTATTTTCTGTGCTTTGGGTGGACCAGGATATGAGCATATGCATCCTGAAGGTCCAAGGAGCATAGCCAGTCACCCTGCACCTCTTCTACACCTTCTTAGATCGAGGATGTGTCGGAAACCGCCCGTCAGCTTTGGCACAAGGAAGTAACGGGAGTAGAACCTGTGACCTCTGAGGTGCAGTGTGACCACTTCCACAGCTCATCCTCAAGGAGGTTGGCAAGCCTCTGCGCCAAGAAGACCTGGTGTGTGGGGAGCCAAGGGGGTTCCGCGGGGCAGAAGGGTGGAGGAAGCCAGTACAGAGGGAGTTAACCCTCTCGGATGACCTGGAGGACCCAGGAATCTGCAGTGACAGACTCCCATCAGGGAGCTAATTGGACCAGGTGCCCTCCCACCAGTAGCTGGGTCAGCGGAGTGCAAGCGGCTATGCATCTGTCATAAAAAAACTGGGGGCCAACTGGGCCTGTGCCGGGGTCTGGCTCTTGGGGCCCTTTGGCTTACGCGGACCCTGGTGGCTACTCTTGCCCTGTCTACTTGAGGGCAGAGCTGGCACCAGGGGAGAGACAGGTGCGGGTTACGTACTCCATCTCAATCTCTGTTGTTTGTCCTCCAAAGGTTTACTGAACAACTGTTCACCCAGTCATGGTACATCAAGTAGCTATTCCTGGACCCATTGTTTGAGATCTGAGGACTGGAGCCAGGCCTGTCATCTGGCTCCAATACTTGCAGCCTCTAACTGAGCAGAGGACTCAAAGCCATCATATTCAGTGTGAGAGAGGTACTTCAAACAGTCCCCCACTGATTTCAGGAGGGAATGGAAATTACGGAGGTAGTCGCCTCACAGGGCTCCTCCTTGGATTGTGTAGAGAGCGCCAGGGCTCGAGCCATGTCCCACACAAACTCCAAAAAGGAGGTATCCTCAGGAGGCGATCACTGCTTCTGAGAGAGGGGGGCGAAAGATCTGAGGGGAGATCTCGATGAATCTGTGATTCAGGAGAAGTATCCCCATCGGACTCCCAGTCCGAAATCTCTGAGGGGGATTCAGAACTGGGCTGTTTGAGCAGAGTTTGTGAAGTGCACCTGGTTCTCGAGGCCGAAGCCCATCTGGAGCCAGAGATGCTGGCCTGGGAAGATCTGGCACCCGAGGACCGGAACGGAGATAGCGACCTCTGCTGGGATTCCTCACGAGGCCCCTGGCTCTCGGGGGTTGCTGCGACAGTCTGGGGAGTCAAGACAAGCATCGCCTTCAAGGTTTCAGAGGGTGTGCCTGCTGGGCAATAAGGAAGGCAGAGACACTGTGCTCCAGTGCCAGCATTGGGGCCTTCCACTCAGGAGTGGGACCCTGAGATGTTGACACCGGGTTAACCGTGTTAGGCATCGAGGAAGAGAGGGGGTCCTCACCAGGATGATCCTCAGGAGACCGGGTGCCATTGCCAGAGACCTCCATATCTGTACGAGGTACCTTATGGGGCCGCTCCTTCTCTGACTTTAGAGATTGCCGAAGAGGGCTAAGGGACCGAGTGCGAGAACACTCACGCTTGTCTGGAGCCCCCGACAGGGTCCTTAAGGCCTTCTTCTTCTTCTGCTCCCTTTCGGGGGACCCTTATTCAGAGTGATGCCGGGGCCGTTGGGGACCCCAGAGGCGGATGGTCGGTGGAATGGGAAGCTACCGAGGACACCGGGATCATCTTGTGTAAAATATCATCCAGTTTCTGCTTATGGCTATGGATGGCCTTGGAGGACATCTTTTTACAAAGGGAGCAGAGCTCTGGATTATAGTCCACTTCCAGACACCGGAGATAACAGTCATGGATGTCCGTGAGGGACATGTTTTTGGAGCATCTGTCACACTTTTTGAAACCAGAGGCCATGGGGGCAAAAAGGATCCCCCCAAGGTCAAAGACCTTTGGTCCAGCCAGCAGTTGAAAAGGGCGCAAAATGCGCTGGAGGCGAATACATGAAGAAAAAGAAAAAAAATAGCAAAGTCCTGTGGTCCACTGCCAAAGCAGGGGCACTGGGATGGCGGGAGGAGGACCGGGAAACCAGAAAGGAAACAATATATGAAAACCTTTTCTGAGGTGCAGGGACGTACATCCAAAGGGCTCCGTAGAATAAAGGAGATTGATCAAGATGGCAGCCTTGGGCGGGAAGAGGATCATGCATGCGTGGACTGACTTCCTGCTTGTTCCTGGAGAAAGATCGCTGTATCTTCCGGCACCATCCCATGCTTCATCTTTCTTTCTCCATGTCAGTGAGAGCAGCCACTCCTTCCTCTAGCATTCACTTCCAGTATGTAGGCCATTGTGCTGTGCACCATAAGTGAAAGTTACAGGCAGCGCTGGCTGCAAAGAATGCTGACTCAGAGAAAGAAAGATGACACCAGGGATGGTGCCGTACAGTATTTTTGCCATGGTGGAGGGGGGAAATGGAGAGGGAGATTTTGGTTTATAAGAGAGAGAAGGGATTTACTGGATTGGGTGGGGGCAGAAAAAGAGAGAGAGGTTTTGAGTTATGAGAGAGAAGAGATATATTGGACCAGGGATGGGGAGAGGCAGGGGGAAAGATGCCTAGTCACTGGAGGGGGAGAGGATGGAGAAGGGGAAGGGGATAGAAGGCTCCTGATCCATGGGGGAAGGAAAAAAGGCCTGGGAAGATAGAAGAGAGAGGAAGATGCTGGAACTTTGGGGGAAAGGAGAAGGGTGATGTGATTGGGAGATGCTGAAAATGGGTGGTGAAAGAGAGTGTGGAGATGGTGGGCATGGTAGTGTTATACGAGAGTTGGCAAGGAGATGAATGAGAGGAGGATGGTGATTACAGAGGGTGGAAATGTGGTAATGGGGAGTGAGTGAAAGACAGAAAGGAATAAGAAGCTAGCAAAGGAGTGAGATGGGAAATGGGAGAGATGGGTTGGGCTGGAAGGTAGAGGAGTAATGGAAAGTTGCTAGGTGAAAAGTCAAAGGGAGATTGAGGACAGGTATGTGAGTGTGTGTGAAATATCAGTGGATTGTATTTATTTATATATTTAACCAATCTCTTATACTGCATCACTCCCAAACAAGTCGGATCAGTGTGGTTTAGAATATGTCAAATAAAAGCAAAAATAAAAAATAAACAAAAAAAAAACAGCGTTAAGAAGAAAATAACCAAGTTTTCAATCTTCTAAATAAAACAATTGATGATGCAGATTTCAAAGACAAAGCAATTTAGATCAAAACTCCACAGCTTTACATGGCGATGTGCACATAAAACTTTTCTTACTAACCACCCCCCTACTTGATGGAAACAATAAAGTCTGCGCCTCCTGGGCACATTTAAACCCAACCCCCATCAAAGGTACAAACAAATCCGCAAAGCAAACTGGGACATAGTCATTAAAGAACCTATACAGTAACACATAAAACTTAAATTGTACCCTGTCAGAAATCCTAAGCCAATGAAGTGCCCAAAATAATGGTGAAACAGAGGCAGACTTAGAGACCCCAAAGATCAGCCTACCAGCTGTATTTTGACATACCTGCAGCCTCCCAAGCTGCTATTTTGTGCAATTATTCAACACCAATTTACTATATAATCCAGAAATGCTAAAACCATACTCTGTACCAACACTAGAAAAACCTCTACTGCAAAATGCGGTCAAAGCCGTCTAAGATGCTGCATTTGAAAAAAGGAACAGGAGATGACTGAGCTAACATATGCAGTCCACAACATCTCCTCATCCAACAACTCCTAACATCCACAACACTGGCTCCCTAAGCAGATCTAATTGAGTAATAGCTGTCAACAACAAATCTGGAACAGGATTACCATTATGAAAACAAAGTACTTTAGTCTTAGCCACATTCAGCTGAAGATGAAAACATTCTGCCCATCTATGCATCAACAATAAAACCTCATTCAACTGAGAAAAATAATCCGAACAATGCCAGGCCGGCCCTCATGGAGGAACAGCACATAACTGGGTGGCTGCCAGAAGTAGAGCTCTCTCAGGTCACATGATGGGTGTTGGGGGGCAGGGAGGCCAGCAGGGATAATGGCCACGGGCTGCTGGTTGCCTGGCCTTTTCCCTTCAGTCTGCGGACCCACTCCCCTCCCAGCAGATTTAAGGGGAGGCAGGGAGAGAGGGGGGGAATGTCACAGAAGGCAGGCGGGGCATCACCATAAAGAGGATGGGAGGGATGTATAGGGGATGAGCAGGACCTCACCTAAAAAGGGTGCTTACCCAGATGCTACGGGTGGGGTGCCTGGGCCTGGTAAAAAGGGGTGGGGGGTTCAGGTATCAGGGTCAGGGATGACTGGCCCCAGTAGCCAGAGCTAAAAACACAAGGCTCACTCCCGGGTGCCAACACGGAGTGGTTGGTGGTGGGATGAGAAGGGAGTCCCGGCCACCTTTTGGGCTGGGGGGCTCTAAATGGGTCAACAATTGCATGGTACCTCCCTGACAGGGGATCCCGGGAGGTAATTGTTATAATTGTATGGTTGTTTATAATGTAGGGGAAGGGTCATGTTATGGTTATGTTACTGTATCACAATTCTGATGTATTGTGTCTGCTCATGGTAATGTAAATGGGGGGCCCCCAAGCTGTGGTTGCAACAACCCGCCAATAAAAATTGTTGTTGAACAAGATAGTCTTAGAGTAATGCTTGGGAAAGGGGGGGGGGGTGGATGGAAGGGGAAAGGACAGGCAAAGGATGGCAGGAGCCCAAATACCGTGTGGCGTGCCCCGGGTTATGCCTAGAAAATGAAAACAAAACCAAAATATCATCTATATAACCATAATACTGTACATCCGCACCAGCCAAAATCCAACTTGACACTATCAACACACAAACAATATTGGAGACAACATGATTCCTGAGGTACCCCACAATCCAACTCCAGAATGAAGGAGTAAAGAAAAAAATGAAGGAAGGGGCAAAAAGGGAAAGATCAATATGTCAGAAGGCATGTGTAGGGAGAGAGTGGACAAAATAAGATGTGAGAAGAAAGGACAAATGGACATCAGACAATGGAGAGTTAGCAGACGATGCGAAGAAAGCAGAAGAGAGAGAGCGGGGCAATTGTGACTGAAAAATAAAATGCCCGAACAACAAAAGATAGAGAGAAATTATTTTATTTTGAATTTATTAACTGGAATATGTCAGCTCTGGGAAATGTGCATCACTGATGTCTTTTTTTTTATTCAATGCAAGAGGAAATTAATTTATAGTTTTATTTCTCCATTGTTGTGGTGCATTCCCGGTTTGGCTTTTGGGGTTCCCTGTTCCATTATTTCTTCATATTTCTAAATTGTGATCCCGTGTTCTATGTTTAGTGATGGTCTATGTTTTGTGTATATAACCAAGTTTTGGTATTCTGTATACGAGTAGTTTCTGTGTAGCAGTCCTACTTGTTCTCTTATCCCTGTAGGAGATATGTTGATTTTCTATGAGATGTATTGGTTTTATATTTTCAGTGCTGCCTTTTGATAGGTTATAATTTTGATAGGTGGCATGTGGTGCTGTGTGAGTCCGGGTTGTGCTGTTTTGGCATGGTAGGTTTGCTGCTGTAGGTTCTAAAGGAGCAGGGTTTTGTAGTACTTCCTAATGTATTTGGTAATTGACACTGGAGGATAGTAATCTAGAAATATGGTAGCCTTCCTTTATCCTTGCTGTCTATGCAAATGGTATTAAGACACTCATTAAGAGGCATGTTTACTAAAGGTTAATGTTTATTCATAAATGTTAGCATGCACTAAGTGTAGCAGTATCCATTTATTTCTATGGACATAGTGGCATGTAACACACATTAGTGTTTAGTAAACATGTCCCTAATTCATTGCTGGGACAAAAAAAAGATTTGTGAAGGGTTCCTTTGGAAGCTTTCTAAAATTTTAGATGGGCGGCATATACATTTTAAAATTAAATGTATGCAAATGAGATCCAGTGGATATGCAAATATTTTTGCAAATGAGGCCCCACAGTGAGTCTTCACACATGGCCCTGCATCAAACTTGGGCCACCCCTGTCTGTTTGTATTGTAGATTGAGTGTGTGAAGGGTATGTGTATAGGTGGAGGGGAGGGAAGAGAGGCCCAGAGATGAAGAGAGAGCAGCTAGGAGGTTTATCTGCCTTATGTAAATGCCCTCCCCTCACCGTGACCACTCCTTTTAATCATTTGAGAAACAGTGTAATAAATGAAACACTTGTAAGCTTTCCATGAGCTTAAAGAAACCACAGAAATCGTAATGAACGACGTGGCACGTTTCAGGTCAGAAAAATTTCTGACCCTGCATCAGGTTGAATGGATCCTTTAGTAGTGAAAGCTTCAATGTCCACAGAGCAGAGGAAACAAACCTTTAAAGAATCGGCGTGTGACGTAAACGCTTGATGAACCTGTTATCCTCATTGAAGAACAATCTGAACCAGTCATTCAAAAATAGGGAGCTTACTACAACCAGTGGAACGTGGGGAAACAGTGTTTCTTGCATTACGTTGAACATACTGTGAGAAGTATTAAGGTCCGTTTAGGAGAACATGCCTCCCGCCTTCTTACGAAGAATCTAACAGTGCCTTTAGTGGAACTATGTTTACAAAAAACACATGCTTTTGACCATCTGAAGTGGCGTGTTCTTGACAGTGTTCCACTGAATCCCAGGGGCGGTGACCGTATTTCCAAATTACAAAAATTAGAACAACGATGGATTTACAAACTCAGAACGGTCTCCCCCGCGGGTCTAAATTTATCCTTGGAATGGTACAGCATGCTGTAATTTGACATGTCAATTTTTGCTATACAACTGGTCAACCTCCTTCCATTCAACCAATAGGAACATGGGATTCCCTGGTTTATAGGGTTTCCTCACATTCCATTGGTTGTAGTAAGCGCCCTATTTTTGAATGACTGGTTCAGATTGTTCTTCAATGAGGAACACGGGTTCATCAAGCGTTTACGTCACATGCCGATTCTTTAAAGGTTTGATTCCTCTGCTCTGTAGACATTGAAGCTTTCACTACTACAGGGTCCATTCAACCTGATGCAGGGTCAGAAATTTTTCTGACCCGAAACGTGCCACGTCGTTCATCACAATTTCTGTGGTTTCTTTAAGCTCATGGAAAGCCTACAAGTTAAGTGTTTCATTTATTACACTGTTTCTCAAATGATTAAAAGGAGTGGTCATGGCAAGGGGAGGGTTTTGATTCCTCCCTCTTTTGAATGATCGCTCCGACAAAAAGTTAGTGTTGTAGAGGTTTTTTTCTATTATGCCAGGGTTTTGTTTGATTTTGTTTGATTTTACCTTGCGCGGGTTTTTTTTTGTTAATAATTTATGTAATTGCCAGCAGGTATAATACTGTGAAGCCTACAGATGATAAGTCAAGTGCTTCTTTCATTTGCTTATAAGAATAAAAATTTGTCTTATCTCCAGCAACAAGCAGGAATGTAGAAACATAGAAACATGATGACAGAAAAAGACCACATGGCCTATCTAGTCTGTCCTTCCATATCAACAACTACAACAGTCCACTTTTTACCTTTAGAGATCCTCTGTGTTGGTCCCATGCTTTTTTGAATTCAGTTACTGTCCTCATCTCTACCACCTCCACTGGTGCCATGCTCAGGGATCGTGGCCTGCAATTCAGGTACCGATACCCAAGAATCGGCAAGCTCCATGGATCAACGTATCCTTGCCATCAAGTGGAGCTTAGTGGCCTCTGTTCCATTGAAACCTTTACAGTCGGTTCAGCAGATATCGGTACCGGCGTTGGTACCGATACAGGCTGCATCGCCTTTCTTGCCACTTTCCACGCTACTGCCCATGCTGGCCCTTGAATCCATTTCCTGTACCGAGGTTTTGACTACACAAATTCCAGGTACTGGCTTCGACCGGTACTGTATGGAGTGAGAACACGCTGCCTGACGATACTATGAGTCTTCGAATTCCGATTCCTTGGACGATGAATCTGTCAATACTCGAGACATGCAGACTCTCCCAGAAGACCCGTCTCCATCTCCACAACGCTGCATATCTCCACCAGAGGACATGTCTTTCCAAGACTTTATTTGCAATGTTGCTAGGGGCCTGTCCTTAACAGTAACATCTGAGAAAGAGCCTAGGGCTGAAGAATTGGAAATTCTTCAATACCCAATGGCTCCATAGGTTACATTTCCTATCCACTGGAAATTTCACGACCTCATGCTTCATATGTGGGAGACACCTCTTACTATTTCTCCCCAAACCCACTGACTCGATACCATGTACCGAGTACCAGAGTGTCCTGGTTTTCAAAAGACACAATTGCCGTACCCTTCCATGATAGTGGAAT
Organism: Ichthyophis bannanicus; assembly: GCA_033557465.1. NCBI lineage: Eukaryota > Metazoa > Chordata > Amphibia > Gymnophiona > Ichthyophiidae > Ichthyophis > Ichthyophis bannanicus. The sequence continues at coordinate 2,525,668 of CM066033.1, read as the reverse complement.
CGGCAATGCATTGAATCAAGAGCATGAAAACACATTCCTCTAACCCTCCACGTAGGGAATCGAGAACCCTCAATGCTTTTGGTCGATGTTGCTTTCAAGTCTCCATGCTATCAGCCAGAATCATTTCCTAAATTCTCTATATGGATATGTTCCTCAAAGAAGTCACTAAGGATTTGGAGTTAATGGCTCCTCTTCTCCCCGATGACAAGAGGGCAGATTATCTCACCCTTGTAAAGTATGCTCAGAATGTCTCAAAATTTGTCAATAGAGTAACTTTTGATTGCTTTGAGTGCATCAGCAGAACTACATCCATCTGCATCAGTGCACACAGGATTGCTTGGCTCCAAGTATCTGATCTTGAACAATGGGTTCAAGATAAGCTGGGTAATATCTCTTGCACCGGTGAAAACCTTTTTGACAAGGATTGGCAAGACAATTGGAATCTGAGAACACTACCCTGAATAGGCTCTCTAGATCTACTCCAATTCAGGTCTAGTCACAGAGGGCGGTTACTGCCAAACAACAGAATAAAACCCTCTACCAATCTCTAGATCTACTGCCAACCCTTCAATAAAGAGAAGTATTATCCTTCTTATACCTCTGCTATTCAATGTCAGCATCTTGCCCCTCAGAAGGAACAGCATCCTCCCAAATTTCAAAAGAAGGCTCAGACTCACAAGTCTCAGCCACCTCAGCAGGCTCAGGCTGCTCTGGGTTTTTGACTCCTTTCTAGAGAACATAGCTGTCCTGCCTCTGGAGAATCCCAACCCTATCCACATTCCCGGCAGACTCTGTCATTATGCCCACAGATGGCATCTCACCACCTTGGAGAAGTGGAAATTAACAATAGTACGGAAGGGATACAGACTTCATCTACGAAGCCTACCCCCCTCCCCCCAGCTTCACCAAGAGAGTTCCATTCTCAACCCCCTCTCACTGCTCTATTACTACAAGAGGGTCACCTCCCTTCTACTGCAGGGCGCAATAGAGGAGGTTCCAACATTCCAGCAGGGAATAGCTTCTATTCTCCCTACTTTCTTATTCCAAAGAAAACAGGAAGATACAGGCCCATTCAGGACCTCAGGGACCTAAACAAGCATCTCCTATGGTAGAAGTTCAAGATGCTCTCCATGGGGACCCTTCTTCCCTATCTCCAGAGAACAATCTAAACGAAGCGTACACTCTTATTCTTATCCATCCAGAACAGAGAAAATTCCTGCGCTTCATGTTTCAAGGAAGACACTATCAATACAGAGTCCTACCTTTCGGCCTCACCTCTGCCCCAAGAGTCTTCACAAAATGCATGGTGGTATTAGCCGCATTTCTAAGGACTCTAGGGATATTTGTCTTCCCTTACTTAGATGACTGGCTCATAAGATCAAGCACCTCTCAAGAGACCAGTCTATCCCTCTCATGCACCATGCAGGTGTTACAACTCTTGGGATTTGTCATAAATCTTCCAAAGTCCCAACTCGTCCCCTCTCAAACTCTAGAGCTCATAGAGGCCCTCTTAAATACTCATCAATCAAGGGCATTTCTGCCCCAACTCTGCTACGCTCGCCTCAATCAGTTATCATCTCAGGCATGTCTCAAGAACTATCTTGCTGCTCAAGAAATGCTACCACTTCTGGGTCATATGGCATTAACAGTGAATGTAGTTCCATATGCCCGTTTACATATGCGCACAGCCCAATGGACACTAGCATCCCAGTGGTCTCAAGCATCAGGTCACCTAGGGGACAAGGTAAGTCTCTACCCTTCTGGTCTCATCTCTCTAGTGGTGGCATTTCCCAGAAAATCTCCTTGTAGGGTCACTTTTTCAGATGCCTGCACATCAATGTACCCTGACGACAGACTCATCCAAACTGGGCTGGAGAGCCCATCTGGGATCTCTCTCCACTCAAGGCCTCTGGTCTCAGCAGGAGTCACAACTCTATATAAATCTGCTGGAGCTCATAGCCATTCTCAATGCTCTCAAAGTATTCCAGGACCATCTTTGTTGCTGCAGAGTCCTAGTCCAAACCAACAATCAAGTAGCCATGTTCTATGTGAACAAGCAAGATGGAACAGGTTCTTAGACCCTCTGCAGTGATGCTCTACATCTCTGGTCCTTTGCCATACATCATCACATTCACCTCCAAGTGGTGTATCTCCTGGGCAAACACAATGTTTTAGCACACAGACTAAGTTGAATCCTTCTCCCCCACAAGTGATCTCTTCATGTAGACATAGATTCCTACATTTTTCAGATCTGGGGGACTCCAGAGATAAACCTTTTTGCAAGTCCTCAGGATGACAAGCTCCCTCACTTCTATACCAGGACTCCTGCGCCAGACAGTCAACAAGTGGATGCTTTTCACCTCCACTGGGGACATGGCTTCCTATATGCCTTCCCTCCCATTCCCCTAATTCCCAAGACTGTTTTCAAACTCAAAACGGACAGGGGCTTCATGATACTCATAGCCCCATGCTGGCCACGTCAGTCGTGGTACCCTCTCCTTCTGTGCCCGTCTTGGGCTCAACCCATAGATCTGGGGTCGGCTCCATATCTCCTCTCTCAGAAGGAGGGGACACTGCTCCATCCCAATCCACAGTCTCTCCATCTCACAGCATGGCTGCTGAAGGCATAGCCTTCCAAGATATTAACCTTCCCCAGGATATTAAGGAAATCCTCTTAGCTGCTAGAAAGCCATCTACCAGATGATCCTATGCTTTCAAGTGGTGTAGGTTTTCTTTCTGGTGTTCTCAGAAGAATCTTAATCCCTTCTCAGCTCCAGTGGAGGTGCTATTTGAGTATCTCCTCCACCTATCTTCTTCTGGACTCAAAACCAATTCAGTAAGAGTATACCTATGTGCAATTGCGACTTCTCACATGTCCTTAGATGGCCAACCCATCTCAGCTGCTCATAGCATGCTTCATGAGGAGTCTTCTATTAACCAAGCCTCCCATTAAGCCACCACTAGTGGCATGGAACCTCAGTGTTGTTCTAGGACAGTTTCTCAAACCACTCTTTGAACCTCTAGCCACTACGTCACTTAAGTTTCTCACATAGAAGGTCATCTTCCTCATTGCCCTCACTTCAGCAAGGACCATTAGTGAGCTCCAGGCCTTAGTGGCTGACCCATCTTACACACAGTTCCACCATGATAAGGTAGTCCTTAGGACTCATCCTCACTCAAGAGGGTCTCACCCTTCCATTTGAACCAGTCGGTCTACCTCCCTGTGTTTTTCCCTAGACCACACTCATCTAGGGCAGAAGCAACCCTCCACACTCTGGACTGCAAGCATGCCTTAGCTTTTTATCTTCAGAGGACTCGAGAGCACCAGAAAGCTTCTCAGCTATTCATCTCCTTTAACTCTAGTCACCTCGGGTTGCCAGTCTCCAAACATACTCTTTCCAAGTGGATAGCAGACTGCATCACCTTTGCTTATGAGAAGGCAGGACTCTCCCTCAAGGGTCATGTCACTACCCATAATGTTTGAGCCATGGCTACCTCGATGGCAAATCTATGATCTGTAGTTATTGACGAGACCTGCAAATCAGCAACTTCGTTTTCGGTCTATACTTTTGCTGCTCACTACTGTCTGGACAAGGACTCCTGCCGGGATGCCATGTTTGGCCAGGCTGTTCTCCAGCATCTCTTTCAGACTTAGAACAACTCTTACCCTCCATCCCGGATTTTGATACCAGACATCCATGGAGGATACATGACCTCTTTAGGCATACCTGGGGAAAAGCATAGCCGATTCTGAAGTCATCTCTCTATCATCTTCTAGCTAGGGAGTCCCATATGTGAGGACTACATTCCTGCTTATTCCTGGAGATAGCGTAGTTACTCATTTGTAACAGGTGTTTTCCGGGAACAGCAGGAATTTAGTCTTCATAACCCACCCTCCTCCCTTAGGAGCTGTAGGTCTTCTTTTTTTTTCTCCTTTTATCTCCGCTACAAACTCAACTGAGGAGAGAGCTGAAAAAGGTGGGAAGGTAGGTATGCAGGAGCAGTGGGATGCTCCCAAAAGCTTTCCTATTGGACACTGGGGAGCGTTCCTGCGTGGGCTCCATCTGTACCAATGTCACCCATATGTGAAGACTAAATTCCTGCTGTTCCCGGAGATCACCAGTTACAGATGAGTAACTATGCTTTACTGACTTGAAGGTCAAGGTGATTGCTTGTTGCAAAAATGGCCCTCCCTGCAGACTGCAAACTTAATGTTTATCCACACCATTACATATGATGGCAATAATGAGATGCGGTCTTCCCACTTAAATTGACTTGCCACCTTGAGAAACTCTGGGCCTCACTATAGGGTAGCATGGACTATAGGGTTAAAGGACTTAATCCTGCCCTGTGTGGAATGGGATCAGAAGTTGTTAGATCCAAATGGCAAGTTTTGTTTTGGTAAACCTCAAGTTAATGTAAGCTAAATGGAGAACAGTAGTCTGTACTGATCAGGCAGGCCTAACAATAATAAAATAGATGCTTCAAGCCTGAGCAAAGGGGTAGCATCAGCTTCAGGCTACATTGACAGCAATGCCCAAATTGTTCAAACAAATATAGCTCAACTGACTGCTCTAGCTCCTGTGATGCCCAAGATGACCCGCGGAGAGGATATAAACTATTTTTTAGGGAATATTGAATGAACAGTTAAACTGGCAGGGTGGCTGGAGATGGCTAGGACTACTTATCTGGCTAACCTGCTGATGTGAAACAGCCAAGCTGCCTTCCAGGAGACCAGTCTGGAGGGGAGAGCTGACTATGCTGAGGTTAAGACTACCATCCTGGAGTGGGCCAAGTGAACCCCAAAGTAGACAACAGTTCTGGAGAGGAGCTGAAGATGATGTTGGTGGTGTTGGTGTTGATGGACAGTGTAGGCCCCCCTCCTCTGAGACCCATGCATATTGGGCCACAGATGACATTGTGGTGGTAGGCAGACTGGAAGAGGGAACCGTGACCTGTGTGGCTATGTATTATAGGAGTGTTCAACAGTATGATGGATTGATTCAGGTGTTCTGTGACCCACAGCTACTTCTAGAGTTTGATGTGCCATTCCTGGAGAGTGAAGGGCCATCTAAGCAGTCCCTTTTTTCTCCACACACTCACTCTGGTGTTGGACGTTGAGCTGCAGCAGCTGTTCAGTGCAGTGCAGATTTGCTGAGACTAGCAGCGAGTGCTTGGTTGGTCCTGCCTGTCAACTGCTCCTGCACCCCTCTGCAGCTGCTTGGTAATTGTCAAAAAGAGAGGGAGATGGAAGCTATGGATTGACCCCCTCAATGGAATCCCCCTCTTCCACCACAGAGGTAGCAGAAATGTCAACATCCTGGATGCCCTGCTGTCCTGGCATCTGGAACCATGCTCCACTGCCTCAGTTGGCCTACTACTGTCATCCAGGATTGCACTGGCTTGGGCATGGGTTACTCTCCAGTGGTATGGCTGAGGTCTGTGCTGCTTCCCTCCAGGGCATCTGAAGACTTTTCATCTCCTATAATTAGAACATCAGATGCTGTCATTCACCATGTTGCTGCGTCTAACTACCCAATGTCATGAAAATGGTGCCTGCACTTTCTACACATATATACCATCTGACATGTTATTCCCCAGTGTGATAGTGGACAGAATTCTAAATGGTGGCCATGACCCCATCGCAATGACCCTGGTTGAAGCACCATTACAGCATACAAGTGCATGGATCAGGGCTGTTGGATGAAGCTGTATGAATGAGGTTCAACTCTCATGTCTTCCAGTTCCACACAGTCTATGTATACACAGCAAGACATGTTTTCAACAGTACATATTGGGTGTGGGTGTTGGGCAGGTCAATGTCTGGAGATATCAACTGCATACATCCTCCCCACATCCACAGCATAGCACACACACCAGTAGCCCACATGCTCATAAATGTGTGCTGACCCCAAGCATGGTAGATTTAGTAATCACAGAGACTGGCAAGTGGCGCCATGGTAGTTATGAAGGAAGGTGGCAATGACCATGGTACTGCACTAGATGACAGGGCCCAATGAACTGGGGTATAGGTGGAATCCACTTATGTACTGTCATGCAGCAGGAGCTGATGGAAGCAAAGATGCAAGAAAAGAAGGTGTTTTTCATAATATAAAAGATGTGCACGGGATGCAATTCCCGCACATAGCAGCTAGAGGGAGCAGCCGTGCACTCACAGAGGCTGACTGGACACACCTAGCTAATTGACACCACCTGACAAGCAGCCCAGAAAGCTCAAACACAGGAGAGCTTTATAAGCAAGAGGCTGGAGACTGGAGAGGGAGTAGAGGTAGAGGTGGAGGTAGAGGTGGACCAGAGAGAAGCACCAGGAGCAAAGCCATGCGAGAGAAATGCACCACGAGCAAGGGCCAAGAAGAAGGAAGCACCAGGAGCATTGAGCTAAGCCCTAGGAGTGAAGGGGAAAGCAATGCTGAGCAAAGGAACAGTCACTTTGGGAAGCAGAGCAGTGCTGAAGGAAGAAGCCAGAAGTTAGGCTTGGAAAGAGGCCTGCGCTTACCGGAGGAATCAGTGACCAGACTGAAAGGTAACAAGAGCTTTCAGGGAAAAGACTGGCATGAGGATTGTAGCCCTGGAGAACTACTAGAAGGAGAAAGTTCCTGTTCTACATGCTGCTGGAAGCCAAGGTATGCTGACTCTGTTTTTATGAGAAAAAGCTCATCTTATAAGGGCCCTTTTTAAAGCAATGCTCATCTTACAAGAAAGGAAAGTAAACCTACCTTGTATAACCCAGATGGCAAAAGCACAAAGGTAGGCCACGCTCACTGGAAAACTTTAGAAGAACCCTACAAACACCCAGAGAATAAGAATAGCGACTGGCCAGAAACAATAGCCAGAGAAACCCCAGATATAGAAAGGGATAACTCTGACTCAGAGCCGATGCAAGTGGAATTTGTGGAGCCTAGTCTTCTGTCTCAAGAGGAGATGGACTGTTCTCTATGCGTCACCAGCAGTTTAGAATCACTGCTAGACTTGAAAATACTATATACTGCCTCCAGAGTGTTACTTGTATGCTAAAAGGAAGAAGAGTATTGAAACGGTTGAGTTACTCTAGGAAGCCTTAATTAATCCTTGTTGCAATTGTGAAGCATAACAGTTTTTCTTTACCATGAGTTTGTTTCATTCCTGAAGTGAAGGACATTTTCCTCTATGTTGTGACCCACCTGAATCTTTTGCGCAAAGGGAAATAAAAGCCTATGTTATCCCTCTATTCTGCATTCACAATTTACTTCTTAATAGGAGCTGAACTACTAAGACCAGGCTGCACCTGGCTCTTAAAGGAACCTCCTCTCATATAAAAATATCTTTGTGTCCAAACTACCCCTATGACCACTGGTCACCGGGGGCGGTACGCGACAGTACCACCATAGCTGATGGTACTAGATATGTCCATGATGTTCCTTGGAGGTCCTATTCAGATGCCCTCACAGACCATATGTTGTAGTAAAGCACTATGAGGTATGGTGCTTATCCACTGCAGCCACACTGTGTGGGTTACAATCTCTGCACACACAGCATGCACAGGTGGCAAGGGTATCAGAGCAGTGGGCTGTCAGTGCATCTGTCCATCCAGGGGGTGCAAGGTCAATCATATTGCATCCCTGTCAGGACATCATTTACATATTCCTTTCAATTGCCAGACTTTCCTCTCCACAGGGCCGATTGAAGCATCGGGGGTGGAAGCGGGAGCTTCCTGGTTACTCTTGCTCCCTCCACCAAGGCCCAATCGCCAAACAAACAGCTCCATTTAAACCAGCACACTGCTTTAGAACAGCCTTTCCATCGCCGGACTTTCCTCTTTACAGGGCCGATTGAAGCATCGGGGGTGGAAGCGGGAGCTTCCTGGCCACTCCTGCTCTCCCCACCAAGACTGAATCGCCAAGCAAACAGCTCCATTTAAACCAGCACGCTGCTTCAGAACAGCCTTTCCATTGCCAGACTTTCCTCTTCACAGGGCCGATTGAAGCATCGGGGGTGGAATTGGGAGCTTCCTGGCCACTCCCACTCCCCCCTCCAAGGCCTAATTGCCAAGCAAACAGCCCCATTTAAACCAGCACGCTGCGGGCACACCAACGCCTTAGGGCCTCGCCAGAAGGCCCTTTGGCGAGGCCCTTAGGCGAAGAACTTTAGGCAAGAACAGGACAACAAATTGAAGACCTTCCTTCTGACCAAATCATTCTCCACAAAACAATATACCAATAATCAGCCGACCACACTCTTTCTGATGCCACATTTGCCCCACTACCCACTGCAAACTGACGTGCTCTCAGCTACTGAGAAAGCTCAGTGATTGTGCAATTTCCTCACGGTGTTTTCGCCTGCAACTACAGCCAATGAGAGCAGCTGTTCCTATGCAGCATCTTCCCCAATCCCCAAGGCAAGTATAAACAAGCATTGTCTCTTAAAGATGTTACACCTGTCACCAAGATCAGCAAATATTACCTCCTGACAGCAGCCTCTCACTCAACTACCACGAAAAGAACGAGGAATTATTAGCTGGAGCTGTGGAATCTTGAAAGCGACTATATACCCAGTCTCAAGACGTTCAGTCTTACGCACCCCAAGATACACTAATCAGCTCTCCCATATAGTCTCTATTGCCCACCTTCAGTTACAGGTACAAGGCAGTCTTCACTTTATAGAGATTCTCTCCCCCAGAGTTTAAATTATACACCTGTCTAGAATCTTAGCAGTATCACCCCTCAGATGATTGTGCTTTTCCCAGTTCTCAGTTTTACAAAATGTATTATTATTCTCAAGCTAGTACTGCTGCCACGTGACTACAAAACCTCTGCTCCTGATCAGAAGCACACTAACATACGTTGCTCCACTGCCTTTGTATTGCACGATCATCTTAGAAGCGAGTGATATCATCACGTGGAATTCCTTTTTTGTCCTGACCTTAAGTCATCTCTTATTTTTTCATATTGCATCTGCTTATTTGTTTTTTTCTACTCCCACTTTGTTAGCTACCAATTCCAACACGTGGCTACAACCACCACAACCGACATGCTGAGGATTTTTTTGTAATTTGTAACCTGTACAGTAACTTGCTCAACCATCATCACATTGGTCTTTTCTTTAGGTATACCAGTACAGCTGTAACACAGCAGGCATTAACCCTATTCCCTTTACAGTGATTCAAATATTCAACTGATGTTCTAAAGATTATCTTTTAAATTGTATTTCAAACTTCTGCTAATATACTGTACCTATCACTCTTCGCTAGTACTGCTACCATACAGCAAACATGGACTCTGTCCCCCATTCAGAGACTTATATTTTTAGCTGATGTTCTATAGCTTATCTGTATTTTGTAATTGCTCTACTACCTTTATTTTGTTCCTTTCATCCTTTCTGGCAGTACTGCTTCCACGCAGCAAGCTGTGACCCAGTTTACAAACAGAGATTCATATCTACACACTGTACCACTGCATCTCTTTTTTATCACAATAACTACCATCACAGTGACACTCTGCTTAACAGCTAATCCTCCATTCACTAAAACCCTCTACTGCCAATCATTCCCCACCAACATACACTATTCATCAAGCATTTTTGACCAGTTTACCTACAAAACCTCTCTCCATCATGACAAACAACCTCACCTTACAGAGTCTATATGCCCTCTGCTTTGCATTACGCATACTAAAGCAAAGCCAAGCCTTATACCATCTACAACAATATATTCCCATAATCTACAACCCAACCAGACCCACACACACCCACATAAGATTCAGACCTGCATACAACTACAATTATAATCTGGATAGGTTAATCCCTATACACCCTTCCACCACTTTCAACCCCCCTATTACAAACACTCCTGACATTCAAATGCTATCATGCCTACTCATAAATGCCCCTCTGTTAGAAAAAAGATACCACTAATCAATGATATATTAACCGATTACAACCTTGGCCCTGGCCTTGTCTTCATTACTGAATCGTGGCTTGTTGAATCGGACACAATACTTACAGTATCAATCAAATCAATTTCCCGGGTTACAATGTTTACCATTCACCCAGAACAAACAAATGAGGCAGAAGTGTCCTCATCATCTCCAGAGAGAACCTGAATGCCTCCCTCCTCCCTTCAAATAGCGGAGATTGCATAGACATACTTGCTATCCAAACTAAACATCTAACATTCTGCCTTGTTTACAGACCCCCTAATACTATTCATGTTACCCTTGATACCATAAGTGAAAATATAAACACCATAACCAGCAAAAAACCTGTAGTCCTCTTAGGCGACCTTAACCTCCCTGCCATCTACAACTGACATGGGCTTCCAACAAATAGTTAATACACCCACCCACAGCAAAGATAACATATTAGATCTGATATTTTTCCTCATTGAGATTCTCAACTCTCTACAAACAAATAGCCTACAAACTCAACCTGTACCCTGGTCTGACCACTATATAATCAGATTCCAACTTCCATCCTACTCCTTTATTACTTCAGCAAAGCCCTGTGTCATGCAGCAGAAAAGGATCAAAAAGTTTGAAAAAGAGAAATTCCTAGATCAGATTCTCCCCCAACTAGACCCAGACCCTTCTAATTTAGATGACACACTAAAAAACTGGCATGACACAATATCCAATGTGGCTACCATTACAACACCTCTCGCAACATCACCCAAAAAACAATCTGCAGGTTGGTACACTAGTGAACTAAAAATGATCAAAAATAACCTGTGTAGAATAGAATGCAAATGGAGATGCCACAAATCTTACACGCTTCAAATGCAATACATGAGTACATTGCAAAATTACCCTGATGCAATCAATAATAAGAAAAAGGAATATTACTCTAATATTCTAAAAAGATTCCCTCAACCACCCCACAAACTTTCAAATTGTAAAATCCCTTGCATGCAACAATTCCAACGATGACCACCTAAATACCACTATTGACCCCCAGATTTCTACAAAGATGAGCTACAACTACAAAAGACCCATACAACTCCTCCCTTCTTATGGCTCCAAATCACTTTTTGTTCCTTTTTCTGATTCTCCCTAACCTTCATCCTTCATTTCATCAACCTAAACCCCCCACCTTCCTTTTCACTCTCTCTGTACCTTCCCCATTTCCTCCCCCATTTTGTGTTCCACCTTCTCCTCAGCTCTTGAGCTTCATCTTTTTCTTCTTCGTATTCAAATCTCTCCTTCTCTAAAACAGCCTTATCCTCATTTTTGCCATGCCATCTTCTCTCTACCTCACACTCTTCTTCTCCTTCTCCTTCTGTCTTCCAGTGATATTAATCCCAACCCTGGCCCACCTTGACTTTTCTCTCACTCCTATTAGTTCCTCTCTCTACCACCCTAATCTCATCCATATCCCTCTCCTTTCCCCCTCCTTTCTCCCTGTCTCATGTGCCTTATGGAATGCTCATTCCATTTCTAATAAAATTCTCTTTACCTATGATCTCTTTGTCTCTCACACTTTCATATTCTAGCTCTAACTGAGACATGGCTCTTCCCTAATGACACTGCTTCGTTTGCGGCCTTCTGTCACAGTAGCTACCAATTCTTTTGCATTCCTCGTGCCACTGGCCATGGCGGTGGTGTCAGGTTTCTGCTTTCTCCTTCTTGCCAATTTTAACTCCTCCTTCTACCTCTGTCTCATTCCTTCTCCTCTTTTGAAGTCCACTACATTCATCTTTTTAATCCCCTATCTCTCCAGATTGCTGTTATCTATAGACTCCCTGTCAATCCCATTTCTACCTTTCTCACTGACTTTGACTCATGACTTTCTTTATTTCTGGATTCTTCTTCCTCATCCCTTATTCTTGGTGACTTTAATTTTCATATTAATAACCCTTCTGACCCCTATGCATCTAAGCTCCTTTCCCTTACCTCCTCATACATCCTCCAGCTTTGCTTTTCTGCCCCCACTCATCACCATGGTCACTGCCTTGACCTTGTTTTCTTTTCTAATCATTTACCCTCTAATTTCCATAACTCAGTTCTTCCCTTATTTGACCACCAACTGTTAAGCTTCACTTTTCATTACTCCCCGCCTCAATCTCACCCAGTCTCCTCCTACCTTTTTAGGAATCTTCATGCTATTGATCCATTGACTTTTTCTGCTACTTTTTCATCATCTCTTTCTTCCACTTTGTCCTCTAAATCTGTTGATGAGGCTATGAATTCTCTCCTCTGCTCTGGATGCTCTTGCTCTGCCCATACCATGTCCTGTGAGATGCACTTCATCTCAATCCTGATTAACTTAAACTAGCTGCTACCTACGCTCCTGTGCCCGCTTAGTCGTGCACACTTGGATCAAATCCGGTTCTCTTTCTGACTTTCTTCACTTCAAATTCATGCTTACTTCCTTAAAGTATGCCTTTGTTCTCACCAAGCAAAACTATTTTATCCATTTGACTAGCTCTCTTGGCTTTGACCCCCACCATCTCTTTTCAACTCTCAACTTTCTTCTTAAGGCACCTCCACCTCCAATGCCTCCTTCTCTTTCTGCCCAAACCCTAGCTAACTATTTCCATGACAAACTCCATAAGATTACACTTCAATTCCCCACTAAATGTTCTTCATCCCCTCTTCCCCCTCTTCAATAAAAACTTTCCCCCTCAACTTTTATCATCCTTTCATCCTTTTCTTCCAATGAGAAAACCTTTCTTCTTTCCTCCTCTAAACTCACTACCCTTTTCCTCTGATCCTATCCCCACCTATCTCCTTAACTCCATCTCCTTTTCCATCATCCCTTCCATCTCACATATTCTCAACCGTTCACTCTCCACTGTACGTTTCACTGCAACTTTCAAGAATGCTTTGACCTTACTTGTTCTTCTAATTATCAATCCATTTCCCTCCCTCCTTCATTTCTTCTTGAATGTGCAGTTCTCCACCACTGCCTTGAATTTCTCTCTTCTCAAGCCCTCCTAGATCTACACTTGACATTTCTCTGATACCGCAAGCCCGTATTTCTCCCTGCTTCTCTGACATCACTGCCTGGATGACTCACTGCCGTCTAAAACTGAACATAGCCAAGAATGAACTTCTTATTTTTCCCCCTAAACCCTCCTCCCCCCCTTCCTCCTTTTTTTGTCTCTGTTGATAACACTCTTCTGCTTCCTGTTTCCTCGGCCAACAACTTCGGGGTTGTCTGACTCCTCCCTCTCCTTCTCCACACACATCCAACAGATAGCTAGAACCTTTCATTTCTTTCTCTATAATATTAATAAAAATTCACTCCTTCTTTTCCAAACACACTACTAAAACTCTTAACCACTCTTTGGTCACCTCCCATCTCGACTATTGCAACCTCCTCCTTGCTGGTCTCCCTCAAAGTCATTTCTTTCCTCTTCAATCTGTTCAGAACTCTGCTGCTTGGCTAATCTTCCACCAGCCCCAATACAGTCATATAACTCCTCTTCTCAAATCACTTCATTAGCTCTCCTTCTGTTTCCATATCCCATTCAAACTTCTTCTGACCTATAAACGCATTCACTCTACTGCCCCTCGATACCTTTCTTCTCTCCTCTCTTCCTACACCCCTCCTCGTGAACTCTGCTCTTCCTCTAGCTTTCTTCTCTCTATGCCTTTTTCTTCCACTGCCAACTCCAGACTTCAATCTTATCACCTTGCTGCTCCTTATGCCTATAACAAACTTCCTGAATCTATAAGTCAGGTCTCATCTCTCCCCCTTTTCAAATCCATGCTGAAAGCTCACCTCTTTGAGGTTGCTTTTGGATCCTAATTCTTTTGTTCTCCTTGTGTCTCCTTTCCCTATTTGACCCTCTTGTTTCTCTTGTATTGTACTGTCTGTCTTGATTAGTTTGTAAGCTCTAACGAGCAGGGCATGCCTTCTATATGTTCTTGTACAGTGCTGCATATGCCTTGTAGTGCTATATTTATTTATTTAACAGGTTTTATATACCGCTTTATCATCAATTCAAAGCGATTTACATATAATGGTTATAGCAATGAGCTTTACATAAAACAGGGAGTTGCAACTTGGAAGGTTACATGAGGTATAAAAATACATTTAAATTATCAATTATATACAGTTACATTTTTGCAGATTGGATGAGTTCAGCTGTATTTTTGCAGATTGGATGAGTTCAGTTGGTTAAATAATTATTGTTGTAGTGTGGGTTGAGTGTGGGAGGATATATAGGCTGGGGAGGATGTATATGAGGTTTTAGATGTCCTTAGAGTATAGTATGTTGAGACGCGGGAGAATGTTATGATGCTGATGAGGAGTGGTATGATGCAAGAGAGAGACAAGTTATTGGGTTGCTTCCAGCGAATTCTTATTAATTTTTTCAATAGTGGATCCATAGCATTCCATGAAAAGGTGAGTCTTTATGGCTTTCCTGAAGTCTAGTAGGTCTTTGATTGTACATAATGAGCTGGGTAGATCATTCCATAGATGGGGAGCATAAAAGGAGAAGGCTCTATTGCTGGTGGAGTGTTTTGACGTTCTGAAGCTTGCTGGTGTTTCTAAGGTGTTGTCGTCGGCTCGTCTTCTTGTTGTGGTGGCAGGTGGGGACAGGTTATTTAAGATTTTGAAGATTATAATTATATTTGTGTATTTAGTGCATACTGTGACCGGAAGCCAGTGAAGTTGGTAGGGAGTAGGTGTTATATAGCTGTACCTTGCTAATCCAGTTTTGATTCTCGCAGCAGTGTTTTGTACCAGTTGCATGGGGAGTATTGTTTTGTTTTGTTTTTTGGGTAAACCATAGTATATTACGTTACAATAATCCATCATGGGGTTACTAAGACTTGGCATACTGTTCGAAAGTGTTAGTCATTGAGCAGAGGTTTAAGCTTCTGCAGTGATCTAAGTTTGTGATAGGCAGATTGGGTTGTTCTTTTAATGTGGGATATACATGATTAATAGTAGTAGTAGTAGTAGTAATGTCCTAGAGAGGACAAAAATCTATGGTCCCGATATTCAGCGGTGGCAGTGGCTAGCACAATTACAGTGCCTAGTCATCACTGCTGAACACTAAACCTGGATATTCAATGCTGGGGCTATATCTTATATTCTTATGTTTATGTTTTTATGGCTCCTCTCTCTGCATGAGGATACACATCCCTGCACCTTCTTATTTGTATTTTTGAAATGGCTCTACTTTTAGCATAACCATTTCTAAAATACTGGCACAAAATTTCAAATGTGGCAACCTTAGCATCTCAGTTTTGATGTCCATGTTCTATCTAAAATGTGCCTTCACATGTGCAGCCATCAGAGTGCCCAAATCTCACTTCTTGCTAGACAGTTAACTTTGGGTGTGTAATAATTTATATATCGAAAATATGTGAAAATTATCTTTTCAGCTGTCTCAGATTTGAAAAGAATAACAGTTAATATGGTTGGTGCCACTGATGACCATGCAAAGGCTTTTGAATAGTGACCTCTGTGTTTTTATGTTAATGGAATTATATAGCTTTTATTTGTATGTTTTGTTGCGGTTTGTGTTTTATATTTTTTATGTATATTGTTAATAAGGGGGAGGGCATTTGTTTTGCGTTATTATGGATCCAATATTCAATGCAATTAATGCAGTTAGTACACCTGCTAACCCCATTAATTGCAATAACCGGGATATTCAGTGGCACATGTGGTTAGTGCTGCTGAATATCCACTAGTGTCACCACTGGTGCCAGCCAGCATCAGGGTATTTTGGAGGCAGAGTAGAGGCGGTAACTGGTGCTAACTGGGCAACAGTGATATTCAGCCTCTGCCCGGTTACACTAAATGGCTAAATGTTAGGCACCCTAAAGGGTGGCCTGTTGCTGCAGAAGTTAACCAGGCAGCAGCTGAATATCACCGCTGCCCGGTTAGCTTCTCTACTAGTCAGCTGATCCAGATATTCAATGCCAGTGGCCAGATATGACCCTAGTATTGAATATCCAGGTCTTAGATTCAGCCACTTTACAACGGGTAGGTGCTGCCACTGAATAACGGGCCCTATGGTTTTATTTGTTTTGTAGTTTCTTTAATTTTAGTTTTTGTTAATGTTTTTGCACATTAATATGATACAGGAAATATTTTTTTCTTAAATAAATAAGTAGACAAAACATCTCTTTTCTTTCAGGAAAAGGAGATCTAATTGGAGCCAATCTATCTATAAAAGATCAAGTTATTAAAACGAATGCAGATGTTAAGGCTCTGACGTACTGTGACCTCCAATGTATTATCCTTAAAGGACTTTATGAAGTTCTAGATTTTTATCCAGAATATGCTCATAAATTTGTGGAGGATATTCAACAGGATCTCACATATAATCTTCGAGAAGGCCATGAAAGTGATGTGAGTCTTTTGCTGCAGTTATTTTACTTTTTGTATATACTTTAATGATGTATTTTGTGGTATAGCATCATAGTTTAACATAGTTCACCATCCTGTAAATGAATGAATATATAACCCATGTTTCAGATAATTACATAGGATTTGATTCACCCTAAGTAAGGACATAGAAAGATATCTGTTGTTTGTTATTTGCATGAATAAAAATAATCACTTTCTAATGATTAGAAATATGACTTGAAGGCTCTGATTATCTTGATGTGAAGGCTTTAGGTACCCCTTCACTGAAATAGAGCAACAGGTTATAAATTAAGACAGAGAATGGCCCCAGGAACAAAAGTGACACAAAGTTATGCAAAAAAAGAGGAGAATAAAGAAAAAATGTCCATGGGAAAGATTTCAAGAAAGGGATGGGACATATACAACACACACACACACACACACACACACACACACCCCAAATAGATACGCCCCCAGACACATGCGCACACACAAATACATACCCATATGTATTGAAAATCCTATAAATAAATATGTTCTAGTGAGAGAGCAACCTCAAAACCAGCTCTGAGAATGGAAATTTTATTTTCAAGCAGAGTCAGCAGGGGGAGACAGGAGCTCTCATGAAGCATGTTTATATTTGGCTAATATTTTATACAAAACACCTTCTTTAGCATACAGAAATTCTTAGGGGTATATTTACTAAAGGACGTTAGGCTTTTGCAGTTAATACTGTGGTAGCTGCAAAAGTCGTGTGGTATCTCTTGTGTACCCAGCATTTCCCCCAGCAGATAATGCAGTGAAAACGCAAGGATTGTGGTGTGGAAGCATTGCTGATATAGCTAATGCCACCAATAGAAGTGGCATTAGCTGCATCCGCAATGTCTGCAAAACATGCAGCTAGCACATGCTGTCAATGCCTGCGGTAACCTAGCAGTATCGGCACACTCCCTGTCACCCAGGCCTCGCTACTAATGCGCAGTATACAACTATCACAAAAAAAATCACCTGTAGTAGCTGCATTTGGCACGTTAGCGCCATGATAACACCTAGCACCCTTTAGTAAACATACCCTTTAGATTTGCATTCCAGAGAAACAGCTGCATACTCATTCAGTCAAGTGGGATACTCTTTTAGTGTATTGCTTTGTTTATTCTTGTTCCCCTAAGTTAGTTTTGTTCCTAGGCACCCACTTAACTTATTTTCAGGGCTTAGTTTATCCTTTTGCTCCGGGTCACTTTGTCATGCCTAAAACTGCCTGCACATCTACAATTGGCACAAGGTCTCATACTTTTCCAAATTTAAAATTACTCTCACTTCAGTTAGCATTCAGACCTTACTCAAACCACATTGAAAATGATTCTGTGAAGATACTCCAAATGCTTTCTCTGCAATGCACCTCTCTCAGTGCTGCCATAGTGCTGTCACTAAAGGGATGCCTCTTAGTGATTCAAATGTATGTTTTATTTTCTGTGTTGTAAACTTTGCTATGAAACCTACTGACTGAACCACACAGCTCTTTTAACGATTGCTATGTGTACAGCTAACTAATAGCTGCTGCCGTGGGCAAGGCCAGATAATGATATAAACAAACTAGATGCATACCTAGGGCCCAGATGTTTATGGGGAGCCCAGCAGATGTGCTTAGCACTCTGAAGGATAGGATTGCCAACTGTCTAGCGTTTTTCAGGATTCTACAGAGTTTACATTAATGTCTACAAGCTAGAAATATAACTATCCTCTGAGCATTTTTCAGAGTTTAAAAACTGTATCTGCAGATCTCCAGTGTTTCACTCTGTGTGAGTGAACCTGTCCTAACTGCTTCCAGTGTCACTAGCAGCAGAAATTATTGGTAGGATTCAGCCAAGGTGAAGGCATTGGAGGCAGGAACAATGGAAAGTGGCTGTAATTATAGAGTTTGTGGATAGAATCCAGCCAATTAGAAGGCATTGGGCATGGAAGCAGTGGAAGGGAAGGCGTGAACCAGGGGGAAGATATAGTGCTGTAAAAGTGAAGTGTCTGTATGAAGCAGGGGAGGGGGTAATGAGCTCTGCAGGAGCCACTGGGCTAACCTTAGAGAAAGCTAGTGTGTTTCCTGAGGAAGGGTGCTGAGAAGGGGTGGAATGGGAGAAGGAAATGGGTGAGGGCGGTTCCAGTCTGAGGAAAAGAGCTGGCAGCAACTGCAAGAATTGACATGATGATGTCAGAGCCGATGATGGTGGTGCACTCACTGAGGGAGGCAGCAGCACAGCACCAGTGTGTGTGTGTGTGTGTGACCAGTATCATATAAGTAGTTTCTGTTTGAAAATTTGGGCTAGACAAGTCCACTGCTGCTAATGTACAGTATCCATGGGCATACTAAGTGGAAGATCATTTTCAGCGTAAGGAATTTACTCAGATAACTTCAATTACCTGGACAAATTCCTTAGGAAACTGTTCTAATACTATCTCCATTCTATCTAGGGTTACCAACTTTTTCACCGAGAAAAACCCGACACCTGTGGCTCGCCATGCTCCACCCATTACCTTTAACCTTTTCCACCAATCGCGGCTTTACAGGAACAGCCGCCAGCGTGAAGGAAAAGGCTCTTCACGCTGGCGGCTGTTCAGAGGGAGCCGGGGCCTCGCGCGGGCTTCCCCGGCTCCCTCTGAAGCCCTCCGGGTTGGGAGAAAAGCCATTTTTTTTGCTCTGGCCGCTCCCGATCTTGCGGCCAGAGCAAAAAAAACGGCTTTTCAAGGGCCGCTTTTGCCTCTGCGCCGGCAGCCGGCCTGGCCATGGAAAAACCGGCCAGGCCGGCTGAAAACCGGCCAGTTGGCAACCCTAATTCTATCTGTATCTTTCTAGAATAATCAGTGAAAACTAAACATATATTTGTGGGACCCCATTTACTTCTATTCTCAGGCCTCTCTTCCCCATGCAGTCTCATTCATTCTTTTCCTGCACTTCGCTTCCTGCTGGGATCTTTGTTCTTGACTTTCCACTCACATTTCACCTCTTCAGAAGTATGGTCTAGTTCTGGGTGAGCTTCGTGGTCTGTGAAAACACAGGCTTTGAACGGAATGGCCAGTGGTTGGAGAGCTGAGGCACACTGCCTTTGCTACAAACCAGAAAGATGTTAATGATGGACCGCTTCCAAGGGACAGATTAAAGGCCAAAGAGTAAAATTTACAGCTAACATGCCCAAGGTGTAAATCTTAAAAAGGCTTTACAAATGGAAGAAACAGAAAATGATATTTTCCAAGGGTCCAAAATAGTGTTAAAATGGCTCTGGCCATGGGAAAGTGGCTCCCTGTAGTTAAACTGTAAAATCTATCATTTAATATCTGTCATCAGTGACATCTAATAGTTTAATGTCTTGTAATACTTGGTTTAATTGTATTATTCTTTCCAAACCAACTGAATATTAAGTTCTGCACCATTCAATCCATTCTCTCCCCTCTCTCCAAATCAGTCACACAGAGACACCACAGTTATACATACACAAACATACACAGAAGGGTTACATACAATTCCACGTGCCATGCTCCACATGCTTTCCCCACTTGTTTAAACATACCTAAAGCACTTATACAGCCCACAGCTCACCTCCATTTATTTATTTATTTAATGTTTCTTCTATACCGCACTATTTAATATCAGTGCGGTTTACATACAACAGTAGATTATACATTGCAGACTGAGCTGCGCTGTATTTACAGAGAAACAGGTACTATAACTTGGACATCGCTGGGGTAACTATTTACAAAGCTTATATACATATATTCACAGAGTGTATCTACATGCTGCTGTTTACAAGGAGCATATAATTAAGGCTGTCTCCGCATAGGAAGCAAAGAGTTAAAAAGGAAATGAAAGAAAACAATTAATCTCCAGGAACAAGCAGGGATGTAGTCTTCACATATGGGTATCGTCGGTACCAATGGAGCCTGCGTGGGAACGCTCCCCAGTGTCCAATAGGAACGCTTTTGGGAGCATCCCACAGCGCCTGTGTGCTGCCTTCCCGCCTTTCCAAATGTCCCTCTCCAGCTTTTCGTTTTCCGCGGAGCCGCAGAAAACTTTTGTCTTTAATCTTTGTTTTTGTGGTCGCGTCTGCCTTCCTTCGACGCCATACCGGTACTGCTGGTTCTTTCTTCTTTCTTTAAAAAAAAAAAATTATAGTTTCTGAGGTGTTTTACTTTAGAAACTTTTTTCCTTGGTGCTAGGCGCCATTTTGGACACTAGGCCCAATTTATTCCTTAAAAATGGAAAAACCTACTTCAGGTTTTAATAAATGTTCTAAATGTGGCGGTACTATTTCTGTCACTGACACCCATGATTGGTGTCTCAAATGTTTAGGTCCTGACCATTCTATTCAGAGTGCCACTCCTGTGGAATGATTTAAAAAAGGGGCCGGCAGAACCAAGCTGCTAAACTTAGCACCCTTTTTCCCTCAGGCGTCTGTTGCATCAACGTCCTCCAGGACCTCATCTTCCTCCCATGAATCTCAGGTAACTAAACATACATCTAGCCGGTCCTCAAAGGGTAGATCTCCTTCTAAGTATCGAGATGCCCCTGGCGTTGCCCTTGAGGAATTTTCACTGGCAAAACTGCCCCGGCGGGAGGCTTCGGCTTCCAAAGCACTAACGGAGCTCCAGGATGTTCTCGAGGCCTCAACCTCGGCAGAACTACTGGTGCCATGCTCTGGGGTTCCGGCCGCTTCTACCAGTACCGACACTCAAGTATCAGCAGCGTCGATAGACCAGAGATTCCTTGCTATTGAACACAGTCTAGCAGCTCTTCTCACGGCTTCGGTACCATTGAAACCACTTCAGACACCTCAACTGATACCGGTACCGACACCAGTACCGGAACCGGTACTAACTGCATTAGCATCGGCGGGTATGCAAACCATACCAAGTCATGCCTATGTCTCCGGCATCTACAGATCGGTACCAGAACAACCCGATACCGACTTTGATTGATACCAGTACCATGCTTTGCACAATCACTGGGATCAGAGGTATTTTGAATCCTCTGATGAGTCTGAAGACTCTGCCGATACAAGAGTACTTCTCCCCAAGGATTCCTCTTCTCCTCAGTGCAGAATGTCTCCGCCAGAGGATATGTCCTTTCAGGACCTTATCCGTGATGTGGCCTGAGGCCTTTCCATCACAGTAGCTCCTGAAAAAGAGCCTAGGGCAAAGGAATTGGAAATTCTCCAATACCCTAAGGCTCCCAAAGAGGCAGCTACTCTGCCTATTCATGAGATTTTACATTATCTTATGCTAAGGATGTGGGAAACACCTTTAATCACATCTCCCCATTTTCGAAGACTCGATACCATGTATCGAGTTCCACCTTGTCCTGGCCTTCACAAAACTCAATTACCACACCATTCAATGGTGGTGGAATCAGTCATGAGAAGGATGAAAAGTGCTAAGAGACATGCATCCAATCCTCCAGGTCATGAATGTAGGACTCTCGATGCCTTTGGGCGTCGATGCTTCCAAGCTTCCATGCTCTCAGCTAAGATCGGTTCCTATATCTTGTATATGGTAATGTTCCTTAAAGAGGTCACAGGAGACTTGGAGCTTATAAGCCCCCTCCTTCCTGATGACAAAAGGCAAGACTATTTTACTCTAGTCAAACCTGCTCAGGATGTTTCCAAGTTTGTAAATCATGCAGCCTTTGACTGTTTTGAGTGCATAAGCAGAACCTCTGCTATTGCCATTGGTGCACGTCGGATTGCCTGGCTTCAGGCATCTGACTTGGAAATTTGGGTACAGGATAAATTATGAAACATTCCTTGCATAGGAGAAAATCTCTTTGGCAAGAATTGGCAGGAGAAGGCTAATGAGATAGATGCTGGCAATATCACCTTGGATAGATTGTCCATATCTACAGCCGATCCTGCAAGGAAAAAATCCTCTAAGAAACCATTTTTCAATAAGAAAAATAAGTCTTATCCTTCCTATACCCAACAGGGACACCGTCCAGGTCAGACTGCCCAAAAGGGACAACCTCAACAATCTAGACAACAAAAGAAGCCAAAAGCTGCAAAACCTCAGCCACCTCAGCAGGCTCGGCTTCCTCAGGGGCTTTGACTCCTCTCTAGAGAACTTTGCCTTCTTGCCTCTGAACGGTCCAGAACCCTCGACCATCCCAGGCAGGTTATGTCATTTTGCCCACAAATGGTACCAAATAATAGCAGAAAATTGGACTCTGTACGAGAGGGGTACAAGTATCATTTTCACAGCATGCTCCCTCCTATTGTAAGACAGTTCAATTCTCAGACCTCTCTCAACAGTCTCTTACATCAAGAAGTCACAATGCTCCTTGCTCAAGGAGCAATAGAGGAAGTACACATTCCTCATCAGGGTACAGGGTTCTACTCCCCCTATTTCCTTATTCCAAAGAAAACAGGGGGACACAGGCCCATTTTAGACCTCAGAGAATTGAACAAATATTTGTTCCGAGAGAAGTTCAAAATGGTCTCTCTAGGAACTCTGCTGCCATACTTCAAAGTCAGGATTGGCTTTGTTCTCTAGATTTCAAGGATGCGTATACTCATATTCTCATCCATCCAAATCACAGGAGATTTCTTCGATTCCTGTTTCAAGGAAAGCACTACCAATAAAAGGTTCTTCCCTTTGGTCTAGCTTCTGCGCCAAGAGTGTTCACAAAATGCATGGCTGTGGTAGCAGCATTTCTCCACACTCTGGGAATATTCGTCTTCCATTACTTAGATGACTGGCTCATTCGAGCCCCTACAGTGCCAGAAGCCAGCTCTGCTTTGTTTCGCACAATGCAAATCCTTCAGTATTTGGGACTGGTCATAAACCTCCAAAAATCCAATCTTGCTCCCACTCAGTCCCTAGAGCTCATAGGAGCTCATCTGGATACCAGACAGACAAGGGCTTTCCTTCCGCAGCCCCACTGTCTTCGCATAGTACAACAAGATTCACATGCAGTGTTCAAACCTTGTCTCACTGCTCGGGAAATTCTACAATTGCTAGGCCACATGGCATCCACCGTGCATGTGGTTCCTTACGCTTGCCTCCATATGTGAGCAGCCCAGTGGACTTTATCTGCTCAGTGGACACAGGCCTCAGGCTGCCTGTCGGACAAAATAACAAACTCAAATTGTCTTATTTCATCCCTCCAATGGTGGAAATCACCCAGAAACCTTCTGGTGGGGTCTCCTTTCCAGCAACCCCTATCCCAAGCCACCATAACAACAGATGCATCACAGGTGGGAAGGGGAGCCCACCTGCATGATCTTGTACCTGGACTCCACAGGAGGACTGCCTTCACTGGAGCTCAGAGCAATCTTCTTTGCTCTTCGAGTATTTCATGCCCAGCTCAGCTACAAGACAGTCCTAGTTCAAACAGACAATCAGGTAGCTATGTTCTATGTGAACAAGCAGGGTGGAACAGGCTCTCTGTCGCTATGCAACAAAGCTTTGCGACTATGGGCCCTCGCCAGAGAGCATCAGATTCATCTCCTTGCGATGTATCTTCCAGGCATCCAAAACTCTTGGGCAGACAAACTCAGTCGAGTTCGGCTTCCACACGAATGGCCTCTCCATCCAGACCAGGTTGCCCAAATATTTCAGATTTGGGGAACCCCGGACATAGACCTCTTTGCAAGTCCGCTGAATGCCAAACTTCCCCGCTTCTGTTCCAGAATTCCAGCTTGATGTTGTCAGGCAATGGACGCCTTCCTCCTCCACTGGGGTCAGGACTTCCTTTATGCCTTCCCACCCATTCCCCTCATCCCCAAAACCCTATTCAAGCTTCAGAGAAACAGAGGTCATATGATCCTCATAGCTCCACGTTGACCACGGCAAATGTGGGACCCTCTGCTACTACATCTCTCTCAAGCTCCGCCTCTGGAGTTGGGATCCGCTCCAGATCTTCTCTCCCAAGAGGACAGAATTCTCTGGCATCCCAAGGCTGGGATGTTAAACAAATGTAAATGTAATAAGACTGTAAAATTGTAAATAACTGACAAGATCCAGACCTAACCACGCCTTTATACAACATGGTGACAAAGGTCTAACCTATACATAGTTACCCCAGTTACAACTCCAAATTACTGCGCTTGTTCAATGTAAGCACATGGCAGGTCCTTCCTGCTCTGTACAAGAATTGTTAACTGTAAACTGCACTGATATTAAAGAGCGTGGTATAGAAAAGCTTTTAAATAAATAAAAATAAATAAATCCGAATCCTCAGTCTCTGCATCTCGGGGCCTGGTTGCTGAAAGCCTAGAACTTCAGGATCTTAACTTTTCCCAACAGGTAAAGGATATCCTTCATGCTTCTAGGAAACCCTCCACAAGACGCTCGTATGCCTTTATATGGTAAAGGTTTACCATATGGTGCTCGCAGAAGGGTCTTAACCCTCTTGCGATACCTCTGGAATCGATACTGGAGTATCTCCTTCATTTGGCAAATGCGGGTCTCAAGACAAATTCAGTAAGAGTCCATCTTAGTGCTATTGCAGCTTCTTACAAGCCTCTAAGTGGACAACCTATTTCCTCTCATAGCGAGATTTATGAGAGGCCTTCTTTTAACAGAGCCTCCCATTACGCCACCACCGGTGGCATGGGACTTTAATCTGGTGCTCGGGCAGCTCATGAAACCGCCCTTTGAACCATTAGCCACTACATCTTTGAAATTCCTTTCTTGGAAAGTCATCTTCCTCATTGCAATCACATCAGCACGTCGCATCGGTGAATTGCAAGCGTTAGTGGCTGATCCTCCTTATACAAGGTTCCACCATGATAAGGTAGTTCTTAGGACTCATCCACACTTTATGCCAAAGGTGCTTTCACCTTTCCATTTAAACCAAGTGGTTTACCTTCCTGTATTCTTTCTGAGGCCTCATGCCTCCAGTGCAGAAAGGAACCTTCATATCTTGGACTGTAAAAGAGCTTTGGCCTTTTACTTGCAAAGACACAGCAACATAGAAAATCTTCTCAACTCTTTGTTGCTTTTGATCCTAGTCATTTGGGACTTCCAGTTTACAAAAGAACTCTATCTAACTGGATTGTTCCATGCATATCCTTTGCCTATGAGAGTAAGAACCTTCCCCTTGAAGGCCATGTCACAGCTCACAATGTGAGAGCCATGGCAGCCTCAATGGCTCATCTTCACTCTGTGTCTATTGACGACATCTGTCGAGCAGCTACTTGGGCTTTGGTACATACCTTCACAGCCCACTACTGCTTAGACAAGGTCTCCCGCCAGGATGCCTTGTTTGGCCAGGCTGTTTTTCAACACCTTTTTCAGACTTAGTCAACTCCTACCCACCGTCCCTGGTAGGGTGCCAGAGATCCATGGGAGGAAGTAAGACCCTTTCACAAGGCCTAACAACTTCCTGGGACCATCTCCCTGGCATCTGCTGCTAGGGAGTCCCCATATGTGAAGACTACATTCCTGCTTGTTCCTGGAGATAGCTTAGTTACTCACCCGTGACAGGTGATTTCCGGGAACATCAGGAATTTAATCTTCACAACCCGCCCACCTCCCCTAGGAGTTGTATCTCTCTCTCTCTCTCTCTCTCCCTCTCTCTTTGTCTCAGCTATAAACTCAACTGGAGAGGGACAGTTGGAAAGGCGGGAAGGCAGCACACAGGTGCTGTGAGATGCTCCCAAAAGCTTTCCAATTGGACGCTGGGGAGCGTTCCTGCGCAGGCTCCGTCGGTACCGACGATACCCATATGTGAAGACTAAATTCCTGCTGTTCCCAGAGATCATCTGTTACAGGTGAGTAACTACACTTTATCATTTCAGGGAAGTTTTACAAGAATGTTGGAATGCAAACAAAAATGAAAGTAAAATTTCCTATCTTGTTTACATAATTTGCCTTTCTTTTTCCTTCATTACCTGATCATCATCATCATCATCGTAAATGAAGACAAGACAGTAGGTGTAATTAGAGATGTTAACGCCTTGGCCATATCTCCTTCCCACTCTCTCATCCTCAGCTTACAGAGGGAAAAGATTCAGCAGGAAGACATTGGGAAAGCAGGGGCTGTGCAATAACACATACTTACATTCTTTATATTTTGATGATTTTAACAGCTTTATGATGAATTGATAGATTACTATATACAATACATAAATGAGTCAGTTTGAAACACAGTGAAGTATTATGTTTTTAAAAGTGGGATTTTAGAAAGGACATCCAACTGCAATCTGGGACCTCTAGGGAGAAACATGCAGAAAACTTTGGAGGTTTCTATGTTTCAGCCCGATCTTAGAAGCATCCCCATTGTGGACATCTGCAGCCAGGTCCTCATAGATGACTCGGCTACAGAATAGTAGGTGGAGACATCTAGCACATGCAGGGTTGCATATGGTAATATCCAGTGGTGTGACAAACTGGAAATATGAGCCCCCTTTCCTTAGCAGAGTTTGTTGTCGACATGGGAAACATATGGGGTAGGAGTTTACCTCTTTCTCCACACCCTCTGGATGTTTGACAGGCAAAACAAGCACTTTTTCATTGCGTATTTGTGCCTGGAGAAATTATAAACTGGGATACAGAATGGGACTTACAGGGCGTTTCTGCAATCAGGATGGATGTCTAGGTTCTTGGTAACACTCTGGACATGCCTACACAATGCCCCCATTCAGATATGGTTGTCCTCACACTGGGGCCATCTACAGAACCGGTTTCTAAAATGGCTCCAGGGACGTCTCCGTGCTTTGGACATCCAGAACATGATTAGGGCATCTAAAATATACCCTGCTGTATATGTTATATCACACTTTGAACAGCTTTGTAGGAAGGCATGTTACAAATAAAATTGGATTGGCTTAGATACTTTTAACCTGTGTATGGACAAGCTGCTGCTTGGGTGAATAGCTGATTAGATTCAGCTCTGGCTAAACTGGAACCCAGTAAATAGAACAAGCCCTTACTGTTTTATTTTATCTATTTATTTTATTTTATTTGAAAGACTTTTATATACTGCCACTTCCCAAGATCAGGGGCGGTTTACAAAGAACAAAGGTGAAAATACATGGAACGTTATGCAACATTTCAACTATATACATAAAACCTCCTTTTTCATTTTTCTCTTTTGACTTCCCAGCATTTCTTATAACTATCAGGTTTGCTTGTGTTTGTTTCCCCTTCCTCTGTGCAGAATTGTGAACTTTATTGTCTATATCAGCACTGTCTGCTACCTCTCCCCTGTGCTCTTCACACCAGTGCTATCAGGTATGTCTATCCACATTCTTCTGCTCCTCTTATCTCTTCCTTTCGCTGTATCTCTCATGCTCCCCCTTTGTACTCTTTTCCTTTTTCCCCATCTTTACTGTTTTTTCCCTTTGTTCTCCCTCCCTCTTCGGAGCTCCCAACAAGCCACAGTTCCCTGCCAGCACATATTCCCAGACCTTCACATGCAGCGAGATTACTTACCTGTAATGGGGGTTCTCCATGGACAGCAGGATAAGTCAGCCACACCTGGTTACGTCATCCGACAGTGCCATAGACTGAATGTTAGGACTCAATGTTAGTTGCCACCTACAGTACAGTAGACTGGTGGCTTTTGTCAGGGCAGAAGACTGGATGTTTGTCTGGGGTGCCGATACCTTGAGCCAGCAATGGGCAGGATCATGAGGATTCTGGACACCGTGCTGCCATGAAGGGGCAGAGTAGCATGCTGCATGATTGAACTTGAGATTTGTGGAAGGGGACTACTCTTCCACTTGTGAAACTGAGTATATAAGAATGGGGCCTGTTATGGGGTAGCGCCACATGGTAACTGCATGTGGGAAGGCAGGCCTGGACCTGAACTCCTGACCATTGGAGTACTTGAGTGCCAAGCATGGAGCTTTCCAACCCAAGCCAGTTGAGCCGTCTGACACCTCTGGACATGCCTTAGGTTGCCCGAGTTTCCCATTGCAGGGGCTGAAATAGGGTGTCTGCTCCAAAAAGTGTCCTGTATCAACTCCAAAAGGAACCATGTATGGATTACCCGTCATGGCCATATGCCGGGAATTGCGGGTAGTGGTGCGGCGGTGGGATTTTGATCTGTGTGTGATGGGTCCTAATCCACTTCTTTAGTCATTTGATGTCTGGTCTGATGCAGTATGGCATATCTTATGCTATAGCTGTAGAGCTGCTCTTTCACTCTAATTGGTTCACAGGGGTTGACTGCTCCAGATATGGGTTGAGGCGCAGCGCAGAGAGGCCAGGAGTTGTACTGTACTCCTGGGAGATCCGTCCACTCTAGGATGAGGCGTGACTATGATTATATCTCTATGACCTGGGGTCAAGGGATGGTATTGCAAGTTGTTGGCCCTGGGTAATGTAATGCAGTGACTGGGTCACCAAGCTCTTGCTGTTCTCAGTGGTTCCCAGGAGGGACCCTGGGGTTGCTTACCTTGGAAGGGCATGTGGATCCCCACCCTAGTGCCCTAGGACATAGAGGTCCGGAGCAATGGACATCCTCCTGTGTCGCTGAGCTATCAGAGGGTCCCCGAGTGATCAGTGTGATGTGGCAGGGGGTTCGTGGATGCCACAGACCTGACTGGACTGAATCGCTCAAGGCACCTTGACAGCATGTCTGTGCCTGTTAGGTCTTATGTCTACCAGAGGAGTTCCTTAGCCTGATGCTCGGGGTGTCCTGGGCCTGGTGCCTGTGGCACAGGTGTTGGTGGGCAGTTGGAGAACTTACCCCCAGCCTGGCTTTGAGGGCAAGTGCATGTCCATTGAGGTTCAAGACTGTCCAGGTATGCATGGAATTTCCCAGTTGGGGGAGACTGGCCCCAAGGGTGATTCTCCAGTATACTATGAGTGTTATGTGCCTGTCTGGTGCTAGGCAGAAGGGTCTTGAGGGCTGAGAACTTGGGGTTAGTGCCAGTGCACTGAAGTCCTTCTAATCAGCACTGCACCCATGGTGCACATCTCCTCGGACTAGATGGACGTGGACCAGCTAGCTGCCTAGCCCTCACTTGCACGGAAGTGCAATGTTCTGGTGATTGTTGGGTTTCCTTGGCAAGGTATGGCCAACAGTGACTAAATCCTGGTCTCCTGGTAGTGTATTAATGCTCAAGCTGCTGGGCTACTACTTGTGGTGTTCACAGGGAGCACTGCCCCCTCTCCGTTTCCCTTGTGCACAATCTATCTGAAGGAACGGATGTTGGGGTGCCCTCAGCACTGTAGGGCTTCATAGAGCAGTTGTAGGGAAATCATCTGCCCTCTGTGCTGCGGCTGCTTTCAGAGGGCTTTTTTTTTGTGATAGGAGCCATGCATGTGGCTCTCTGCAGTATGGTGGCTCATTGCTCCTTGGCTGCCCTATAGTGCTGATGTAGTCAGTTAACCCATCGGGCAAGAATGCTGTCGGCATCCTGCGAGTGCCTGTTGTTCTCCATAGTGGTAGCTGTGCATTCCCACTGCATGTACCAGGGCCCCGTAAAGGGAGGGCTCCATAAAGGGAGGGTCCCTCCAGCCACACCAAGCCTGTGGATAGGAGGAGGAGCAGGTGGTTCTGCGTGCCTCCAGAATTGCACTATGGTGTGCTCAGAAAGCATAGTGATCCTGGTATGAAGTTTGACAAATAATTAGACGGTGGAGGCCACCCCTGCCTGATGAACTGCCTCAGGCTGCCTACAGGCTGATTTACCTGGTGCTTCTGCAATCCTTGAGGGTTCAGTGGCTGTGTAATTGCTGGTCGGCAGAAGTACTGTAATAGGCAGTAAAAACGGTCTGGCTGAAGGAAGGGATTAATGAATTCTGGCCACTGGAGAGGAGGAGGGGTGTGTCAAGAGTGATGGGGGCACGATCCACCACTCTCTTCCTCTCATGCGATGGCTCAGTGTCGAGCCATTGTTGTGTGTGCTGGGAGGAGCAGAACTGACAGTGGCATGGTATGCGTGCTGGAAGAAATTCCCCTGTCAGCACCAGAAGGAACTGAGCGGTGGTGGTGGCATGGTGTATGTGCCAGACGTGATTCACCATCTGTGCCGTGACTTGTTAGGGCTTTTCTGTTGCTAGCCTTCGTCCCATGGGCAGCAGCATTGATTAACTGTGCCATCACGATCCAGCGGGGGAACTCTACAGAGGCTCGGTTTGGAGGTTCTGGCAGGCTGGGGGGGCATGCATTGCCTTAGCCTCCCTTCCGTGTTTCTTCTGAAAGTCCAGGTTCCTTCTGTGTCTTTTGGGGAAACTGCTAGGTGCGTATGACCTAGATTGGCCACTATTGGAAACAGGATACTGGGCTTGATGGACCTTGGTCTGACCCAGTATGGCATATCTTATGTTCTCATGTTCTGAAGAGTTGAGCCGGGCCGGCCAGGGATACAGGCGTTTTACTAGCATATCCCCTGCCATGGCTTGCTGCAAGCCAGCCTGAATGCTGCATGTGGGAGCTCCCAAACATCTGCCATTCTTGATCAGAGCCCTTCTGGCCCATGAGGTGGGGGGCTATGGGCTAAAGGTAAGTACATCGAGGTTGAGCAGGCACAGCTTCCACCATCCTGGTGTGAGTCAGCCCAGCCGAGGGGCTGGGCTTCTTACATGTTGGGCCTGAGCACATGGCCGATAGGCAGAGGGGCTCTGAGGTAGCAGATCTCTTAGAGGGGAAGGATTCACCAAATGTATCCCCTGCTTCTTCTGCTTGATTGCTGGAATCTTCTCTTCTGTTAGATTTTCATCTCTGGGTTCCTTACTAACCTTTCTACTATGTTTAATTATTTATGTTTTTGGAGAGCAGTGAGGGTCCGTCTTGCTGGCAAGGCGGAAGAACTGAAACTGGGCCAGCTAGGGGCAGGCCAGTCAATAAGGCTACTAGACACATGCTCAGAAAGGCTTTGCTTTTCTGAGTTCTGGAGAGCACTTCTGTCTATGGCACTGTCGGATGACAGGTGTGGCTGACTCATCCTGCTTGTCCTCGGAGAAACATATTATCGCTCTCCCCCCATTACACCAAACTTATGGTTCCTATGTGATCCTTTGACCTTCATGGGCTTCCTATTTAAAATGAAAATGCAAGTTAGAGAGCAAAGAAACAGCTGCAGAAATTATTGTCTCACTGTTTCTGTATTGTTAGATTGTTGCTAGAGAGTTTCTGGGATGTATTTGGTCTCAGTTAGGAAGAGGTGTCAGGGAATGAAGGGGCGAAGGGTCGCAGAATTAAAATTAGTAAATTGGCTGCACAATTTTATTGATATTATTCTGCTGGTGTTGAAGTTGTATTAGTGGTCACCCTTAATAAGTAGACTTTGGCCAAGTCAGTCAGAAGCCTATCAGCTAGCAATCATATCCCCTCCCCCCTTCAATCACTTCCAAGGTTTGGTACTTTACCTGCACATCCTTAACTACTTCACTGAGGAAAAATAATCTCATCATGAGAAACAAATGTATTTCTCACTACTCGTAAGTTTCATTCTTCATCACTTCTTTGTAGGGTAGAATACCTTAGCAATTCATAATTGAATATACAGCATATCCAAGCACAGGAAGTTTGGAGGATTGAAGGCTAAGAATTCCTCAACACAAGAATTCTCAGCCTTCAATAGACCATGATCTAATATGCATACATCACAGGAGAACTATTGTACCTACAACTAAACATCCACCCCACAACCCTGAAGAAGAGCCTGTAGTCAAGCATTTCACTTTTAAAGATATGCACCCATAAAAAAGTCTCCTGGAATTTTTGTTATTATTGTGGGTTTAGCTCACACCTTCTCAGTAGCAGTTAAGAGGCAAGTTACATTCAGGAAAAGTAGGCATTCCCTTGTCAGGCTTACGTACAATATAATGGGATATTCAAAGGCATTTACATGGTTTGCCGACCTGGTTAGTACCACTAATATCCTTAGTGCTGCTGAATATCTGCAGGTGCTGCCTCCACATGTCCTGATACTAGCCATTTAGCATCGGGGTGTATCGGGGGTGTTGTTGGGAGGGGGAAAGTGGAGGTGGCACCAATTGCTAACCGGGCAGCAATAATATTGAGCCACTGCCCAGTTAGTGATATGCGGCAAAATGCTGGTTCAGTAGCTTACCAAAAGTCACTATGAGTTTCAGTGGGATTGAAACCCCTCCTTCCTTGCTTCTGTATTACTACTAATAATCATTTGTAAAGCACTACAAGGTGTACACAGTACTGTATATATAGATGTAAGACACAGTCCCTGCTCATTGGGGCTTACAATATAATCAAGATGAAGAAACATCACAAAACTGGGGACTAGAGTATGGCAAGTTACATATAAATAGTGGGCAAGAGAATGAAGAGCATCAGGAGCTCCTCTTCTCAAGTCACTTCATTGACTCCCTATCCATTTCTGCATCCAGTTTAAACTTCTCCTGCTGACCTATAAGGAGGGCCGGCCCGTCCATTGAGCAAGAATGTTTTTTGCACAGGGCTCGCGTTTCAGGGGGCCCCACGAAAAAACATTCTACATCAGCCCAAGTAGATTAAAAAAAAATGGCTGCTGCTGCTGCTGCCGCCGTGGCAGCGGCAGAATCAAGCGTCCCGCCGCGGGACCCCCCCTGCCCGGCAGAGCCTCCCTGCAGCATCAGCTCCCGAGTCCCAAAGTGCGGGCTCAGAGCCACGAAGTGAGAGATTCTCTGACCTCTCGCGGCTCTGAAAGCCCGTGCTTTGGGACTCGGCAGCTGATGCTGCAGGGAGGGTCTGCCGGGCGGGGAAGGGGGTGGCCCGCGGCAGGATGCTTGATTCTGCCACTGCCACTGTGGCAGCGACAGCAGCAGCCGCAACCAGTTTGCTTTTTCAAAATCTACATGGGCTGATGGGGGAGGGGGTTTAGGACTTGTAATGGGCTATGGGAGGGTTAGGACTGGAAGTGGGCTGATGGGGGGGTTATGACTAGTAATGAGCTATGGGGGGGGCTAAGACTGGAAGTGGGCTGATGGGGGGTAGGACTAATAATGGGCTATGGGGGGGCTAAGATTTGAAATGGGCTGATTGGGGGTTAGGACTAGTAATGGGTTATGGGGGGCTAGGACTGGAAATGGGCTGATGGGGGGGTTAGGACTGGTAATGGGCTATGGGGGCTAGGACTGGTAATGGACTGATGGGGGGCTAGGACTGGAAACAGGCTGATGGGGGGTTAGGACGAAATGGGCTAAGGGGGGGCTAAGACTGGAAATGGGCTGAAGGAGGGGTTAGGACTGGTAATGCGCTATAGGGGGAGCCTAGGACTGGAAATGGGTTGATGGGGGGTTAGGCCTGGTAATGGGCTATGGGGGCGCTAAGACTGGAAATGGGCTGATGGGGTGGTTAGGACTAGTAATGGGCGAGGGGGGGGCTAGCACGGGAAAGGGGCGGTGGGGGGGGCTAAGACTGGAAATGGACTGATGGGGGGGTTAGGACTTGAAGTGGGCTGATGGGGGTTAACACTGGTAATGGGCTATGGGGGGGCTAAGACTGAAAATGGGGTGATGGTGGGTTAGGACTGGAAGTGGGCTGATGGGGGCTTAGGACTGGTAATGGGCTATGGGGGGGCTAGGACTGGTAATGGGCTGGGAGGTTTCTAGGACTGGAAATGGGCTGAGTGGAAGGAGGGCTTGAACTGCAAATAGCTGATGGGGAGGGGGGCTTGGAATGGAAATGGGCTGAGTGGAATGGGGGAGCTTGAACTAAAAATAGCTGATTGGGAAGGGGGCTTGGAATGGAAATGGGCTGTGAGGGGAGGGAGCTAGGACTGGAAATGGGCTGAGTGGGGTGCTAGGACAGGAAATGGGCTGATGGAGGGGCTAGGATAGGACTGAAAATGTTCTGTTGGGGGGTGATAAGATTGGAAATGGGCTGTGGTGGGGGCTTAGATTGAATGGACTCATGGAGGGGCTAGAACTGGAAGTAGGCTCATGGGTGGCTTGAATTGGAAATGGGCTCAGTGGAGGGGAGCTAGGATTTGACATGGGCTGATGGTGGGGCTAGGAAAGGACTAGAAATGGGCTGATGGGGGCTGGGATTGGAAATGAGCTGATGGAGGGACTCGAATAGGACCGGAAATGGATGGGGGAGCTAGGACTGGAAATGGGCTGATGGTGGAGCTAGGATAGGATTGGAAATGGGCTTATGAGGGGCTAGGACTGGAAATGGGCTGATGAGGGGCTAGGACTGGAAATGGGCTGATGCGGGAACTAGAAGGAAGCGGATGCTGGGTGGGGCTGGAACTAGAAGGAAGCTAATGTTCGGGGAGGATTAGAATGGAATGGAGCTGGGAGAGTGAAATGGAGAGGGAAAAATATTTTGTGTGGGAGGGAAGACAAATCTACAATTGGCTGGATATTGGGAGAGTAAGTGGGGATTGAGGATGGAGGGGTAAAATTTGAGTGGATGAAATAGGAATAAGGAAAGAGCAAAAGGAGAAAGATTAGTATGTTAAAGCAGATGTAGAGAGAGAATGGGAAAAAAAGTAGAAGAGAGAAGAAAGGACTAAAGGACAGCAGACGATGGAGAGTTAGCAGAAGACACGAAGAAACCAGAAGAAAGTGGCTGGAGCAATTGCAACTGAAAAAAAAATGCACAAAAGGTAGACAAATATCTCTTTATTTTGAATTTATTAACTGGAATATGTCAGCTCTGGGAAATGTGCATCTATTAACATCTGCGCTTTGTTTAGTACAAGAGGAAATTAATTTATAGTTTTATTTCTACAGTGTTGTTGTACATACCAAGTTTGGCTTTTGGGGTTCCCAGTTTAATTATTGTCTTCCTGTTTCTAAATTGTGATTCCTTGTTTGGTGATGGTCTATGTTCTGCATGTGTAACTGAGCTGAGGTATTCTGTTTATGTAATTCCTATTTGACATTGCCACTTGTTCTCTTTCCCCAGTAGGTCATGTATTGTTATTCTCTGAAATGTATTGGTTTAATATTTACAGTGTTTCCTTTTGATAGGTAGGGTATGGAGTGGAGGAGTGGCCTAGTGGTTGGGGCAAGGTACCTCAGGCCAGAAGGTTAGGGCTTCAAATCCCACTAGAGTACAGCAACCTTGGGCCAGAAGGACTGGGGTTTCTAGTCCCACAGGTGCTCCTTGTGGTCATGGGCAAGCCACTTAACCCTCCATTGCCCATGTTCCCTGTAAAATAGTTATCTCCAAGTTATAATGCCCTGTTCAGTGTAATTTCAGTTTGTTCAATGTAAACCACCTTGATATCATGAAAGGTGGTATATAAGAATATTAAATAAATAAATATGGTGCTTTGTGAGTGCTGTTAGGATACAGCAAGTTTGCTATGGGTTCTAAATGGGCAGTATTTGTAGTTGTTCCTAATCTAGTTGGCACTGGATTATAGTAATGTAGAAATCTTTTAGTCTGTCTTTATCCATACACTCATTAAGAGACATGTTTAGTAAAAGTTAGTGTATGGTAAAATTATGCAAATATTTATGCAAATGAGGTCCCTTATGCAAATGAGGCCCCGCACCGAGTCTCCGTACCCCCCTTGGGCCGCCCCTGCCTATAACTGCATTCACTCTGCAGTTCCTCACTACCTTTCTTCTCTTATCTCTCCCTACACCCCTCCTCGGGAACTCTGCTCTTCTAACAAATTGCTTCTATCTGTGCCCTTCTATTGCTAACTCCAGACCTTGCTCCTTTCATCTTGCTGCTCCTTGTGCCTGGAACCAGGCCCATACCTAGCCCTGTGAGAGCGGTGCGGCCACAGAGGGCGCAAAGGCTTAAGGGGCGCATTTTAGCTGTTTGCCGTTGCCTGCCACGCTACTTTTTCTTCTCTCAGTGGCAGCAGGCAACGGAAGACAGCTTAAATGCGTCCCTTAAGCCTTCTTGCCGGCATGCTAAGCAGATCTGTCCCTCTCTGCTCTTGCAGGGAGGAACAGATCTGCTTAGCATGCCGGCGACTTGCACATCGGGAGCGCCTCTTCTGTCCCACCGCAGGGGAGGGGGGGCACCCGATGTGCAAATCGCTCAGGGCACGATTTACACTCAGTATGGCCTTGCCTGGAACAAACTACCTGAGTCTGTACATCAGACGCCTTCTCTGACCCTTTTCAAATCCAGGATGAAAACTCACCTCTTCACTGCTACTTTTGGATCTTGACTCACCTGATCTCCTTTGTGTTTCCTTACCATTTCCCCTAGATCTATCCCATGTCTATAGCTACTGAATTGTCTGTCTTGACTAGATTGTACTGTAAACTTTGATGAGCAGGGACCATCTTTTACATGTGTAGGTGCAGCACTGCATAATCTTATAGCACAATACAAATATTCAGTAGTAATAGTAGATCCAAAAGCAGCCTCAAAGAGGTGGGTCTTCAGTCTGGACTTGAACAGGGCCAGAGAAGGAGCCCGATACACCAAATCTGATAGTTTGTTCCAGGCATATGGAGCAGTAATGTGTAATGAACGAAATCTGGAGTTGGCAGTGGCAGAGAAGGGCACAGATACAAGGGATCTGCCAGAGAAGTGGAGTTCCCGAGGAGGCGTGTAGAGTGAGATAAGAGAAGAAAGATAGTGAGGAAAAGCAGAATGAATGCACTTGTAGGTAAGAAGAAGTTTGAACTGGATGCGAAAATGGATAGAGAGCCAGCGAAGTGACTTGAGAAGAGCATAGCAACACTGGTGGAAAATAGGCCATGCATCTGAGTTTTGAACAGATTGAAGGTGAGAAAGATGATTCAGAGGAAGACCAGTGAGGAGCAGATTACAATAGTCAAGATGAGAGGTAACTAGTGAGTGGATGAGGGCCTTAGTAGTGCATGTAGAAAGGAAGGGGTGAACTTTGAAAGAAGTGATAGGCTTTAGCTGTTGGATGTGTGCAGATAAAGAGAGACTAGAGTCAAAGATGACCCCAAGGTTGTGAGCTGAGGAAACAGAGAGGAATGTAGTGTTATCCACAGAAACAGAGAAGGGAGGAAGGGGGGAGGTGGGTTTAGGGGGAAAGATAAGGAGCTCAATTTTGTCCATGTTCAATTTCAGATGGCAGTGAGACATCCAGGAAGCAATGTTGGATAAACAGGCAGAGATCTGGGCCTGGATTCCTGGAGAGATTTCAGGTAGATCTGAGAGTCATCATCATAGAGATGGTACTGAGAACCATGGGAGGAAATAAATGCACCAAGGGACTGCGTTTAGAGAGAGAAAAGGAGAGGTCCCAAGACAGAGCCCTGTGGTACACCAACTGAAAGCAGGATGGCAGTAGAGGAGGATCCACCAAAACATACACTAAAAGTGTTCTGGGAGAGATAAGAAAAAAAACAGGACAGAACAGAGTCCCTAAATCCAAACGAGGATAGGATATCGAGGAGAAGCTGATCATCAACACTGTCTAAGGCAGCAGAAAAGTCAAGGAGGGTGAGAATTGAGTAGAGACCTTTGTATTTGGTGAGGAACAATTCACTGAAGGCTTTGGCAAGAGATGTTTCTGTGGAATCTAGGGAAGGTAAACCATATTGCATTGGATCTAGAAGAGCTTGAGAGGAAAGAAAGTCAAGACAGTAGCAGTGAACCACTTGTTTAAGTAGTTTTGAAGAAAAGGGGAGGAGAGAGAGAGGCCGATAACTAGAAGAATAGGTAGGATCTAGTGAAGGCTATTTGAGGAGAGGTGTAACTATAGCATGTTTGAAGGCCACAGGAACAGTTCAAGTGGAAAGCAATAAGTTAAGGATATGACAGATGGAAGGGATGATGGTGGAAGAGATAGAGCTTAGTAGACAGGTGGGGATGGGACCAGAGAAGCAGGTAGTCAGTTTGGAGGAGGGGAGATGATTTCCAGTTTCCTCCTCAGTAATTTCAGAAAAGGAAGAAAGGGTGATCGAAGATGAGGGAAGGATTTGGGACTGAAAAGAGGGGAAGATGAGGTTGAGGTGAACCTGTGGAGAATTCAACGCTAATCCTCTGAACTTTGTCATGGAAATAGTCAGCCAAAAATCTGGGCAGACAGTGAAGGAGGGATCGGGGGAGGAGGGACCTTGTGAAGAGAGTTGAGCATAGCAAAGAGACAGCGAGGGTCAGAGTCAACAATTAGTCAGATGGGCATAGTACTCTTACATAGTAACATAGTATATGATGACAGATGAAGACCAGTATGTTAGTAAGGTGGCTACAGTAGGATCCACACAGGTCAACCACCCTCTGTGCAGGTCAGCCCCTACTTCTTGCTTGGCGAGTGCTATAGCTGTCTGGAAAGAGGTTAGCATGAATTTGAAATATAAGTAGTCAGCAAGGGTATGTGATTTAAGCCAAAAATGCTTAGCTGAGAGGGCACAGAAACGTAGGTAGCGGGTTGTCGAGAACAGCCAGGGTTGAGCTACAATATGCCTCACAGGGTGTGGAATGGGAGGAACAAATGAATCCACAGCAGAGAAGAGTATAGTGTTACAGAAGGATACTGCTCCATCAACGGACTGGAGGAAAGAGGAACTAAGATAGCAGTGGAGAGAGCTGAAGCGTGAAGGTCCCTAAACATGTTAGTGGAGATCGGGAGAGACCAAGATGGGGAGTGATTAAGGGTGAAGGATAGCAGGTGATGGTCAGATAAGGGCAGAAATGAGGTGGAGATGTTTGAGGGTGAGCAGTTGGAGGAGAAGACGAGGTAAAGACAGTGGCCATGCTTGTGAGTAAGAGCTCTAACTGCTCTAACTACAAGGCTATATAACATTTTATAGGGTACTTGTTCAGAATGCTGAACTGTAGTCTGACAACTGTGTTGTGTTAAAGATGAATTAATGTACTTTAGCTTGCATGGCAGTTTTTGTGCTATATGGTACTATATTAATCAGTACTATATGAGTGATTCTTGCTAAAGAAGCACCACTGTATTAGAAAAGTGTCTATGTATTGTAGTATCTGGAATGTCCCATGGATAGATTTCATCGAGAGATAAAGAAGAGGATATAGTTTGGAACAGGGGAGAAGCTGCAATGTAGATGCATATTTGTAGACAAATTGAATACAGGCACTTATTTGCACCTTATTCGGAGGAGATATAATTTGTGTAAAAACATTTGTGTGCTACTGGAGGTCATTGTAGGAGCCTATTTTATAAGCACAGAGACACCTATTTTTCCTTTATTAAATATGCATAAAATAAATACCTTGTGGACTTTTCACATAGATGCCCTAATCTAAAATCAGGCCTTATTTTGGTATTTGCATATATGCAGAAAGTGCAGAAATTGATCTGGAAATGGGGGCAGTGAGTGAAGTTGCTCACAATTTGCAATTATTCATTTGTTTAGATCAGAAACTTCACACTGCAGTGAAGGCTGATAATATTGTACATATAGATTGTTGGCTGTACCTTTTACTGTTTAATTGTGTTTTATGGAGAACTGTAAATCATTTTGAATTAAATTTCAGGGAAATGGTATATAATAATTTTATAAATAAATGACATGAGTATATGAGGTATAGCAGAATGAATTTCAGAGAGTAAGAAGTATAGTACTGTGAAAGAAAGAAAGAAAGAACTTAAAGGCCTATTTTATGGAGAGGGGAATTGAGTAACCGGGTAGCCAGACCCGGCGCCCCCTCTCTCTTTACCCCAAGCCCCTTACCCTACCCCCACCTCCTTCAGCATCAAATAACGGCACAGACATCAAATCTTGGTGACAACTGGTCGCAGCTTTATTTCAAACAACTCATTAACATTAAACAGATATATTGAACCAACCAACCCCCATGGATTGGTGAACCGCCAGCCATGCAACTAGCAAGGCGGCCACGCCTCCGCTCAAGCCGTGGTCCCCACCAACGGCCAAGTTCCGCCACCCCTATCCGACTTTGCCATATTACTAGCAAAAGTCTTCCAGGGGTTGTCCGGGTCGAGGGCACCCCGCCCCCTCCCCAAGTCGCCTAAGGCTCAGGACCCCGGACCTCCGGGATCCCGCCACCGGCACAGGGGACAATCTCTACCTGTGCAGCCCCCCAAAGCCCCAAGCTGCGACCAGTGTGGCCTGTCTTGAACCACCTTCTCCAGTGCCTCCTGCCAATCATTCAAGAGCAAATCCATTCCCACTGGAGAAAAGTGCACCCCATCGTCCCTGTACAATCCAGAGCAGGCCACCTCCACCCAGGGATGCTGAACCTGGAACCCGCCCTGTTCGCAGACCCATCTCCCAATCTGCCTATTGATCTTGGTCAAACCACGAGACCAGCGCCGCTGCCCCCAGCATGCAGGCCTCGGGATGATGTCAGACCAAATTAACAACACACCAGCAAACATATGAAACAAGACAGAAAAGTCTTTCTTGGCGGCCCTGATCAGCTGTTTACAAGTCCAAGCTGCCAGATCATTACCCCCCAAGTGCACCAACACAATCGCCGGCTGGCCCCTGATGCGCTGATGGTGACGAAGCAAAGGCATCAGCTGCATCCACCGCAGACCCCGCTCGCCCAGCCATGACACCGCCACCACCGCAGGATCCAGACTCAAGTTCGCTCCACAAGGTCGATGCTCTGCCCGCTGGCCAGCCCAATAGACGGAGGAGTGCCCCAACATCCAACAGCCCCGCACACTCATACCCCCATCTGCAAGAGAAGAGCACAGCATTAGCAACCCCCAGCCCCCCCCCATCTGAGTATTCATAATTGGACATAGCCCTCGAAAGCCCTCGAGCGCCACCGGCCAATACTTCGTATCAGCTCACTCGACAAGCCCGCCGCTGCTACACTGGTCGCCATCCCGATCCGAAAAGAATGCGACGAAAAAAGGCGCGGGTCCTCTCCCAACCGCCGCAACACCAAATGCAAGACTGCCGTGACTTGGAAACGCGTAAGCAGGGAGGCATCCCCGTGCACAAACAGACCACTTACGCGCTCCGGGCGAACGGCCAAGTACTCCCGCATTGCAGAGAGAGGGCACGTAAGCCCGCCCGTCGCCCTAAGGACCACCCATAACCCTTTACCCTTCTGGTCCGTTTTGGACTTAGCCAACAAAACCCTCATTCGCTCGCCCTCGATCCAGACATGCTGCCGACGCAAACTATTCCCACTATCCAATCTTCCCAAAGCCTCCGCCAACTCACTGACCCTGAAAGCCCCGAAAAAGGCCAAACAGAACACCGCCCGGAAGAGCACATACTCGTAGGGTGCCCTCGCCACCCGCGCCAACTCCCGGCACACCCTCCCCAGTAACTCGTGTGTTATCGGCCGACGGCGATCCCGCGGAGCTGGCTGGGACCGCTCCCAACCTTGGAGCAACCGCCGCGCTAGCAATCCTCTGCCTCCAAAATCCCACCCAACCGCTCTGGCGAAGAATCCAAACCCCGCCAGATGACTGTGCACCACCGACCGCGTGACCCCATGCTCCTTCGCCCACACTACGTACCGCCCGAGCAACATGTCCGGCACCCTCCCCCCTTGCCAGCCCCTCTCACTCAAAAATTGCTGCACTCGTGCGCAACCCCGCCGATAAGCTTCCCAGGTGTTAGCAGCCACTGAGCTCTTCAATAGGTGCCTCATCGCTGCAGGCCAGAGCTCCACAAGCTCAAGGGGACCCCCAGCCCCACTTTGTCCGCCTCCGGTGCCAACATCCGAAAATGCTCCATCTGAAAACGGGAAAGAGCTTCAGCAATTTCATTAACTTTCCCAAGAATATGCCGCGCTTTCAAATCAATATTCAAATGCATACATGCCAGTACTACCCGTCGCATAAGCGAAGCCACCCTACTACAGCGAGGTGAATAACGATTGACGACATGAACCACCGCCTCGTTATCGCACCACCACAGAACCCTGCGGTTAACCAGCCTATCCGGCCATAACTCCAACACGACCAATATCGGAAAGAGCTCCAAGAAAGTGATATTGCTCAACAAACCTTCGTCGGCCCAAGCCTGCGGCCATCTATCGGCACACCAAGCCCCCGCAAAATAGATTCCCAAACCGGCTCCCCCCACTGCGTCAGTGTAAAGCTGCAGGTCGCTACTGGAGATCTCCGCCTCGCGCAGAACGGACGTCCCGTTAAATTCCCTTAAAAAGGCATCCCAGACCCGCAGATCCTCCCGCATAACCTGAGACACCCGAATGCGATGATGCGGCCTTTGCACTCCGGCCGTCGCTGCCGCCAAGCGCCTACTGAACACCCGCCCCATAAGAATAACCTTACAGGTGAAGTTAAGAGACCCTAACAGTGCCTGCAGCTCTTTTAATGTCACCTTAGGCGAGGCCAATACATTGGCTACTAATATCCGGAGCTTCCCCACCTTCTCTTGCGGCAACCGCACCACCATGTTCAGCGAATCAAGTTCGACACCTAAAAAAGTAAGCTGCGTGGTCGGGCCCACCGTCTTACCTTCCGCCAGTGGAACCCCCAACTCTCCGGCCATCCCGACGAAACTTTCCAACAGGTTCTCGCAGGTTGCTGACTCAGCCCCGCCAACAAACAGGAAATCATCGAGATAATGCACCACCTCCGAATCACCCACCCTTTGCACCACCATCCAATGGAGGAAGCTACTAAACA
Source organism: Ichthyophis bannanicus (assembly GCA_033557465.1). Lineage (NCBI taxonomy): Eukaryota > Metazoa > Chordata > Amphibia > Gymnophiona > Ichthyophiidae > Ichthyophis > Ichthyophis bannanicus. The sequence continues at coordinate 2,482,958 of CM066033.1, read as the reverse complement.
TCTCGAAATAGGCGCAAGATATCGCACAACCCATCGGCAGACACCGGTCATAGTAAAACGCACCTTTGAATTGAAAATCCAACAACCGAAAAGCCGACGGATGGACCGGCAGCAAGCGAAAGGCCGATTCTATATCCACCTTTGTCATCAGCGCCCCGCACCCGACCTTCGATACCAACTCGACCGCCCTATCAAAAGAGGCATACCTCACCGTACAGAACTCGCGTGGGATAGAATCGTTAACTGAAGTTCCGGAGGGCGAAGACAAGTTGTGGATAAGTCTAAATTTACCCGGCTCTTTCTTGGGAATAACACCTAATGGAGAAATGACAAAATTCGGAAACGGGGGGTTGCTGAACGGCCCCGCTACTCTCCCCAAGCGCAATTCAACAGCCAACTTCTCACGCGCTACTGCCGCCCAGCGCCGAATACTCGGAGAGTTCCTAACCGCTCCGGTGACCACTTCGCCTTGCAGAGGAATAACAAAACCACACTTAAAACCTAATTGCAACGCTACTCTATCTTTCCTCTTCGGATACCGAAGAAGCCAGCTACAAAGCACCTGCACCTGAATTGGGGAAGGTGCTAATTCCTTAAGAGCACCCTCACTTGGCTTCCGGAACGGAAGGAGGCGCGGCTCCTTTTTTAACGCATTTCGCCGCAGAATGGGGACCCCCGCAAACCAAGCATGCGTGCCGGAACTTACAGTCCGGGAAGGGGCAGGAGGCCCTATTATATCGCCAACACAGGTCGGTCCCTGCTCCGAGGACCGACTTCGTCTGCCCCCCGGGGGGCACTCCACGAAAGGACGACTCACTCCTCCCGAAACCGCCTGCCCCATCTTAAGTCCACCTGCTCCTCCAGCCCCAACCTTGACCGACATCTGTGTCAACCACAGATTAATGTCTTGTGTCCCCCAAGTTAAGAGCCTGTTTTCTTCCATTTTATCCCGAAACATCTCATCATAATTAAGCCACGACCAGCCTTCGTGCGTTTGAGAAGCTCCCAAAATAGAGTCAGCATACGACAGCAAGCTGCCATACTGCTCGGTGTGATAAGGAAGCTTATCATAGCTCAGGTAGGAGCTATAGAAAAGATGATGTGACTCTGAACAAGCAACCTGTCAGTTCTGGTAGAAGCAAGAAAACAGAGTTTTCACATAAAAGACTACCAGTCCCAGAATGCACCAGGTTTCCAGCAGCCATGAGAGGGGCTGAAGTGAGAGAATGTGTGTGCAATCAAGAGAGCTATGAGGTAATCCCTAAGCACTCATCTCAAAGGGCAGGGCCTGATTCAACACAGCTGCGCTGTGTTAGGGAGCAGCACACATTAGAACAGGATAAGAATAGAGCTTATTCTTCAGATAACAGCTACAGAGGGAGGAAGAGATACAGAGACAGCAACGGCTACAAGCATCAGTATCACCTGGAGAAACAGAAGCCAAGCCAAGCAGATAGAGAGAGAAGGAAACTCTCTGGAAGGAAGAGAAGAAAGGCCATTGGAAGGTCTGGGAGATTCCAAGGCAGTACTCATACTGGGAGGTATTCCAAAAGCCAGCAGAGTCCATTGGACTGGATTCAGCCAGAGGAATGGAGTGGCAGAGATAGGAATCACCAGTGGCTACCTGGAAGAGAGAAGACTGCATGTGGAAGGGACTTTCAGACCAAGGCCAGAAGGTATGTGAGAGGAGATCCAGTGTCCAGGGATCAAGACTGGAAGGCTGGACATCAGAATTGGATTACATATTGGCCAGGCTTTACAGAGAGGAATTATGATGGCAGGAGAGGCTCAGGTATGAACACTGATCCAGACCCTATCTATAATAGAGAATGGCAGCAAGGGAATAAGCATTCTCATGATAGTGCCTTAATGAAAGACTCATCTGTGCCAATGTATGATATTGACCCTATGATTGTTGATGCAGGGGGAAATACAGCAGATGAAACTATTTACATGGACTGTTCTTTATCTAAATGCTATTGCTAGTTTTCTATGAGCAAACACATCAGCCATCACAAAGAAACCTAACTTTGTTCTTTATTTCCACTGCAAACAGTTGGAGTGGAGGAGTGGCCTAGTGGTTGGGGCAAGGTACTTCAGGCCGGAAGGTCAGTGGTTCAAATCCCACTAGAGGACAGCAACCTTGGGCCGGAAGGACTGGGGTTTCTAGTCCCACAGGTGCTCCTTGTGGTCTTGGGCAAGCCACTTAACCCTCCATAGCCCATGTTCCCTGTAAAAATAGTTATCTCCAAGTTATAATGCCCTGTTCAATGTAATTTCAGTTTGTTCAATGTAAACCGCACTGATGCAGAATAGCGCGGTATATAAGAGAATGTAAATAAATAAAAATAAGAGAATGTAAATAAAATAAAACAGCTCTTAAAGCAGGATTTGGGCTCACACAGTAGCAGCCAGCCAGCTAAAGGCTTTCAGCTGGTCCATTGATAGTAATTAGGGCTGCACCTGATTGTGTGTGTGAGCAAGGGAGAATCACTGCTGAGATCGGCGTGGAAAATAAGCAGAAGTTAACCTAACCAGCAAAGTTTATTCTTTACTTTGTGCCTTTGTATTTGGTAATTATTTGCTAAGAAAACATTAGCTAATTGCCTGACAAGCTGAAGGTTGTTTTCTGGTTTACTTTGTGACTTTTTGTTATCCATTTAAACACTGCAAGCAAGTAACCTCATTTATAGTGCTATCAAGCATACATGTGCTGGGTAAATTAAACCCCATCAATAAAAGAAGTATTTTATTGATCTTACCACTTGGTTTCACAACTCAAATTATTGTCATCAGCTGTGTTTGGGAGTGAATGAACTACAATACCCACAATACCTTGCAAGAATCATATGAATATATGCATCGTCAAGATTGTGTAAGTTCTCACCCTAGGCAGCCGTCTGACATCGGGAAAATGATGACCCCAAACACTCGCCAATCTCAAGAATGATCGGACCCAATTAACGACGTTGCGTGACACTGAACGAACCCGCCCAGCCTTCTCATCTTCCCTCCGTTTCTTTTTGCTATCCCCGGAGCGCTTCCGACCCTTGAGCAAACAAAAGATGTCAATGTATTTGCGTTTAAGGATCTTCCGCCGCAACTTTTTCGGGACACCTTCCCATAACTCGGCCACGGCCGCTAAGGAAGCCGAACCTACCCCCCCCCCCCCCAACCCAGAAGCACCCCCGTCAACCGACGCTGCCTTCCTCTGCGCCTCATCCGAATACGACTCAGAACTCACCGAAGAGGAAGAGGATGAGGAGTCAGAGCTATGCCTCTGCCGACAGGCATGCTTCCTCTTCTTACGCGCCTTCCCAGATCGCTCTACCCGTGATCCCCCACCTCCACCTCCACCGACCCCCCGCCCCGGTGACTCACCCGCCAATCCTCCAGCAGATGCACCGTCTGACACCACAGGCAGCCCATCATGAGGGTCCTCCGCCCACTTCTGTGCACGTGCGTCCTGCTCCCGCTCCTCCACATTCGTGACTGCTCCCGCCACACCGCTTTCAGACTCCATACTCGTCGCTCGCGCTGAATCCGCCACAGGCGGCACACCACGCGGAGCCGCAAGAAAGGGTACCTGTGGAGATAGAAATGGGGGACAAGGCGGGGAGAAAACAGAGGCCCAAGACGGCTGCCATGCCCCCACCCAATCCATCCCCGAGGAACCCTGCCCCCCAGCCTGCCACCTATCCCAAGCGGTCCGCTGCCCTTGATGACTCAAACCACCCGGCGATGGCGTATACCCCCTATAACATTCCCCGCCACTGCTCCCCCCATGCAAGGTGCTGGCCCATAGGCTGCTCCAATCCCAAGGCCCAAAGGTGCCTAATCCCTCACCCCCCCCCCCCCGAGGCTCCCCAAATTAAGACCCCCTTCCCCCGAGGTACCCATGGCCACATCGTCCCTTAGCCCCATCACATTAGTAGCCGGCTCAGGAGACAGCCCTGCAGACCCGGCTAGTCCCCCCAGAGTCCGCGCCCCCCGGGGCCTAGGCGTGCGCCCTCTACTAGCCCCCCTCTCAACCACCGGGGAGGTAGAAGCACCCACTGGAGTGCTCCGCGCTACCCCTGCAGCTTGTCCTGCCCCCATGCCCCTCTGCCTCACTCTCCCCCCGCTGCCACCCCCTCTCCCCGATTGCCCTCTAGCCCTCCCTCGTGCAGTTGCCCTCCCAGCTGTCCGACCCACCCCAGCTCTTCTAGACCCCATCCCGTATGGCCTTGCAGCCCCTCAGCAGCGAAAAAAAAAAACGTGCAGTCAGCAAAGGGGTTGATCTGTCTCCCACCCCTTTTTTTTTTTTTGTACACCCGACCAGACCCCGACCGTCCTTAGGCTTTCAGCTTTATTTTATTTTATTTTATTTTTTTATAAATAGAGCAGCCCCCCAACCGGCGATCCTTCCTCCCCCCCCCCCCTCCACGCTAGTTGAATTATTTATGGATGTGCTTTACTTGCCCAGCAAACCGACGACCTGCTCGCCTGTGGCCGACCGTAGCGCCCAACAAACTCCGCAGCCCGACCTGGTCACTCTGTCCTCCCGAAAAACGGCCTCCGACTGCCCGAAGCCTCACCGCGATACACACCAACGCCGCTGAACCTCCTGCCTGTTGGGCGCCCGCTCCGGAGCACATGCCATACACTCGCACCCGATTGGCTCCGCTCGTTAAGACCCGAGCGGAGCCAATCATTTTAAATGATGCGCACAGCGTCTTGACGCTGACGCGCGCGCCGACCTCATCTCGGACGAGCAGGGTCCCGCGCCGGGCCGAGCACCCGGTTACGGGCGGGCCCCGGGACCCTGCCCGCGCCCTGATACATGTCCAGCATGGAATGTGCATAACTCCCCTTTATATTTTACAAAAGACTCTGCTTAACATGGAGGCTTTTTTAAAATGCCTAAAAGGATATGTATTTCCATTTGCCAGCATGTCCAGAAGACAAGCATTTTAGAAATGGAGATGCTGAAAAAGAACACTCCTATCTCACAGCCTTGTGTCACTGCAGCCAGTACATTGCAGGTTCCTGGCAGCAACAACCCAGGTCAAGCCTGCTCTCTGGTGAAGGGGACATTGATTGGATTACAATATCCTCTACCCCACCACCCCACAACACTGTCATCAGACTCCTCCCAATCCTCAATACCCCCTAACATCTTCAAAGCCCATCCCCCACCCCTGATACACTCCGACACCCCCAGCTCTCGCCATAGGTTTCTCTGGTAGATTAGCAGAGAGCATATTGCGCTATTTAGATAGTCAGTGTAAAGAAGGGAATGACCAGGGCTGGCCCAACCACAGGGCAAACTAGGCAGTCGCCTAGGGCAGTACCTTTCAGAGGGCCACAAAAGCAGGACATTCAAAGCTAAATAATAGATGTTGACAGTAAGAGAGGGGGGGTGTAAAGCTGAGGTTCACCTATGGCACCAACACTTTCAACTGATTCTAGGGTCGGCCCTGGGAATGACCTAACCCCTCCTTTACAATTCCCTGAATCCTTTTCTACATGAATAAACCATACAGACTTTCTCTTTCCCCGGAATAATACATTTTTATTGATAGACAATAGTACAGAGTTAATATATTTGCACACTATGTCTAATAAATTATATGACCACAATTCTGGGTTTAAATCCCTATAATCTTCCTAATTGCTATTGTAACCCAAAACTTATCCCAAAGAAATAAATTGGAGATCTCTCATCCAAGATGTTTCATTCACACACTACAGCTCTTTCTCTCAGGCTGACTCGGTTCCTTTGCTGGGCTCTGGAGTTCTCAATCTTTGTTCAGGATTTCTGAGCTTCCTTCTCTCTGGGCTGAAGTCTTCAGACTTTTTCTTCTTGTTTCAATCTTTCCTGTTGGGGTTCTTCCTTTTGTAACCTTCTGTTCTGTTACAAAAACTGAGCTGCTATGGCTTGTGCAGTGATTTTTATAGGCGATAGGCACAGTGATTTTTATAGGAGATAGGGCTTCTTAGTCCACCCTAGGAAATGAGGCTTACCAATGGTGGAAAACCCACTCATCATGGCATATCTTATTGCTGATGAAGGAATTTTTTCTTAATTACAACCAACTGAATCTTGGGGCCTCTATGAAAAAAAAATATCTTTATGATTCTCAACCAAAAACTGGTCAATTCCAGAGTGAATAATAAAATGACAAAACAATATGTGCAATCATTCTACCAATCTATCAAAACTCACATCAGGTACTGATAAAACTTAAAAGCAAGAAGGAAGAGAAAGAGAAAGAGCCTTAGAATCTAAGGTAATACAAATTAAGCTTCAAGCACATAAAGCATATCTCCCATCACATCATAGGCTCATAAACCCTCCTTCCAGCCCTAAAAATGATCTTCAATGTTTTCTTTTTTCTTGTTTTTACAAAAGACAAATTTTGAACTCTCAAAACATGGCAAAAACATATAGTCAAAAGCACTTATCTAAATGGTGAGGACATCACTATCACTGTTTAACCAAACACGCCATTAAACCCACACCATTTAGAAAAGTGCCTTTGGCTATATGTTTTTGCCATGTTTTGAGAGTTCAAAATTTGTCTTTTGTAAAAGCAAGAAAAAAGAAAACATTGAAGATCATTTTAAGGGCTGGAAGGAGGTTTTATGAGCCTATGATGTGATGGGAGGTATGTTTCATGCGCTTGAAGCTTAATTTGTATTACCTTGGATTCTGAGGGTCTTTCTCTTCCTTCTTGCTTTTAAGTTTTATCAGTACCTGATGTGAGTTTTGATAGATTGGTGGAGTGATTGCACATATTGTTTTGTCATTTTATGAATCTCAAGACAGGGGGCCATTTTGTTTTCAAATATTCAGCTCTACTAATTCAAATCAGATGTATTTCTTGAAAGTTGACGAAGCATTTAGGATATGAACAAGCTTGCACTGTTTGTGCATGGCCATGCTAATGGTTACGATGATTGCTTGACATTTAGAGTGTACTAATTTATGTCCTAAGTAGACAAAGTGGAATGGGAAAGAAAATAGGCAAGGAATGAACAGGTAACTGGCATGGACGATGCTTTTTTTTCCTGGTAGACCTAGCTGAATTCAAAGCAAAAATAAAAAAATGTTAAACTTTTTTTTACTGAAACACTTTATTTTCCAGGTCGCAGCTTGGGGTCAGCTCATTAGTCATTGCTACTATGCATTTTTGGTTGCTGCTCCACATTTGTGGAATTCTTTACCCACTGAGTTACATGCAATTTCTGATGTGTTGTTGTTTCAGAAGAGATTGAAAGCCTAGTTTTTTGGGACGGCTTTCAGCGAGTAAGATTAAAGTACTGTCTTTGAAGAGTTTAAAGCCTATTTTAGGTTAATATTGGTTGGATTTGCTGCAGAATTTGTGTGTGTGTGTGTTTGGTTTTATTGTTGTGTTTGTATGTCATTTGGTGTATGTAAAGTTGTACTCTGCCTAGGATTTTACATAGCAGGGATTAGAAATTTTTAAATAAATACATAGTGCCACTGAATCTTCCTCACAGAGGACTTATCCAGTTAGTGGGTGCTGCTAACTAGCTAAGTCCCTTCAAATATTGACGCCTAAACGTTTTCCCCTCAGACACAAAATAGAAGGAAAGCTTTAGTAAATGCGCACTATGGTTGGCATACGAGTCCACTTGGTTATGTAGAAATCAGGGTCAACGAACAAGCTGTAAGTGAAACCGTTTTATTGGACTAATATGCTTTTGAAAGTTATCAAACAATTGAAGGGACATATGTTTAATAATGAATGAGAAAGCAAATGTTCCCATTAAGTCCTTTTGCATTTCTGATTTTTGGCAAACATATTTTAATTAGATGGAGGTGTCAACTCTGTTGCTTATTTGAATGTCATCAGCAAAAAGGTCAACTTTTCCTACTAACCAAAGCATAAACATCGAAAGATCTTAAGAACGCCAAAGAAAGCCAACAATCATTCAGTAGACTGAGATAAATTATTCCAAATTATCCCTATCAACTGTTATACAACTTGTAAATACAAAAAAACAACATACTTTAAATAGTCTGTATGCAAATGCCATGAGTCTAAAAAAATAAGATGGGATAGATAGAATGTACAGCAAGAAAGGAATATTTATAATAGGCTTCTCAGAGGCCAGGTGGAATGAGGACAACCAATGGAACACAGTAATATTAAGGTACAAATTATGTTGAAATCACAGGATGGATCAAATTGGAAGAGGGATGAAGCTATATGTTAAGAATGGCATAGAATCAAATAGAATATAAGTTCTGCAGGAAACAAAATGCAATGTGGAATCTTTTTGAATAGAAATTCCAAGTACAGCCCTGATCTCTGGAAGGAGCGGTATAGAAAAATGTATTAAATAAATAAAAAAGGGAAGGACATAGTGGTCCTACCATCTACCCAGAGAGGATGAAGAGAAAATGCAATGCTAACAAAGCTTAGGAAGGCTAACAAATTTCACAACAAAATAATAATAATGGGAAATTTCAGTATCCCAGTATTGATTGTGTAAATGTCTCATCGGGACATGCTAGGGAGGTAACCTTATTGTGTGCAATTCTGGTCGCCGTATCTTAAAAAGGATATAGCGATTTTAGAAAAGGTTCAGAGAAGAGCCACCAAAATGGTAAAGGGGATGGAAGTCTACTCCTATGAAGAAAGGCTAAAAAGGTTGGGGCTCTTTAACCTGGAAAAGAGACGGCTGAGGGGAGATATGATAGAAGTCTATAAATTAATGAACGGAGTGGAACGGGTAAACGTAGATCGATTGTTTACCTTATCAGAATATAGAAAGACTAGGGGACATGCAATGAAGCTACAGGGTAAACTATTTAAGACTAATAAAAGAAAATATTTTTTCACTCAACGTGTAATCAAACTCTGGAATTTGTTACCGGAGGATGTAGTAAAGGCTGTTAGTGTAGCTGGGTTTAAAAAAAGGTTTGGACAAGTTCCTGGAGGAAAGGTCCATAAACCATTATTAAGAAGGGACCCAGGATATCAATGCTTGAACCAATACAAGCATTGCGGAACCTGTGTCCCTTGGGGAAACTGCTAGGTACGTATGACCTAGATTGGCCACTGTTGGAAACAGAATACTGGGCTTGATGGACCTTGGTCTGACCCAGTATGGCATATCTTATGTTCTTATGTTCTTATGAGGACATACTGTTTCCAGGAACAGTTAGTCCATCAACCAACCAGAGAGGAAAGTACTTTAGAACTAATCCTTACTGGTACACAGGGACTTGTGGAAAAGATAATGGTGGTGGGGTTACTAATTAATAGTGATCACAATGTGATCAAATTCGTCATTGTAATGGGGTATGTAGAAAGTTACCCGTCTGTAGCCCAGTGTTCAAGGCTGGGAGGGTGTGGCTCAGAGGGAGAGGTTAAGAATCCAGCAGGCTGCAGAAGTAAGAGAGGCTCATGAAGCCAAAAGTTCTTCCAAGGCAAGTCGTGCAAAGGAGTTCTGAAGTAGGAACTTTAACTGGGGCTGAAGGAAGAACCAGCTTGTGGAGGTTTAAGAAGCTGGGAGAGAAGCAAAGCTGATTCAGTTTTCCCTGAACTGCTGTCTGTTCTGGGTTTTGCTTTGTGGAGGTTTAACAAGCCGGGACAGAATGAAAACTGCTATTGTTTTCCTCGAACTGCTGTCTGGCCTGTGTTGCAAAGAAAGCCCCTTCCGATCGCATGCCACACTATCACAGTCATCAGTAGAAGGAAGATGCTTAAAAATCTCCTGCTATAACACTTAATTTTAAAAAGGAAGGCTACAATAAAATGGGTAAATTAGAAAACAATTAAAAGGAGTAGTTTTCAGGGTCAAAGGTTTTCATGATTCATCGACATTATTTAAGAAGACTATTAAGGAAACCTAGATAAGTAAATATTATGCATTAAAAAGGTAAAAAGGAGGCCAAATGACTTTTAGCTTGGTTTATAGGTAAGGTGGAAGATGCAGTATAAATCAAAACGGCATCATTTCAGAAAATGGAAATTGGTCCCTAATGAAGAAAATAGATAATGAATACAAGCACTAGTAAGTTAAATGTAAAACAGCAATATGGCAGGCCAAAAGAGACTTGGAAAAGAAGCTTGCTGTAGAGGCAAAAACTAAGACATTTTCAAGTGCATCTGAAACAAAAAGCCTGTGGTGGAGTCAGCTAGACTGCTGGACAGTCAAGGGGTAAAACAAATTTTCAGGAAAGATAAGGTAATAGAAGAAAAATAAACTATATCTTTGCCTCTGTCTTTATTGAGGAGGATACTGTGAACATACTCACACGAGAAATCTTCTTTAAGGATGATTTATTTGAAGCAAGTAAAGCATATCACCATTAAGTCTAGGCCATATAACACATCAAATTAAAAAACTAAAAAGCAATGTAAAAACATAAGAATTGGTTCAGACCAAAAGTCCATCTAATCCACTATGCTTTTTCCAACAGTGCCCAATCCAAGTCACAACTACCTGGCAGGCAGTGCACTTTTACTAGCAAAAAATGTGTCAGTACTCACCTGCAGATGTCTTTCATTAATACATGAGGAAAGGAAAAAGGTGCCAGTATTCAGTATCACAAAGTACCCCTCAATAAAAGCCCTGCTAAGAAGTTTCAAAAAAGTAACGAGATTCCAGGTTTTTTACCCCCAGGGAGTTTGTTGTTGTTAAGTGCCGTTGAATCTGTGCTGACTCAGGACAGCCCTTTGGATAATTATCTTAAACTGTGTTTGGTCTTCAGTCAGGTGGTTAACTGTTGATAGAGTGGCATCCATGGGTGTTATTATTATATTGATCCATCTCATTGCTGGCATTCCTCTTTTGTGTTGACCTTCAACCTTGCCAAGCATGATGTTTTTCTCTAATGATCTCTCTTCACGAGTCCAAAGTATGGAGGTTGAAATCGTGTCATCATAGCTTCTAAAGAAAGCTTAACATTGATCTCCTTTAGTACCAACTGGTTTGTTCTCCACTCAGTCCTTGATATACACAGTATTCTTCGCCAGCACCATAATTAGAAGGCATCAATTTTCTTACTGTCTGTCTTTTTCACTGTGGCTTTTACCAAGTCCATTTTAATAACAATCTATTGACATTTTCACTAGGAACTTGTCCAAATCTCTCTTAACTCAGCAGTGCTAGCTACTTTTATCATATCCTAGGGCAAGTTCTAAAGCTTAACTATGTGTTGAGTGGAACAATATATTCTTCTATTTTGTTTTAAATGTACTACATGGTGTCTCCTCTTGTCTTTGTACCTTTTCAGAGCAAACAATTAATTTGTTTTTACCTATTGTACTTCACTCAGGCTTTTATAGGACTAAGGAGGAGTGGCTTAGTAGTTAGAGTAGTAGATTTGTGACAAAAGAAACCAGGGTTTGACTCCCACTGGCGCTCCTTGTAACATTAAGCAAGTTGCTATAGCCCTCCATTGCCACAGGTACAAGCTTGGATTTTAAGCCCTCTATGGGACAGGCAAATACCTACTCTACCTGATTGTGACTTGCCTTGAACCATTACTACAAAGGTGTGAGCTAGATCAATAAATCATATATCTCTTTTGCAAGTTGAATAACCCTAATCTCTAGCTTTTCCTCATAAGAGTTGTTCCTTCCCCTTTATCATTTTGATTGCCCTTTTTGGTACCTTTTCTAATTCCACTATATCTTTTTTTAGGTGTGGCAATCAGAATTGCACACAATACTCAAGGTGAGGCTGCCCCATGGAGTTATACAGAGACAATACTATATAATTTGTTTTCTTCTCTATTCCTTTACTAATAATTCCTAACAGTTTGCTTTTTTTTAGCAGTTGCCCATGAGGACACCTTGGTCCTTTTTCTAGGTGGTTGATTCCTAATGTGTAACCTTGCATTGTATAGCTACAATTTGGGTTATTCTTCCCTCTGTGCATTATATTGCACTTGTCCAAATTAGATTTAATCTGGCCTTTGGACGCCCAGCTTCCCAGTCTTTCAAGTTCCTCCTGCAATTTTTCACAATGCACATGCAATTTAACTATTGAATAATTTGGTGTCACTTGTTGTTTTGATTCCCAGTCAATTTACTGTACATATATGTTAAAAAGCACTGTTCCTGGAGGCGATGGTTAATGACAATGAGAATGGATGCATAAGAGCTCCTCTGGGAAAACTTTTGAAACATCATTTTCACCCTCCAAAAAAGCAACCATTTTATATGGTTATTATGTCTTTACATAGGCCATGTGGTCTTTTTCTGCCATCATGTTTCTATCGAGTCTGCCCTTCCATATCAACCACAGCAATAGTCCCCTTTTTTCCTTTAGAGATCCTCTGTGTTTGTCCCATGCTTTTTTGAATTCAGATACTGTCCTCATCTCTACCATCTCGACTGGGAGACTATTCCACACATCTACCACTCTTTTTGTAAAGAAATATTTCTGCATATTACTCCTTTCACCCTCATTCTATGTCTCTTGGTAGCAAAGCTCGCTTTCAATTGAAATAGGCTCTCTTCCTGTGCATGTATGCCACGGAGATATTTAAACATCTCAATCATATCACCTCTATCCTGCCTTTCCTCTAAAGTATACATATTAAGGTCCTTAAGTCTGTCCTCATATGCTTTATAACGAATAGCACAATTAACCAAAAACAAAAAAAAGAAGACAATTTTTGAGCAAGTTATGCAAGGAGAGAGAGAAAAAAATTGAGCAGTCAGAAGTTTTCTAAAATTAAGCAAACTTATTTGCACTTCTGCCCCACTTCTCAGGAGAAGGATTAGTTTGAGGAACTTGCTCCTAACTTAGGCCTGTTATCCCTTTGGCTTTAGTTTTCTTTTAATTTCCTGCTGGGAAACCAATAACTACTTGAATGCAGCCCTGCACTGCCCTCTCTCAGGTACAAGCCAAAGTTGCTGTCCTAAAATTATTATGCATAAAAGCTGAAATTTCAGCAGGTTTATTTATAGCTACAGATTAAATTGAAGGCAGAAAAACTAGCTATAATCTATAAAGCTACAAACAATTTTACAGGGACTGTTTAGCAATTTTAAGAGCAAAGTTAACACAACTCAATTTTCAAAAGAGAACAGTTAACCAAGGACAAAAAAAAAGAATGCAATTTTTGAACAAGTAATGCAATGACATATTGCATTTGCAGTGCAATGAAAGAAAGAAAATTGAGCAGTCTTAAACTTTCCAAAATTAAGCAAACTTATCTGCACTTTTGCCTCAGTTCTGAGGAGACCAAGATGACATTATGGCATTTCTAACCGTGAGTTCAGTTTCAAATGTGCTACAAATCATTGAAAGGTTCTCCTTGATTTCAGAATATAAAGTTAATTGAACAAAAATTGAAGCTTCACCTTTAAATCGGTTTACTTCCAAAGGTCATATGTCTTCCACTGATAAATGAATTCCATCCAATACCTTGGAATTCAGTATGCAAGAACACTGGAGGAAACAACAAATATGACTCAGTCCTTCCTAGATTAGTAAATGGCGCCCTCTATATATTTCATAGTGGGGCATATGGGAGGCTTTCAAAATGACTATTGTCCCAAAACTAGATTGCATATTTAATATAGTCCTAGGCTTTTTTTCCAAATCGAGTCTATAAAAAAATTGAACCTCTTTTGGTCAGGAAGCTTTACAAATTTCCTTTGGGGATATCGGAGCAGACTCCGCCCAAGAGACTTGCACACCATGGAGTGAGTTCTGACTGAAGCCTTGCATGTGCTTACCAAGCAGAATATATACTGCCCTGATGGCCTCCATAAGTGTTAGACCTCTAACTAGTACTGTCCTTAAACTACTTCCCTCATGCTGGTTGGAAGAAGGTCCAATTAGTGGGAGGAAAGAGCAACTGCCATGAAACCAAGCAACCCCCTCCACACGTTCACCAGATGCAGCGAAGTGTCCTTTCAAAGCTCCTCCTCTGAAAAAGAATGTGCAACAAAAGTGTAGTCTACAAGAAAAAAGGGGTGCCACACCCTTGGAAAAAAATAGCATTGAACTAAAAGTGAAAGAAGCCATTGCAAAGACCAAAATGGAGTTCTGTAAGACAAGGGCTGCAGCATGGTCACCATCTGGCGGATGCCAGAGACACCCAGTAAGGCACAGTAAGGAACCTACCCTCAAGGGAGGCCTTACACATGGGCCTAAAGAAGGGTCTTTCAGTGCTCTCATTTTTCACAAAGACCCTACTGAAGCTAAACAGGACACACAGCACAGAACTGCTTCACTCTTGAAGAAGTGGTTAACGCCAAAGTGTACCTTCAAGGAATCCCTTAGAGGTGACTACTGTAACACAACAGGAATACCGCTAGAGACTACTGACTGAACTGAGAGAGTTCATCACCAAGTCCCAGTCCAGGAAAGGCTACTAAGAGCTGTAAACTGTGCTAAGGACATAGAGGCCCACCAGGCTTTAAGCAGGAAGGATACTACCATCTCCATGTAGCTCTGAATGGAAGGCTTACACTCATAAGGCCAAGCCATAAGTGAGGAGCGATCTTCATTATCAAGAGTCCTCACTGTATCTCTTATTGTAGGACCATTTCTTGAGGTAGTGAGAAAGAGAGCAGTCATGCCCCTTGGATCAAGAGTCCATGCAAGAAGAATCCAGGTTCCTAATATCAACAAAGTCCAGATGGAACCAAAGCTTTTACAAATGATAGCTCACCAAGGGCTAGGGAGAGAGACATAGATCATCCTTCTCTGAGGCCACACCTGAAGTAGGGACACCCAGCCCACGATTTGCTGAAACTTTCCACATCTAAAATGACTCCATACATTGGCATATCCCTGAGTGGCCATTAAGTAGAACACTGGAATGCCTCATCTCCATCTTCTTACTATGAGAACGCATGTGGTAGAGCTGAGCTCTCACTTCAGAGTCACAGAGTTCAGACACAGAAGGTGTGCTTGCCCACTGCCATCACTTGTGTTCAGTCATCAGTCAGGCGGCTCATTGTTGATAGAGTGGCACCCATAGCTGCTGTTACAGTATTGATCCATCTCATTGCCGGCCTTCCTCTTTTGCATTGACCTTCTACCCTGCCAAGCATTATGTCTTTCTCTAACAATCTCTCTCTTTGCATGATGTGTCCAAAGTATGAAAGTTAAAGTCTTGTCTTTCTGAGTTTCTAAGGAAAGTTTAGGTTTGATCTCCTCTAGTACTGACTGTTTGTTCTTCAGGTAGTCCATGATGTACACAGTATTCATCTCCAGCACCATAATTCAAAGGCATCAATTTTCTTCCTGTCTATCTTTTTTATTGTCCAACTTTCACATCCATATGCTGTTACTGAAAATACCATGGCTTGGACAAGTCAAATTTTTGTATGGAGAGAGACATCTATGCTCTTAAGAATCTTGTCTAGATCCTTCATAGTTATTCTGTCAAGAGCAATGTATCACCAGATTTCTTGACTGCTTGTCCTTTCTTTATTGATTGTTGATCCAGGTAGGTTAATGTTGTCAACTATTTCAATTTCTTCTTCGTCAATGATGAACTTATTGATTTTTGCCAGTTGTCAGGATCTTTGTCTTCTTAACGTTAAGGCACAGGCCCATTTTAAGACCATGTTCCTTGATCTTGAGAAATGAATGTTTCAGGTCGTCTTCACTTTCAGCTAGTAATGTGGTATCATCATCATAGCGAAGGTTGTTGAGTCTTCCACCAATCTTCACACTTCGGTTGTCTTCATACAGTCCTGCTTATCTGATGAGCAAATTTCCACAGAGTATATCTTACCTGGGAAACCTTTAGAAGCACTGATGTAAATTGAAATTGTGCATAAAAATTTCCAGGCTGGCCTGAACCAGAGACTTTAGGGACAGAAGGCAGGTAGCTGGTATGGGTCCATCTAGAGAGAATAGCATGACTTATACTCCAACTGGCTGCACTTTGGTAGGGACCGCTGGATTCATTAAGGGGGGATTAGGGGTTCCCAAAGGAGCCATGGAGGTGACTCAAGCACACCAAAAGCTCTGATAGGACTGTCCCTACTGCAATTGAGGACCCAAAGGTCTCACAGTAGTCTGATAGTACCTCTGGGTTCTAAACAAGGTCTCATAAGGCCTTTTGGCCCTTACAGGCCTATCTTTGAGGAGTCTCTGTGGGCGTGTTTTTCCTCCCAGAGATAAAGTGACCCTTAAGGTAAACTACTCTGCCACAGGTCAAAGCCAGTATCTGTCTACTAAGGGTAGTGCTAGCCCTGCCAATGCAACATTTTAGGCAATACACCACTGCCATTGAGCTGGGAGACACTCTAAACCAGCCTTAACTAGTGGGATGGTCATGTACTTAGCCACAGCCATAAGAATGACTACCACCCCAAGAGATCCAAAGGGCTGATCCCACTAACCTTGAGACTAAGGGAAATAAGACAGGACCGTAAGACCTTGCAGGCCCAGCTCAATAGCTACTTTCCACAAATTCCATATGCAGCTGCATAGGGTTTTGGAGAAGCAGGAATGCAGAAGACCTGTGGATCCCCCACATATAAATGGGACCCACTTTCTAAACTCACCCTCAAAGTAGTTCCACAACCTGCCAAGCAGCCAAAACATCCTGAAAGGGCATAAACTAGGTCAAGCAGAGAAAAGGTGTATCACAGAGATTCTAACTGGTCTCTGGGGGAACCACCACTCTGCCCTCTTCAAACTCACTTTCTGGTGACAGCAACGTCACTTGAGAAAAGTGATCATGGGTCCTGGGCCCTCCAGGACACTCTCTTGAACAGGGATGCTAAGCTGCTAGCCAACTGAATACAGCCCAAGAACTGTTTCAGAAGCTGCAATGCAAGCCAATCAACAAGTAGGACCCAGGGCCCTGGAGGGCCCCCAGGAGCCACTGGGCATGCAGCTAGGGGCACCCAATCATTCTCCACGTGCACAGGGTCCAAACTGCCTTTCAAAGTGGCTGCAGTGCTCACCAGTGGAAAATCTAAAAGGACCACAGGCATAACATTGAGCTCTGGGTTTTTCATGGAGAGAATAGCAGAAAAAAGGTGCCCCAGATTTTGTAGCCATAACAGGGCAAAAAGCAAACACAGTAAAAACCACTAGGGGTCACAGGCTGCATCAGGCCATGTGGCTGAAACTATTAGTGGCAAAGGCAAATGCAAAAAAGCCCCGGCTCTGAAAAAAGGAGCAAGACCACAGCGAAAAGGGAGTCACAAAAAGGGAATCCCAAGGCCTGTTGAGCTGACTAGGGAGTAGGGAAGCCTGAGACACCTACTCAAACCTGGGGAGGCTCAGCTGCCATTCAAGGCCTTTTTTTAAAATTTGAAGCTGTTTTATTCAAAGCAGCAGAGAATCAAATACTTCCATGGAAAAAAAAGCAAACAGAAAAAAAAATCAGAAAATAATCAGAAAAACATGGGATATGCCGATAAGGGCAGCAAAAGAGTAGGGGGGGAGGGGAGGGCTGGGCCAAACTGATCGCTCCCCATAGAGTCCCATGGGGTTGCTAATTCCTCTTTGGCACATCAAATGCTAGTAACCCGTGGGAAACAGTTGCTGACAGCTCAAGGAGTCAGGGGTACACCCTTGCTCTGGGCACTGTTGGTCCCTTCAGGACTCAATTCTAAGGTCACTGCACTGTAGTGTGGGCCAGGAGAGTCAGGTCTATCTGCACTGCTGCACCAGTCCACACACCTTGTCATCTGCTAAAGGCAGTAACTGTTGATTTATCTCAGTACTGCACCAGAGGATATAACAAATTATGTTGTTGTTGTTGTTAAGTTGCTGAAGTCTGCCTCCCCTGCTGGGAAAGGAGTGTAACTCACTCATTTGACTGGTTTAGCAGGATGATAAGGAAATGAGATTATCTATAGTAAATGTTAGTCATATGGAACAGAAGAGAACACAGGGGCACATGTGCTATAACTATTACAATAATCTTAACCCATTTTGGACAGGTATTTGGTACCATATATCTGAGATCCTAGCCACTGATGAGCTGCTATCCAGTAACCTATTTGAAATCATTGGCAATCCAATCATTTTAAACGATGATTGATTTATATCTATTATATTTGCTGTTGTCTCTAGCTTTAAAATGAATCCTGTTTAATTGGAAGTAACACCGTCTTAAGTCAGAATAGGTGGTGGAATATCCGATATGTTACATTTAAATATGCAAACCTAATAGCAGAACAGAGGTACTCTGGTTAAATACAAAACAATTTGGGCTTCTGTTGGAAAATTTATCAGTCATTAATTTGAATGGTCTTTAATTTGTTTATCCTAACTGCACACAGATTTTTTTTAGATGCCTTTCTTGTTTATGTTTTTGAATGCCTATTAATGAAACAAAAACAATTCTTTGAACTTCAAAAAGGCCCCAGTGATCCAATGTAACCTCAGCAGCATTTGCCTCCCGTGCACCAAGTCCCAAGGAAGGACATAAAGGAAAAAATGTATTTGGACGTTCTGCAACTGTCAGTCATGAATATAAAGGCCATCTCTCTGCACGTCTACCTTTTTAGGGAATCTGACAAGTACTTGTGACCTGTATTGGCCACTGTTGGAAATAAGAGACTAGGCTTGATGGACCTTTGGTCTGATCCACTATGACATATCTTATTTTCTTATGTCCTTAAATGCAAACCCCTCCCATCATTTTTTTTTTCTTGTAGAAATGCTTTGGAAAATTGCCCTTTTTATGACCAATAAGGTAACTAGGCAAAGAAACTCTGAAATAAAATGAACGGATTACTTGGAATATAAAATAGTTTTGTTTTTTTTTGAGGGGGGGGGGGGGGTGTTGCATATTCAGCTTAATGAGATGCTTTCTATGTGTGCTACATTTTTAGCATATGTAAACTGTGCAGATGTTAATTCAAAAGTATACACATGCACAAGTGATTGATTTGTGTGCACTTTTAATTTTCAGGCACCCAAATGAGCATAAAATGCACATCCCTAGTATAAAACAGGGTAAAGAATTATAAATTAAGTCTGCTTCATTCAATAGTTTGCTGCATTGCAATTTATTTATATGTTAAGAATCACTTATCCACTGCAAAGAATATTGTACTCATCGATTGACATACTTTGGAACTCATAATTGTCTTGTCTCAGTGATACTGATACATTTTTTAATGGCTCAAGCTTGTTTCAGATTTAAGCTTCACTATTAATTAGATCTAATGTTAACTGGTTTAGCTATTCGGCCACTGGCATTGAATATCCAGTGTGTCCGGATAGCGTCTATCAGGTCTACAGCGATATTCAGCCACTGATTGAATAGCTAAACAGGCTAACATTAGGCCAGCTTTTTTAGGCCTTACTTTAGCTGGCTTAAGTTAAACAGCCAGTGGCTGAATATCACTGCTGCCCGGTTAACTCTGGTTACTGCCCCTAGAAAGCACCAGTGCTAAGCAGTTAGGGGGTTATTCGTGCCCCCTCCCACTGGCGTCTAGCTTTCCCGCCAGTTGTATGGGGAAGCTAGATGAGAGTGGGAAAGGGGAGGTTTGGAGCTGCGTTAGGGCAGGCAGTGGGTGGTCACCGGCCCCAGACGTACAGGGCAGATTCTAATGTTGGCCTTGTATGTCCAGGGCCGGCAACTTGAACAGAGAAGTTATTCCACCTCCAAGGTAGAATAACTTCCCTGGACGTCGGGTATCGGCGGGCCCGGGGTCGGGAAAGGGCAGCAGGGGGCAGAGAGCATTCCCCGCAGCCCGACCCTAGACCTGGGAGGCCAAATTGGGGGTTGGGCTGCGAGGAATAAACAGCATTCTCCGTTAGCCTTGCGGCTTTTAAATGGAGCCAGGGTGCCATGGCAACCAGACGCCATAGTGCCACGGCTCCATTTAAAAGCTCTGACTGAGTTAGTTGGGCAGTGCCTGTATGTGCAGGCTGATCTGAATCGCAGTCCTGGCCTGCACGTACAGGTCTGATCATGATTCTGATGCCGCGGGGCTAGACGTGTCCCGCAGGATCAGAATCACGAACCCCTCTCGGTCAAGCAGATATACAGAGGGGGTGTACGTCCATGATGGAATGAGCCTATTAGTGTCTGGGCATTCAGCGGCACAAATTAGGGATATTCAGCAGCACTAAATATTTCAGTACTGCTGAACATTCCGCTGACCACGGTTTAACCACTTAGCATGTTTGCTAACTGGTTAAACCGTGTTGAATATGAGTCCCCCTCCCCCCACCAAATGTTTATAATTTGACTGGCACAATGAAGAGTAACAGGACTTTTATGTCAACTATGTCATTCCACAAGCTTCAATGAATTTTCACAGATAAAGCACTCTATGCAAAAAGAAGTATTCTCTGGCTTTGATTCAGGACACCATCAATATATGTCATATTGTCAAGAGAAACATAGCATGTTGAAAGACTTTAAAATCTATCTTTGCAGACAGGCTAGTTCATTAGTATGAATCTATTTCTCAAACAGCACTAAAAATAGCATGCCTTCCCTTTCACACTGAACAGCTTCTTTCAGGGTGGCAAAGTTTACCAATGGGAAAAAATGCATTCTGTGGACTAAAATCACAAATTCACAATTCAGTGATGATGTGACTCAGATCCCAACAAGGGCCTTTTGATAAAAGAAAAAGAAAGATATGTTTTCCTGTATTTTATTATTCTTGAATTAAAAAAAATATATAAATACAAAATTAAACAAACAAAATATAAAAAATGGAGAATCAGTGTTAATCCATTTGAGAATAAATTTAACCTAGTTTTGTCAAGGTTTGATTATCCACTCTAAAAACAGCATTTTTGAAATCTGGATGATGCTTCTAGGGTGGAAATTGTTATTGGGGGTGGCAATATTTTCTGCAATCCTATAAAAGAAATGAAATTTGCAGATCCAACCAATATTTGCAGATTTCTTTAATGGTATCCCATAAAAATCATTGTTGGCATGTTTACTAATGTGCAATAACTGTTACCACATGGTATGTTGCATTGGATCCTGCGCTAAAAATCCCATGCTAACTGGGTAGACCTGGCTTGGGTGGGAACTGGGTTGATTAGGGGTGGAAAGTGGACATTGACGATGCATTGCAGTGGGCACACACTAACTATAAATGCTGCTGTTAACACAGGAGTACTTAGTGCCATCTCAGTGGGTGGCATTATGTGCACTCGCATGCCAGATCATGCTAGTTTTGTGGCTCAAATACGTGTTACCAGCATGTTCTTTTTTAAAACTTTTTATTTATGAATTTTAAATAACAATACTTCAAGCAAATAAATAATGGAACATAGAAATGGAGCAGTACAAAGGAAATAAGAAACCAATATAGGAAACATCAATATCATACAGAAAAGTAAGACAATATCATACTCCTCACTAATAGCCCATCAGTAAAAGAAGAAAACCCTAGGAAAGAGGCTAGGTCAAACTTTTATAATAAAAAAGAAAATGGGCTAAAAAGAAAAAGCTAACGGCAATGCCCACAACCTAAACAGCCTTTGAGGAGAGTCGATCTTATGCAGATGAAACTGAAACCACCAAAGAACTAGGAGAATTACGAGAATCCAGAAAAGAACATAATTGCCTAGGATCATAAAATGCATATTTATTTATTTATTTAGCTGTATTTATATCACGCTTTTCACCGGGTCAAAGCGGTGGAACATTGAACGAGGGGGGGGGATGACAATAATTGATTATTGATGATTTTAACAAGCATTTACATGGAAACCTTAGCACAAAAGAAAATCCCAAGGAAACAACCTCAGAGCACAACAGAAGAAATTGACACTTTTTAGACTGTGTCATAAAGGAAATATCTGGGAAAACCCAAACTTTATGTCCAAGAATAGCTTCTCTCTATTATGGAAATACAATTTCAGAGTCCAAACCCGATCTGGCTCAAGGACGAAAGTGATCAGCAACGTTGATCTCTGTACTCCCTCAACTGCGTTGTCTTCCAATACTTGTGTTAGATTCAGGGTATCCAAAGAAGCACCCCCCTGGTTCCCCTCAGTCACAACACTGCTAGATCTCTTCTTAGAAGGAAGATAATAAACCTTAGAAGTGGAGGGAAGAGCATTCTCAGGCACCCCCAGAATGTCAAGAAGATATTTCTTAAAGAACTCTATCAGTGGGATAACAGCAGACTTTGGAAAATTTAAAAACTGCAAGTTCATTTTTTGGATATGTTTTCAACTTTCTTCAACTTGGCATGAATTACAGAGCTGTCCTTCATTAAAGACAAACTCTGAGAATGGAAAGTTTGTACCTGAGAACTAACAGTCTCCATTTTCATATCGATTTGAGAACAGGCTTCCTCTTGTACCTTATTCTGAAGAGATTGGGTTGCTTCCTCAATGAAGCTAGGTGTTTGGACACCGACTTCTCCAAAGATACAATGGTAGTCCAGATAGCATCCTGATGCTGCTTGCACCAGACGGGGAGAAAAGACTACCTCCTAGCCACTGTGAAGGAAGAACTGCTGGGGCTGACACCGCTCCCAACACCATAGGGCCACTCACTCCACATGTCACAGGAAGGAAGTCCTCCCCCCCCCCCCCCATGGTTCCTCAGATCTCTTTGGAGAAACAACAAGCAGTCTCAAGTCTGGAAGCTCCCCTGCACCCAGCAGCATACCCCCAAACTGAGACTTGATAGGAGAAAACCGAGCTGCTCAAAATCGCACAACGACAAAGGCTCTCCCGACAGGACTCGCTACTCAGGGCTCAGACTAATGTCTGACACCAAAAGGGACACCTTGAAGCCAACTCCAGCAGTTACCCTGGCAGCACCTTCAGCTCTGTGGTGAAGAATGTTATGGGCTTCTGCGCCCAAGAAGGTCCTACCTCGGGATAAGTCTTGAACTTCCCCTTTCTTTTTACCCATAAAGACGAAGAAAAATGAAACTATATTAGGTAAAAATAAATGGCAGAGTTCACAAGAAGCAAACCAGTCGGAACAGGCTAACACACCACAGCCATCTTGGATCTCTCAGAATGTCCTTTTATAAATATACCCATAGTGTTCTGCCAGTGATTATTCCAGATTCTCAGCTTGCAATCACTGATTCAGTCCAAGTAATTTATGGTTCATTTCAACTTAATTTCTGCTCTTGTTTTTCTAAACAATCAATAACCGTGATATGCAACTACTACTGCTACAAGACGTACACAGCGCTGTGTAGACATGTAAAAAACAGTCTCTGCTCATCAGAGCTTACAATCTAGTCAAGGCGGACAATACAGTAACTGTAGACACATGATACACCTAGGGGGATTGGTAAGGAAACACAAGGGAGATCAGATGAGTCAAGATCTGAAAGTAGCAGCAAAGAGGTGAGTTTTCAGCCTGGATTTGAAAAGGGTCAGAGAAGGCACCTGGAACAAACTACATAAGGAGCAGCAAGGTGAAAGGAACGAAATCTGGAGTTAGCAATAGAAGAGAAGGGCACAAATAGAAGCGATTTGCCAGAAGAGCAGAGTTCCCGAGGAGGAGTGTAGGGAGAGATACGAGATGAAAGATAGTGAGGAGCTGCAGAGTGAATGCACTTATAAGTCAGTAGGAGAAGTTTGAACTGGATGTGGAAACAGATAGGGAGTCAATGAAGTGACTTGAGGAGAGGGATAATATGAGCATGGCAAGGCTGGTGGAAGATTAGCCACACAGCAGAGTGTTGAACAGATTAAAGGGGAGAGAGATGATTCAGAGGGAGACCAGCAAGGAGTAGGTTACTGTAGTCTAGATGAGAGGTAACTAAGGAGTGAATAAGTGTCTTAGTAGTGTGTTCAAAAAGGAATGGGTGCATTTTATTGATGCTGTAGAGAAAGAAATGGCAGTTTTTAGCTATCAGATGGATGGATGTGGAGAAGAAGAGAGAGGAGTCAAAGATGACCCCAAGGTTGTGAGCTAAGGAGACAGGGAGGCGTAGGGAGTTATCCACAGACTAAGAAAGGAGGAAGGGGAGAGGAGGGTTTAGGGGGAAAAATAAGAAGCTCAGTTTTGGCCATGTTCAGTTTCAAGCAGCGGTGAGATATCCAAGCAGCAATGTCAGAAAGGCAGACAGAGCTCCTGGTCTGGTTTGCCGGAGAGATTTCAGGTGTAGAGAGGTAGATCTGGAAGTCATCCGCGTAAAACTGGTACTGAAAGCTATTGGAAGAGATGAGTGCACTAAAGGACTGGGTATATAGAGAGAAAAGGAGTGGACCCAAAACAGATCCGTGGGGTACACCATCTGAGAGCAGGATAGCAGTAGAGGAGGATCCACCAGAACAAACACTGAAAGAGTGATGGGAGAGATAAGAAGAGAATCAGGATAGCTCAGAGCCTTTGAAGCCAAGCGAGGACAAGGTATCAAGGAGAAGGTTATGGTCAACAGTGTCAAAAACAGTAGAAAGGTCGAAAAGGATGAGGATTGAGTAGAGACCCTTGAATTTTGCCAGAATAAGTCACTGTAGACTTTGGTAAGAGCCATTTCGGTAGAATGTAAAGGACGAAAGCCAGATTGTAGATGATCCAGAAGGGCTTGAAAGGAGAAAAAGTTGAGGCAACAGCAGTGAACCACACATTCAAGTAGTTTAGAAACTAATTTTTAGCAACATGGTAAATGTCTATGAAATTTCATGTTATTTCATGCCATTTTTAACAAGAAACAGGAAAAATCCTGAAGTTTGTTTTTTCCTTGTCATAGGTAGTGTGCACTATTGCCCAATGTGCACCCTATTAAAAAATAGACTTCCAATTATCTTATTCCCAGTACCATTTTCACTATCTCATCTGCTTTCTACTCCTCCACGGCTCCCTCCTCATTCACTGCCTCTACAAAGACAAATCTATGAGAGTTATTTTAGAAGCCCTTTCATGCTTTGGATGTCTGAAAATGAGCATGGAAACATCCAGAGCATGGAATTTCTCCAGAGGCATTTTAGAAGCTGTATTTGTGGATTTTCCCAGTGTGAGGAC
The DNA here is from genome assembly GCA_033557465.1 of Ichthyophis bannanicus. NCBI lineage: Eukaryota > Metazoa > Chordata > Amphibia > Gymnophiona > Ichthyophiidae > Ichthyophis > Ichthyophis bannanicus. Next base: position 2,458,072 of record CM066033.1, on the reverse strand, counting down.
ATCTAAGTCTAAACAGAGGTGTGGCTGGGGCATTCCTATGAACCTGGGTGTGATTGCCTTATCTCAGAAACGCCGTGGACATCTAGAGTAACATCTAAGGTTATTCCTGCTCCAGGTATGAATAGGCATCGGGAGAGTGTTTGCTTTTTCTGTTAAAAAACACCCATAGGATGTAGAGAAGATGGCACTCCACCATCCCTAATACTCTGCACAATCACAATAATAGCAGCAGTGGGATTTGAACGCTGGCTTCCTTGGTCCTAGCCCACTATTCTAACCATAAGGCTAGTCCTAGACATCCATGGACTGGAATACTATTCGCGGGTTGTCTATGTAGATGCCCCCTATAGACATCCATATCGAGCATGCCCTTGTGTGTGAAATGGTGCCTGAGCTTGGATGTCCCTGCTTTTCTTTAGACATTTTGACTTGGACATTCCAGATTACATTTGAACGCCATTTCTAATATTCCACTTTAAACATTTCCATTTGTGAATTTTCCAGAAAATCATCAAAGCCATTAAAAAGGCCTTTAACTAAAATGCATTAGGCAGTTAATGCATGACTCAGCGCGTGCTGTTAATACATAGCCACAATAACAGTTTACTGGCTTGCTGAACCTTTTTTAAGCTTCCTTCCTATTGTTCTTTCTACCATGAACTCCAGTCTTTCTTCTGGGTTAGTCCCACTCCCTTGGAAACAGGCAATTGTTCATCCAGTTGTAAAGAACAGATTTGCAGATCCTACAGAGCTCTCAAATTACTTACCAGTATCATATCTACCTTACCTTTCAAAAAGAACAGAAAAAATAGTCTTCCAGCAATTATCAGATCATCGTGAACGTAAAAATTCTCTCCACCTATGACAGTCTGGATTTCACCCAAGCTAGAGTACAGAAACTTTCCTTACAGCCGTTTTAAAAGAAATGCATTCTTCTTTGGACAGTGGTAAAATCACCTTAGCAAGCTCACTGGATCCTTCAGTCGCCCTTGACCTGCTTGACCATTCCATTCTACTTTTCCATTTGTCTGATACTGGTATTACAAGTCAAGTCTTTAATTGGTTCTCTTCGGTCCTTTCTGATCAGTCATATCAGGTTTGTACTGGTCATACTACCTCTTCAGCTTAGTCTCTTTACTGCGATGTATCACAGGGCTCTGTTTTGTCTCCTTTACCTTTTAACATAAACATCAGCTAGCTCGCAATATTAGTACAAACCATAATATCAGTGCATATTATTATGCTGATATTTTATTATTGTCGTATTATCAATCAAACTTTGAATACTGTTTACATTTGACGCCAGTCTAATTGTCTCAAATGAAATCCTAACAAATCGTTTGCCATCTGGTTAAGGGATGGTTCCTCTCCTCCATCTTTAGCTCCATATATTGAAGGTTCCCAAATGCAGCTTACTCCCACTGTAAAATACTTGAGTATAATCCTTGACACAGACCTTTCTTTTTCCCCATATATCAATTTTATAGAGAAAAAAATCATTTTTTGCTCTCCATCAATGTCGCTCACTCAGTCCCTTCATGGATTCTACTTCTCTTCTTCTTAATTATGTAATATCCAAACTAAATCGCTGTTGTTGTTGTTAAGTGCCGTTGAGTCTGTGTGGACTCATGGCAACCCTCTGGATAGTTGTCCTAAATTGTATTTGGTTTTTAGACAGGCAGCTCATTATTGATAGACTGGCACCTGTAGCTGCTGTTATTGTATCGATCCATCTCATTGCTGGCCTTCCTCTTTTGCTTTGACCTTCTACCTTGCCAAACATGTGCTATTTATGCTGGTATTTATCAATAAAAAATCAAACATTTACAATCAGTACAAAATACTTCTGTTCGTATTTTGGCACGCACCCCAAAAAATCAGACCATATTACACCCCTTTAAAAAGCTATCTTTGGTTACCTGTTGCTTTTTGCATCCAATATAATTTATTGACTCTCATGCATAAAGTACTCCACACTGGTATTCCTGCTTATCTATCTTCTTATCTTACCTTCCATACCCCACCTTGAATGACAACAGACTATATTCTACCCCCTTCCAGAGCAAAGCTTAAGTCTATTAGACATTCATCTTTTTTCTTTTGTGTTCCTATCCTCTGGAACTCTCTGCCCCTATCCATCTATTGGGAATCCTCATGTCAGTTGGATGCAGTTAACATATGGTATATGTTTTTCAATGCTGCAACTGTATGGGAAGATGCTGGGCACGCTCTCAACAATTACTACACAGGCTTTGCAGATACTATGCTTTAATTTTTGCCACTAACTTGCAGTAATTGCATTTTTTTTTACTGCATTTTAGTTGTATAGCTCCTAAGTTAATCACTGTAGCAGAGGTTTTCAATTCAGTTCCTGGGATATATTAGTCAGTCAGGTTTTCAGGATAACCACATTGAATATGCATTAGAGAGATTTGCATTAACTGCTTCCATTGTATGGAGATCTCTATCATGCATGTTTATTGTGGCTATTCTGAAAACCTGACTGGTTAGGTATATCCTAGTAACTGGACTGAGTATCCCTGCACCATTGGTACCACTAGCAGAGCATCCACATAAATAACAGGCAACTTATGAATCACTGTTGAATTTTTCTCTTAAAGGAACCACTACATTTTGCAGACAATTTCATATAAGACTAATGCTTGCAGCAAACTACTGCATAATTCTGAAAATAGCAGTGTTTTCATTTTAAAATATGATTCAACTTGCAGTATTTCACACTTGCAGAGAACATTGGGAAAATCTTCTGAATACATAGAGAGGCTAAAGGGGGCACATCGGAGGAATAGTCTGGATGTAACAAACTTCTACACGTGCATTCCCCATTTCATGTAGAGAAGGCACATGTCAGCCAAACGTTGCCCAAGTACGGATTTACACCAACTTCCTAATGCGAATAGGTATTTAAAAAGTGTTCCTTTTGGCCATTCCTTTATAGGAGGATTAAGGGGGATATCCCCCTTAATCCCCCAATGTTTATTTCCCCTTCCAGATTGAAATTAGGTAAAGATAGAATCCTCTGTAGCTAATTAAGAGCATCGGCACATCTGGGTTTGCATGATGGCTCAGATACACATGTAAGTGCTGACAATTACACATGCATTTTGTGAAATGTTGGCATTTACACTTGTAAATTGCCAGATTTCCCCTGTCAATGTTTCCCATGAGTATATTTGTGAAATTGATTCTTCTGCTGCATGTTAATCCCTATGCATTCCTGCATGTCCTTCTGTGTATTTAAGGAACAGCTCCATCTTTTGCAAAACTGTTTCTGAAATACTGTCAGAATTGAGGATGTCCCAACCTCGTAGACCCCACCCCCCGACCTGTCTCCCACTATGTCCTCCCATCCCATCCCGTTGGTCTCTTCCCACCGCTATCTAGGCATTACTTTGGACTCCTCTCTCTCCTTTCATCAGCACATTTCTTCTTTGGTATGCTCCTGTTTCTTTCATCTCCGCCAAATTAGATCAATCCGTCCCTTCCTTTCATCCTCCGCCGTCACTGCCCTTGTTATGTCCCTTGTAATTACTAGCTTAGATTATTGCAACTCTGTCTTTGCCGGTCTCCCCTGTCACCAGTTGCGTCGTCTCCAGCTAGTTCAGAACACCGCTGCCCGCCTAATCATCTACTCCCCTGTTTCCACTCACATTACTCCCACTCTTTTTTCTCTTCATTGGCGTCCAGTTAAGGTCTGGTTTATCTATAAGCTCCTCACTGTCACTCACAAGGTCCTCTTCACCAGCACCCCACAATACTTGGCCAATTCTATTCACCTCCAACCTGCCCCTCGTCTCCTCCGTTCCGCCCATGGTAACCGTCTTTTCCTCCCCTCCCCCTCCCAGGCCCACCTTGAAAGTACCTGACACTCTGCCTTTTTCTTTCTTGCCCCTGCTTTGTGGAACTCGCTCCCTCACTCCCTCCATACTGAACTCTCTTTCCCCCGCTTTAAAGCTCTTCTCAAGACGCACCTATTCTGCCAGATTTTCGATCTCCCTTCCCCCTCTGGTGGCTCTGGTCTCCCGTCGTCTGACCCCCCTCCATCTGTCACTTAGCCGCCTCCATTCCTGGCACACTCTCTTTCCCATCTCCCCACTGCTCCTTCTCTCTCTTTTCTTTCCTGTCTTATATTGGTGTTCCTTTCTTTTCTATGTCCTCGTGGCCAGTTCTATTGTTTTATTGTACACCGCCCTGACGGCTTGCCATGGGCGGTATATCAAAATTTGCAAATAAAGAATAAAGAACCTCGATGTCTAAATTCCGATCTCCACATCTTACCTAAAATGTGCCTTCACACATGCAAAATTCACCTGTTTTACTTTTGGTGTTAATGCATTCACACATCTCTGAGGCTACCATTTACTTCTTATGCCTTTCCCCTTACTCGCTTTATTTATGTATTGGACACATTTCTATACCAAACTCTGTTGCTACTGGCACCTCTTTTCTCTCTCAAACAATTATTTTCCTACCACATGGGCTGCTGATACCAGAGCTACTATTATCTGTGCACCACACCTAACCTAGAGGCCCTTTCATCTCAGGAACAAACACACTGGGAATAAGAATATAATAGTAAATTATGATTGCCATCTAGAATTGCTCCTCTGCTTCTTGAATGTTGTATAATTAATAAATGTTACAACAGCAGAGAGACCATCTCACATGCAAAAAGAATTTGCAAAATGTATGGGAAAGGAAAACATATGCAGTACAAAAGGATCCAAATAGACTAAACTGCATCATTTCTGACCGCCTCAAAACACCTCTCCTTTATATCCTGTTCCATATCCAAAACCCTTTTCAGTATTTTCTAATTATCTCTTTGCAAGTCCTAAAATTTGCATTTATTCTCCCGAAATATCTAAACCTTATGAAAAAAAGATCTAAAGCTTTACTGAGGTCTCAATATGTCTTTCTGCTTCCCAGTCCTTCAATAAACAATAATGATCCCAGTCAGAGCACAGTGAGCTGAAGGAATTAGAGATGAACTTGGACATACAATTTTTAATGACAGATGCACAAGAGCAGCTTTAAAAAATGGAACGAGAGCCCCAAGGGTGAGCTAATCTAATCCCAGTTGACAATAAAGTTGGACTACAAGTTTAATTTCCATCATAACTGCAACAACAAGCACATTCCCTAGGAAGATCGATGCTTCTTCAGAATCTAGGACACTATTTTTTTCTGATAAGGCTATACGTAATGTTAATTTCCCAGGTTAATGCATAAGCATGTAAAGCAGCTTATTAATTAGGAATTTTGCAAAAAACTGGCATGAGAAAATATTTTCAATGAGGTGCAGTTGTTGGGTTTTTTTGTTTTTTTTACCACTGAGCTTCTAGTAAAGTTTCTCATACTAGCCTGCTAGAGAGCTGACATGAATCCATAGCAAACTTGCATGGGAAAGAAGCTGATGAATAGCCACTTTTCCTGGGCACATAAACACTGCATGTAACAGGATATCTACACCCTTCAACTTGGGCCGGCTGGCTTGCTGCCATCCAGTCTTCTTTATCCAACACAGACTTGCATTTCTTCCTCCTCATAGTTGTTCTAGAGGATTTTCAGCTGAGTCTTTGGATCTTAGTATGGCTTCCATTGTGTCAGGGCTCTCCTGAATGTAATTGATTTAAAAAAATGAGGCTTGAAAAAAAAAAGAATCTAAGGGGCTTGTTTACAAAGCCGCGGTAGCGGTTTGCGATCGTAATGATTTCAATGGGGCCGCGGCTGCGATCGCGAACCACTACCGCGGCTTTGTAAACAAGCCCCTAAGTGAGGTAATTGTTGTGACATGTCCAATGGGTCAGCCTCCTTGACTGTGACTTATTGTGTCTCCACACATAGCCTGGCAGAGCCATTATTAAGCATGGCCACTGCAAAGCCACATAGGGTAGATCATGAGTTCTCTGGTCATATGGACTGCATACCAGTGGGCATTGACCATCAGAGAGCTGGTCCAAGTAGAGGCATCAAGCGACCTGTGAAGCTTATAGTGTCCCACAACAATATTGTGAGGGACATAGTTGGGGGGTTTCAACATGGCAAATGCCACAAATATCAATGTGAAGGCCATAGTTTAAGGAGATGGGGAGGCAAGTCAGGTACCCACAGCAAATGCAAAGCAAAGGTATCTGACTTAGAGTCTCCTGTGATATAAGGCTTTTCTCCCTCTGCTAAGCTAGACAGGAACCCTCAGCAGAGTCCAAGCTGATCATGACAGCCTGGGGATGGCAGCCTAGGCATTTGGATCCATTAGTGTGGTTTAACATTGAATTAGAAGCTTGCAGAACAGAATACCAAGCATAAATGACAGACTGGAATTCCAATACCAGATTGTAGTACAGTTGCATGCTGCTAAGAATAGCTTCAGCAGCATCAGCATTGGAGAACATTTGGTAATCCCTCCCTAGGTGACTGGCATTTAAAACAATATAATCCACCTAGGAGGGGTTTCTTTTCCATGGCCATCTGAGTTGTGGTCCTGTGAATAGACATCTCCATTCTATGAATATTCGCCACATGGGTATTCCCATAAGAATCATTTGCTTCGGGGATGTTCTCTCTGAAGAAATTTCCCCTAGGGACATGCCTCCAGAGGGGCATTCCAAGCTCAGGTCTCATTCCAACCAGTCCTCACTCTGCAGAACATTTTCTAGAGGACCCTGTTATCATGGGTCATTGTCCCTACTTTTCATGCAGGGATCCCATTCTACAAATACCTTCTCTGCCTGTTCCTTCCACAGGCTGGAACACATTATATCATGGAGCTTGCAGTGCAGAGCCCCGTGGGAACAAATAGATATGGCCTATTCACATGCATTGGCTGGAGAGGTCCCGAGACTGCAAGGGGTGAGTCTCCAACAATGAATCTCCATTTTTTTAAATAAGGAGGGGTACAAAAAGAGCAGGTGCAAGAACAAGTGATGATGACCTCATTCCAGTTACACTAGCAATGATCAGATTAGCTATTTGTGCTCCATTGGCTTTAGGAATTCAATCCTAGTAGGAGATACCTCCAACACTACCCCATCACAGAACACACATATCTCGAGCAATGATACAAGTTCTGGTGGCACTATATTAGATGACGGAACTACATAGACATCTTCTACCTATTAGGAAGGTGTAAGAAATGAGAACAAAGTGCAAAGGAAAGAAAATGGAAGCTGAGTTCTAGTGTACCCATTTTGAAGGTAATTGCCAATTAGATATGTACTTTTGCTCAAATGGCTTCCACCATGAATAGCATATTTCGGACTTTGATATAGCCCCTGTTTGCCTGGTTAAATAATACCAAGGAATTCAGGAAAAAAATAGCAGGGAAGACAATGGTTATTTGGGGTGCCCAAGATGCCAGACATTTCTTTCTTTCTTTAACTGTATTTATATCCCGCTTTTCACCGGGTCAAAGCAACTTAATATTGAAGGGTGGGGGACAGTGATCAATTCTGGGGTGGGGGGTCTGTCACCAGGGGGCCAACATTAATGATCTGAACAAACATTAAGGACAAACAGTGAACATGAGACTCTTAGTAGATAGATCTGAGGGTATGTTATGAGGTCTGGAGGAGTATTTAGTGATGGATGTTTGTTTCTGGTCCGAGGTATTCCTGGAACAGGATGATTTTTAGTTGTTTCCTGAATGTTGAGGGATCTCCGTTGTTTCTGATTTGACTTGGTAGAGAGTTCCAGAGGGATGGTGCGTACAGTTCGAAGGCTCTGTTGCAGGTCCGTTGATTGCATTTAGTTTGTTCGTGGGGAATGTTGAGGGTGTTGTTGGTGGTTTATCTGTTGTGGGTGGATTGGGGCAATAGAGTGCGGAGCTTGGAAGTCTGAGTTTGGTAGAGGGCTTTGTGGATAAGTAGGGCAGATTTGTATTTGATTCTTGCTTCGAGAGGGAGTATGTGCAGTTCTCTCAGGACTGGGGTGATGTGATCTTGTTTTTTTGCTTTCTGGATAATTCTTGCTGTGGTATTTAAGGCTGTTCATAGTGGGTTGGTGTGGGTGGCGGGCAGTCCATGGTAAATTATATTGCAGTAGTCCAGGTGGGGGAGCGTCAAAACTTGCATAACTGTACTGAAGTCCTGTGGGTCAATAAAGGGCTTTAGGCATTGTACTGTTTTAGCCTTGTGGAATAGTATTCCGGTAGTTTTTTTTATCTGTTGTTTGAGTGTGAGCGCTTGGTCTATGATGACTCCTAGGTATTTTATGTGTGGTTGAATTTGTATTTGTGTGGCTCCTAAGTTGAGGTGCGTAGGTGAGGTGAAGTTTGGGTCTTTGGTTACTATGAGGGCTTCTGTTTTTTTTTATGTTGATGGACAGGTTGTTCCTTTGTAGCCAGCTGGAGATTTCTATGAAGCAGTCTGATAGGTGGTTGTTCACCGGGTTGGTGGTTGTGATTGGTCCATAGAGCATTATGTCATCTGCATAGATGTGGTAGTTGATGTTATGAGCACGTATGATTGAGCAGAGTGGTTGTAGGTAGATGTTGAAGAGCATGGCGGATAGGGTGGATCCTTGGGGTACTCCTTGGTGTTGCAGGAAGGGGGGAGGGAGGTTGCTAAGTTTGTGCGGATTAGTTGTTGTCTATTGTTCAGGTAGGAGTGGAACCATTGAAGTACGACATTTTTTATGCCAATTTCTTGGAGTCTGTGTAGGAGGATGTTGTGGGATATGGTGTCAAAGGCTGCAGATATGTCCAGGAAGATCATAGCGTATCCAGAGTGCTTGGTCTGTGTGCCCTTGATGAGGGTGTTAATTAATGATGTCATGAGGGTCTCGACTCTGTGGAATGGACGGAAACCATGTTGTTGTGGGTCCAGTATGTTGTTGTCATCCACGTGGTCCTGAAGTTGTTGTTGAACTATCTTCTCGATGATTTTGGTGGTAAATGGAAGACTTGCTATGGGTCTGAAGGAGGCGGGCTCAAGGGGGTCTAGGTTTTGTTTTTTTAGGGTTGGGTGGATGATGGAGGTTTTGAGGATGTCTGGCATGAGTCCTTGTTTGAGGGACTCATTAACAATGTGGGTTAGGGGTGTGCTTAAGTCCTCTTTGGATTTCTTTATCCATTCTGCAGGACAGGGATCCAGTGGAGAGGTGGTAGTATTTAGGGAGGAGATGGTGGATTCTATTTTTTGTTTTGTGATTGTTTCAAATGTGCTCCAGTTTGCATTTATGGTAGTTGGGTGGGTTGTTGCTTCTGCATTCAGTTGTGGATTTTGTGGTTGTTGAAGCTGTTTGTATTGGCGTGCTAGTGGTTCTGGTGGGATGTTTGGTAGCTGGTCGGAGTGGTTGGGTGCTTTTGTTAGCTTCTTGACAATCCCGAAGAGCTCACGTGGTTTGTTTATTGAGATGTTTATGATCTTTGAGTGGTAGATCCTTTTTGCTTTATCAGTTTCTGTGTGGTAAGCGTCCAGTTCATTCATGTATTTGGCTAATAAAATGATAAACAAGGTAATAGCTTGATCTCCAGGAGCAAGCAGGAATGTAGTCTTCACATATGGGTATCGTCGGCATTGACAGAGCCCCCAGTGTCCTATAGGAAAGCTTTTGGGAGCATCCCACTGCAACTGCGCTGCTGCCTTCCCGCCTTTCCAACTCTCCCTCTTCAGTTTTTTGTTTTCCGCGGAGCCAACAGGCAGCAACTCCTGTCACCGCAGAAAATTTTCCTTTTTGTGGTCACATCTCCCTTCCCATCGACGCCTTTATTTTCTTTCTAAAAAAAAAAAAGCTTTTCTTGAGGGTCTGTCCCCTCTTGGTGCTTCAGCGCCATTTTGGGCACTAGGCCCTGTTTTCTTCAAGATGGAGAAACAAACTAGTGGTTTCAAAAAAATGTTCAAAATGTGGCGGTACCATTTATTAAATGTTTGGGCCCAGACCATTCTCCATCGGAGTGTCTCCTCTGCAGAAAGATGACTAAGAGGGGCCTGTAGAACAGAGCTGCGAAATTTGGCACCCTTTTTGCCTTGGATGCAACGTCCGTTGCATCGACATCATCCAGGACTTCATCTACTTCCCATGGATCTCAGGTAACCAAACCCAGGTCTTCTTCGAAGATCAGTCGGTCCTCAAAGGGTAGATCTCCTTCTAAGCATCGAGATGCTTCTAGCATTGCCCTTGAGGAGAATACACCGGCCAAACCAGCCCGGCGGGAGGTCCTTGCCTCCAAAGCATTAACGGGTCCCAAGATGTTCTGAGGCATCCCCCTCCAGAGAGCTCTTGGTGCCATGTTCTGGGATCGTGGCCCGCTCTGCTGGTACTGACACCTAGACATCAGCAGGCTCCATGGATCAACGCATCCTAGCCATTGAGCGCAGTCTTTCGGCCTTGTTAGCAGCTTACGTACCACTAAAGCCGCTACAATCGGTCCCGCAGCCATCGATACCGACTCCAGTCTCGGATGTATCTGCATCTACCGTTGCGCCATTCTCCATGTTACCACCCATGCTGGCCCTAGAATTGGTGTCCAGCATAGAGGGTCCGGTATCGAAGCATTCCGATGCCGACTTCGATCGATACCGTCAACAGGCAGTACGAGAGCACCCGGCCTATCGATACTTTGAGTCTTCCGATTCCGATGATTCTGATGAATCCATCGATACCGGAATGGTTCTTCTGGAGGATCCCTCTCCTCCACTGCGTCAAATGTCTCCTCCGGAGGAAACGTCTTTTCAAGACTTTATAGGGGATGTGACTCGGGGCCTCTCGTTCACCGTGACCCCCGAGAATGAACTGATAGCTGGAGAACTTGAAATTCTTCAGTATCCGGCAGCCCCTAAGGAGGCCGAAACCCTTCCCATACACCGTATTCTGCATGATCTCATGCTCAGAATATAGGAAACACCCTTAACCATGTCTCCACATTCTCGAAGACTCGATACAATGTACCGGGTACCACAGTGTCCCGGATTCCAAAAAATGCAGTTACCACACCATTCCATGGTTGTGGAATCGGTGATGCACTGGATCAAAAATGACAAGACATATTTCTCTAACCCTCCAGGCCGTGAGGCGAGGCCTCTCGATGCCTTTGGTCATCGATGCTTTCAGGCTCCTATGCTGCCGGCCAGAATAAGTTCTTACATACTCTACATAGTGTGATAAGGAAGCTTACCATAGTTCAGGAAGGAGCTATAATAGAGGCGAAGTGACTCTGAACAAGCAACCTGTCTGTTCTGGTAGAAATAATAAAACAGAATGTTTCCATAAAAGACTACCAGTCCCAGAATGCACCAGGTTTCCAACAGCCATTAGAAGAGCTGAAGTGGGGAAACGTGTGTTCAATCAGGAGGGCTATGAGGTAATCCCCAAGCACTCATCTCCAAGGGCAGGGCTTGATTCAGCACAGCTGCGCTGTGCTAGGGTGGAGCATTCATCTAAGCAGGATAAAAGAAAAGCTTATTCTACAGAGAATCATCAGAAGCATCTTCTTGATCAGAAGCATCAGAAGCACATTGATCATCCTGACCATCATCATCAGCAGAAGCCAGAGCTGACGGACAGAGAGAGCAAGAAACACTTTGGAAGAAAGAAGAGAAAAGCATTTGGGAGGTCTAGAGGAGTCCATAGCAGTACGTATACTGGGAGGCATTCCAGAGGCAAGCATACATCATTGGACTGGGGAAAACCAGAGGAGTGTGGTTGCAGAGCCAGGAATCCCCAGACGGCACCTGTGAGGGAGACAGCTGCACTTGGAAGGGACCCTAAGACCAGTGCAAGAAGATATGTGAAGAGAGATCCAGTGTCCAGGGATCTTGATTGGAAGGCTGGACATAAGAACTGGACTACATACTGGCCAGGATATTTAGAGAGGAACTCTAACAGCAATGGAAGCTCAGGTATGAACACTGATCTATGCCCTAGCTCTTCACTGGGAAGACAGCAGGGAAACAAGTATTGTCCTGAGAGTGTTCCATTGAGAAATTCCTCTGTGCCAATCCATGATATTGAACCCATGATAGTTGAAGAAGGGGAAGATGTTATAAATGGGGATTTTGAATACATGGATTGCTCTCTGTCTAAACCTCTGTGGTAATATGCTGTCACAAAATACAACAACCATCACAAAGAAATATAAACTTGTTTTTAATCTACTCAGAAAAGCTTCTGAGTAGGATTTGAGCCACGTAATAGAAAGTAAACCAGCCAAGAGGGTTTCAGCTGGTAATGGTTAGCAATTGAGCCTTGCCTAATTGCCTGTGAGCTCTGAAGGGACACTTCTGAGTGTGTGTGAAGATACAGGAAGATATCCCTGAAAAAGAACAGTTTTTTTCCTACTTTGTGGGTTTTGTTTGTTCTTTGATGCACTGCTAAGGAGAATTAGCAGGAGCTTACAGAAAAGACCTTTCTGTTCCCATCAAGGTCTTTATGCTTTGATTTGATTGCTTAACAAGTTCAGCTGTTGTTTTTCCTTATTTGTTTTTCTAAGTATAATACTGAAAGCAAGTATTCCTTTTTATGTGCTACCAAGTATATCTGTGTTGGGAGAAATAACCCCATAAATAAAATATCTTCTTTGCTTTACCCTTGAGCAAGCACAACTAATTTATTGTGAACGGCTGAGTCTGGTATGATTGGACTACATTTCCCACAATCCTTTGCAAGTCATATTAATATTTGCCTTTGCCAAGACTGTGGAGATTCTCACCCAGTGCCCCCGTTTACAATAGGTATGTTTCTTCGAGAGGTTACTAAGGATTTGGAACTCATGGCTCCTCTTCTCCCCGATGGCAAGAAGGCTGATTTCCTTACTCTTGTTAAGCATGCCCAAAATGTTTCTAAGTTCATGAACAGGACAACCTTTGACTGTTTCGAATGCATTAGCAAGACCTCTGCTATTTCCATTGGTGCACGTCGGATTGCTTGGTTACAATCATCTGACTTAGAGCAGTGGGTGCAAGATAAGCTGGGGAATATTCTTTGCACAGGAGAAAACCTCTTTGGCAAGGACTGGCAGAATAAAGCTTCTCAGCTTGAGTCCGAGAATACTACCTTAAATAGACTATCCAGGACCAATGCCTACCCAGCTAAGAAGACAGTTAAGAAACCCTTTTTCAACAAGAAAAGAAATTCTATCCTTCTTACACCCAAACTGTCCACTGTCCAACCTATGCCCCCCAGAAGGGGCAGCAGCAGCCAAAACAACAAAGAAAGACTCAAGTCCCCAGAACTCAACCAGCTCAGCAGACAAAGCCTCCACAAGGTCTTTGACTCTTTCCTAGAGAACCTAGTCATCCTTCCTCTAGAAATACCAGAGCGTCCCAACGTTCCAGGCAGAATGTGTTACTTTGCCAGGAGATGGCAGCAGATAACATCAGAGCATTGGACTCTCTCCATAGTGACAGAGGGGTACAAACTTCACTTCCACAGTATGCCCCCTCTCTCCACTCCAAGAGAGTTCAGTTCTCGGCCTCCCCTCACCATTCTCTTGTGTCAAGAGGTCACATCACTCCTTGCTCAGGGGGCGATAGAGGAGGTACCTCTTTCTCAACAAGGCCTGGGCTTTTACTCCCCCTGCTTCCTTATACCAAAGAAAACAGGAGGCACCAGGCCCATACTGGACCTCAGAGAGTTAAACAAGTATCTCTTCCAAGAAAAATTCAAAATGATGTCTCTCAGAACACCTTTCCCTTGCATTCAGAGTCAGGATATTGGCTAAGTTCTCTAGACCTAAATGATGCCAGTACACATACCCTTATTCATGCAGAACAGAGGAGATTTCTTCGATTCCTCTTTCAGGGAAGATGTTACCAGTGCAATGTTCTACTCTTTAGCCTGGCTTCTGCCCCAAGAGTCTTCACAAAATGCATGGCAGTAGTAGCAGCATTTTTAATGACTCTAGGGATATTTGTCTTCCCCTACTTAGACGACTGGCTGATCTAAGCACCAACAGCTCCAGAAGCCAGCTCCGCTCTTTCCTGCATGATGCAAATCCTGCAATATTTGGGATTGGTCATAAATCTCCCAAAATCCCATCTCACCCCTTCTCAGTCCCTAGAGTTCATAGGGGCTCTTCTAGATGCATGGCAGTCAAAGGCTTTCCTGCCACAACTCCGCTGCTTTCAAATAGCTCAACTGGCTTTTCAAGCAGCTATAAAAGCTTTCCTGACTGTTCGAGAAATGCTTCAGTTTCTGGGGCATATAGCATCCACTGTGCATGTGGTTCCCTATGCTCGCCTACACATGCGAGCAGCCCAGTGGACCCTAGCTTCTCAGTGGACACAGGCGTCAGGTCGCCTGAGGGACAAAATCAGAAACTCTGCACGCCTCATTTCGACCCTTCAGTGGTGGCAAACACTAGAAAACCTTCTCATAGGGTCACCTTTTCTGAAGCCTCTGCACCAGGCTACCTTGACGACGGATGCGTCCAAGTTAGGTTGGGGGGCTCATACGGACAATCTCTCCACTCAAGGTCTTTGGACCCAGCAAGAGATTTGTCTTCACATAAATCTACTGGAACTCAGAGCCATTTTCTATGTTCTTCGTGTGTTTCAGGACTATCTGTGCTACAAGACGGTTCTTGTCCAGACGGACAATCAGGTAGCCATGTTCTATGTGAACAAGCAGGGGGTAACAGGCTCTCAAGTGTTGTGAAACGAAGCTCTACACCTCTGGTTCTTTGTAAGAGGCCTTCAGATTTACCTACTAGCAGTGTATCTCTCAAGCACACAGAATCTTCTGGCAGACAAACTCAGTCTAGTGCTTCTGCCACACGAGTGGTCTCTTCATTCAGAACAGATTGCTCGAATCTTTCAAATCTGGGGAACCCCAGATATAGACCTATTTGCAAGTCCTCTGAATGCCAAACTTCCTTGATTCTGTTCTAGAATTCCAGCTCGGAACAGTCAGGCAATGGATGCTTTCCACCTCCACTGGGGTGAGGACTTCCTGTATGCCTACCCACCTATTCCCCTCATTCGCAAGACTGTTCAAACTTCAGAGAGACAGGGGCCACATGATCCTCATAGCCCCACGCTGGTCAAGACAGACATGGTATCCACTGCTTCTACGTCTCTCTCAAGCCAGACCTCTGGAGTAGGGATGTGCTCCAGATCTTCTATTCCATGAAAACGGGATGCTTTTGCACCTGAATCCTCAGTCTTTACACCTGATGGCATGGTTGCTGAGAGCTTAGAATTCCAGGATGTCAACCTCTCTCAACAGGTTAAAGATATCCTTTTAGCCTCAAGGAAAACTTCCACAAGGTGTGCCTATGCCTTCAAGTGGAAAAGGTTCTCTATCTGGTGTTCATAGAAGGAACTTAATCCTTTTTCAGTTCCAGTAGAGGCATTACTGGAGTATCTCCTCCACCTTTCATCTTCTGGACTTAAGACTAATTCAGTAAGAGTCCACCTTAGTGCCATTTCAGCTTTCCATAAGCCCTTTGATGGACAACCTGTCTCCTCTCAGCCGCTTGTAGCATGGTTTATGAGAGGTCTACTCTTAACTAAGCCTCCCATTAAGCCACCACCCATGGCATTGGACTTAAATCTTGTCCTTGGACAGCTCATGAAGCCTTCCTTCGAGCCCTTAGCCACTATATCCCTGAAGCTTCTTTCTTGGAAGGTAATCTTCCTAATTGCCCTCACTTCTGCGAGACGCATCAGTGACCTACAAGCTTTAGTGTCTGATCCTCCTTGCACAAGGTTCCACCATGATAAGGTAGTCCTTAGGACTCATCCTCACTTTATGCCAAAGGTGGTTTTGCCTTTTCATTTAAACCAGTCAGTTTGTCTTCCTGTCTTCTTCCTTAGGCCTCATGCCTCTAGTGCAGAAAGGAATCTTCACACTCTAGATTGTAAAAGAGCTTTAGCCTTCAGAGAACTAGGCAGCATAGAAAGGCTTCACAGTTTTTTGTTGCCTTTGATTCCAGCCACCTGGGGTTACCAGTCTCCAAGAGAACACTATCCAGGTGGATTGCAGACTGCAAATCCTTTACCTATGAGAGTAAAGGACTTTATCTCGAAGGTCATGTCACAGCTCACAGTGTTGGAGCAATGGCTGCCTCTATGGCCAACCTTCGCTCGGTGTCCATCGATGACATCTGCAAAGCAGGCACTTGGTCCTCGGTCCACACCTTTGCGGCCCATTACTGCTTAGACAAGGACTCCTGTTGGGATGTCTCATTTGGCCAGGCTGTTCTCCAGCATCTCTTTTAGACTTAGAACAACTCCTACCTCCCATCCTGGGTTTCGATACCAGAGATCCTTGGAAGGAAGCATGACCCACCTCAGCCTGGGTTTAGCAGCTCTATAGGGACATCTCCCTGGAATCTCTAAGCTTGGGAGTCCCCATATGTGAAGACTACATTTCTGCTTGTTCCTGGAGATAGCGTAGTTACTCACCTGTAACAGGTGATGTCCGGGAACAGCAGGAATTGAGTCTTCACAACCCACCCACCTCCCCTAGGAGTTGTATCTCGCTCTCTCTCTCTCTCTCTCTTCTTTCCTTCTCTCCTTTTGTCTCAGCTACAAAACCAACTGAAGAGGGAGAGTTGGAAAGGCAGGAAGGAAGCAGCGCAGGCACAGTGGGATGCTCCCAAAAGCTTTCCTATAGGACGCTGGGGAGCGTTCCCATGCAGGCTCCGTCGGTGCCGACGATACCCGCATGTGAAGACTCAATTCCTGCTGTTCCTGGAGATCACCTGTTACAGGTGAGTAACTATGCTTTCCTGCACATTTCAGACTTTGTCCAGCTCTGGAGTCATGTGTATGTGTATGTATGTATGGGTTTGGGAGGGGGGGGGGTCCATATCAGTCAATGTGTGCTAACTTTACTGTATGACAGAAGTGTCTGTTCTGCATGGAATGTCATTTCAAATGCATCTGTTCCAGCTGTGTGGTGCCTTATTCCTCTTCTAAGTGCTAAAAGAAAAGAGCCACAAGAAAGAGTAAATGAATATTTATCACACTCATGAACACCCACCCCACTCCATTAGTAGGTTGAAGGAGCACTAGCTAGCCATGTATCTTGACTTAGCAATGGCTTCCTCCCTATTCTCTTGGTTTCAGGAGGTGTTTTGGATATCTTATAAGTGTGCTAAACTTTCAAATAAGTGCACAATGTGCATTCTGCTGGGTGCTTGGCAGGGGTCACAGTGATAATTTGAACAAAGAAATTGAATTTAGTGCAAGTGATGTGGCTGTTCCCCTTCCCATATTTGACTTTATTCCTGCTAATAATAGTCTCAAAGAGGAGTTCTGGCAAATTTATTTATTTATTTTTATTTAGCTAGATTTATATACTGCTTTTCATCAGGTCATAATCTATCTTTCCCTGCAGGGATTCAGTCACTGACCACATCCCTCCTGAGGAATGCTCAGTGCAGCATGCCTCCTACAACAACACATTGACCTTGCTTAAAGATTGTGAGCAGGATGCTCATGGTCAAGGTGGGTATAGAGTCAGTTTTCCTATAGTCCCAATACACCCTATTTTTGGTTTCCATTTTGAAAGGACATTCTTATGTGATAGAGCACCCATTGGAAATTATTTTATCTCATGTGCAGATTTTGAGTTATTCAACACTTTTGTACACTGGGAACTGTACAAATGATCTCTCTCCAAAAATATTGTCCATTGCTTGACTTGCTTATTAATGAAGATAGGAATGACAACAAATTGCATACAATTATTTCAGATATCCAAAGATTTGTCTGTAAAATTTGGTATCCCTCTTGCTGGCAGTAACTCTCTGGACTTGACTATAACATTCCTTGGAATACAGTTGGACTCAGTAAAAAACTGGTGTCATGTTTACTACCTGACAGGCTGGCCTAAAAAGTTACCCTGAAGGACATATGCTTCCTTAATGGTGTCTTGACTTTTATTGCATGTGTCATCCTTATGGGGCAAGTATTTCCGTGTCATCTAATCAGGATATCTGCTATCATATTCTTCAGTCACCATTGCATACTGGTTGGGAGGGTGCTATGAGAGGATCTTACAATATGATAAACTTTCCTGTCCAACTTTAAAGGTATCTCTGTGTTGATTCCTTCTTCTGTCAAAGTAGTTGTTTGAAGTTGTACTGTCTACTGGAAAAAAAGAGCCAAATTATGAAAACAGGATTGTTGAAGATGCAGTATATCAAGCTCAATAAACATAAGCATAAACATAAATACTGGCAAGTTAAATGCAAGGCATTGATAAGGTAGGCAAAAAGAGAATTTGAAAAGAAGCTTGCTGTGGAAGTTAAAGCGCATAATAAAACCTTATCTCCAGGAACAAGCAGGAATGAGTCCTCACATATGGGTACGTCGGTACCGACGGAGCCTGCACGGGAATGCTCCCCAGCATCCAATCAGAAAGCTTTTGGGAGCATCCCTCGCGCCTGCGCGCTGACTTCCCGCCTTTCCCACTGCCTCTCCTCAGTTTTCGTTTTTCCGCGGAGCCGACAGGACGTCCTCCTGTCACCGCAGAAACATTTTTCTTTAAAATCCTTATTTTCTTGTTTTCTTGTGGTCGCGGCTGTCTTTCCCGCCGATACCGGTACCGCCGGTGCTTTATTCTTTTCTTTTCCAAACTTAGAGAAATGTTTTCTCCTCAGTTTTTGTTTTAACTTTTTGAGGCCTACCAGGCCTCTCCAACATGGAGCCTTCTTCCCCCAAGAAGTGCCTTCACTGTGGAAACATGGTTTTCCTTTTAGACTCCAATTCTTGGTGTCTAACCTGTTTGGGTCCTGACCCTTTTTCCCCTGATTCATCAGGCTATATTATTGGGAGAAGACCTTCCCTTTTTCGAGTTTCCCTCGATGCCGTTTTTCCTCCTGAGGTGAGGACACCGGTTTATTATTCTCTCCAGGATCAGGTAACCCACAAACAGTCTGTTAAGACTAGCCAATTCTTGAAGGGTAAGTCTCATGCCCAGCATGATGACGGCTCCGGCCTTGCCCTCAAGACCCCATTGGCAATAAAACCCCGGCGGGAGTCTTCAGGCTCCAAAGCATTTGCGGGATTTCAGGTTGTTCCTGGGGCTCACCCCTCACAGAACATACCTGAGCCATGCTCGGGGGTGGTATCCGCTTCGAGCGGTACCGATCCCCCGGCATCGGCACCGGCGTCGAGTGTTCCACTCTTCACCATGGATCATCATCTGGTGTCCTCGGTACCTTCGGGGCCGATCGAAACGACCCAGATTGGCTTTCCTGCATCCCAGCCATGCTCGGGGTTGGTACCGGCTTCGAGCGGTACCGATACCCCGGCATCGGCATCGGTGTCGAGTATTCCACTCTTCACCTGGGATCGTCATCTGGTATCCTCGGTACCTTTGGGGCCGATCGATACGACTCAGATTGACTTTCCTGTATCTTCGCCATGCTCGGGGTTGGTATCGGCTTCGAGCGGTACCGATACCCCGACATCGGCGCCGGTGTCGAGTGTTCCTCTCTTCACCGGGCATCGTCTTCGAACGTCCTCGGTACTTTCGGAACCGATCGATGCGACTCCGATTGACCTTCCTGTATCGGCATCGCCGATACCACCACCAACGTCGGTACCTTCTAGACATGCATCGATAGACTCGCTCGCTTCGATGCCGAGTCTAGAATCGATATCCAGTCTAGATGACTTGGTACCGACGCGTTTCGGAACCGATCCATATCGTTTCCGGCTACGCAGTACCGAGGATATTCACCAAGGCTCTCTGGTTACCTCGGTACCGCTTCAGCAGCCCCCGATTACTGCTTCGATGACATTATCGTCTCCGATACCGGTACCGGTATCGATGTCGATTCCTGAAGTTCCATCGGTGCCATCGATCCTTTCTATGCCTAGTTTGGAATCGATATCAGGCACTGACGATGCAGTACTAACTGCCTCAAATCAGAACTGTCAGTATCACTGTTCATCTAGCAGGATTCTTTTTCTGCACCAGTCCAGTATATCTTCTGGTGCTCAAGCTGCTCCTTCAACCTCAGCTTACCCAGGAATAGTTCCTATTGGAGATCCTTCTTTTCAGAAATTTCTCCTTGACATGGCAACCTTTCTTGCCATTCCTATTCCTGGCCTTACTCTTGACCAAGATCCTGCAGAAAAGGAAAATATAATGCTTCCTTTACATCATTCTTTGCAGGATCTTCTTCTGAGGATTTGGGAATCACCTTTAAAGGTTCCTTTGCCTTCTACAGCCATTAATGTTCTGTATCAGGTGCCTCCCTCTCCGGGGTTTAAAAAAAAACAACTTCCACATCATTCCATTGTAGTGGAATCAGCAATGAGGAAGGTAAGAAGCAAGAAGAAGCATTCTTCTTATCCGCCAGGTCGTGCATCTAAAGCACTTGATGCCTTTGGACGTCAAACCTTCCAAACTTCTATGCTGGTTTCAAGAATTATTTCATATATTTTTTATATGAGTCTGACACTTCAGGAGGTCACAGAGAGATTATCTCTTTTGTCCCCTTTTTTGTCAGAACCTAAGGACACTGACTATTCCTTGCTTCTTAATCATAGCAGGAATATCTCTTGGTTTCTTTCTCGTGCTTCTCCAGACTCTTTTGAGTCTGTTAGCAGATCCTCTGCTATTGCCATTGGAGCACGTCGTACAGCCTGGCTGCAAGCTTCAGACTTGAGCAGATGGGCACAACATACACTGGGTAATTCTCCTTGTACTGGGGAAAATTCTCTTCAATAGAGAGGCTTTACGTCAGGTTACTCATTGCTCCACTGACTTCCCTGGTTCTGGAAACCATCCTATGCCTTCTTTTTCCCTAGGACGTAGGAAATGTCCTACCAAACCTTCTTTCCCTAAGAAAAGAAGGTTTCACCCTTCTCCTGCCCATCCTCCAGATGTACCCAAGCAAGGGACATCTCATCCTAGTCTGAAGTCTCCAGACTCTAACCAGTCTAATCATAACCAGCAACCATAGGTTCCTGTATGTTGCAATCTACAGTTGACTTTTTCTTAACAGAAGTTTATTCTTCAAACTCTACACTGGTTTTTTCTTTTCAGTATGCTAAGCTGTTAGGATACTTTGTCCATGGGTTACAGAATTCTCCCCTTCTTACTACTATGAAGGGAGGTTACAACTATCCCATGATAGTTTCTGTCCCCACATGGACATTCTTTCCTTCAGCTGACTTACCATATGGTAAGTCACCCTCCAACCCCCTCTCTTCCAGGGTTTCCCCTGCTTGAGTTGGTACCATACTGAAACACTTCTCTTTCTCCAAGGGGCACTAAGAGAGGACAAGGGCATAGCAGAATGAATTCTTTGCTTCAGTCTTTACTGAAAAATATATAGGAAACTTACCCCATGCCAGAAATGATATTCAAAGGTGATAAATCAGAGGAATTGAGACAAATCTCAATAAATCGGGAAGATGTAACACAGCTATTTGATAAACTAAAGAGCAGCAAATCATCTGGATCGGATGTCATACATCCCAGGGTGCTGAAGGAACTGAAATATGAGATTGCAGAACTACTTTTAGTAATTTGTGAATTACCATAAAATCATCTGTAGTACCTGAGGAATGGAGAATGACCAATGTAACACTAATTTTTAAAAAGGGTTCTAGGGGTGATCCAGGAAACTACAGACCAGTGAGCTTGATATCTGCAATGGGCAAAATGGTAGAAACCATTATAAAGAATAAGATTACTGAACATATAAATAGTCGCCATCTAATGGCATGAAGCCAACAAGGATTTAACCAAGGAAAATCTTTTCTCACTAATCCATTATATTTTTTCAAAAGTGTAAATAAACAGGTATAGATAAAGGTAAGCTAGTTGATGTAGAGCCCTATCCTGGAGGGGACACGTCCGGGTCACTCAGACATCCCCGGACAAGATGGGATCTGTTGCACACGATTATGGACAGCGGGTACTAAACACTCCCGTGGCATGCAAGATCGGGCAATGGAAGCCTGGCATGCCCCTTCCATAGCTGTGGGGACATCCTTGGGTCAGCATGTCCAGGCCCCCCGATTCCACTTGTTCACAGATGGCCCAATGTTCCCCCCATCCGGTTTCCTCACTGCCAGACCCTCAGTGGGTCTGCTGGGGCTGGGTGGTGGGGCAGTGCCTACCAGGTGTCCGCTGTGTTGGGGGGCTGCCAGGTTGGGGTACATGGGGGACCAGTTCTTATTCCACCTCTGAGGTGGAATAAGAAGTTCATCTCCCTGGTGCTCCTTGGACATACAGGGCCATGACCTGAATTGGCCCTGTAAGTCTGGGTGACTGGTCCACCTGCCGCGACCCATCCATGCTCTGCTCCTGTGCTGCCCATCTCCACTCCCCGCACAGAGCCTCTGTGCATGTGGGGAGACTGTGTCTTGGGATTTGGGCAGGATGACTGGCAGGGCTGCATATCCCACTGGAACGTACAGCCCTGCTAGTCTCCTTCCTGAATTGGGGCCATAGCATATCTGAA
Organism: Ichthyophis bannanicus; assembly: GCA_033557465.1. NCBI lineage: Eukaryota > Metazoa > Chordata > Amphibia > Gymnophiona > Ichthyophiidae > Ichthyophis > Ichthyophis bannanicus. Next base: position 2,435,676 of record CM066033.1, on the reverse strand, counting down.
TTTTCAGAAAGCCTTTGACAAGGCCCTTTCATGAGAAACTCTTGCAGAAATTAAAAAGTCGTTGGATAGGCGGCAGTGTACTAGTGTGGATTAGGAACTGGTTAAAGGATAGAAAAGGTTAAAGGATAGAAAACAAAGAGTAGGGCTAAATGGCCAATTTTCTCAGTAGAGAAAGGTGAATAGTAGAGTACCCCAGGGATCTGTGCTGGGCCACTGCTTTTTAGCATTTTTATAAATGACCTGGAAATGGGAATAATAAGTGAGGTGATCAAATTTGCAGATGACACAAAATTATTCAAAGTGCTTAAAACACAAGAGGATTGTGAAAAATTGCAAGAGGACCTTGAAAAACTAGAGGTTGGGCTTCTCATGGCAGATGAAATTTAATGTGGACAAGTGCAAAGTTATATACGTGGAGGCCAATTCCGATCGGATATCCAAATTCTGGACAGGCCAGATTTGCACCCGATACTGCACCTGTGGGAACTAGATATTCCCTCAGGAGCAGAATCAGGGCACTTGGAAGGGCCGGACGAACCCCGAGTCTGCGGGCCCAGACGTGCTGAGCCTACCCCGGCTAACTCTCCACATGCTCCTGCTGGAGCCCTGGTGCCATGTCGTCCCATCGCCATGGCACCAGGATGCCATGCAGGAGCCCTTATTCCCCACACCACACACCAAAGTCCTTTCCCCACCATCTGACCCCTGGAGAGACCTGCCAAGGCCGGGATCATGTGGCAGGGCTCCTCCTGCATCAGCTCACCTGTTCGGGGGGGGGGGGTTCCTCCATTGCTGGCCACCAACATCGGGTGGACGTGGAATAAGTTCCCCGGCCATCCATCATTCACCAGACATACAGGGCTGTGACCTGGATAGGCCCTGTACGTCCAGGGTCATGGACCCGCCTCTGACCCGCCTACTTTCTGCCCTGTCTCCACCCCCATCCGCCCCCACGCTGAGCTCCCCACACATCGGCACTTTATGTGTGGGGAGCTTTGGGGGCACATAGCCCTGCCCACTGACCCTTAACCCCGGATATTCAATGCCAGGGTCTTATGCAGCCTTGGCATTGAATATCCTTGGTGTATTTGTGGTATCTTTGATTACTACCCTCCTTGCCCAGTCTGTGAGTTTTGGTGTGCGGCCTTCTCTTGTCAGGTTTGTAGTGGTGCCGTATTCTTTCCATTTTGTTATAATGAATTTAGTGACACCCCGTGGCATATTCAGAATTTGGGATATTTTTTTTATAACCCAATCCTGATCTATACTTCTCCAACTTTGTCTCTGACCTGTTTGGAGTGCTCCTTGTCTTACTTAGTAGTGTTCCAGTGTCAGGGGCCTTTCAGAAGAGGTATATTTATACTGGCATCATGTGACTGATCGTGTGACCCTGATTGCACACAGGTGAATCCTAATCAACTAATTAAGTGCCTTCTGAGGTTAATTGTTTGGACCAGATCTTATTTAGGGGTTTCATAGCAAAATGGACGAATGCATATGCACTCACAACGTTTCAGTTTTTACTTGTTTTTTTTATATATACAAGGTATTTTATTGTCAATCCACAACAGGACAAGTGCCATGTCGGCCTCGGATAGCTTTTCCCGCACACATCACACTGACTTCATCAATTTCACCAAACTATTTTTGTTTATTTGAACATCTGTTGGAAACTTGTTGGCCACAGCATAAACATATAATATTTATTCAATGTCACATTACAATTAACATTTTTACTTGATAACCTATACAATGTGCCAATTTCTGCCTGAACTAGTCTTGCCCTAGCTCCCCAAGAGGCACAACCCATACTTTCCACACTAAGGCAAAGGGAAAAAAACAGAAGGGGTGCCATCAAAGCCTTCTTCTTCCACCCTGTTGCCGCCAATCCTGAAAGTACTGCGGTCCTACAGCAGCCCGTACAGTGTGGAGGGGCAGCATTCCATTAAAGCGTGCACTATACCGCCCCCCAGTCGCAGCAGTGTTGTGTTACGCCTCTGTCCCGGCCCATCATAAAGTCGGTGGCAGCACTTCGTAAATGTCATTGAGGTGCCTATCTTGGTCCATCCCTTCTCCCGCCGTCAAAGCATGAGGAGGCCCATTACTCGCTGGTCCTGCTGCAACTCCGTCGACTGTCAGGTGGCGGACAATTTCCTTTCTGGCCACTCCACACATTACTTCCATATATGGCTGTGCGCTCTCCCTATGGACCCTAGCAATCAGATTATGCTGTGACAATATATTACCCTCCCCCCTCCCCGCTTGGGTGGGTTGGGCGGGTGCGTCTCTCCTTTTTACGATTAGCTGGAAGGCCAAGAGGGCCACTCAGAGCCGTGCAATCCTAGTTATAGCTGGCCCAGTCCCGCCCTCTTGTCCCTCCTGCCTCCTACCTCAATATTAACCCTTGGCCTGCCACTGCCCCCTTGTGCCCTTCAGCGGTGATCCCATCATCGAGTCTCAACCGGGCAAGTGCCATGTCGGCCTCGGGTAAATATCCCATACCACCGCCCCCTGCCCATCTCCCCTTTTCCCCACACATATCACACTGACTCCATCAATTTCACCATACTATTTTTGCTTATTTGAACATTTGTTGTAAACTTGTTGGCCACAGCATAACCATGTAATATTCATTCAATGTCACATTACAATTAACATTTTTACTTGATAACCTATACAATGAGCCAATTTCTGCCTGAACTATTCTTGCCCTAGTTCCCCAAGAGGCACAGCCTGTACCTTCCACACTAAGGCAAAGAGAAAAAACAGAAGGGGTGCCGTCAAAGCTTTCCCCTTCCACCCTGTTGCCGCCAATTCTCAAAGTACTGCGGGTTCTACAGCAGCCCGTACATCATGTGCAGTGTGTGGGGGGAGGCGGCACGCCAGTAAAGCGTGCACTATACCCCACAGTTGCAGCAGTATCGTGTTCTGCCTCTGCCCTAGCCCATCATAAAGTTGGTGGCAGCACTTCGTGAATATCATCGAGGTGTCGATCTCGGTCCATCCCTCCTCCCGCCATCAAAGCGTGAGGAGGCCCATTACTCACTGGTCCTGCTGCGACTCCGTCGACTGTCAGGATGAGGACAAATTTCCTCGCTTGTCAGGGGTGACCCCCACCCTATTTACCAGCTGCAGCCAACAAACCACCTACCCCATAGCCTTTTGACCATGTCCTGTATTGCACACAGGAACACATCCACGCCAGTGTCAGATAGATGTATACCATCGGCACGATACAGACCAGGACAATATTCATCAATGAGCTCATGCGTGATACTGTACCCCCCCCCCACACCGATCCCCTCCATGAAATGGGACATCCATCTGTTCATCTTTCGTCTGGTCTTTTCGAGTGCCCAATGTGACCATTCGCCCCCTCCAGACATGCTGTGGTATGTGAGACCACACTAGCCGTGTCCCGGGGAATATATCAGCCAAAGTTAGCATGTCCCTTTGCATTTTCCTGGTAAACTCCATGCTGCATGTGCAGGCTAAATCGCCCCCCCCCCCAAGTGGACCACTATGACCCATGGGTTCCCTCCTGCTCTTTTCTTATGCAACAGGAACGGTAACAGCTGGTCCCACACCATACCCCGCCGACCCATCCACATGACCGACACTTCTGATGCACTCATTCCAAAGTTGAGTCCCTATGGTATGTTCTTTGTCCTCCTTTGTGCCCAGCGGACAAAGGAATGACCACATAACCATGCTTCACGGGGCCCCGGGGGGAGCACCTGCACCTACAGCAGATCATTGATAAGAAATTAGCATGAGTACATCTGAATTGGTTCTTCATTCACCCAGGTAGTTTGCTCAATGTGCATATGACATTTTCATTAGTTTCCAATCCCACCACCATTAAGAGTCAGTATATTGCAATCCCATTACATTAACGAACAACATCACCAATGGGTCAGACATGACTGTACAAAAGAAAAACAAAACCCAGCTCCCCTTTTGTCATTTTTTTTTTTTTACATATTGCTCACGGTCCTTTGACATTTACATACAATTCTCTGAAATTTGTTGCATCCATAATAGTGAGGTAACAATGCGGACGCAACATACAATTTATATCTATCTGCTTGTGCTCATAATTTGTTCCCTAGTCATCCCTAAACTGGCCACTGTAGAAGTGGCCCCTATGTGGAAGGAGCGAGTGCTATAGAAGCAAACCTTCAAACCTGCCTCTGCCAGGACTAGCTTGAGCACTCTAGTGAATTGGAAACGCGATAGGGAGGCACCATTTGCATGAACTAGCCATTGTTCACCTCCGGCGGTGCAAAACTGTCTATTTTCCTTGAAATTCTGCACTGGGCAGGCGGGTTCACCTGGCAGTGGGGATAAGGCCACATAGGCACCTTTGCCTGCCATATCAGTCTTGAACCTACGAACGTGTAGCACTAATGAACCCTCGTACAGGGTGACATCTTCCCTCCTGATGCCTCCAGAGGCCGGCGCGTGACTCAAGGGGGCCACCAGCTCCCCTACCTTGAACACCCCAAAGAACGCCCAAGAGAATGCGCATTTAAAGAGCCAGGTCTCGAAAGTGTCAAAACAGACCTTGCCAGAGGCCGCCAGCAGCTTTGTAATATGTGACGAGTGATCAGGCGTCGATGATCTGGTATGTGGCACTGCCCAGTTGTCCAGCCCTTCATTACTCTCACAATGGCGAAGTCCGTCCCTGGGCTTTTCTCCCCCGTTGCTTTGGCAAATAAGGTGATTGCTGCTAGGCGTGTCTGTACTGCTGATTTCTTCATGCCGCTGCCCTTACAATCCAAAATCCATTGCAGAATGAAGCCTGTCTTAAACTGGCCTCTGTCCTTTATCCGGTTACTTCTGCAAAAGTCTTGAAAATACTCCCATGTTGCCAGGTGTTTCTGTCTTGTTTTCTTGGCCAAGGAACTCAGCAGGAGCTCCCAAACCTCGGTGGACCAAACTCCCATACTTGCTCCAGTATGGCCGTCTTGACTGTCTACTTCAGGGGAGATCACCCTGAAGAGTGGGATCTTGCAGCGAGAAAGAGCATCTGCAATGTTATTATAATGCCCCAGAATATGCTCCGCCCTAATGGTCAGATTACAGACAAGACATAGCATCACTATTTCCCTTAACAATGTCACCTCCCTCAGCATTTTGTCATGAATCCCAGTCATTACATGAACTACTTCCAAACTGTTCATGTGAAAGACGATCACTTTATTGGCTAGTTGAGGGTCCCAAATGAACAAGGATGCCATTATGAGAAAGAGCTCCAGGAACGTGATGTCCTTGGTGGCCCCCAGTGAGTGCCGCTCGTATGGCCACTGCTCAGCGCACCATGCCCCTTTGAAGTATATCCCGAAGCCCATTCCACGTGCGGCGTCTGTGAAAAGCTCGAGGTCTGAGTTCGAGACGGGACATTCCTGCCAAAACACCAGGCCAATAAACATCTGTAGGAACTGCTCCCATATGCGTAGCTCTTCCTGTATGGCCTTCTTGACTTGAATGCAGTGATGTTTCCTTTTGACCCCCTTTGTTGCTAAAGCCATTCGACGACAGAAACCCCACCTCATTGGCATCACTCTGCAGGCAAAGCAAAGCAGGCAGAGCAGTGATTGGAATTGCTCCAGCCTGGCTTTTCACTGCCCTTGCATTTGCCTAATGCTGCTCCTCAATTTCTCTAGTTTTTCTTCTGGCAGCCACGACAACTGTGCTGTTATGTTGAGCTCGATACCCAGAAATGTGATTGCCCTTGCGGTACCCATGGTCTTCTCTGCCGCTAAAGGTATGCCAAACATCTGAGAAATATGTTCAAATATTTATTTTATTTTATTTATTTACATTTCTTATATACCGCACTATTTGTGATCAGCGCGGTTTACATAGAACAAACAGTATCCGACAATAAACAAGAGTCAGGTCATTACAATGAACAGGAGCAGTAAACTTGGATAACAGGGGAAACTATCTACATGTGTGGAACATTGAACAAGGTAACTGTATATATGTGAGATGGAGTTATTGTGTGTTGCTCATAAATGGTGGCTGGGGTTCGGGGGAGGCTGTGAGGTATTTAATGAAGAGGAAGTGTTTTAAGGCCTTTGATCCTTCTGCAGTCCTTGAAGCTTGTCCTCAAGAAAAGGAAATCATCGAGATAATGGACCAACGAGTTGGGCCCGGCAATGTCCTCCACCACACAGTGGATGAAAGAACTGAACTGCTCAAAATAGGTGCATGAAATTGAGCAACCCATGGGCAAAGATTTGTCATGATAATATTCCCCATTGAAAGTGAAGCCTAGTAGTGAAAATGACTCGGGATGCACTAGAAGCAGTTGGAAAGCTGATTCTATGTCTGCCTTGGCCAGCTGTGCCTGCTGACCCAAATTCCGTATGAGTGCTATGGCCTGATCGATCATCACGTATTTCACTGAGCACAGCAACGGATCTATGTGTTCATTGACTGACATGCCCTTTGGGTAAGACAGATTGTGAATCAAACAGAATTTGCCCAGCTCCTTCTTCAGCACTATTCCCAGGGGGGACAACACCAAGCCTGGGAAAGGGGGGGGGGGGGGGAGGTTCTTAAATGGGCCTGCGACTGGCCTATTTCTTTTGCCATTTTTTCCCAGACCAATGAGGTGTATTTCTTGACAGAAGGGGAGTTGCAGATTGTGTAGGCCCTTATCGGCACCAATGATGGGATAGGGAACCCATGCTTGAAACCACTCCCAATGGAGACTGCCTTGTCCAATAGAGGATACACCCACAGCCACAAGTGCATGCGATCAAGACAAATGGAGTTTGGGGCCATGGCCTTCATTTGCATGCTGCAGCATAGGTCTGAATTGTTTACCCTTTTTTGCTGATCTGCATGTATAAGCCGGGTGGGTGCCACCGCCTGGCTCCATGTCCTGTTGAAGACCATTTCATCAAGCCATAAGTCTAGGATTCTATGTTGCCAGGTAATGGTGAGGCCCTCCACCATACTTTTCCTGAACTTGACATCATAGCTGAGTCAGGCCCAACCCCCAGAACGCTTATGTGTATGGGTAATTGTGTCCAAGTACCTAATTAGGAAGGGACTTACCTCAGGTTCACGTTCTACGACCGCAGTCATAAATATGTGAAAGGCCAATACCCTGTTACTAATGGATTTTAATATTCTCGGCTTCTTTTCCTTTTCCCTACTTTTGTCTTTTTCTTTTCCTTCATGGTCCCTGAGCAGTAAAGAGAATATGTCTATATATTCTGTTCGCCAAATATGTTTCTTTATCTTTCTTGGTACCGCTCTGGCCAATGAATCTATGCACAGCGTGGATCTCCCCCTGTACCGCTGGCACCAGCCCTGTTACTCCTGCCTTCTGACTTGTCCCTTTCACAGCAGATACATCGCTGCCATTCCCCTATGCATTGACAACACTCTAACTAGAGAGTCCTTCTTCTTTGCTTTTTTTTTTTTTTAAATTTTTAACACATTTTGTATTATGCTCGCTAAAGCAAGTTTGCCATCACTATTGGGCACAGAGTCCTCAGATGATGAAGATAACAGTTTTGGTGCCTCCACTATGCCCCCAAACTTACCACTTGACGTGCTTGCGCTTGCGACCTGTGTAACTTTTGCCTGTGCGGAGGATGTGGGAGCCTTGAGGTGACATCTAATCATGCTCGGGACGAGCTGAGTCACCTGATCTCGTAACACCCAAAGCAATTCATTGATCTCACTGGAGATGCAAGAGCTGTGAAATCCCAGTTATAACTGGCCCAGGCCCACCCTCTGGTCCCTCCCGCCACCCACCACCATATTAAACATTGGCCTACCACTGCCCCTTTGTGCCCTTCAGCGGTGATCTTGCCGTCGGGTCTCTTCACGAATTTGGACTATATTGTTAGGTCCATTACCTAACATCCAAATGAACCTCCATTTTCATTCCAGATTGTACGTAATGCAACAAAACAGGACAAAAAATGAAGGGATGGATACTTTTGCAAGGCACTTTAAGTGTTATCCAATTTTTTGCACTGAGTGCACATGCATGATTATCTAGCAATTCATGAAACATTGTAAATGTGCACCCAGTGTAAAGAACTTGTGACCATCAAAAACAAAGGTCCAATCTCTGGATACTAAAGTAGAAAACTTGGAAGGACTGAAGATATAGAGAGATCTTCAGGGACATTGAGTGGTCCCTCAGCAGTCTGGCAACCTGCACTTCCTTGGAAGAACAAGGTCATCTGAAGAGGCAGCATCACTTTGGGGTGAAAGGAAACAATTTTGTAGTGAGGACCTGCTCTCCACTGATGTAATGTACTCTTGCGCAGAAGATATTTTTCCAGTCATGTCCTCAAGAGAAAGGTTAGGAATGCTTTTGTAATTGATGACTGGATCATTAGGAAAGTAAATAACTAGGTGACTGGTGCTAGTGGTGATATGATAGAGATGTTTAAATATTTCTGTGGCATAAAGCAAATGCACAGGAGAGTCTCTTTTGATTGAAAGCAAGCTCTGGTACAAGGGGACATAGGATGAGGGTGAAAGGTGATAGACTCAGGAGTAATATGTGGAAATATTTCTTTATGGAAAGATGCATGGAATAGTCTCCCAGTGGAGATGGTGGAGACGAGGACAGTATCTAGTGTGGTGTGCTTGATAACTTGGCTGCCTGGTGCAAAGGTGGTACACCTTACACATCACCTAAATAGGATTTAAGGAGTGTTAGGGATGAGCAAGTTGCCATGGGTCACCTGGGTATCTGGGCATGCACTGAGTAATCCTGAAAAATACATGCAGATAAAGTTTTCCATAAGTGTCATGCGCTTTTGCATTAGCAAAGGTACGCACCCACATCTATGCCTGCAATATACTGTATACCAACTAGATTAGGTAAAAGACATTTCTCATGACCTGCAGTGTGTTTGCTGGCATTTGCTGCTGCTATTTTCTGTTCCTTTGAATGGTTAGTTCATATCCCCCCCACACCCACTGTCCTGAGGCATCCCTCTGAAAAACCCATATCTCCAAACTCCTGTTGGTCTCCCCCCCCCCCACCCCATCCCTCACAGTGCTATAAAGCACTCCTTCTACAGCACTCCCTCTGCCTGCCAAACCCCCATCCTCTTATCCCTCTTATCACCCATCCCTGATTCTTTGCCTGCATACAGCTACCTCCCACTGTTGCTACTACCCTTTCCCTCTTCTCCCCTCCTATGTGTGACTGGGTATGTGTAGTAGTGTGTGTATATACAAGTGTTGGCACCATGCAATGTCTGTGCCTGTGTGAGTGAGTGTTGTTCCAGTATTAAGGTATGTGTGGGCATGGTGCAAGGCCCTAGCTGATGCCTGTGTGGGAGTGTGCCTGGGCTGGTGTTGATGCCTCTGTGAGGGTGTCTCTCTGTATCACTGTCTGTGCTTGTGCGTTGCACTGTGACTGTCAGTGTCCCTGTGCAAGGCATGTTGGTGACGAATGGTGGTTGTTAAGTATTGGTGCTGACGGTGGTGACAATAGGTGCTGCTAGCAGTGACAATTGAAGATGCTGGTAGTGGTGAATGTTGGTGCTATTGGTGGTGGGTGTTGGTGCTAGTGGTGATGGTAGAAGTTGGAGAGACTACAGACAGCCATAAGTGTGGTTCAGCAGTGGCTCCTGTGTGCTCTCATGGACAGAAGAGAGAGGCAACAGAGGAGAAGGGGGTACCCAAATTGTTCCCTGAGACTGAGCAGCAGCAACGTCAAACAATGACAGAATTCTTTGAGCTGGTACTCTTCCCCTCTGTGCTTTGAGCAATAAACAGCACAGACATTGTATGAGAAAAAGGGACATAACATACTGCAATCACAGGCCTTTCACTCCCTCAACATGGAGGTGGTCTGCAGTGCTACACGCCTCATACTGATGTGTGTGCCTGCCACCATGGCTCATGTCATGACTCTTACGTTCTGTCACATCTGGAATACATGACCACTTCCAAAGTAGCCAGATTGCCGGTGGATGGCTTCTAGGTAAGTGTACACACATACACAAAGCACACATGCACATCTAGCACATGCACACACAAAACATACCCACACAGAAAACATGCACATACTAACCACTGAAAGTAGTAGGTATGTGCTGCACAACTGCCAGACAGATGGGGATACAGAGAGACCTACAGATGACAGGATCCAACTATGCAAGCATATGCAAACTGCCAACCAACGCAGCAGGTGCCCACTCATAAACCCTATGCTCCATACCCAACAGGTGGCAAAAAGGCTATCTTCTCATGACCTGCCTGATGATCTTCCTTAGCCTGCAGAACTACAACAGAGCAGACAGACAGAGGAGAGCTGTCATAAAGCAGACACCTGGAATGCTGAAAAGTAGTTTCAGGTGTCTGTACAGATTGGGTGGTGAATTGTTGTACAAACCGATGGCTCCATGAGATTGTGCCACACCTTGAATAGAGCATATCCAAAATACATATTTTTGTTTCACTATTAAAATGAGTTACGTAATATTGGTATTTTATGATGTTGAATATTTGATACCACATTTTAATGTTTCCTTGAGATTGTATGGCTATCAGAAGCTATTATTTTACCATGACTGCTATTGCGCATAGATGCCATAAGTGATCACCTTTTTCCACAAAACTTTCAGCCAGGCCCTGTCTGCACATAATGCTTTCCCCATTCATGGACCAGTTTGGGTCGCGGGGGGGGGGGGGGCGAGTGAGGGAGATACAAGTGGCCATTTCATCATCGAGCAGGCCCAGCTGCAGAGGCCTCTCTAGAGGATGCCTGACTATCCTGGGTCACCACATGACTACACCTGGCCTCCACATGCAATTTGGAGAAAACCAGGTGTGGTTATGTAGCTGTTACTGGCTAGCTGCAGAAGTGGGGCAAGATGGACCAAATGTGGCTGAAAAGTGCTGGGGTTGTGAGCTGATGGTCAAGTGGGGTACCAGGTGGCGTGAGGCACTTCAGAATATGCCCCATGTAGGAGGCCAAGGTATTCAGGGATCATAGTTCTAAATGCAGACGACGTAACTTGGGCTACAGGCTGCTGAAACCCTGCTCTATGTTGGTGCACAGCTCCTATAGCTCACTTCTAATCCCTGTGACCTCCACCCTCATGTGTTTCTGCTGCTTTGGCACATGATATTGGCCAGATCCAGTAATAGATCCAGTTTTCCCACAGGCATGAGGATGTCTTGACTGCTGGCATTTCTCTCAACCTCCACTTCTAGATGCTAGATGTGATTCTCATCCTGCTCAAAGTCTTGTTGCACAGGCTGATCAAGCATCAGCTCTGTCTCCTTCTCACCATCTAATGGAATGCCTTCACAGTGCACCTCCATCTCTTTCTTCCTCAGCCTTGTCCCCACCATCTTCTGCTCCTTGGTTGGCATACTGACTGCTCTCTGCATCTCTAGAATCAAAGTTATCAATGTCTCTGTTTAATGTACATTATCAAGTTTAAGTTACAATGTAAACTACTTTGATTAAAATGATTAACAACCCCCCTGTTAAATAAATAAATAATGTTCAACATCCAGTCCATCCTCATCATCCTTTGGTTGCAGTGGCTCTGTCCATGAAGAACTCTTCTGGCTAGCATGCTCCTGGTACAAATGAATGGAGCCTGGCTGATCTTTGGAGGACATAGCTTCTTCATTCCCTGGTGCAGTATCCTGTTGAGCATCTTATGGTGCATCTTCAAGGAGCAATACAGTGGACATGAAATGGGAGTCAGTGGACTGTATGACTCTATGTGAACTGAGCACTGTCATATAAGCTGTTGGGCCAATGGCTGAGATCCACTGGGGACAAACCATGCATGCTGTCCTGTGCCATATATAAGTGTCATGCCATTGACATCTGGATACACACCTCATGCAGAGATCATGGAACTCAATGTAGATGCAACAGTAGGAAAGGAGACATGGATGCAGCAAGTGTGGGTCATGCATGCATTGCTATAAAATGTTGCAGACATGGAAACTATATAGCCCTTCCCCGTGTGATCACACAATGCATTGCCACACAGCTGAACAAGGAAGGTGAATCCACAGATACCTCGCACAGGATGCACATTTGCACCACTTTGGAACACTCCTGTGAAGGACAAACATTTGGATGTACAAAAAGGAACATATATGTGTCAGAACAGCAGATCAAGCTAAATGAGCTGGTCACAGGGTATAAAGTGTCCAGTGGCACCTGTTATTGTGTTCATGATAAATAGTTAGATATGCACTGAGTGACAATAATTGTGATGAAGGGTATAATGCAGTGACTATGGGGTGGGACCAATGTGTTACAGTTGCATGACCATGCTCCCATTGGTCAGAGCTATAGGCAGCCTAGGCTAGTATGCAAGAGCAGTGATCAACCAGATAGATTAACATGCATGCTAGCCATTCAGGGGCCAGTGCAGGATGGGAAAGCTTGTGCACAAGGCAAACTGGTCGTATTCCCCAGCAACTGCCCAGGAGAAATGTGAGTTGCTACCCAAGCTCCTCATTCCATATCAGTGGGAGGTGTCACATTAACTACCAGATAGTATTGAAGCATCACAGTTAAATATCACTTCCCTCTCCACAGCTCTAAGGGTCTGAGTGGGCTAGGGCCTTCATCTGAGCATGCCACCATCTTCTTCCTAGCATTCCCTAGAAGTTCTGGCATTTTTTTATGTCCTCTATATTTCTGTTCTTATGATATATGGCTTTGAGTTTATGGCAAATACTTCCCTACAGGGAGATTTTGTCTGATCCCACATACCAGCAAGATTCTACTGAAGGTTATTCAACAGAGATTACAACCATACCTGGAACAAGAACTACCTGAAGTGCAAGCAGGATTCAGGAAAGGGCGAGGGAGAGACATCATCGCAGATGTGAGATGGATCCTTGAAAAGACTAAAGAATACCAAAAGGATATCTATTTGTGCTTTATCAACTACAGCAAGGCTTATGACTGTGGAAACCATGAGAAACTCTGGGTCACATTAAGAAGCATGGGTATATCAGAACATTTGATCATTCTCTTGCACATTCTGTGCATTGATCAAGAAGCAACAGTTCAAGTGGAACAAGGAGAAACAGAATGTTTTAAAATAAGCAAAGGTGTACGACAAGGTTGCATACTTTCCCCCTACATCTTTAATTTATATGCAGAACAAATCATCAGAGAAGAAGGATTATATGAAGACAACAGAGGTGTGAAGATTGGTGGAAGACTCATCAACAACCTTCGCTATGCTGATGATACCCCATTACTGGCTGAAAGTGAAGGTGATCTGAAACATTTGCTTCTCACGATCAAAGAACATAGTCTTAAAATGGGCCTGCACCTTAATACAAAGAAGACAAAGATCATGACAACTGGCAAAATCAATGAGTTCATCATTGAAGGAGAAGAAATTGAAATCGTGGACAACTTTAACCTACTTGGATCAACTATCAATAAAGAAGCATCAAGTAGTCAAGAAATCCAATGACGCATTGCTCTTTGCAGAATGGCTATTAAAGACCTAGACAAGATTCTCAAGAGCAGAGATGTCTCTCTCCATACAAAGATTTGACTCATTTAAGCAATGGTATTTTCAATAACATCCTATGGATGCGAAAGCTGGATAGTGAAAAAGATAGACAGGAAGAAAATGGATGCCTTTGAATTATGGTGCTGGTGGCAAATATTGCGTATACCATGGACTTCCCGAAGAATAAACTACTCAGTAATAGAGGAGATAAAACCAAAGCTTTCTTTAGAAGCTCAGATGGAAAGACTTTGACTTTCATACTTTGGACACAGCATGCGAAGAGAGAGGTCATTAGAGAAAGACATCATGCTTGGCAAGATAGAATGTCAACGCAAAAGAAGAAGACTAGCAATGAGATGGATCAATACAAAAACAGCTGCTATGGGTACCAGTCTGTCAACAATGAGCCAACTGACTGAAGACCGAACACAATTTAGGACAACTAACCAGAGGGATGCATGAGTCAACACCGACTCGAAGGCACTTAACAACAACAGAGACCTTGGTGCCTTCAGTGCCATAAAAGATGACATAGTGCACCTTCACTTCCTTAAGTACATAAGATATGCCATACTGGGTCAGACCAAGCCCAGTATGCTGTTTCCAACAGTGGCCAATCTAGGTCACAAGTACCTAGCAGTTTCCCCAGAAGACACAGATTCCACAATGCTTGTATTGGGACAAACAGTGGATTTCCCGTGTCCTCTTTAATATTGTTTTATGGACCTTTCCTCCAGGAACTTGTACAAACCTTTTTTAAATCCAGCTACACTAACAGCTTTTACTACATAAGGGAACCAGCAGCTGCAGTTCTCAGAGTGCAAAGTTATGCTTTTGTTGGCTAGGGCCACTATGCACCATACTGATGCAGTCTGGGGTTGTGTGTGTTGTGGGAGTGGGGTGATACCTATTTTGATGGAAACACATAGTCAAAGCAAAGTATGCACACATGTGGCTTCCAGATATGACTATTTTTTGGGCATGTGTTTAATAGAATTAGGTGTCAATTTGGGTGCCATGTATAGACGTGCATACTTTTATGCAATTGCAGGCTCCGTTTCACTGCATGTCCTTGCATGGCTCTGTTATGCTGTTGCAGGGCCAGATGCAGATGAGGCCCAGTCAGGGGAGGAAAACACTCTGTTGTTTGCAGGCTTCAGTGTACACCTGTGCACGGTGCATATTGGCTGCCACAACCACCTGAGATATATTGGATGTGTTTCACCTTCCTGGGGCTATATGAGCATGAGGTTGGTTACCAATTCCTTTCCCCTTACATCCCAGAAGCAAGCCCTTATGTGTCCCCTGCATCCAGGTACGATCTATACACCCACCAATCATGATGTTGGTGCCATTTGACTGAGTGAGAAGACTTAGTCTGTAGCATATGGGGGACACAACCATAACCTGGATACTATTTTTCTGTTATTGTTTGCCTGTGACTCCAACATTACAGGCAGGGATGGTGCAATGGGTGTGCAGCAGCTACGTTGTTTGTGTCGGTATAGTCCCCAGTAACCATGTATCATTGCATTGATGTCCCAATGATGTGCCACATGATGTGACTGACAACATGACCATACATGCCGGTATGCATTGACAAATGGCATCTGCATGGTATCATGCAGCCATTGGTGCATTAGGGATCTGGACCCTTAGCTGTCCTGCGCATGCCATACACAGTTACCTGCACATACATGCTCCAGGGGCACATAGTTTGGGGGTGACAAGGCCTAGGGGTAACACTGAGTTGGAGATCAGCAAGCAATGTCCTAGGAAAGTTGTTCGGTATTTGTCCACCCACTTTAGGCATGTTGTCCACAAGGGGATCTGTCTGTATGATCTCTTGGCAGTGGATTGTTTCCTGCCATTGGGGACCTGATTCACAGCATGTTTGGAGGGAGGTGGGGAGACACACAGAGCAGATGGGCAGGTACCCAGGCTGGGTGATGAGCGGGGCAGCAATCAGTGATGCATGATGCTCTTCCTCCCAGGTATGGCCACAGATATATATATAGGAGGGATCAGTAAGGCTTTGCTTTTGTCATATCTCATGGCATCAGGGGCATATATGAACATTTGAAATGTCTATGTGAGAGTGGAAGGTGTAGGCATCATCTGTAGGCCCTTGCCCTTCGCAACTAATAAGGGACAGCTGTCTGAGCTGTCCTTATGTGTGGACATGGTAGCTAGGGCTCCCTGCATTGCAGTAGCTGCTATACAGGGTGCCTATGGTTGCTGGATGGGGGTATATTAGCAGCCTGATCCATCATAATGTCATCTAGCTAGGTTCTCTGTTATCAGCTAGGTTCTGTTATCTAGCTAGGTTCTCTGTTATTACAATCTTTTGTCCCTCTTGGACGATCCTTTATTAAAGATACCGACCATTTTTTGCAAATATTAGATACATTTGAAGGGACTACTGAGAATTTACTTCTTCTTAATTTAGAAGTGTGTCTTTCATTTACATCAATACCTCAAGATGCAGCGATTGAGGCAATAGAAATTGTCCGTGATAATCATCAACGGCCACATACTGCCCCTACAGAATTTTTGGTTACCCTTACAGCTATGGCCTTAAAAAAGAATTATTTTCAGGAGCTGTGATAGATGCCACTTTTGCACTTTCATTAGCAAATTTTTTTATGGATCAGTATGAAGAAAAATGGGTGTTTCTGTCAAGGTACATGGAGAACATTAAAATGTGGCATCACTTTATAGACAATGTTTTTGTACTTTTTGCTGGGTCTATTCATGATTTATTAACTTTTCATCCATGGCTAAATGACCGAGATCCAGCTATCCAATTTGAGTTGTCTCATTGTACCGTACCTCAAGTATCACCTTTTCAGATGTTGTAGTGACTTTAGTTGGAGGGAAATTTGAGACTACTGTTCATATTAAAAAAAAGTGATCGTAATTCTTTTTGCAGTAGTGCAGTTTCTATTCACTGTTATTGAAACAACGTCTTCCTTTTTCTCATTTTCTTTGCTACAGAAGGATTTGCTCTTCGACTTCTGAATATCAGCAAACTGCTAATAATTACATTCAAAAGTTTTTGGACTGAGGTTATCGATATAAAATAATGCATATCACATTTAAAAAAGCACTTTATAATCATAGGGAAACTTTTTTTGTCTGCTTCACTTTGATGTAAAGAACAGGAAGTAGTACCTTTTGTGACAACATACTCTCCACTATCTTTTTGGATTGGATCTATTATTAAAAAATATTGGAACGTCTTGAGAGTACATTCTGTCTTTTCTGGGAAGTGACCTATATTGACTATCAGCTGACACCACAATTTAAAGGATTTTCTTTGTCCTACTGTTTTGCCACAGATGTTGAGACTTTGAAAGGGCATTATGTATATAAATGTTGCTGTATTTGAGACATTACCCTCAAGGGAGCTGTCTTTGAAAATCCACTTGATGGTCAAAAATATCAACAAGGGTATCTGATTTCATGTAATTCCACATATTTTGTTTGCTATCATTTGTCCATGTGGTAAGCTATATGTATGTAAAACACCGCAACAATTTAAAACACGCTTGACTGAACATTTATTTTATTTATTTATTTACATTCTCTTATATACCACGCTATTCTGCATCAGTGCGGTTTACATTGAACAAACTGAAATTACATTGAACAGGGCATTATAACTTGGAGATAACTATTTTACAGGGAACATGGGCTATGGAGGGTTAAGTGGCTTGCCCAAGACCACAAGGAGCACCTGTGGGACTAGAAACCCCAGTCCTTCTGGCCCAAGGTTGCTGTCCTCTAGTGGGATTTGAACCCCCGACCTTCCGGCCTGAAGTACCTTGCCCCAACCACTAGGCCACTCCTCCACGCCACTCCACTTTTTAGACAACATAAGAGACAACATAAATCTTGTGTAAGAGACAACATAAATCTTGTCTCTTACACAAGCGTGAAGAAGCGTCTTTGTTGGCTCATTGTAGTCAGCATCACCATATTATTTCCATCTTAAAATGTACAGTACTTGACCAAGGTGTGGCAAATACTCGAGGCGGTGATCGCAACAAGGTTTTAGTCCAGAGGGAGCAGCGTCAGATTTATAAACTGAAAACATTGGAGCCAACGGCCTCAATGCTTTCGTTGAGTAGAAATCTGTCTTCTTATGAAGATTGATGTTTTTTTTTGTGTGCCTCTGAGAGTTTGAAGATTTTTTAACAGCTATCAATTTGGAATGCTGCTGATTGGTGAGATATCTAATGACGTGTTGTTTACTTATTGGGTACAGTAGATATTGCTTACTCTCTACCCCTGTTCCTCCTGTTGACTGCACCAGCATCATCCAGAGAGTGCTGAGGTGGTGCATTTGGCATATAAGAACATAAGAACATAAGATATGCCATACTGTGTCAGACCAAGGTCCATCAAGCCCAGTATTCTGTTTCCAACAGTGGCCAATCTAGGTCATATGTACCTAGCAGTTTCCCCAAGGGACACAGGTTCCACAATGCTTGTATTGGTTCAAGCATTGATATCCTGGGTCCCTTCTTAATAATGGTATATGGACCTTTCCTCCAGGAACTTGTCCAAACCTTTTTTAAACCCAGCTACACTAACAGCCTTTACTACATCCTCTGGTAACAAATTCCAGAGTTTGATTACACGTTGAGTGAAAAAATATTTTCTTTTATTAGTCTTAACCCTCGGATACACTACCCCCGGGTCAGGGGTTACCCGGGTGTCGGTTTTTGTGTTTTTTCTTCAAAATGGTAAGGAATTGTATTTTGGTACTCTAGGTATTCCTCAACGAACCATTTTTAAGTATTTTCATACATATGGTTTGCAAAAATAACGTTTTTATACAGTACTGCATGCTGCTGAACAAACAAGGGGTGATTTTCGACACTCGCACAATAACACTCTCCTTTGTTTTATAGCAGCAAAGAAAGTCACCACTCCAAGTCCACATTACAATCCTGTGTTTTCTAATGTCTTGCTTACATTTATGACGTCACCTGACGTCAGTTCCTTGTTTGTTTCTGTGGATTAAAATTTTTTACGACAAAGATAAACAATGCCACTCCCAAAACGCTTCAGCAGCTGTGCAGCAACTGAAAAAATTAGACGTTGGTTGAATGAAGAAAGTGACAGTAATGATAGTTTGAGTAATGATACTAAAGGTGCTGATACGGATAGTGCAGTCGTTCCCGCCCAGTCTGATCAGCTTGAACTTGATGATAGCGGCAGTGAAGCGGAAGATGCTGTCGAAGAAAATAAAACAAGTGATGACGATAGCAGTTCATACAGCAATTCTGAAACTTCTGAATCACATTCTGAAAATGAGGAAGTTACTGACAGTCATTACACAGCTCGTTCTGGCATGCATTGGAATAAAACTGTACCGCCAACATCAAGAACAAGGGAAGCAAATATAGTCAGAGAATCTTCTGGACCAATTGCTCTGATCAGAGGTATAACTAATGCTAAGGATATTTTTGACATGTTTGTAACTCCAGATATATTGTCAGCAGTGTTAGATTTCACAAATTCTGAAGGCATACGTAGAGCTGAAGCAATGCAGCCACCATGTACTGACTGGAAGCAGGTAACAATGGAAGAGCTCCAAGCAACATTGGGTCTTCTGTACATGAGTGGTGTTTTCAGGTTGAACAAAGTATCTGTACGCAGAACTTGGGCTAAAAGTCCTATCCAGAATCCTATATTTCCAGCTGTTATGTCAGGTAAAAGGTTTGCAGAAATATTGAGTTTACTTCGATTTGATGACAATCAAACCCGTGAATCACGAAGGGCCAATGACAAATTTACTCCAGTCAGAGATGTTTGGAATTTATTCATTTCTCAGTGCATGAAAATGTACACACCATCTGCATACTTGACTGTTGATGAACAATTGTTGGGGTTCAGAGGCAAGTGTCCGTTTCGTCAATACATCAAGTATAAACCAGACCGATACGGTATAAAGTTATGGGTGTGTGCAGATGCCGAAACGTATTATGTATTCAACATGAAGCCATACCTAGGGCGTGAAGAGTCAGTTACTCGTGACAAAACAGTATCTCTAGGAGCTGATGTTGTTTTGAAGCTTATTGAACCTCTGGAACGGTCTGGCAGGAACATTACTTTCGACAATTTCTTTACTAACGTACAACTGGCTGATGTTCTTCTTAGCAAGAATTTGACACTACTGGGCACTGTAAGACGTTGCAACCATGACATACCTTCAGAATTCCAGGCAAATCGCTCAAGAATTGTGGGATCCTCAATATTTGGCTTCAGTGGAGACAAGACTTTGGTGTCATTCGTCCCAAAACGAAACAAATCAGTTATGCTGCTGTCAACACTTCACCATGATAATAAAATTGATGAAACATCAAAGAAGCCAGAAATAATACTTGACTACAACAGAACGAAAGGGGGTGTTGACACAGTAGATCAGTTGTGCCACACATACAGTGTGAAAAGATCAACTCGTCGATGGCCACTTTGCGTGTTTTATGGACTGCTTGATATCGCGGCTGTAAATTCATTCATAATATTTATGTACAACAATCCTATGTTTCATCACAAGGAAAACTGCAAGAGAAGGGTTTTTCTGGAGGAACTCGCTTTGAATCTCATAAAGCCTCAGCTACAAAATCGTCAAAGCCATCCAGAAGGTCTGACAAGCCATACACGTCAATCCATGGCCAATGTTGGCTATCCTTGCCTTGAAATGCCTAAGCCACCAAGACCATTGACCACACGGGCATCAGCAAAGAAAAGAAAAAGATGCTCCTTTTGTCCAAGGACAGAGATCGAAAAGTATTTACCGAATGTGAAATCTGTCTGAAGCGAGTGTGTCCTGAACATTCAAGAACAACTACTAGCACATTGTGCATAAACTGTTGTTGAAAAAAAACAGTCAATGTACTTCATGTATTGCTTACTAGTTTTCTGTTGTTTACAATGCACCGTTGTCAATTTGTTATAACACAGTAATTTTTTTGTCACAATTTGCATCATGCCATTACTTGACATAATGGCACCATACTTTGACTGTTGCTGTCCACCTAGCGAATAAATATAGAACTATTGTAGTTTGCAAAGCGTGCAGTGCTGCACACCATTTTTAAGCTTGCAACTGAATAGTTAACAGGTATTGACATTATGCAGCATATATCTGACCTTGTACAACTTGTCCTGCCTGATCTTGGCTAGCATTGCACATTATTCACTTGAAAGGGTGAATTAATAACAAGTATTATAAAAAATAAATAAAAGTATGTCTTTTTCTTCACAATTTAACCATGTTTTACAAACAAAAGTAGATGTTTTACCATATTTCAACATATGGGTCAGGGGTGACCCGGGGGTAGTGTATACGTGTCAGTCGATTTACCGAGTGTATCCGAGGGTTAAATAGTTTACCCTGTAGCTTCATTGCATGTCCCCTAGTCTTTCTATATTCTGATAAGGTAAACAATCAATCTACATTTACCCGTTCCACTCCGTTCATTAATTTATAGACTTCTATCATATCTCCCCTCAGCCGTCTCTTTTCCAGGTTAAAGAGCCCTAACCTTTTTAGCCTTTCTCCATAGGAGTATCCTTCCATCCCCTTTACCATTTTGGTGGCTCTTCTCTGAACCTTTTCTAAAATCGCTATATCCTTTTTAAGATACGGCGACCAGAATTGCACACAATATTCAAGGTGCGGTCTCACCATGGAACGATATAGAGGCATTATAATATCTTTTGTTTTATTTTCCATTCCTTTCCTTATCATACCTAGCATTCTATTGGCTCTCTTGGCCGCTGCTGCACACTGGGCCGAGGGTTTTAACATGGTATCCACAATGACGCCTAAATCTTTTTCTGGGTGGTGGTTCCTAATGTGGAACCTTGCATCGTGTAACCATAGTTTGGGTTATTCTTCCCTAGGTGCATAACCTTGCACTGGTCCACATTAAATTTCATCTGCCATTTTGATGCCCAGTCTTCCAATTTATCAAGATCCTCTTGCAATTTTCCACAATCCTCTTGGGTTTTAACAACTTTAAATAGTTTTGTGTCATCTGCAAATTTGATAACCTCACTCGTTATTCCACTTTCCAGGTCATTTATGAATATGTCAAAAAGCAGCGGACCCAGCACAGATCCCTGGGGTACACCACTATTCACCTTTCTCCATTGGGAAAATTGGCCATTTAGCCCTGTCCTCTGCTTTCTATCTTTTAACCAGTTCCTGATCCACAATAGTACACTGCCTCCTATCCCATGACTCTTTAGTTTTGCCAAAAGTCTCACATGAGGGACCTTGTCAAAGGCTTTCTGAAAGTCCAGATGCACAATATCAACCGACTCACCTTTGTCCACCTGATTATTCACTCCTTCAAAAAAACATAACAGATTAGTAAGACAAGATCTTCCTTGTCTAAAGCCATGTTGGCTGTCTCCCATTAGGTCATGACTATCTACATGTTGAGTAATTTTATTCTTTATGATGGTTTCTACCATTTTTCCCAGTACTGATGTCAGGCTCACCGGTCTGTAGTTTCCCGGATCACCCCTGGAACCCTTTTTAAAAATTGGTGTTACACTGGCGATCCTCCAATCTTCAGGTATTAGAGATGATTTTAATGATAGTTCACAGAATACTAATAGCAGGTCTGCAATCTTGTATTTCAGTTCTTTCAACACCCTTGGATGTATACCATCTGGCCCAGGTGATTTGCTACCCTTCAGCTTATCTAATAGTTGTAATACATCTTCCCGATGTATCGATATTTCCTTCAATTCTTCCGCACCTTTAAATACCACTTCAGTCATGAGTAGCATCCCTACATCTTCCTCAGTAAAGACTGAAGCAAAGAATTCATTCAGTCTCTCCGCTATCGCCTTGTCGCCTCTTAGTGCTCCTTTAACCCCTTTATCATCTAATGGACCAACTGACTCTCTCACAGGTTTTTTGCTACGAATGTACTTGAAAAGGTCTTTACTTCGCGTTTTTGCTTCCGCAGCAAGCTTCTTCTCAAATTCTCCCTTTGCCTGCCTTATCAATGCCTTGCATTTGACTTGCCAGTGCTTGTGCTGTTTCCAGGTTTCGTTGTTTGGCTCTTTTTTCCATTTCCTGAAAGATGCTTTTTTGGCAACAACAGCCTCTCTGACTTCACCTTTAAACCATGCTGGCAGTTTTTTGGACTTCCTTCCACTTTTCTTAAAGCATGGAATACAGCTGGTCTGGGCTTCCAAGATAGTATTTTTCAACAACAGCCAAGCCTGATGTACGTCTTTAACCTTTGCAACTGCTCCTTTTAGTTTTTTCTTAACTGTTTTCCTCATTTTATCATAGTCTCCCTTTCAAAAGTTAAAAGGTAGTACTGTGGATTTCCTTACTATCCCTCCTCCACTAATTAAATCAAAGGCAATCATGCTATGATCACTATTGCCAAGTGGCCCCAACAACCTTATCTCTTGCATTAGATCTGGTGTTCCACTAAGGATTAGGTCTAATATGGCTTCCCCTCTGGTTGGTTCATGAACCGGCTGCTCCAAGAAGCAGTCATTTATTTCATCTAGGAACTTTATCTCCCTAGCATTTCCTGACGTGACACTGACCCAGTCGATACCGGGGTAGTTGAAATCACCCATTATTATTACTGTGCTGTAACTTTTGTTAGCTTCCTTGATTTCTTTGAGCATTTCATCATCCATTTGGTCATTCTGGCCAGGCGCTCGATAGTACACCCCCACTGCCATTGCCTTCCCCCTTTTACATGGAATTTCAATCCATATAGATTCTACAGCAATTTTGTTTCCTGAAAAACTTTAATCCTTTCTGACTCAATGCCCTCTCTAACATAGAGAGCAATCCCTCCACCAATTTGATCAGCTCTATCATTACGATATAGTTTGTACCCAGGTATCACAGTGTCCCACTGGTTTTCCTCCTTCCACCATGTCTCTGATATTCCAATCATATCTAACCTCTCATTTAGTGCTATATATTCTAACTCTCCCTTCTTATTTTTAGACGTCTAGCATTTGCATACAAGCATTTTAGAGAATGTATTTTATTCATATTAATTTGTCTATTATTAGACATGGGTAATTTGGGATCTTTAAGCTCTGTCTGTTCCATACTTGAGGGCATTTGGGCTACTTTACTCTTTTGTGGAACCTCTCTGCTTTTGGTAGTATCTTTCAAAGATACATTCTTCCGAACCATCCGCTCTTGGGCGACTGTCGGCTTTCCCCTAATATCTAGTTCAAAAGCTGCTCTATCTCCTTTTTAAAGGTTAATGCCAGCAGCCTGGTTCCATCCCGGTTAAGTTGAAGCCCATCCCTTCGGAAGAGCCCCTCCTTTCCCCAGAATGTTCCCCAGTTCCTAACAAATCCAAAACTCTCATCTCTGCATCATTATCTCATCCACGCATTGAGACTCCAGAGCTCTGCCTGCCTTTTGGGTCCTGCGCGTGGAACAGGAAGCATTTTGGAGAATGCTACCCTGGAAGTTCTGGATTTCAACTTCCTACCTAAAAGCCTAAATTTAGCCTCCAGAACCTCCCTACCACATTTTCCTGTGTCATTGGTACCGACATGTACCAAGACAGCAGACTCCTACCCAGCACTATCTAAGACCTTATCTAGGTGGCGCGTGAGGTCCGCTACCTTCGCACTAGGCAGGCACGTTACCAGGCGATCCTCACATCCACCAGCCACCCAGCTATCTACATGCCTAATGATCAAATCACCAACTATAACGGCTGTCCTAACCCTTCCCTCATGGGGACATGGCCCTGGAGAAACTTCCTCGGTGTGAGAGGGTTTTACATCACCTGGAGGACAGGTCCTAGTTACAGGATCACTTCCTGCCACACCAGGGTGATGCTCTCCTGTCACGTGACCTCTCTCCTCCATGGCAACAGGGATGCTGCCAGACTGGAGGTGGGACTTCAGGACTATATCCCTGTAGGTCTCGTCTATGTACCTCTCTTTCTGTCTTATGCTTTCCAAGTCTGCTACTTTAGCCTCTAGAGAATGGACTCGTTCCCTGAGAGCAAAGAGCTCCTTGCACCTAGTGCACACGTAAGACCTCTCACCAACTGGGAGAAAATCATACATGTGACACTCAATGCAAAAGACTGGAAAGCCCCCATCTTCTGCTGGACTGCTGTCTGCATCTTAGTTTTAAGTTTGTGTTTAGATCTAAGTTCTTTACTTACTAAGGGTTGCTATGGATATTTATACTAATAAAACTGTACCTAATACGTGTAATATAGCTTGTTCACCTGAAGCTTAACTAATCTCAGGTCCTTAGTGTATGACTGATTTGGGTAATGAGCTTCACCTGAGAGCACCTCCTGTCTTTTAAGATGTGTATGTACCTATAAAGCTACAATTATCCCAGGGGTGGGTGGGTGTGGGGAGGGAGGGAGGGAGGGAAATAACACTTATTAAAAGAGGGATGCTACACAGTACCCTGTCTTGTGCTGCTGAGGTAAGCTATATTCTGATTTGATTTAAATTATAGCTCTTAGCTGCTGCTAGGCTCTAACTTCTTATGAAATTTAAACTACAAGCTCTCTGCTGGGTTCCAAATGTAACCAGAAAGCTCTTTTCTGTGTTTTAAATTTAAGCTAAAAGTAATTTTCTGATGCTAGGCCCTGAGTGACTATTAAATGTAAACTACAAGCTCTCTGCTGGGTATGAAATGTAACCAGAAAGTTCTATTCTGTGTTTTAAATTTAAACTGCTGCTACTAGGCCCTGACTGATTTAATAAAAATAGTGGATTCACAGATTAATTAGCTTTAATACAAAGAATTCCTTTTAGAAAATTACCAGAAGTATATACTCACAGTTGCAGATCTCTCTCCAGAAGTAACAGTCCCTTTTTCTAGTCCTTCAAGACTATTCACAGAGTGTCATTGAATATTCGAATCAGCAGCACTGATGGGGATATCTGTGAATAGCATATGTTCCTATTGTTTCCAACATATATATATATATATATATATATATATACACACACACACAATTACATCTGATCTGGAGCAGATATAAAGCCTTCTATCCCTGTAGTAATTTTATAAAGTTACCTAGGTGCATGTCATCTTTATTATATACACAGAGTACTGATGTGTGATGTGGCTGATGTGTAAAGTTTCTATATGAGTGAAGTATGGGTGAATAAGAAAATTGATGTTCTCAGGAACTTTCTAGAATGAGCTTAAGAATTTCATACAATTTTAATGAACTCCTTAAACATTGTCTTTAAAATTTTCTTTAAAAGTTTGTTCTTAAAAAATGACATTGAATAGTGGACCGATGATAAAATTATAGTATGTTGGCTTCCACTTTAGGCTTTGTTGAGCTTAGTACATAGTCTGTAGTTGCTGCTTGTTTGATGATCCTAAATTACTATTTTAAAAACATTTTGAAGGTGGGACAGTTTATTGTGATTGTGTTTACCTTTATAAAATAGGCACACCTATGTGTGCATATTTCTTGCTAGCATAGCACCCTGCTATAAAATAATCCTTCATATGTCAATCAGCCCTTCTACTGTGTTATATCTGCCTATGATGATCAGAATAATAAATATTATCTCATGACAATGCTGAAAATAAAAATCTGTCTAGTCAATATTCAGCTATGGTGGTCACTTTTTTTTTAAAATGCTGATTGCCATGACTGAATTAAATGTGGACATTGAGCTCTGGTATCCGGATAGTGGTCAGCACTGAATATCCAGATTCTGTGGTTAGCGCTGGGGATTTTCTGTGCCACTATTCAGATACCTATGTGCATAGTCATGTAATACAGCTTTTGGCTGTCCTAAGCTATCCACATAGCCATCCATATAGTGGCACTGAAAATCACTGCTATATGGCTAACTTTTTGCTGCACCCCTGGATAGCCCAGCACCGTCCAGATAGTGCCAAGGTGGCCAGACAGAATGTTCAATGGCACCATCTGTATAGCATCACTGAATGTCCCCCTCACTGGCTCTTGTCCAATTAGGAGGTGCTGCTAACTAGATTGTTGCTTTTGATGGAAGATTTGTTGTTTTATGCATTTTCCCTTCCCTTGAGGATATTAGTTGTTATGCTTGTCTGAAATGCCCTTGATGTTTGAGGTTTTCATTTAATTTTTAACTGTGTAAAAACCCAGGAGTTGCTGGGTCGCCAGGAATCAGCATTGACTTGAAGGCACACTGCATTTGCAAACTGCCTTGATGAAAGTACTTCTGTCAAAATGGCAGTATAACCAAATGATTGCAAATAAATAAATAACATTGACCCTATATTTTTATTTCATTTAGCAATTTGTTTAATTTACATAGGGATTCATACTAAAAAAAAAAAGAACTTATGCCCCTTCTATGCCTGTGGTAAAAAATGCTATGTCTCACATTACAGTACAACATCCTTTTCAGGTTTTTTTAAAAATTCTCTTTTCCAATCATACATATTATCGAGGCCTTAGCACTTTGTGTTGGTTCTGCTGATTGAACCTTTTGTTGCTTCCAAGAACCTGTTCTGGATGTACGTTGGCCTTGTCACTGAATTTATAAACCTGCTGACAAATGAGCAGGTGTTGCACACTGAAGATTTATTGCTCTAACTAAAAATTAAACAGTGTCGAAAGTTTCATAAAGCATGTTTGTCTGTTCTGAATTGACATGGAAATGTTTACACTATTACATTTAAATAGCGTTTGTTTCTTTCTTCAGATTAATTCTTGTGCAGATGTTATGTTAGCAGCAGTAATGAGGCAGCGTTATTTCAAAATTACTGTATTTGACCCCGAAACGCTACAATGGTGACTTTTGTATGCGCTCCTGGGCTTTGTTTCCTCTCACTTTCAGATTGCCTTAACTATAAAGACGTTGCATTCAAATAGCCCAGAAAGTTCTACAAATGTGTGCAAATTTTCAAAAATAAACTACCCTGGTAATTTCTCTTTGACAATTACATAGTTAAAATACATTGTTTCAACAAACTAGAAATGCTTATTTGCCTTTTAACTTTATTTTTTGTCTGCTCCCTTTTCAGAGGATGTCAAAATTGACAAGCAGATCTACTTTGTCTCAGGTAGTGTATGAAAAAGATTTTTGAAAATCCATTGTTAACATTTTTATTAAATACAACAAGAACCCGCAAATTGCAAAAACAGATATATTTTACATCTGATATAGACAATATCACAAATAATAAATAAAAATTATTTAAGAAAAAAAGAGGAAATGGCAGCTGAGCAGAACAGGGCCATCTCAAAGGTTAAATCCAGGCACCTTGGCATATTGGCCCAGCAGATGAACTAACTTTGGTAATATAGTCAGAGGTATAATAAAGGTCAGTAGCACATTATCTGTGATATGGGAAATCTTATATTCCTCTTGGACAACTTGCACACTCGCCCCCCAACAGATATTTTCTGTTCTCACCTTCATAGCCAAGAGCTCGATGGCAAGGGCAAACAACAGCAGTGGTACGAGGCAACGCTGGCTGGTACTCTTCCCAGTGGAAACATTTTCAAATTTTCTCCAAAATCTTCAACCATCTGCTTGGGGTATCAATGACTCTGGTCATCACTCATCTTTAAGCACTTCTGCTTGTTAGGTATTCTCTGCCACTGTGCAAGCTTTGCCATTGTATTAAGCTCATCACAAACCAAATCTCAATCTATCAGGAGTAAGATATATAACAAATCATAAAGCATAGTCCCTATAAAATCATTTTGTCAGTATAATGCTAAAGATCCACAGCTGAAACACCAGAAAATTTGTAAAACTGGAGAGACCTTTAGATTGTCACGGGTTCTCTTTAATAATGGTTTATGGATCTTTCCTCCAGGAACTTGTCCAAACCTTTTTTAAACCCAGCTACACTAACAGCTTTTATTACATCCTCTGTAACGAATTCCAGAGTTTGATTACATGTTCAATAAAAAATATTTTCTCTTATTAGTCTTAAATGGGTTACATTGTAGCTTCATTGCATGTCCCTTAGTCTTTTTACTTTTTGATGACGTAAGCTACCATTCTGCGTTTACCCATTCCACTCCATTCATTAATTTATAGACGTCTACCATATCTCCCATGAGCCGTATCTTTTCCAAGTTAAAGAGTCTAACCTTTTAAGCCTTTCTACTACTACTACTACTACTACTACTATTATTTAGCACTTATAAAGCGCCACGCACACAGCGCTGCACAGCTAACCTAGAAGAGGTAGCCAACATACAAGAGACAGTCCCTGCCCATCAGAGTCATGCTCATCGGAGCTTACAATCTAGTTAGAAGCGTACAGAGCATTAGTCAGTTAGAAGAGTACAGAGCATTAGTCAGTTCTGCAGAAGGTACGGTGTGGTACAGTTTGGTCTATAGTTTGGTCGTAAACATTGATGGGGGATAGGGTACGATGAGGATGGAAGTCAGGATCTGAATGCAACGGTGAAGAGGTGAGTCTTCAACCTGGATTTGAAGAGGGCCAGGGAGGGTGCCTGGTGCACAGACGCAGGTAGGCTGTTCCAGGCATATGGTGCAGCAAGGTGAAAGGAGCGCAGTCGGAAGTTTGCGGTGTGGGTGAAAGGCATTGATAGAAGTAATTTGTTGGCAGAGCGCAAGTTTAGAGTGGGGACTTAGGGAGAGATAAGAGATAAGAGGTATTGAGGGGCCATAGAGTGAATGCATTTATAGGTCAGCAGGAGAAGATTGAATTGGATGCAGAATAGGACAGGGAGCCAGTGAAGTGACTTGAGAAGAGGAGCAATGTGGGTATGGTGAGGCTGGCAGAAGATTAGTCGAGAAGCATGATTTTGTATAGATTGAAGGGGAAGGAGGTGGCTCACAGGGAGACCAGCGAAGAGTAGGTTGCAGTAGTCGAGGCAAGAGGAGATTAAGGAGTGGATAAGCATTTTGGTACTGTGTTCAGAGAGGAAGGGGCAGATTTTGCTGATGTAGAGAAAGAAGCGGCAGGTCTTAGCTACAAGCTGGATATGAGCGGAGAAGGAGAGAGAGGTGTCAAAGATAACCCCTAGATTGTGGACCGAGGGAACAGGAAGGATAGTAGATCCATCCACCTGGACTGAGAGAGGGGGAAGTGGGGGGGGGGGGGAGGAGTTGGGTGGAAAAACAAGGAGTTCAGTCTTGGCCATGTTCAGTTTCAATCAGCGATGAGACATCCAGGCAGCGATGTTCAAGAGACAGGCAGAGATCTTGGACTGGGTTGCCGGAGAAATATTAGGTGTAGAGAGGTAAATTTGGGAGTCGTCGGCATAAAGATGGTACTGAAAGCCATGGGAGGAGATAAGCGCTCTGAGGCCTGGGGTATTGAGAGAGAAAAGGAGGGGGCCCAAGACAGATCCCTGAGGTACACCTACCTGGAGCGGGGTAGGGGAGGAGGAGAGGCCACCAGAGCATACACTGAATGAGCGATGGGAGAGGTAGGAGGAGAACCAGGATAGTATGGAGTCCTTGAAGCCAAGCGAGGAGAGAGTGGTGAGGAGAAGGTTGTGGTCAACGGTATCAAAGGCAGCAGAAAGGTCAAGAAGGATGAGGATAGAATAGAGGCCCTTAGATTTGGCCAGGAACAGGTCGTTGGTGACTTTTGTGAGTGCCGTTTCAGTGGAGTGTAGGGGACGGAAGCTGGATTGTAGTGGGTCCAGGAGGGCCTGGGAGGTGAGGAAGTCGAGGCAGTGACTGTGGACTGCTCGTTCTAATAATTTGGATATGAAGGGAAGGAGGGAGATGGGTCGATAGTTACAGGGGCATGTGGGATCAAGTGAGGGTTTCTTGAGGAGGGGTGTGACAACAGCATGTTTGATGTCAACGGGGACAGTTGCAGTGGAGAGAGAAAGGTTGAGGATATGAGTGATGGAGGGGACAATGGTGATGGAGATGGAACGTAGGAGATGGGTGGGGATAGGGTCTGATGAACAGGTGGTGGGTTTGGAGGAGGAAAGAAGGAGTGTGGTTTCTTCTTCAGAGATCGGAGGGAAATAGGAGAGGGTGGTAGGGGGAGTATGGATGGGGGAGGTGGGGGAGGATGGATGGGGAGGAGAATTGGGGAGGAGGGGAGGTAGATTAGGGTAAGGAATTGGAGGGTAATTTTGTGGATTTTGTCGTGGAAGTAGTCGGCTAGGGTTTGGACAGAAAGGGAGGGCGGGATTGGGGGCGGGGGGACCTTGAGGAGAGAATTGAGGGTATTAAAGAGACAGAGAGGATCAGAGTCAAGGGAGTTGGTCAGACGGATGTAGTAATCTTGTTTGGCAAGTGCCAAGGCTGACTGGAAGGAGCCAAGCATGAATTTGAAGTGTAAAAGGTCTTCCGGGGAGCGGGATTTGGACCAAGTTCGTTCGGCAGAATGGGCGCAGATACGTAGGTAACGGATTGTGGGTGAAAACCAGGGTTGGGGAGTAGATCGTTTTACAGGATGGGGGTGGGAGGGGCAAGAGTGTCAAGGGCTGAGGATAGTGTAATATTGTATGAAGACAGTGCCTCGTTGACGGACTCGGATGATAAAATGGAGGAAAGAGATGGAGAAATGGTGGAGGAGAGAGTCAGGGGATCAATATTATTAAGGTTTCAAAATAAGTCAGAGAGACAGGATGAGGTTGGGATGGCAGAAGCTGAAGAGTAAATGTTAAGAGGTGATGGTCAGATGAAGGAAGGATTGATTTGCGGGAGAGGAATTGGAGAAGAGTATTAGGTCAAGGCAGTGGCCGTGTAGGTGTGTGGGAGCAGTGGAGCAAAGTTGGAGGTCGAAAGAGGAGGTAAGAGTGAGGAACTTAGAGGCATGGGGGTCGGAGGGGTTGTCGATGTGAATGTTGAAATCACCAAGAATAAGAGAAGGGGAGGAGGGATCCATAAAGGCAGAAAGCCAGCAGTCGAAGTTGGTGAGGAAGGTTGATTTGGATTTGTCGGGTGGACGATAAATAACAGCTACTTGGAGGGGAAGTGGTGTGAGGAGGTGAATGGAGTGGACTTTGAAGGAGAGGGGGGGAGTGTGATTGGGGTGGCAGGAGGGGTTGGAATTGGCAGGAGGGAGCGAGAAGGAGGCCAACACCACCACGACCAGTGGATTGAGGTGCATGGGAGAACAGGTAGCCCCAATAGCAGAGAGAGGCAATGGAAGCGGTATCGTCTGGGGGGAGCCAGTTCTCAGTCAAGGCAAGAAGGTGTAGGGCATTAGAGATAAAAAGATCGTGGATAAAAGTGTTTTTTTTAATGACTGAGCATGCATTCCATAGGGCGCATGAAAACGGGAGAGCAGAGGGGGGAGGAGAGGGATGTGGATAAGGTTGGATAAGTTACGTGTGGAATTCTTATCAGAGTAGCGTGGGGGTCTATTTCTAGGGTAATACCGAGATTTAGAGGGGTACCCCTCATAGGGGTACCCTTCCATCTGCTTTACTATTTTGGTGACTCTTCTCTGTACCTTTTCTAAGAACACTATATCCTTTTTAAGATATGGCGACCAGAATTGCACACAATATTCAAGGTGCTGTTGCACCATAAAATGATAGAGAGGTATTATAATATCTTTGGTTTTATACTCCATTCCTTTCCTTATGATTCCTAGCATTCTATTTGCTTTCCTGGCCGCCACTACACACTGGGTGGAGGGTTTCAGCGTATTATCCACGATGACGCCTACATTTTTTCCTAGGTGGTGGTTCCTAATCTGGAACCTGGCATCATGTAACCATAGTTCCTAGGTACATAACTTTGCACGTCTCCACATTAAATTTCATCTGCCATTTGGACGGCCAGCCTTCCAATTTTATAAAGGTCCTTTTGCAATTTTTCACAATTCTCTTGTGTTTTAACAACATTGAATAATTTTGTGTAATCTGCAGATTTGATCACCTCACTCGTTATTCCCATTCCCAGGTCATTTATGTCAAAAAGCAGCGGACCCAGCACAGATCCCTGGGTTACTCCACTATTCATCTTTCTACATTAGAAAAATTGGCCATTTAGCCCTATTCTCTGCTTTCTCTTTTAACCAATTCCTGATCCATAATAGTACACTGCCTCCTATCCCATGACTTTAATTTCCCCAAGAGTCTCTCATGACGGACCTTGCCAAAGGCTTTCTGAAAATCCAGATACACTATAGCAACGGGCTCACCTTTGTCTATCTGTTTATTCATACTTTCAAAAAAACGTAACAGATTAGTAAGACAAGATCTTCTTTGGCTAAAGCCATGTTGGCTGTCTCCCATTAAGCCATGACTATCTATATGTTCAGTAATTTTGTTCTTTATAATGGTTTTCTTCCATTTTTCCTGGTACTGACATCAGGCTCACCGGATCACCCCAGAACTCTTTTTAAAAATTGGCATTACATTGGCCATCCTCCAGTCTTCAGGTATTACAGATGATTTTAATGATAGTTCACAGATTACTAATAGTTGGTCTGCAATGTCATATTTTGGTTCTTTCAACACCTTGGATGTATACTACCTGGTCCATGTGATTTACTACTCTTCAGTTTATCAAATAGTTGTAATACATCATCCCGGTGTATCAATATTTTTTAAAGTTTTTCTGCGGTTTCATCTGTAAATACCATTTCAGTCATGGGTAACATCCCTACATCTTCCTCAGTAAAGACTGAAGCAAAGAATTCATTCATTCTCTCCGCTATGGCCTTATCCTCTCTTAGTGCCCCTTTTATCCCTCTATCATCTAATGGTCCAGATGACTCTCACAGGTGTTTTTGCTATGAATGTAATTGAAAAAGTCTTTATTATGCATTTTTGCTTCCACAGCAAGCTTCTTCTCAAATTCTCTCTTTGCCTGCTTTATCAATGCCTTGCATCTAACTTGCCAGTGCTTAGGTTGTTTCCAGTTTTCGTCATTTGGCTCCTTTCTCCATTTCCTGAAAGATGCTTTTTGGCAACAGCAACCTCTCTGACCTCACCTTTAAAACATGCTGGCAGTTTTTTGGACTCCTTTCCACTTATCTTAAATTGTGTAATACAGTTGGCCTGGGCTTCCAAGATAGTATTTTTAAACAACACCCATCTTTAATGTAAATCTTTAACCTTTGCAACTGCTCCTTTTAGTTTTTCTTAAATATTTTTCTCATTTTATCATAGTCTTCCTTTTGAAAGTTAAAAGGTAGTACTGTGGATTTCCTTTCCTTCCTTCCTTCCTTCCTTCCTCCATTTATTAAATCAAACGTGATCATGCTATGATCACTATTGACAAGTGGCCCCAACACCCTTATCTCTTGCACCATATCTTGTGTTCCACTAAGGACTAGGTCCAAGATGGTTTCCCCTCTTGTCGGTTCATGAACCAGCTGCTCCAAGAACCAGTTGTTTATTTCATCTAGAAACTTTATCTCCCTAGCATGTCTTGCCATGACTCTGACCCAGTCGAAGCTGGGTTAATTGAAATCACCCATTATTATTACTGTGCTGTAACTTTTGTTAACTTCCCTGATTTCTTTGAGCATTTAATCATCCATTTGTTCATTCTGGCCAGGCAGTCGATAGTACACAACCACTGCCATTGCCTTCCCCTTCCTTACAGTACCGGTTCCTCCAATGTTGGAACGGCTGATGCTCCGCATGTGGGAGTCACCGGCCTCGATGCCGGTTCTCAGCAAGCAGGTTGATTCCATCTATCGAGTCCGCAAGAGCCCTGGGTTCCAAAAGGCACAACTGCCGCACAACTCCATGGTTGTGGAATTGCCAATGCACAGGCTCAAGAGCCAAAAAATGCACTCCTCGGTGCCCCCTGACAGGGAGGCCCAGAACCTGGATGCCTTTGGCAGAAAGTGCTACCAGGGCTCGATTCTATCATGCCGTGTCCAAACATACTAGCTGTACATGGGCATGTACTTGCGGGACCTGGCAAAGGAGATTGCTGGGTTCTCAGCTGGCCTCTCCGAGTAACCCTTTCAGTGCTTCAAGAACTTGTCCACTGGGATTCGGGAGTGCTCGAAGTTTATGTCTCGAGCAGCCTACGACGGCTTTGAGGCTTTGGCCCAGGTAGCCGCAGCCGGCATTGGTGCCCAATGCCAGGCGTGGCTAATGTCATCGGACCTGGAGCCATGGGTTCAGGATAAGTTGGTCGATGTCCCTTGCCGAGGTGACAACCTTTTTGGCAGGCCCATGACTGAGAAGGCCACTGAAATTGAGACCATGTACTTGACCCGGACAAGACTCTCCAAGAAGACATCTGCCCCTTCTAAAAAGAAGGGCTCGGGTAAAAAGCCCTTTTTCCCGAGGAAGGGTGCTGCTTACCGCAACTACCCCACTCACCAGGCCGCCCTGGATCCTCAAAAGGGGCAGCAGGCCAAGGGACAGGGGCATGGCCCGTGTAAGCAAAAGACCCCCAAGCCCCAGGCACTGGCTCCTTCCCGGCTGGTAAGGGTTTTTTGACTGCCACAGCATAGTCTCTCTCCAACCAGGAGTCAGGCTTGGCACAGGAGGAAGGCTGACCCTATTCGCTCACAGGTGGCCAGCATTCACCACAAATGCCTGGGTCCTACAAATAGCCCAAAAGGGCTATTTGCTCCATTTCAAAGAGGTCCCTCCCTCCTACTTTCCAGGAGAGCCTCTTAGACCCCCTCTATAGAGGAACCTCCTCTTACAAGAGTTGGCCGGTCTTCCAGAGGATCAGCAGTGGAGCCAGTGCCCCACAGCCTGCTAGGACAAGGCTTTTACTCCAGGTATTTTCTGATACCAAAGAGAACAGGAGGCCTCAGGCCCATCCTCGACCTGTGAAACTTAAACAAGTTTCTGGTGAGGGAAATGTTCAAGATGCTTTCCCTTGGAATATTGCTGCCTTACCTCCACCAGGGAGACTGGTTATGCTCTTTAGACCTGAAGGATGCTTATACGCACATCCTCATACATCCAGACCACAGACAATATCTCAGATTTGTAGTGAGAGGAAACCATTATCAGTACAGAGTACTTCCATTCGGCCTAGCCTCTGCTCCCAGAGTATTTACCAAATGTCTGGCTGTAGTGGCAGCCTTCCTCAGGAACTAGGGATTTTTTTTCTTCCCATATCTGGACATCTGGCTCATCAGGGCCCCGTTGCCTCAAGAAGCCCAACAGGCCACAGCTCGTACTATCAGCATACTGCAGCATCTAGGCTTTGTCATAAATCAAGCAAAGTCCACTTTGCTCCCCACTCAAAACTTAGAGTTCATAGGGGCAAGGCTAGACACCCTTCAAGCAAAGGCTTACCTGCCAGAGGGCAGAGCACACAGGCTTTTGGAGCTAGTACACCAAATCAGCCATAAGTCTCAGATATCAGCGAGGCACTTTTTATGCCTTCTGGGACACATGGCCTCCACAGTTCATGTGACCCCAAACGCCCATCTCCACATGAGGACAGCTCAATGATGCCTCAGAGATCAGGAGACACAAGTCACAGGAAGACTCCGAGACTGGATCAGAGTGTCAAAATGACTACTGAAGTCGTTGACCTGGTGGCTTCAGCCATCCAACCTGCTCGAGGGAGTGACTTTCCAGCCTCCCTCGTACACAAGAGTGTTGATGACAGATGCATCTCTTCTGGGCTGGAGAGCCCATTGCCAGGATTTATGCACTCAAGGGTTGTGGTCTCCTCAGGAGAGGACACAACAAATCAACCTCTTAGAGCTCCGGGCGATATGCCTAGCTCTTCAAACCTTCTCTCATGTTCTCTCACATCAATCTGTCTTAGTACAAACAGACAACCAGATGGCTATGTTCTAAGTGAACAAGCAAGGAGGGATGGGGTCCTGCTTCCTGTGTCAGGAGACACTGGACCTCTGTTCCTTTGCAATCCAACCAGGTATGTCTCTCAAAGCAGTTTACCTGCCAGGACAGGAGAACTGCTTAGCAGACAAGCTAAGTAGAATTCTCCAACCTCGAGTGGCAACTGAATCCGGAAGTAGCCCAGCAGATCTTCCATTGCTAGGGACATCCGGCCATAGATCTCTTTGCCAGTCCGCAGAATCATCAGTTGCCCAACTTTTGCTCCAGACAGCCACACCCCCAAAGGATGGCTGCAGATGCTTTTCTAATCTCCTGGTCCATGGGCCTCCAGTATGCATTTCCTCCCACGCCTCTGGTGGCCCGAACTCTATTCAAAATCCTTCGGGACAAGGCCTCGGTCATCTTGGTAGCCCCAAGATGGCCAAGACAACCTTGGTTTCCGCTTCTCCTCCAGCTGGCAGTGGAAACCCCACTCCCTCTGGGGACGCAGCCCGACCTCCTGTCCCAGGAGCAGGGCTCTATCTTACACCCCAACCTCAGTTCCCTCAACCTGATGGCATGGCTGCTGAAAGGGTGATGCTGACTTCTCTCCTCCTGCCTAAGAGCGTGGAAGAAGTGCTACTGACCTCAAGGAGGCAGTCCACTAGGAAAACCTATGCTTTCAAGTGGCGTAGGTTTGAGGTGTGGTGTAAAACCCTTTCTATTGTCTAGTACCAGTGGTGTTGCAGTACCTGCTGCACCTCTCTGAATTAGGCCTCAAATCTAATTCTGTCAGGGTCCACCTGAGTGTTTTGTCAACACACCACTCTCCAGTGGAAGGATAACCTTTTTCGGTTCACCCCTTGGTGTCCAGATTCCTCAGAGGTCTACTTCTACTAAAACCCCCGGTTCGTCCTCCGGCAACCGAGTGGGATTTGACTGTGGTCTTGCAACAGCTTACTTGCCCACCTTTTGAGCCGATGTCTGCTTGCCATCTGTGCTTCCTCTCCTGGAAGGTGCTCTTCCTGGTGGCACTCACATCTGCCAGACGAGTGAGTGAACTACAAGATCTTGTGGCAGAAAGACCATACACCGATTCTATAGGAACAGGGTGGTCCTGTGCTCCCACCCCAAGTTCCTTCCGAAAGTGGTCTCTCCGTTCCACCTCAACCAAGAGGTGGTTCTTCCAACATTCTTTCCCAGACCACATGCTAGCTGGGCGGAGGCGGTTCTGCATACCCTGGATTGTAAGAGGGCGTTGGCCTTCTACCTGGAGCGTACGCAGGGACATCAAAGTGCTACTCAACTCTTCGTCTCTTATGACCCCAGTAAGCTGGGGCTACCTGTCTCCAAGCGCACGTTGTCCACCTGGGTGGCAGACTGCATCGCCTGGGCGTACATGGCAGCCGACCTCCCGTTGCAGGGTTGAGTCACGGCCCACCATGTCAGGGCTAAGGCCGTATCAGTGGCTCACTACTGCTCTTTTCCATTGGCAGACAGCTGCAGGGCCGCAACCTGGTCTTCAAGCCAGACTTTTGCAACCCATTACTGCTTGAATGGAGAGTCCTGACAGGACAGTGCTTTCAGCCAGGTGGTACTCCGTAACTTATTTGAGGTTTAGGCAACTCCTACCCTCCGGCCCTCTGGTGTCAGGCTACCGGGGGGTGTTGCATCTCTGCTGAATTCCTACCACAGCTGCTGCGGCTCTTCTAGAGGGAGCCATTTTTCAGCTAGGGGTTCTCAGTAGCCTATAGCTAGGGAGTCCCATATGTGAGGACTGACTTCCTGCTTGTTACTGGAGAAAGCATAGTTACTCACCTGTAGCAGGTGTTCTCCAGGGACAGCAGGAATCAGTCCTCATGACCCTCCCTCCTCCCCTGGAGTTGCAGTCCTATTATTGATTTTTAGTCTTTTTAGCTATGTCATTTGACTAAGCAAGATGGCACCCTTGGGTGGGAAGGGGATCGCGCATGCGCGATGCAATCCCAAAGGCTTTCTTTGAAAGCTGGCGAATTTCTCTGCACGAGGACTCCGTCGGTGCCGATGTCACCCATATGTGAGGACTGATTCCTGCTGTCCCTGGAGAACACCTGTTACAGGTGAGTAACTACGCTTTCCAGACACTCCTACAAGAACCTGACCTCTTGAGAGATGCTGCAGTTCCTGGGGCACATGGCCTCTACAGTACATCTCATTCCATATGCCCGACTACATCTGTGGATAGCCCAGTGGACTCTTGCCTCCTAGTAGAAGCAGACCTCAGGCCATCTCCAGGATATGGTCCAAGTCACTGCCTATTTAATCACATCCCTTCAGTGGTGGTGTTCTCCAGAAAATCTGCTCATAGGGTCACCTTTTCAGATGCCTCCACTTCAGTGCACCCTGATGACAGATGCCTTCAACTGGGTTGGGGATCCCATCTGAGCAACCTGACTACACATGGGCTCTGGACAATGCAAGAGTCACAACTCTAGATCAGTCTCCTGGTACTTTGCGCTATCTTAATGCCCTCTGGGTGTTTCAACACCACCTCAGAGCACAGCAAGTCCTAGTCAGGATGGACAATCCGGTTGCCATGTTCTATGTGAACAAGCAGGGAGGAACAGGCTCTTGGGCCCTCTGTGATGAGGCACTACACCTGTGGTCCTTTGCCATTGCTCATTAAATGCAATCTTCAAGCAGTGTAACTCCCGGGGGAGTTCAATGTCTTGGCAGACTGAGTGGCATCCTTCTTCCCCACAAATAGTCTCTCCATCCAGACACAACATCCTACATTTTTCAGACCTGGGGAACTCCAGATATAGATCTATTTGTGACTCCCCAAAATGCCAAGCTTCCTTCCTTTTGTACAAGAACTCTGACATCCACCAACCAACAAATGGATGCATTCTACCTACACTGGGGTCAGGGTCTGCTTTATGCTTTCCTTCCTATACCCCTTATTCACAAGACACTTTTCAAGCCTCGGTCTGATAAGGGCTCCATGATACTCATAGCCCCTCACTGGCCACTGCAACCGTATTTTCCACTGCTACTACGTCTGACTCGGACTCATCCTCTGTGATTGGGATGTACGCTGGATCTCCTCTTCCAGGATGATGGCTCACTACTACATCCCAATCCACAGTTTGTCCACCTCACAGTTTGGCTGCTGAGAGCATAGCTTTACAAGTCTTTGACCTTACTCAAGATGTTAAGGAGATCCTTTTGGCTTCTATAAAGCCCTCCACTAGACACTCATATGCTTTTAAGTGGTGTAGATTCTCTGTTGCTGTTCTCAGAAGGATCTCAATCCCTTTTCTGCTCCACTGGAGTCACTCCTCCAGTATCTCCTCCACTTGTCCTTGACAAGTCTAAAGACAAACTCCGTGAGGGTCCACCTCAGTGCCATTATGGCCTCTCACCATCTACTCGATGGACAGCCCATCTCCTCACAAGCACTAGTAGCACACTTCATGAGAGGTTTCCTGCTGTCCAAACATCCCATTAAAGCACCTCCTGTAGCTTGGGACTTCAATGTCGTTCTAGTGCAGCTTCTCAAGCTGCCTTTTGAACCACTAGCCATGACCTCATTTAAGTTCCTCTCTTGGAGGGTAATCTTCCTAATTGCCCTCATGTCAGATACAGTAGGTACTTTAGTGAGCTTCAGGCTTTGGTGGAGGATCCTCCCTATACCCGCTTCCACCATGACAAAGTAGTCCTTCAGACTCACCCATACTTTATGCCAAAGGTGGTGTCTCCCTTCCATTTAAACAAGTCAATTTACATTCCAGTTTTCTTTCCTAAACTGCATGCATCTAGAGCAGAAGCAACTTTACACATTCTTGACTGCAAACGTGCATTAGCTTTCTATCTCCAAAGAACTTGAGATCATTGTAAAGCCTTGCAGTTGTTTATCTCATTTGACCCCAGTCACCTGAAATTATCTGTTTCTAAGCATATGCTCTCCATGTGGATAGTGGACTGCATTTCATTTGCCTATGACAAAACAGGACTCTCCCTGGAAGGGCATGTCACTGCTCACAACATTCGCGCCATGGCCACCTTGATAGCAAACCTACGTTCAGTAGCCATCGATGAAATTTGCAAAGCAACAACTTGGTCTTCCATCCATACCTTTACTGCCCATTGTTGTCTGGGCAAGAACTCCCGTTGAGATGTTATGTTGGGTCAGGCTGTACTCCAGCATCTCATTCAGACTTAGATGCAACTCCTACCCTCCATCACGGACTTTGAATATACTAGAAATCCATGTGGGATTCATGACCTCATCATGCCTACTCTGTGGCAAACCTCTACCAGTTCTGAGGTCACTTCATCTGGCATCTGGGAGCTAGGAAGTCCCATATGTGAAGACTACATTCCTGCTTGTTCCTGGAGATAGCATAATTATTCACCTGCAACATGTGATCTCCGGGAACAGCAGGAATTTAGTCTTCACAACCCGCTCTCCTCCCCTAGGAGTTATAGGGTTTCATTTACTCTCTTTTCTCAGCTACAAACTCAACTGAAGAGAGGGAGTTGGGAAGGCAGGAAGGCAGTCGCGCAGGTGCAGTAGAGTGCTTCCAAAAGCTTTCCAGTTGGACTCTGGGGAGTGTTCCCGCGTGGGCTCCATCAGTACCGACATTACCCATATGTGAAGACTAAATTCCTGCTGTTCCGGGAAATCACATGATACAGGTGAGTAACTATGCTTTTTCCAACAGCAATACATGGCTACAGATCCCAAAAGAATGCAGTATGGAATCAATTGAATCCACACTACAGCAAAAATAAAGTATAAATGAACAAAATTATTCTCATGTGTTCTTGTTCTCCCACCAGCAAGACCTGAATTACAAATTTTATAATTTAGTTAGTACCTGAATAAAGTCATGATTATTACAAACATAAAATTTTGCTATATAACAGTTACAATATAGAAGACCATAGGAAAAGCTGTGTGGGAATTAATAAGACTTCAGGTAATAAAAGACATCTTTAAAAATCTATATATTCAAATAATGCAAACAAATTCTAAATTCTATCTAAATTGAATGCAAATTGTTGCTGGGAAATTAAAAGCAACTCTAGAAACACTTCCAGGCAATACAAATTCCTATGTGTATGTGTGAATGTTTGATGCTGATATATGTGTACAAATGGTATTACATTTACCCACATGTTTACAAAGAATCATGCTAATAGCACATGTTGGGGACCTAAAGTTAACACGGGAATCTGTGCTAACTCTTGAGGCTGTGTGAGTCTGAGGCCCTGCTGGTAACATATGGATGCACTTAATGCCACCTATAAGAAAGCAATAAATGCACCTGCGCTGTTACCTTTATGGTTAGATCCCGACCAAAACTCCTGCACTAACCATGAAGTGCTGTTGCTAGTCATGTTCTGCTCTTAATCTGCCTGACCCCATCCAATCATGTGCTGACCGGTTAGCATGGGAGTTTTTAGTATGGGGCCCCACACTAACTGTAACATGGTTCACTTACCGCTGACTAATTCTTGCAGTAACGATTAGCACACTTTAATAAATATGCCTTTTACATGTGCAGAAACCTTGATAAAAGTGCCCCCTGAATGTCTAAAGTGTTTTTTTACTCATGGAAAAGGCCTTTTATAAATTTGCATAGCAGAATACATATATATAAGTACACACACCAAAATGATAGCATGTACTTATGCACACACCATGTTCAGGCATTTTTAGACATGTTCTTTGGGTGGAGCAGGGGTGGAATTGCGATGTATGTGGATATTTTATAAAATACACATGTACGCGTATAGAGTACATGCACACATTTACACCTGTCTCAGAGCAAGTATAAATGTGATGCTTTCAAGGCTAGATCTGAGAGCCAGTTTTATAAAGGCCCAAACATGAATATGATGCCTTTATAAAATAAGCTGAAAATAGGTGCCTTTTTGAATTTCTCACATAGGTATCCTGTTATAAAATCAGGCCTTCAATGTTTTGTAAATTACATCTGGGCATCTATTTTGATGTGAATCTACATATCTGAATTTCATTAAGAGGTAAGAAAAGGTATGTTAAATATCAGAGTGCCTTTATATGCACAAAATAGCACTGGGTTTTGCCTTGTTAGGATTTTAGAAAATAACACATGGCTTAATGTGCATTTTTACGTACACATATAAGTATGTGCTCTGCCCAAGCTCCACTTAGGTGAAGGCCCACAATGAAAGTAAGCATCATCAGCCTAATGCACATATTTAGGGAGTAGTGACTGGTAAAATAAATGCATAAAGGCCCATCGACATATGTAAGTCATAGAAAATACATGAATAATGCCTATAGATGACACATAATTTTCTATGGTTCTTTTTAAAATTGCCCCCTTAGTGCAAATACTAATGACTGTTATCATACATGTTAATGTTAATGTAACTTTATTATATAGACTGCTAATTTAGAGGTATAAAAAGCAC
This sequence comes from Ichthyophis bannanicus, assembly GCA_033557465.1. Taxonomy (NCBI): domain Eukaryota; kingdom Metazoa; phylum Chordata; class Amphibia; order Gymnophiona; family Ichthyophiidae; genus Ichthyophis; species Ichthyophis bannanicus. Next base: position 2,393,018 of record CM066033.1, on the reverse strand, counting down.
AACCTTATGACACAGATGTGCACATCCATGTTTTACACATCTTTATCCCAACTAAGGTATCAAAAATGTAGTTCAGTAAGTCCTTGCAAAAATGTTGAGTATTAGATTAATTTCTTTTTCTACTTTTTTTAGACAGAATCCAGGGGAAATGGTAATATAAACAAGAGACTTTCATCTATTGTGGAAGATGAGGAAGATGAACAAGGAGAAGAGTCATCCCCAACTCAATCTCCTATTTGTACTAGAAGCACAACATTCTCAAAATATAAGAAGACTGGAAGCAATAATAGCACTCTAGGGAATAATTTGAACCAGTTCGCCTCAGGAACAATACCCTTTAAATCACCTGTTAGAATTTGTAATCAAAACTCAAGGACGAGGCAAGATAAAGAACCCCTTTCCAACAATAGAAGAAAAGATAAAAATCTAAGGCTACACCTTACTACAGTGACCAGCATAGGTCCTCCAGACCTCAGCCCAAGGTAATTGTATGAAACATTTATCTTATTTTCCTTTCCTAGAAATCTAGGGAAAAATAGTTCATTAGATGCAAATAGAGACATGCTATAGTGTAAGGCCTACTAGTTTTTCCACAGTTCAGTAACTATGGGAAGGGTTGCAAAATTAAGCCCTTTTGTGGAATTGCCAAGTGTCTTAGAGATCACTGGCACCGGGATCCATTTCACTCCATCACCTTCCTCTATTTCTCCTCCACCCCTTACAGATTTCCCATTTAAGCCCCCTCCCCCTTCTCCAAAGATCCTCACTGATTGTTTATCCATGCTTTCATTCCACCCTCTCAAATACCATTGATTTGGAATAAGCGAGAGAAGGAGCAGAAGGTGAGTGCTGGTCTGAAACACCAATTTTGCATTTGGATCCATATAATATTATAATGTCTCACATAGCAAAAGGCTTGACAAGAGCTCCTAACAGCAGAGGAAGAGAAGACGGCTTGAGGTGATATCACTATCTTACTTTCTCAGTTTCAATAGGTGACAGTTGGTGGAAAGGGAAGAGAGATTTGCTGGAAGGTATAAAGTAGACTGGAAGGGTGAGATGAATTGGTTGGTTGAATATATTTATTTATTTAACTCATTTTTTTCTACAAGTCAAAACAATAAACTAGATGCAATCTGGCAACATTCTGTGCATTTCATAACTTACAGTTTGGTGTGTTTGGTGTGCCATGAGGATTGATCAAATTCACCGTTCACCTCAGAATAAAAAAGGCTGAGAAGCACTGCCCTAGAAAACAGAGACTGGATTTGTACTGTGGGATCCTAAGACCAATATAGGATAGCCATTGTAAGAGTATTTCCAACAAGCATTGGTATTAATCTATATGCCAAAGGATGCATAATTTCAAGGGGAATTGTCCCCTGGATTCCTGGAACCCCTAGAGGCCATTTTCTTTCTGCTACTTCTTTGTCCTCTATCTCATTTGGAGATTTTTTTCATGGCAACCTGCTCACTGGCCTGGGCAAAGGAGTATCAAAAGAAAGTAGCCTCCTCTCACCTGTGCACAGTGGATGCTACACCTAGGCTTGGAGCTGCCAGGCAAAAAGCCCCTCTGCTTGAGTCCTCTACAAAACAATGACACAGAAACAAAAACCTGAGGGATCTTTTGTTTCTCTGTGAACAAATAGGAAATAAGTCCTCCCGTAAGTGTGACATCACTGACAGAGCCCCGCACTGAATGCTACCCAGCTTCCAAAGGGGGCCTTTGGGAGGTACACTGTGTATGTGCATCTGCCTTCCCACCTGCTGGGCACCATCTTTTCCAGTTTTCTTTTTTCCATGGAGCCACTAGGATTTATTCCTGCATTCCGGAAAAAAGTTTTTCTATCTGGCTCTCGTGGGCCATTTTTTCTCTACTTTCTTTTCCGCTTGTCATTGGTTAGCTGTTTTTTCCCTTTTTAGGGTTTTATTTTCCTTTTTGTTCACGCTTTTAGCATGTGTTTCCCCTTCTGGGTTGTTTACCCTGCCCACAGCAACTCTCAAATTTAATTTTGCTGAGGCGGTATTTTTCAGCATGTCTAAGCAAGCTTGTGACTTTAAGAAATGCACAGAGTGTGGCAAGATAAAACTAAGCAGAGCAATAAAGTACCTGCAACCAACAAATGGACAAAGCAAGCAGGTACAAAGACTGGTGGATATTAAACCTTTAAGGCAGAAAATACGGAGTGCCACGGGACACATGGCAATTGTCTTTTTATAGTGACAAGATTTTAGAAGGTTTGCTCCCTCAAAGGGAGGAGTGGTCTAGTGGTTAGGACAAGGTACTTCAGGCCGGAGGGCCGGGGGTTCAAGTCCCACCTGGGGACAGCAATCTCAGGCCGGAGGGACTGGGATTTCTAGTCCTATAGGCACTCCTTGTGGTCTTGGGCAAGCCACTTAACCCTCCATTGCCCATGTTCCCTGTAAGTATTAGTGTATGTGTCTCATATCCCCTCGTGTTAAATGTATCCCCCAATTGACCGCTTTGACCCGGTGAAAAGCGGGATATAAATACAGCTAAATAAATAAATAAACTCTCCCTGAAGAAGGCCTGAGGGCCAAAACACGTAGGGGTCAATAAAAGGGGTTTTAAACCTGAACTTGATATCCGCCAGTCTTTGTACCTGCTTGCTTTGTCCAGAGTGTGGCAAGACCATTTCTGCCATCAGCCAACATAATTGGTGCTTACAATGCCATGGACCCACGTACCAGAGAGCATCCTGCAAGCTCTGCTTGCAGATGATGCGTCAAGGGCTGAAAGGTCAGGAAAAGCAGAAGGAGTCCCTCTTCAGCTTATCTTATTCAGAATCCTCAGCCTTGACCCCCTTGTCCACTCCTGTGAAAGGTCCTGAGGCATTCAAGGGAAAGGAGCCACATTCTCAGTTAGAACAGAGGGGCTCGAGCTGCGAGAGGAGACTCTCTACTGAGACCCCATTGATATTGAAGGGTCCAAGGAGTTGGACTGAGGGAGAGCCCTAGATATAGTGTACTTAAATTTCAATAAAGCCTTTAATACCCTTCTGCACAGGCAACATATAAACAAACTGAGCATAGTAGGGATGGACCCTAAAGTTACTCATTGGGTTAGAAATTGGTTGAGTGGGAGGCAGCAAAAGGTACAGGTAAATGGAGCTCACTCTAAGGAGAAGGAAGTTACCAGTAGTGTGCCACAGAGATATGTTCTTGATCTGATTCTTTTTAACATCTTTGTTAGTGATATTGCAGAAGGGCTGTCAAATAAGGTTTACCTGTTTGTGTATGATACCAAAACCTGCAATAGAATAGACATCCACGAAGGAGTAGATAACATGAGGAGGGATTTAGCTAAGCTTGGAGAATGGTCTAGAATTTGGCAGCTGAGATTTAATGCTAAAAAATGCAGAGTCATGCATCTGGGCTGCAAAAATCCAAGAGAGTGGTACAGTGTAGGTGGTGAAATACTTCTGTCCACGAAAGATGAGCGGGATCTGGGCATGATTGTGTCTGATGATCTTAAATTAGCATTTGGAGTATTGTGTGCAATTCTGGAGACCACACCTTCAAAAGAATATAAACAGGTTGGAGTTGGTGCAGAGAGTGGCTACTAAAATGATTAGTGGTCTTCGTTGAAGACAGACTTAAAGATCTTAATATGTATACTTTAGAGGAAAGAGAGGATAGAGAAGATGTGATAGAGATGTTTAAATACCTCCATAGCATAAATGTACAGATGGAGAGTCTCTTGATTGAAAGCAAACTCTGCTATGAGGGGACATAGGATGAAGGTGAAAGGGGATAGACTCAGGAGTAATATGGGGAAATATTTCTTTATGGAAAGAGTGGTAGATGTGTCAAATAGTCTCCCAGTGAATTCAAAAAAGCATGGGACAAACCCAGAGGATCTCTAAAGGTAAACAAGGGACTATTTTAGTTGATATGGAAGGACAGACTAGATAGAAACAAGATGGCAGAAAAAGACTTCATGGTCTATGTAAATGCTTCAAGGATTCCATGCTAGACACCAGAATATTGACTTTCCAAACCTACATGAGCATGTTCCTCAATGATGTTCCTGGAGGACTTTGCCGCCCTTGCCCCCGAGGATGAGTGGACCCTCAAGAGGGAGGTGGTGGACCGGGTCTTCCAGGAGTAGGGGACTCTAGTGGTGGATCTGTTCGCTACAACACAAAATGCCCAGGTAGCCTGGTTCTGCTCTTGGAGGCTGACAGTGATCGCCTGGCCTCGGATGCCTTCTCCCTCCACAGGGAGGAGGGCCTACTGTATGCCTACCCCCCAATACTACTCATGACAAAAACTCTTCCAAAGGTCCAAGCCAGGAGGGGATCCATGATCCTCATTGCCCACTACTGGCTTCAGCAGCCTTGGTCCCTTCTGCTAATGCAGCTCTTGCAGAAGGAGCCTCTTTACCTAGGCTCTGACTCAAATATCATCTCACAGGATGCGGCTTCTTGCTGCATCCCAACATCCACTCCTTGGCTCTCACAGCATGGATAGGATAGTCTCACTGAGCTTAATCTCCCCGAGGGTGTTACCAACATCCTGCTGGCATCCTGCAAGGACTCAATGCTGTAAGGCCTATGCACTCAGGTGGTGGCGGTTCACTACCCGGTGTATGGGTAGGGCACTGGACTCCTCTCATGTGCTATGGAACAGCTGCTAGAGTGCTGCCTGCACCTCTCTGACTCCAGACTGAAGTTCAATTCGGTGCAAGTTCACCTCAGCACGATAGGGGCATACCATCATGGCTTTGGGGGTGAAGCCCATTTCGGCCCAGCCTCTGGTGGCCCAGTTCATGAGGGGCCTGTTCTTCTCAAAGCCCCCACTCAAGCTCTCAATAGTCGCTTGGGATCTCAACATGGTGCTCGCCCTCTTCCTGGTGGCTGTCACATCAGCTCAATGTATCAGCAAGCTCCAAGTTCTAGTTTCTAACCCTCCATATACCAGATTTCACGAGAACTGGGTGGTGCTCTACACCCCCCCCCCCCCAACACACACTTTCTGCCAAAGGTGTTCTTGGCTTTCCACCTCAACCAATCAACTATCCTTCAAATGTTCTTTCCCTGGTCTCATGTGAATCATGGTGAGGCGGTGTTGCACATTCTGGACTGCAAGCATATGCTGGCCTTCTATCTAGAACATGAAAATGTACCACTAGTCCACTCAGTAGTTTGGCTGCTTCGACTCCAATAGGTAGGGCATCACTGTCTCAAAATGCACGCTATCCCTTTGGCTAGTGGACTGTATCACTCACACATACGCTCATGCTGGGTTGAACCTTGAGAGTCATGTCACAGTTCATAATGTCCAAGCGATGATTATATCGGTGGCCAAACTCTGTTCTGTTTCTGCAGAAGAAATCTGCAGAGTCGTGATGTGGTCTTCGGACCATATCTTCATGGCCCATTACTGTCTGGGTAGGGATTCCTGATGGGACAGCAACTTTGGCCAGACCATTCTCCAGCATCTCTTTGGGTTTTAGAGTCACCTCCTACCCACCAGCCCTTCTATCTGTCCAGGCTACCTGCTCAAAATCCCCTCAGGTCAATGTCTGCTGAGGATATTGCATCCGATAAGTCCCTGGTGGGACTACCTCTCTGATCTTCCTGACTTTCTCCATTTCTCATTGTCCGGTAGGGCTGTTCATCTTCTCAGATTCTGGTAGCCTATAGCTTGGGAGTCCCATATGTGAGGACCTATTTCCTGCATGTTCACAGAGAAAGCGTAGTTACGTATAGCTGGTGTTCTCCGTGAACAGCAGGAATAAGTCCTCACAACCCTCCCACCTCCCTGGGACATTGTCAATTTAGCTCCTGCTATGTTATTGTACTAGAGAGGATGGAGCGAGGGCAGGCGGGAAGGCAGGCACATATGTACGGTGTACCTCCCAAAAGCTTCCTTTAGAAGCTGGAGAGTGTTTCATTCAGGGCTCCGTTAGTGATGCCACCCATATGTGAGGATTTATTCCTATTGTTCACAGAGAACACATGCTACAAGTGAGCAAGTATGCTATCTGTCCAATGAAGCAGAAAGAAGATTGGAACATTTCAGAGCAAACTGCAGGAATTTTGAAAAGTTCTGGATATTTAAGATAGCTCCAGTGATTTTTCTTCCCAGAAAGAAGCCTGCAATGTTAACATCCTGGAGGAGTGGCCCCTCCAAGGTGAGTAAGTAATAAGGGCACACAGAGAGAATCTGTGAGTGAGAAAAGGGTTGACATTGCCCATTCATATAATAGGAATATGACTGAGTATGGTTCTAGTGCAACATAAGAACTGCCCCTAAATCGACATGAGGAGCTTGCAGGCCTGTGAGTATACATCATGATGTATGGCATTGGAGGAGCAACCATGACTGGAGAAGTTTCAGAAATGGTATTGGCAGTTGAAATGGATGATACCACTCCTTGGACCCCAGGACAGCTTCTGCCTAGTAGGAGAGTGTGCTGGTAAGCACATGCATGTAAAAAGAGTTGAATAATTCACAATGTATGTCCATAATGGGGTCTATAGTATTTGGATGCCATACCACCTATGCCACAATAAAACTTGGATTACATTGGAAGGTATAGATGGTCATCCAAATGAATTTGGACTAAGCCACATATAACCTGTTGGTATCTCAGTAAACTGGAGATGTCAGTTATGCCGAAAACTCTATATGATAGAAGCTGGTGGATGTTTTGGTGACAGGTCCTGGAGAGTGAGTCACCCTGTAAAGAATATTTTTTATATAATAGACTTCTGGAGTATACATTGTTTATTTATTTATTTATTATTTATTAACATTTCTTATATACCGCACTATTTGACATCAGTGCGGTTTACAAAGAACAAAAACATCCGACAAATTGCATATGTCTGGTCATTACAATTAACAGGATATGGAACTTGGATAACCGGGTAAACTATATACATAATAAGTGTAACGAGAAAAGGATCTTGTTTGATGTTTACATAGCTGGGGGTGCCTTATGCGAGGGCCTGCCTAGTTGACTACTACTATTGCTGAGGTGCTCGCTATTCATGTGTGACTGAGGGTCGGTATTGTCAGTGAAAAACATTGGATTTGTTTTGAGTGCTGCTAACCCTGACAGTGGGGGGTAAGAGACATGGGAGAAATGAGGAGAATGCCTAACTGCCTTGGAGAGAAAATCTTCTCTCATTCCTCAGAACCCAAACAGAGGTAAGGAGAGGATCACTCCTTGATGCAACTGTACCCCTTGGAGATGCCTTGCACACAGTCTCCCAGGGACCCAGTAGACCAGGATAAAGTCCTCACAGATAGGAATCCCTAGCTAGTGGTCACCTTCAAATATAAAAGGGGAAATGGGAAACATTATGCCAGTGGGGAAACCAACATATTTTTGGTGGCAACAGACCATTTTCTGTGTTTGTTTCTTTTTTCTTAGGAAGACAAATTGGAAATAATAGTAATAATAAAAAATTTGAATCCTAAGATGATCACACAGTTCTTTTTACATTTAGCTCTTCATCAGTTGTTCATTAGTAAAAACAAGTTTAAAATAAAAAGGACATACATCTAAAGACCCAGCAAATCATTCAGTAAATTCAGTTGTGCTGGGAAGGAATTACATGATTATGGCCCTCTATAAGAAAATGCTATTTTGTATGTAACCTACAACTTAACCTCTGTCAATAAATGCAATTGAATTAACAAAAACATATGCCCTAAGGAGGATGGAGTTGGATTCTAAGCCCCAAAGAAACTCTTCAGGAAAAACCTACCAAACCTACTATTGCATCAGAAATGCCCATCCAAGCCATAATGTGATGTAAATGTGTGGACAGAAGTATGTGTCACAATTTCGTAGATCTCTTTCATGGATGTTAGTCTTTCATGATCTATAGCCATGGGTTTGACATTACAAGTCCTTCCAGAGTCAAATCTAGTGAACATAATAGAAAGAAATGGAACCTGCTATGGCTGTACCAGGCATGTTGGAGTCTAAAGAAACATCAAGTGGGATGGACCTCTAAGGGCTTAGCCTGCTTCTCCAGGACCAAGCAGGAAGTCAGTCCTCACATATGGGTGACGTCGGTGCCGACGGAGTCCTCGTGCGGAGCATTTCCCCAGCTTTCAAAGAAAGCCTTTGGGAATTGCAGCGCGCATGCGCGGTCCTCTTCCCGCCCAAGGGTGCCATCTTGCTCAGTCTTCTTTTTTCCACGGAGCCCGACGGACGTAGTTTGTTTTTCCCTGAGGAAAAAGTTGATTTTCTCTGTTTTTCTCTTTTTTTCTCCGGTTCGATGCCGGATCCTTTTACCGCTTGGACCGATACGCCGGTATCGAGTCTTTTTCTCTCTTTTTCGGTTTTGTCCTTTGTGACTGGCGTTCGCGCCTTTTTTCTTTTTTCCCTGGCAGACCGGTCTTTTGACCTAGCAGGGGCTCTTTTTTCCCTGATGGCTGCCAGCGGGTTTAAGAAATGTGATCGGTGTAAGAAACTTATGTCTCTTACCGACACCCATGACTGCTGCCTCCATTGCCTCAGACCCGATCATGACCCGATGATCTGTGGTCCGTGTGGCAAAATGTCCTCAAAGGCATTGAGGAGTCGGCAGCACCAGAGGGATCGAATTTTTTCTGACTCCGCGTCCGGCCGGGCCCGGACCTCATCAGAGGCCTCGACGTCTCGGGACTCCGGCCCCGAGCAGCGTCGGGGTTCCTCTGAACGGGGGTCTCCTTCGCGGGAACATCGCAGGAAGAAGAAACCCACGAGGGCAGCATCGGTGGATGCTCCTGATTCCTCGAGGGCCAGGTCGCATAGCCCCGATAGCCATCCCGGGTCTTCGGAGTCGGAGAGGCCTGCCAAGCATCCTCGTGTCGAGATGGAGTCTCCTGGACACATAAGTGCTGTTGTCCTCGTTGACTCTCCTCCGAGGGAGCTGACGTTGGGCCCGACGCCGTCAGGGCCCGAGTCAGCGGCTGCTGGGTCTCCTGAGCTCGGACTCAGGTTGACGGCCTTGGAGAGCAGCTTCGCTGCCTTCATGGAACAGCAGCGAACATTGATCGCCGGTCTCACTGGTGCATCTGCCCTGACCACCGGGACCTCGACGTCCAAGTCGACCCCGGAGGCCGAGCCGATCCTCGAGTCCATGCGGGCTCGAGTCGATCCTCGGCCACGGTCTCCCTCGACCTCCCGTTCGGGGCCAAGGTCATCGATGCCGATACCCTTGGCATCGGGGCGGAGGGCATCGGTACCCGCCCGACCGGAGCCGCTCGATTCCTCCTCCGAGGAATCGGGCTGAGAGATGGAGGACGAAGAGTCACCCGACATTCATCGGACTCGGTGTGTCCCATCGGACTCACCCGAGTCCGAACCTCAGAGACGGTCCCCACCAGAGGATACCCGGTTCTCGGACTTCGTGCGGGATATGGCCAAGGCCTTGGCCTTCCCCGCGGATCCCGAGGAGGAGCCTCGAGCTGAGGAGCTCGAGGCCCTCCAGTATGACTCTCCCCCGAAGGAGGCCTTTACTGTTCCGGTTCCTCCGATGCTGGAGCGGCTACTCTTGTGGCCATGTGGGAGACCCCAGCCTCGACGCCGGTGTTAAGCAAGCGGGTCGATTCCATTTATCGAGTCTGCAAGAGCCCCAGGTTCCAAAAGGCACAATTACCGCACCACTCCATGGTTGTGGAATCGGCCATGCATCGACTGAAAAGTCAGAAGATGCATTCCTCGGTGCCTCCCGGCCGGGAGGCCCGGAACCTGGATGCCCTCGGTAAGAAGTGCTTCCAGGGCTCTATGCTTGCTTGCCGTGTCCAGACATACCAGCTCTACATGGGCATGTACCTTCGAGACCTGGCAAAGGAGATTTCTGGGTTCTCTGCTGGTCTCTCCGAGGAACCTTTGCAGAGGTTCCAGGCCTTGTCCACCGGTATTCGAGAGTGCTCGAAGTTTATCTCTCGAGCAGCCTATGATGGCTTCGAGGCTTCGGCCCGAGTAGCCGGGGCCGGCATCGGTGCCCGCCGACAGGCTTGGCTACAGTCATCCGACCTCGAGCCATGGGTCCAGGACAAGTTGGTCGATGTCCCCTGTCGAGGTGGAAACCTCTTTGGCAAGCCCATGGCTGAAAAGGCTGCAGAACCCGAGACTGAGACTCTGACCAGGACTAGGCTTTCCAGGAAAACCTCTGCCCCTTCTCAGAAAAAGAAGGGCTCGGGAAAAAAGACCTTTTACCCGAGGAAGTCATCTGCCTACAAACAATACCCTTATTATCAGGCCTCTGCAGCTCCCCAACAGGGTCAGCAGGCCAAGGGGCAAGGTCAAGGGCCCCGTAGGCAGAAGGCCCCCAAGCCACCAACACCGGCCCCTGCTCAGCAGGGTGGGGGTTTTTGACTCAAACAGCATAGCCTCTTCTCCTCAGCTGGCTTCTCTCAGCACAGGAGGCCGGCTGGTCCACTTTGCCCACAGGTGGTCAGTCGTCACATCCGATACCTGGGTTCTTCATATAGTCCAAAAGGGCTATCTTCTCCATTTTCACCAGGTACCTCCCTCCTACTTTCCAGGGGAGCCTCCAAGACCTCATCTGCACAGGGACCTACTCCTTCAGGAGTTGACAGGTCTGCTAAAGGATCAGGCTGTGGAACCGGTGCCCCACCACCTGAGAGGTCAAGGCTTTTATTCCAGGTACTTTCTGGTACCAAAAAGAACAGGAGGCCTCAGACCCATCCTAGACTTGCGCAACCTCAACAAGTTCCTGGAGAGGGAAAAGTTCAAGATGCTTACCCTTGGAATCCTGCTGCCCTACCTCCAGCAGGGAGACTGGCTATGCTCCTTAGATCTAAAGGATGCGTATACTCACATCCTTATTCATCCAGACCACAGACAATATCTCAGGTTTGTTATGGGAGGAAACCACTATCAGTACAGAGTACTACCCTTTGGCCTGTCATCTGCTCCCAGGGTGTTCACCAAGTGCCTGGCAGTGGTGGCGGCCTTCCTGAGGCTTCAGGGTCTTTTTGTATTTTCGTACCTGGACAACTGGCTCATAAGGGGCCACTCTTCCCAGGAGGCCAACCAGGCCACCCTTCGCACTGTGGCTCTGCTTCAGCACTTGGGGTTTGTCATAAACTTCGCAAAGTACACTTTGCTCCCGTCCCAGAACCTGGAGTTCATAGGGGCCAGCCTCGACACTCTTCAAGCGAAGGCTTTTCTGCCTCTGGACAGGGCCCACAGGCTAATGGATCTGGCCAGCCAGTTTTGCAGCAATTCCCTGGTCTCTGCCAGGCAATTCCTGAGGCTACTCAGCCATATGGCTTCCACGGTTCATGTCACCCCCCAATGCCCGCCTGCACATGCGGCCTGCTCAGTGGTGCCTTTCCACTCAATGGCTTCAGGCCACAGGGAGCCTGGCGGACTACTTCACAATATCCGACCTACTGGTCTCCTCTCTGCATTGGTGGCTTCATCTTCCGAATCTGGTGCTCGGAGTGGATTTTCAATCCCCTCCACCTTCTCAAGTGCTCACAACAGATGCTTCTCTTCTCGGTTGGGGAGCACATTGCCAAGGGTCATGTACTCAGGGTCTCTAGACCCCTTGGGAGGCTTCTCAACAGATAAACTTCCTGGAGCTACGGGCGATACGCCTAGCTCTGAGAGCCTTCTCCCACCTCGCCTCTCACCAGTCTGTACTGGTTCAGACGGACAATCAAGTTGCCATGTTGTATGTGAACAAACAAGGAGGCACAGGCTCCTTCCTTCTTTGTCAGGAAGCTCAACGGCTGTGCTCTTGGGCTTTCAATCACGGGATCCTTCTCAAGGTGTCTACCTCCCAGGTCAGGAAAATTACCTGGCAGACAAACTGAGCAGGATCCTGCAACCACACGAATGGAGATTGAACCCATTGGTCGTTCAGCAGATCTTTCTCAGGTGGGGACTCCCCACCATGGATCTTTTTGCCAGTCCTCTGAACCGGCAACTCCCGAGATTTTGCTCCAGGCAACCGCATCCCCTCCGAGTAGCAGCGGATGCTTTTCTAATCTCGTGGTCCACAGGCCTACTGTATGCGTTTCCTCCCACTCCACTAGTGTCCAGAACACTGTTCAAAGTCCTCAGGGACGGGGCTTCATTGATTCTCATTGCCCCCAAGTGGCCGAGGCAACCGTGGTTCCCGCTTCTGCTACAGCTAGCGGTGGACACCTCTCTGCCTCTGGGGTTTCAACATGATCTCCTGTCTCAGGATCAGGGGACTCTCTTGCACTCCAACCTCCACTCCCTACGTCTGATGGCCTGGCCGCTGAAAGGGTAGTCCTGGCTCCCTTACTGCTGCCTCGAGAGGTGGAAGATGTCGTCTTAGCTTCTAGACGGCAATCCACCAGGAAATCCTACGCTCTTAAGTGGCATAGATTCTCCACATGGTGTGCTCAGCACAACAAGAATCCTTTCTCGTGCTTGGTAGCGGTGGTGTTGCAATATTTGCTTTACCTCTCCACTCTGGGCCTTAAGTCTAACTCTGTCAGAGTTCACCTGAGTGCTTTCTCAGCTCACCACTCGCCGGTGGACGGCAGGCCTCTTTCCAACCACCCTTTTGTGGCTCGTTTCCTCAGAGGCCTCCTTCTGCTTAAGCCTCCTTTGGGTCCACTGGCCCCTGAGTGGGATCTGAATGTGGTATTACAGCAGCTTACTTGTCCGCCTTTTGAACCTATGGCTATCTGACCTCTCCATTTTCTCTCCTGGAAAACTTTATTTCTGGTAGCTCTCACCTCTGCTAGGTGAGTGAGTGAACTGCAGGCTCTAGTGTCTGATCCTCCTTACACTAGGTTCTACAGGAATAGGGTAGTCTTACGGACTCACTCTAAGTTTCTTCCTAAGGTTGTCTCACCCTTTCACCTTAATCAGGAGGTGGTTCTTCCAACCTTCTTTCCCAGGCTACATGCCAACCGGGCTGAGATGGTCTTGCATACCCTGGACTGTAGGAGGGCGTTATCCTTCTATTTTGACCGTACGCGGGAGCATCGGAAGGCTGTTCAGCTTTTCGTTTCTTTTGACCCCAATAAGTTGGGGCTCCCTGTCTCCAAGCATATGCTGTCCATATGGGTCGCTGACTGTATCGCCTGGGCTTATGGGGCAGTCGGCCTCTCGTTGGAGGGTCGAGTCACGGCTCATCGTGTCAGGGCGAAGGCTGCGTCAGTGGCTCATCTCCTCTCTCTTCCGTTGGCAGACATCTGCCGGGCCGCTACTTGGTCTTCAAGCCAGACTTTTTCTGCCCATTACTGCCTTGAGAGGGAGTCCCGCAGGGACAGTGCTTTCGGACAGGCAGTACTCCATAATCTCTTTGGGGTTTAGGCAACTCCTACCCTCCGACCCTGGTGTTGGGCTACCGGTCGGAGGCGTTCTCAGAGAAGATTCCTTCCTTCTGTGCTGACGAGCTAGAGGGAGCTCATTTTTCCGCTTGAGGTCTCCGGTAGCCTTAAGCTAGGGAGTCCCATATGTGAGGACTGACTTCCTGCTTGGTCCTGGAGAAAGAGTAGTTACTCACCTGTAACAGGTGTTCTCCAGGAGCAGCAGGAATCAGTCCTCACAACCCTCCCTCCTCCCCTTGGAGTTGCAGTCATATGATTTATTTTTGCTATTTTTTGCTGTCTTTTAGCTATGTCATCAGACTGAGCAAGATGGCACCCTTGGGCGGGAAGAGGACCGCGCATGCACGCTGCAATTCCCAAAGGCTTTCTTTGAAAGCTGGGGAAATGCTCCGCACGAGGGCTCCGTCGGCGCCGACGTCACCCATATGTGAGGACTGATTCCTGCTGCTCCTGGAGAACACCTGTTACAGGTGAGTAACTACTCTTTCTGCGTTGAGTTCCCATTGATGCTCCTTGTGACTTTGGGCAAGTCACTTTACCCTCCATTGTATCGTAAAAAAAAGAGGCTGGCAATCTATTTCCAGTCATACCTTGCCAAGAAAACCCAGGAGCTACTGGGTTGCCAGGGGTCAGAATTGACTTGACGGCACTTAAAAAAAAAAGCCTACTCAAGATAAAAACCTAAAGCTCCTTTTCAATGGAGACTGTGCAAGCCATGTTCATCTTTGTGGATATGTGGCCAGATGAAAAATGTTAAAAGGATAATTGACTAATGAAGGTGGAAATTTGACACCTCCTTAGGCAAGAACTTTAGGAGAGAGTGCAGAACCATCTTATTGTAAAAATTGAATTTTATTTTACAAAAGGCAGATAAGTTACTGAGGAGTCTACTTACTAAGCTGCATTAGTTGTTAACATAACAATTAAAATATGCTAACATTTGTAATTAGCACTAGACTGTTAAACCTAATTAGTATTGAACTCTTGAGAGGCTATTTCTATTAAATCTTTACTAATTAATTCAAATGTAACCTGTAAGACTACACAGCTAGTCTTATAGGTTACATTTGGAATTGCAGGCATTCCCCGCTCTCTTTAATAATTCTAAAAGAGTCAAACAGCAGTCTAGCACCGGAGTGAAGCTTACTAGTTTCTTTTTGTACCAAAGAGGGTCTTTAACTAATGGTCACTACCTGGCAGCACGTGTTCTAGTACGCGCTGAAGGCACATCGAGACATGTGTTGCCAGGTAGCACAGGTCCATGACTGTTAGTGCAGGATGAGTCCTGTGCTAGCTGTACAACTCTTTATTATAGGCATTGTAGGGGCGAAGAGCGAGTGTGGTGAGCTCGGTGCAGTTAGCTCTGTGTTCACACCACGTGCTAACTGCATTAGCGTGGATTCATCTAATGCCACCACTCCCCGACAGTAAATGCAGAGGTGTTGCATGTAACGCGCCATGGTTTTGGCACTATTTGCGCATTAGATGCAACATCTTAGCGCACGTTAGTAAAAGGCCCCCGAAGTGTTACAAGTTGGGAAGAGGTTATGGGGATTATTTTAAAACCCTAATCATGGTTTAAATATGGATGCGATGGCAGAAAAATATGGAACACTATGCAAATAGCTGTGTAAGAGCCAAGCTAAACCCCAAACAATATCTGCTCTTAGTCCCAAACCACTACATACAAAAATAGAAATTCTCAATAACAAACTTAATAATCTCTGCTGGCAAAATGACCTCAGGATGGCTCATGTCCTACATTTAGTGAGAATCTCACTATAGGGAACGGCGACGCTCACATCACTGGTCAATAAAGCCTTACACACATTCTTTTCAAGCTTAACCAATATTGAAACACTCGTATCAATACCACAAAATTACCACTGGGAAAGACCATTCAGAACCTCAACACGCATACACATTCACATACATACAAAAGCGTCCTTGTGTATTAAGCTGTACACCTTAGCACGGAATTACCCTGGAACGGCCTCCAGCTACCTATAAAGAAGAAGAATAGTCAAAATCTAATAGTCAGCCATTTCGCAGAAGGTCAACAACTACTTATCTTCAGTATAAGTCCTCCAACACTGCAGTTCCAAGGTACTCTGGCATAATCGCGGCATCCAAACAAAATCAAAAGATTTTCATAAAAACTTCATATGGCAGGGAACTTCTTAACCACCAATTCAATTCGCTCACTCCATCACCTGACCCGACAAAAGCTTTTGTTTCGGCAAAATATGGCTTCATCAGGGGTTGCGAATAACGCTATAAAAACTTCACATTCGTAAGCCTCCATTCCCCCGCCATCTAAAAAAGACGGCATGTGACGCACTGCTTATTAAACACCAATAACCAATCACAACATTACCCGACCCTGATGTCACCACACACAATAAAAACCTCCAATCCATTCATACCACTCAGTGAACAGGTTGAAGCCACATAGCCCCACAACACAGAGTAAGCCAGTAATTAAGGAATACTTGAATCTTCCTAAAGACCTCAGTAAACCTCAGAAAAACAGAGTCCATTTGATTTTGTCATTTAACCAATTCGGGTATAAAGTATCCAAAACATAAATCCACCGTTGTTCTTTTTGCAGCAAGATTTTATTACGATCTCCTCTTCTTATACTCAGTGGAACATACTCCAACAATGTGCAACATAAATCCTCGAACCGATGGTCAAAATCTATACAATGCTGTATCAAGGGTGTATCAACCCGTGCTTTATGAAGACTGTACTTATGTTCGGCAAGCCGTGTCCTTAAGGGCCGTGTAGTTTTACCAATATACAATTTGCAGCAGGAACACCACAAGCCATAAACTACATAGGAAGTGTTGCAAGTTCTGTCACTGAGTAAACGACAAACTTTATCCTTATACTTCACACAAATTGAAGGACTCATAATTTTACAGAAAGAGCAATGGTGGCATGCTGAATGACCCGTTATTACTGAAGTTGGTCCAAGATCTCGCCGCGCCACTGCCGGGCAAAGGCGATCCCGCAAATTACGTCCATGGCTATATGCCATCTGTAATGTAAATCCTGAGAGTTTAGGATGTGTATTAATCAAACTCCATCGTCTTCGCAGCACTGACGCTATACAATGAGAAAGGCTAGAGTATTGCAAAACACATGTAACAGTAGATGAGGATATTTGATCTGATTTCACTCAATCAGAATGAAGCAACCATTCTCGATGGTTATACTTTGCCCTCTTATAAGCTTTTCGCACGACTTCTACAGGATAGCCTCTATCTACAAACTTATGCATCATTAACCCAGCTTGTATCTGAAATTCTGAAAGCATTGAACATATACGTCGACACCTTAAAAGTTATGAATAAGGTAGACTCCGCTTCAGGTGATGAGGATGAAAGATAGCAAAATGTAATAAAGTGTTTCTATCAGTAGGTTTTGAATAAACTGTAGTAAAAAAAAAACATCTCGTTGCTTCATAATCTTGACATCCAAAAAATGTAACTCATAAGCTTGTATAGATATTTCAAATTTAATACAACTGCTACAAAGTATTCAAGTAGAGGAAAAACTCGTTCAAAAGATCTTTGGGACCTTGCCACAAAAGAAAAATATCATCTATATAACGATAGCATTTCACAATATTACTCATATATTTAGAAGAATAGACATGTTGACACTACACATTTTCTGCAGTTATTAGAAGCTGTGGATTCCGTTGAACAGATAGATTGGATGGCCTGTTTAGACGTGACGGCTCTCTATACATCTATTCCCCAGAATGAGGCGTTGGAAGTATTGACGAAAGTTTGGAACGTTAGAGAACTACCACACAAAGTGCCAACTTCTTTCTTGTCAACTTTAGCTGAAATAGCTTTGAAAAGAAATTATTTTGTTTATGATCAGACATTTTTTCAGCAAGTTTCAGAAACAGCTATGGGCGCTACGTTTGCTCCATCCTTGGCTAATCTTTACATGAGCTTTTTTGAAGATCAACATGTCTATTCTTCTAAATATATGAGTAATATTGTGAAATGGTATCAATATATATAGATGATATTATTCTAGCTGTGTAGTCTTACAGGTTACATTTGGAATTAATTAGTAAAGATTTAATAGAAATAGCCTCTCAAGAGTTTGATCCTAATTAGGTTTAACAGTCTAGTGCTAATTACAAATGTTAGCATATTTTAATTGTTATGTTAACAACTAATGCAGCTTAGTAAGTAGACTCCTCAGTAACTTATCTGCCTTTTGTAAAATAAAATACAATTTTTTCTTCTCCCTCCCTATTCAAATTGGGGCTAAAAAATCACCTCTTCGAGACTGTTTTTGGATCCTGGTGTCCTTCACTCTCTTGTTCACCTCTTATATGTATCTTACCGTACTCTAGTTAGTCCCCAGTTTGTGATGTTGTTTGTGTTGATTAGATTGCAAACTGTGATGAGCAGGGACTGCCTCTTATATCTATATGTACAAATGATAAGTACTAGTAGTAGCCTTCCACCCCAGTATATCCTCACTACCTGATCCCCTCCCCCACCTCAAGCGTGCCTGTTTCATAATCCTAGTGTCCCTCTCTCTAACTTTTGGCATGTCTGTATTCCTGTTGCCCAACTGCTTTGTGCCTACTCTCTGTGTGTGCCTCGATGTTTCCTGCAGCCTCTGTGTGTCTATGTGGTTCTTTGCAGTCTCTGTGTATCTGTGTTCTCTGCAACCTGTCTGTTTGTGCCTCAGTGTTCCCTGCAACCTCTGTGCCTCTTCATGGTTCCCTGATATCTGTCTGTGTCCAACAGTGTGTGTGTGTGTGTGTGTGTGTGTGTGTGTGTGTGTGTGTGTGTGTGTGTGTGTACAGGTATATGTGTAGTACTGTAGGTGCTGGTGGTGACTGAAAGAGCTGTCCTATGAGTTACTGCAAATTGGCATGACTGGGGTCTGTGTCCACATTGGTGTCTTGTCCTATACTTTTGGTTCCTCTGCAGTGTATCCTCTGCCCATTTCAGACCTGCCCCCTCTCCCATTTGCAGACCTTGCCAGATTCCCACTCCACCCCCCCCCCCCGAGCTGTGCCAATCCTGTGACCCACTCCCTCACCCTTATTACACCAGTTTCACCTGTTCCCAGTCTCCTACTGCTTATCTATGTTTGGTTCAGTGTGTGGGTATGCAGCTGCACACATGGTTTGTGCTGGCCATGCTGCATGAGATCTGCAGGTAGCAGGGCTGGTCCAAGAAATTCTGATGCCCTAGGAAGAATCCCTGGCAATGCTGCCCCCCCCCCCTTCCAAGCCATGCTGCCACCCCTCCTGCTGCTGCCGATTCTGTCAGCAGGCTCAGTGGAGAGGGGAGGGGTCAATGGAAAGGGAAAGGCATGGCTTGGCGCAGTGGTGGCAGCAATGGCCTGCGGCAGACCATGTGCTTTGGCACACATGGTCTACCATTTCTGATCCCCCTCTGATACAACTTCCTGTGGGAAGGGGGTCAGAAGTGGCAGGCCATGTGTTCTGAAGCATATGGACTGCTGTAGGTGCCATGCCATGCGACCCACAGAGGTCTGCCACCCTAGATGGCCACCTCGCCTACCTAGTGGACAGGCCAGCCCTGGTAGGGAGCACAGCACAGCTACCAGGAGGCATCCTATTTTTAGTACATGTGCTAATTGAGCACAACCAGGAGGCATCCTTATCAGAGGGTCTAGGCTCAGGATCTAATTCCTGTACCTCACGGAGGAGCATTGCCTCACCAGGTTTCTGTTTTGATAAGGCTGCCATGCGCCATCACTGCCAGGAACTAGAACTGCTCCTCCACTCCACAACATAGCGGGACCAGCCCATGCCCATCTACTTCATGGTAACCCCGACCTTTGCCTTCCTAGCCACTGACAGTTTCCTGTCTGTGTTGGCTGTCACAGTGGGTCTTAGCCAGTCATCTATTTCACAATGCATCTCACAATTCCTAAGATCCTTTCTAGTCAACACTGCAGAAAATGTAGCCTTCCCTCAGGTGCAATAGAAGCGACTACCATAACCCAATTATATGAGGTGTACAGATATCCATCTGTGCTAGGTGTCATTGATTGCAAACATGTAGCCATCAGACCCCCACAAAGGACAGAAGCCACCTAACACAGCAGGAAGGCATTTCACTTCCTGAACATGCAGGTGGTCTGCAATGCACAGGGGGAGATAACTGATGTCTTTCTGAGGTTTCCGGGTTCTTGCAATGATTTTTCTTGACCCACTGGCATCTATGAGATATTTGAGAGCAGAGAAATCATCAGTCAATGCCTGCAAAGTAAGCCTTGCACCAGGCTTGTAGACATGCTTGGAGACCTTAGTGGTCCATGGTAGCTGCTATGGTGGGAAAACAGAGCTCATGGTGGTTGCAGGGCTTATCAAACCTATCAAACACCCTATCTCTGGATTCTTAATTTGTGCCCACTCTCTGTCCACCCACACAGGTGATAGAGAGTACCCTCTGAGAAGGTGGCTCCTGACTCCCATCATAATACTGCCCACAGATGCTGAGGAGTGCTACATCAGGGCCCACAAACACACCCACACAATAATTGAGAGGATCTTTGGTCAGCTCAAGAATTGTTTCTGTTGCCTAGATTTTTCAGGGGAGAACTCCCCTACAGCGCATCCAAGGTCTGCTAGATACTTATGGCTTTGCTGAATGATCCACATCTGGAAATGAGGTGGTGACAGCCCCTGCCAGAATAGGAATGGAAGACCCAGACATAGAAGATTATGCAGAAGGCCCTAGGAAGGAGGGCACAGGTCATCCATTACAATGCGTATCACAGCCACCTTAAAATGTACAAGGAAGCTTCAGACAGCGCAAAGAAAAATTATCACTCAACCATACTAAACAAATCCATTAATAGACCAAGAGAACTTTTTAGTATCGTCCAAAACTTAACCAATAACTCATATGGGACCAGCAACGATAATATTGATATCTCTGCCCAGACTCTAGCAAACCACTATATGAATAAAGCAAAATCATTTGCATTCACACCAAATCCTCTATCCCTTTCCCACCAACACCAATTTGAAAAATGGTCCGACTTTCACCCTATAACCAAAGACACTATCAAGACTACTATTTCAAACCTGAACACTATGACCTCTCAACTTGATCCATGTCCGGTAAACTGGATCAAGCATACCCTCACTACACTATCCCCCTTTATCCTTCCCATAGTCAACCTGTCGCTGCGCCAAGGATACTTACCACCTTCCCTCAAACATGCACAAATCCGTCCAATAATTAAAAATAACACCCTTGACAAAACATCACCCAACTCCTACAGACCTATCTCTAGTATCCCATTTATGGCTAAACTGATTGAAAAGATTGTCCAAACTCAAACACAAGATCATATAGAAACCTCAGCCCCACTTGATGACCAACAATATGGCTTTCGCCCCTACCATGGTGTAGACACCCTATTAACAGTACTCCTCGATACATTAATAAGAGGTATTGATAACCCTAAACAAGCTTTCATTCTCCTCTTTCTAGACATCTCTGCAGCATTTGACAGTGTACACCAGGGGTCTCAAACTCAAATTGCTTTGAGGGCCAAATGAGGACTTGTAAAGTAACCCGGGGGCCGCATAAGACGCGGGGCCTCATTTGCATAAGGGACCTCATTTGCATAAATATTTGCATAATGTTACCATACACTAACTTTTAGTAAACATGCCTCTTTAATGAGTATGGATAAAGAAAGACTAAAAGATTTAGAAACAAGAAGACAATAATTAAACTGGGAACCCCAAAAGCCAAACTTGGAATGTACAACAACACTGTAGAAATAAAACTATAAATTAATTTCCTCTTGTACTAAACAAAGCGCAAACATTAATGATGCACATTTCCCAGAGCTGACATATTCCAGTTAATAAATTCAAAATAAAGAGAGATTTTTCTACCTTTTGTGCATTTTTTTCAGTTGCAATTGTTCCAGCCACTTTCTTCTGGTTTCTTCATGTCTTCTGCTAACTCTCCATCGTCTTCTTCCATTTGCCCTTTCTTCTCTCCTAGTTTTTTTTCCATTCTCTCTCTACATCTGCTTTAACATACTAATCTTTCTTTCTCCTTTTTCTCTTTCCTCATTCCTATTTCATCCACTCAAATTTTACCCCTCCATCCTCAATCCCCACTTACTCTCACAATACCTGGCCAATTGTAGATTTGTCTTCTCTCCCAGACAAAATATTTTTCCCCTCTCCATTTCACTTTCCCAGCTCCATCCCATTCTAATCCTCCCCCACAGCAGCTCCCTTCTAGTTCCAGCTCCACCCAGCATCCGCTCCCTTCTAGTCCCTGCATCAGTCCATTTCCAGTCCTATCCTAGCCTCACCATCAGCCCATTTCCAATCCTAGCCCCCCATCAGCCCATTTCCAATCCTAGCTCCCTCCCCTCACAGCCCATTTCCATTCCAAGCCCCCCTCCCCATCAGCCATTTGCAGTTCAAGCCCCCTTCCACTCAGCCCATTTCCAGTCCGAGCAACCCCCCCAGCACATTACCAGTCCTAGACCCCCCATAGCCCATTACCAGTCATAACCCCCCCTGCCAATAGCCCACTTCCAGCCCTAACCCCCATTACCCCATTTCAGTCAGCCCCTCCATAGCTCATTACCAGTCCTAACTCCCCCCGTCAGCCCCCCTCCAGTCCTTCCTAACAACCACCTGACCATTTCCAGTCCTAGCCCCCACCATATCCCATTTCCAGTCATAACCCCCCCCTGCCAATAGCCCATTTCCAGTCCTACACCCCCCCTGCCAATAGCCCATTTCCAGTCATACCCCCCCCCGCCAATAGCCCATTTCCAGTCATACCCCCCCCTGCCAATAGCCCATTTCCAGTCATAACCCCCCCCGCCAATAGCCCATTTCCAGTCATAACCCCCCCCTGCAAATAGCCCATTTCCATTAATAACCCCCCCCCCTGCCAATAGCCCATTTCCAGTCATACCCCCCCCTGCCAATAGCCCATTTCCAGTCATACCCCCCCCTGCCAATAGCCCATTTCCAGTCATACCCCCCCCGGCCAATAGCCCATTTCCCGTCATACCCCCCCACCCCCCCTGCCAATAGCCCATTTCCAGTCATACCCCCCCCCCCCCCCGGTAAATATAAAAACAACCTGGCTTCTGCTGCTGGCTTCTGCTGCAGCAGAAAATCAGCTGTCCCGCGGCCCCTTTCCCTCTGCGCGAGAGCCCTGAGTGTGCTTCCTCTGCGGCATGCTTTTTAAGCCGCGAAGAGAGTATTTCCCTCTCGCGCGGCTTAAGCCTATTCACTTTTCAAGCCTCGCGAGAGGGAAATACTCCCTTCGCGGCTTGAAAAGCACGCCGCAGAGGAAGCACATTCAGGGCTCTCGCGCAAAGGGGAACGGGCCGCAGGACAGAGCAGCAGAAGCCAGTTTTTTATTTTTTTTTAATTGACCGTCGATTCGGCAACGGCAGCAGCAGAAGCCGTCGCGGGCCGCACAACCTTCTCCCGCGGGCCGCATGTGGCCCGCGGGCCGCGTGTTTGAGACCCCTGGTGTACACCATGCTCTAATGCTTAACAGACTAGAACAAATAGGAACCCACTCAACTGTACAAAATTGGTTCACCTCATATCTAACTGATCGAACACAAACCGTCCGAACAAACACAGAAACCTCTAAAACATACAAACAGGAAATTGGTCTCCCACAAGGCTCCGCCCTCTCTGCCCTCCTTTTTAATATATATATCCAACCGGTCTGTGACATTTTCAAGAAATTTAAAGTCCACTACCACATATACGCAGACGACATGATGATGTACATTCCATTCACAATCCCAACACTCCCACTACAACTGTTAACAGAATGCTTCTCTGAATTAACAACCTGGCTAAAGGAACACAATCTCCATATCAATCATTCTAAAACGGATATATTAATAGTAACTAAAAATCAATCCTACATACCTCCAACACACATCACTCTCCAAAATCACAACATTACTATAAAAAATGAAGTGAAATACCTGGGTGTCACCCTTGACTCACACCTTAGTATGGACACACATATTAGAAACATCACTAAGAAGATCTACTTTAAACTCAAAATTTTAAAACAATTACGTCCTCTTGTACTTCTACATGATTTTCTGAGCATTGTACAGGCCATCATCACACCACACTTTGATTTCGCAAATCTCACCCTACTAGGAACAACAAAACAAAACATTAAAAGACTCCAACTTGCCCAAAATGCAGCAGCAAGAATTGTAATGAAGGTTCCACCATTTGAACACATTACCCCTATACTAGCAAACCTTCACTGGCTCCCAATTCAATCCAGAATAAATCACAAATTGATTATCACCACATTTAAGGCTTTAAATACAATGGCCCCAGTCCCCTTAACAAAACTTATCACCAAAGACACATCCCAAACTACGCTACGGAGAGGCCACACGAATAGAATTAGGATCCCGAAAGAATTCACAACTGCTAAAAAGACTACTAATAGAAAAGCGTTCTCACATGCAGCTCCCACCCTATGGAACTCCCTCCCTGAAGAAATAAGGGCATTAAATGATGCAAAGGAACTCCGCAAGAAATTAAAGACTTATCTATTCACCTCCCATTTTGGCACACTTGAAAATACCTTACCTCTGACAGGTAATGGTTAATAGCAACCTAGGGTACACCAACTCTAATTCTCCTAGCTGACTACAATTACAATTAAAATCGACTAAATAACTACTTGTAAATCTTGTAAATAGATATATGTAATAGAGCAAAATATGTAAATAAGTTCATTTGTTATTTAACAAGTTTTACCATATATAGTCATTCATGATTAATGTATTTAGCAAAATTGTACCAAGTTAACAAATGTTCCATGTAAAACAGCAAAATTGTACCTAGTTAACAAATGTTCCATGTAAAACAGACTTGTAAATCTGTTCATTCCTTGTTCAATGTAAACCGCACCTGATCTGTGGAAGGTAGCGGTATATAAGCAACTGTTAAATAAATAAAATAAATAAAATCCACACCAGCTGGGCATGACCACAAGGGATGGGCTCATACACAGGCATTTCAGTTGAAAGTAGGTATTGTATTGATCAAACCAAAAGCATGTACGTGGAGGTGTCCTATTCACCCCTGGCCATCCTCCAAATCACTATCCTTTGCCATCTCTGACCCATCCATTCACCCTATATCCCATTACCAGCCTAGTGCAGCAGCCCACACCATCCCCAACATCTGCCCAGTGCCACAACCCCCACCAACTTCCCCCAGTGCCTTCTCCGCCCACAATCCATCCCCAACCCATCTTCCTAAGCAGTTCTCCACCCTTTGCTTTCCCCAACATAGCACCATATCAAGTTGTAGAGCTTCTGGGGGACCCATGACAAGCATCTATGAAAAGGTGCAAGTCCCTGTGCAGCCCCTGGCTCTCATATGTTAAGGCCTCTGATGCTTCAAGCTGGCTTTCTTCCAGGTGCATAAGGTGCCCCTTGATGGACAGCAATCCCCTCAGCAGTCACCCTTCTCTGCCCACTGTACTTGGAGCAGTTAATTCTGCTGCAGCAGGTGTTTATGGCTTATGGCTTAATGGTGCTTGATATACCGCCTTTCACATAAGAACATAAGAAATGCCATTTTGAGTCAGACCAAGGTATATCAAGCCCGGTATCCTGTTTCCAATAGTGGCCAATCCAGGTCACAAGTAACTGGCAGGTTTCCAAAAGGCACACGGGTTTCACAATGCTCGTCCTGGGGTAAGCAGTGGATTTCCTGGGTCCTCTTTAGTAACGGTTTATGGACCTATCCTTCAGGAACTTGTCTAAATCTTTTTAAAACCCAGCCACACTACAGCTTTTACTACATCCTCCGGTATCGAATTCTGGAGTTTGATTACACGTTGAGTAAAAAAATATTTTCTTTTATTAG
Source organism: Ichthyophis bannanicus (assembly GCA_033557465.1). Taxonomy (NCBI): domain Eukaryota; kingdom Metazoa; phylum Chordata; class Amphibia; order Gymnophiona; family Ichthyophiidae; genus Ichthyophis; species Ichthyophis bannanicus. The sequence continues at coordinate 2,367,757 of CM066033.1, read as the reverse complement.
CCTTAAATGGGTTACATGGTAGCTTTGTTGCATGTCCTCTGGTCTTTCTACTTTTTTTTTTTTTAAATTCTTTATTTTCGTTTTATAACAACAAAGGAAAGGAAGACATACAGCTAAAAGACAGATACATACATAGAATGTGATACATACACCAAAGTAAACCCCTGCCACCCCCCTCCCCCCTGCTTCTTCTCTAGAAACTAATCATTCCCGAAAACGGGTGTGTACTGACATTATTGTGGTACAAAACCTAACGGTGATCTGAAACATGATGAGTATACATTAAATAGACATGTCGGAGCAATGAGCAGATTGTACATAATCATTGAGCATATTTGTTGGTCTAGTATAAGGAGCTGCTGTTTGCGTTTTTTCCGCAGGCGAATTTGATAACTAGTGATCGTTGCACGAATGTCCGCTTTAAAACCCTCCCACCAAGCCCAATTTGCAGTATCCTGGGGTAAATTAAAGTGGAAGTAATCTTGTATGGCTGCTCGAATTTCTAACTGGAACTCTGGTTGAGTTAATAGGGCTCTATCAAAGAACCAGGCCCCCGAATTCCCTTGGGGCGCAGTGGTGTGTAATTGAAAAGAAATAGCAGCGTGATCTGAGATATGTTGGGAGTGAATCTTTGCAGTGTCCACCTGAGGAACTAACAGTTTTGATATTAGAAAGAAATCTATGCGAGACTGGGATTTATGAGGGGAAGAGAAGAAGGTAAAGTCAAGCTCATTGGGGTGTAGTAACCTCCATAGATCGACTAAAGCAAGATCTTTGATCACAGAGGTAAGCGTGGTGTGACTCTTGGGGGGACCACTTGTCCTAGGCGGCTGTTTGTCAATCAGGGGATCAAGAACTAAATTGAAATCCCCCCCAATTATCAATGAAGTATTAGCAGAGGCCTGCGCAACCTGAGCAATGGTAGCAAAAGAGGCAGGGTCATCTACATTAGGAGCATAAAGGCATATACATGTAACTTCAAGGTTACCTATCTTGAGGTGAGCCCTGGACCATCTACCTGCTGTATCTGAGCTAGTCGCAATAATAGTAGCATGCAGAGATTTCCTAACCAGTATGGCAACCCCACATTTCTTAGAAACAGCTGGGGAATAGGCGGCCACCATGTAAGGTTTAATATTGAGTTTAAGAGTTTCCTTCGAATTTAAATGCGTTTCTTGGAGGAAAATCAGGTCCGCAGCTTCATGACTTAGATAGCTTAGGATTTTCTTCCGTTTTATTGGATTATGATGCCTTTTACGTTCAATGATAAAATCTTACATGGTGCCATCAATCGGTAATAGACATTTTAGGTAAGGGCGCTTGAAAACATACAACATAAGCAGAATCTGTACAACAATGACATAATCACCGAGTATGCTGGCTAATACACCCCATATTGAAAAGCATGTACCAAAGTAACTTAGAGAAGAAGCAAAACCCCCAATGAATATGGCGACCATATGTCTGCGGGAGGAGGCCCTAGAGAGGAAGATAGACATGAAAAAAAAAAGAAAAGAAACACCAGAGTCCATAATTAACACTGTCTCTGATATTCATCGAGGCTACTCTGGGTAGATGGAGTCGGGTCACAGATATCATCAAAATAAGGCAACAAACCGCCCTCGACAGACTCTTTGCTGAACCGTGGCAAATCCAAGATGGCAGGTACAGCGGATATGAGAGCACTGGCAGGAATACTCTGGAAGTCAGCGCATCAAGTCGGCTTCTTTAGCATCCAAAAACTCCGCTAGTAGATCAGGGTCCTCAAATGTTCTTGTCTGATTGTGAAGCGTGACTCGGAGCTTGGCCGGGTACATCAGGCCATAGCGTGCTTGTAGTTGTTGAAGCCTCGGCCGGAATTCCAGAAAGCGCTTTCGGCAATCAACCGTGGGTTTAGCCAAGTCAGGATAGAAGGAGATCTTGTGGCTCTCAAACTCCATATGGCCCTTTGCCCGAGAGGCGCTGAGAATTTGCTCCACATGTTGATATCTCAAAAGTCGAAAGATGATAGGCCGCGGGGTCTTCCTGTTGAGCGTTATGTTTGTGGGTACACGATGAGCGCGATCGATCTCCAATTCTTTGGTAAAGGTGATTTGGAGCAGGGAAGGGAGGATTTTATATAAAAACTCCTTCATGTCTCCCGATTCCGCTCCCTCCGGTATGCCCACTAGTCGTAGGTTGTTGCGGCGCGCTCTATTATTGCCATCTTCCACTTCTTTCTGCAAGGCCCGCACCTGACGTTCAACTTTGTCGAGTTTGGACAGCCGGACCACATGGGAGTCTAATATGCTCTCCATTTTGTCCTGACGCGAGGAGAGCCCCTCTAGCCTGCCTTGCAATACACCAAGATCTTCCCGCAGCGCTCGGAGTGCTTCCCCGTTTGACTGCACGAGGTCCTTAACCCCTCTGATCTCTGCGAGGATTTCCTGCTGCATTTCGGGGCCCTCGCGCAGAGCCAGCCCCTTCTGCGGGGACGGGGGTTCAGTTTTGGAGCGTTTGCCGTGAGAAGCCGCTGGAGATCCAAATTCCAGGCGCGTAGGTTTGGTCCCCGCCATCTCACCAATGTGCCCCGGTAAGATCAGAGCGGAAATTCAAGTATGTCCGGTGTTAATTCAGGATTCTGAGTAGGCCTCTCGGGAGCCTCAGCGTTATGCAACCATCCCGCTGGACATCGGGCTCCGCCCCCCTAGTCTTTCTACTTTTTGATGGCATAAACAACCAAGCTACCTTAACCCTTTCCACTCTATTCATTAATTTATTGAACTCTATCATATCTCCCCTAAGCTGTCTCTTTTCCAAGTTGAAAAGGCCTATCCTTTTAAGCCTTTCCTCATAGGGGTATCCTTTTATCCCCTTAACAATTTTGGTGGCTCTTCTCTGTACCTTTTCTAATTCCACTATATCCTTTTTTAAGATATGAAGACTAGAATTGCCCACAATATTCAAGGTGTGGTTGCACCATGGAATGATAAATAGGCATTATAATATCCTTGGTTTTATTCTTCATTCCTTTCCTTATGATTCCTAGCATTCTATTTGCCTTCTTGGCTGCCACTGCACACTGGGTGGAGGGTTTCAACATATTAACCACAATGTCGCCTAAATCTTTTTCCTGGGTGGTGGGTTTCTAAGATGGTACTTTGCATCGTGTAAAAAAAGTTTGGGTTGTTCCTTCCTAGGTGCATAACTTTGCAGTTGTCCACATTAAATTTCATCTGCCATTTGGATTCCCAATCTTTCAATTTATCAAGATCCTCTTGCAATTTTTCACAATCCTCTTGTGTTTTATCAACTTTGAATAATTTTGTGTCATCTGCAAATTTGATCACCTCACTCATTTTTCCCATTTCCAGGTCATTTATGAATATGTTAAAAAGTACAGCACAGATCCCTGGGGTACTCCAATATTCACTTTTCTCCATTTAGAAAATTGGCCATTTAGCTCTACTCTCTGCTTCTATCGTTTAAACAGTTTCTGATCCACAATACTACACTGCCTCCAATCCCATGACTTTTTAATTTCACCAAGAGTCTCTCATGCACACAGGGAATTTAATTATCAGAAAGGAGGTATTAGTGCCGCTTTACAGGTCGTTGGTGAGGCATTACATGGAATATTATGTTCAGTTTTTGGAGACTGTACCTTGCAAAGGATATAAAAAGACTTGAAAGGTTCAGAGGATGACGATCAAAATGATATGGGCCTGCACCAGAAGACTTATTAGAAGATACTTAAAGACCTCAATATGTATACTCATACCCTAGGGGAGAGGAGGGTTGGGGGGATATGATACAAATATTTAAATACTTAAAGAATATTAATGAACACACAAACCTTTTTCAAAGATGGGGAAGCTGTAGCACCAGAGATTGATGCCTGGAATGCCCTCCTGATAGAGGTGATTGGGGCAACAATTGTGATAGAATTCAAAAAGGTATGGAAAAGACACAGGTGATAATTACGTGGCAAGAGGATATTATTAAAGCAAACTTAACTTCAAAACAGAGAAGGCTAACCTGCACAAAGCAACTGGCAGGTGCAGCTCTACAACTCTTGCTACCTTACTGGGCATACTAGATAGACTATGTTGGTCTTTATCTGCAATTGTGTACTATGTTACTATGATTCCACTGACTTAAACAAGCTTTTTCTGGGGCGACAGCGTGGATGTGTCTTCCAAAGACTTTTGATCATCACTGAGGGAAGATGGTGGTTGAAGATGGATTAAACACCCCTCTAGTTCCTCTTAGCCCTCCATCTGGGCATGGGCATGGGAATGGGCATGGACCTCCACCTTCGCATCATGATGTTCCTTCTGTCTGGACATCTGGTCCTCCACCACACCTTCTGTGCCATCCTCTTCCCTTTTTGCCACAGACTGTTCTGGAGCCCATCTCCAGTGGTCTGTTGCCTGATATTGGTGCTTCTTTCCTCCTGTAGATCTCCAGCTGTTACCTCACCTGTAGGTAAGATATCAGATGTACTCATTCACTATGTGCATGCTTGATACCAATTGTGAAATCATCTTCACATGCCCATTGCCACAAACATATTCTTTCTGGACCAGATGTGCACAGTGTGTGGCTGTGGTTGACATTCACAATGGTGTCCATAGCACACCTGCACTGACCATGCCTACTGAAGCTAGCTAGGTGATAAGGCTAAGGTTGAGTGAAGACCCATCATGGGGAGGAGCAGAAAGCTATGCACTCCAATACCACACAATCTGCATGTCTGTAACAAGCCACATGTTCCCTAGTGCACATTGGGAGTGAATGCCACCAGACCAGAGGATGGGAGGAGGATGCGCCATGCACATGGCCCATTGGCACACACATACACACCAAAGGCTAATCAGACTACATTTGCATAGTGGCCCAAACCCAGAAATCATGATGTGCTCTGCAGAAGGACAAACCAGTGTGGAAATTGTTGTTAGTTAAAAGGGTGGAGGTGAGCTTGGTGCAGGGTTTGAGAATATGAAACATATAGATCAGACATATGAAACTACAACTCTACTCGAATAGCTGCAGACCCAGGTATTGTCCTATTTGTCCCACTGAGCACCTTTCCAAAACACCGACTGTGACTTGCCAGACTGTGCTGCATGGTGATATCTAGAGAATGACTTGGCCATAGACCTGCATAAATATGAGTCCCTTCCTCTGCATACACAATCCCAAAATGGACTAGACATAACCAGGGCAGCAGCCACACCATTGCAGCACTAAAGTTGCTGGAAGGAAGGCAGCTAAACTCCTGTGGAGACTGGGAGCCACCTCTCTCCTGCAGTAAGCAGCACTAGAAGTCTAGAGGGCTTTGAGGTGAGGGAGATTGGTGACTGCATGCCCCAACATCAAGACTAAGTGCAGGGAAGGCCTTGGCAGTTGGTAGGATAAAAGGAAAGAAAGGGAGGGAGGGAGTGCAAGGTATGCTAGAAATACCTGCTATTTTCTTGGGAGGCTATTGTGGAATATAAATCTCCCACTCTTCTCATTGACCTCTATTGTTTTCAACACTTGGCACTCAAAATCACTGAGGGACTTCAGCTGCCATCTGGCCCAATCTCCATGGCATTCTTCTTGGTAACCCACCTCACCTTCCTCCACTTCCTTTTCAGTGCTCTGAATCTCTGTTTCTGTGGTGGTATATGGTGTTCATGCAGGGACATATGCCCAGCCAGCCACAGCTTTTGCTTCTAATAGGCACTCCCATGGACACTGGCCATGCACAAGATTATGCTAGGTTTGAGCAATTCCCTCAGCATAAGTTCCACCTCCCTTGGAAGTAATTGTCTTTCCTGGTGAGCTCCTTATGCTTGGGTGCCATGACCTGCTTAAAATCAACACAAATCACACCATTTCTAAAATGGGCTGCTACATGTGCATGTTCCAGTTTAATACATGTGCATAAGGGAAGGTCCTCGCTTCAACATTGTGCATGTGGTTCTTTTGAAAATGACCAACAACAAGGCACATGTATGGGAGATGAAGATGTGTGGAGGCTATTTTATAAGTGGGTGAAGACCCATGTATCTAATCTACACATGGACAACTGCAAAATTGCTAGTTTATGGACATTTAATTGTGTAGCAATCTCTACTGCCTGTGGCGGTACCCATTGTTTTTGTCATTTTCTAAAGAGCATTGTCTGTCATGGAGTAGTTGTTCACCTTAATGGGTCTGACCTACAAGATCCATAGGAAGCTGCCTCCCCCCCAAGGTCTGACTGTGGTTTCAGATAGGAAGGAGAGATGTTTATGTTTATTAAAACTTTATATACCGCCCAATACGGTTAGCATCTGGGCGGTTCACAATACATAAAATACATAAAATCAAATTAAAAAGAGAGCTGTGAAAGGAGAAACAGAGAGAGAATGCCATAAAATCATACAGAAAAGAGATGAGGACAGAGAACAATCGGGGAACAAAGGTGGCAGCATAAGGGGGGAGAGGAAACACATCGACAATACAGAAGGGTGGAGGAAAGAAAGGGATAAGGAGCTGGCATGGTAGTACTAGGAAGGAGAAGGGGACGGAGCAGGAAGGGGGAGATTAAATGCAGAACAGAAAAGATAAGTTTTTAGTTTAGCTTTAAAGGACGGGTAGGAAGTTTCTAATCGAAGGGAGTGAGGAAGTGAATTCCAAAGCCTCGGACCAAGAAAAAAGAAAGCTGAAGATCGGGTGGATTCTAAGTGAGCCTGGGAGGGCGAGGGAAGAAAGACACGGTTGGCATGGATGGAACGTAGAGACCGATGCGGGGTATGGAGGTGAACTTGATTTGCAAGATACAGGGGTATACCAGAGTGGAGTACCCTGTGTACATAAATAAGGACTTTAAACTGAACACGGAAGGTAACAGGGAGCCAGTGAAAATGTATTAGCAAGGGGGTGATGTGATCGAAACGTGAGGTATGAGAGAGGACACGGACAGCAGTGTTTTTTTTTTTTTTTAAACTTTTATTTTCATTTTGCAACAAACAAAAGAAACAACACACCAAAGGAGACAAAACAAGTATACAATAAAGAAAAGTAAACCCAATTACCCCCCACCCCCACGCTTCTTCTCTAGCTGATTATGTCAGCATGTGAGCGCTTCCAAACAACAGTGATTATACATCAAAACAATCAAAAGAGTATCTGCGATACAGAATAATCATGGGACAAAGATATATACAAATTTAGACAGTCAGATGAGAGCATTGAGCAGAATGTACATAGTCATTGAGCATCTTCCATTTAGACCGATGATGAGGAGTCTGAATGGGGGAAGCAAACATACGAGGTATTTGTTCATATTTACTGTAGAGACAGACATGATTCCACCATTCATTGGGGCTCAGATGGGAGCTATTTTTCCAGTATTTCGTAATTAGGGAAATAGCAATGCCAAGCATAAAGTCCAAAAGGAAGTAAGCCGTTTTTGGAAGAGAGGGGATCCCCGCAGCTGAGCGAAGTCCCACTATCCTCCAAGAAAGGGGCTCTTGAAAGTGCAAAATAGACTGGATACGACCCCAGACCCGACGCCAGTAATACTGTAGTGCGGGACATTCATACATAACATGAGGTAGTGAACCAATGGCCGCATGACATGTCCAACAACTATTGCCCTGAGTAGTGTTCCATTTGGCTAATCTGTCAGGAGTGTAAAAACACCGGTGGGCCAGAAAGAAGAGTGTCTGAGTGAGTGAGGCGGATCGGGAGACCCGTGTCACTCTACTCCAGACAAGGCTCCATTGCTCCGGGGTCAAAGTCACATGCAATTCTCTCTCCCATGCTTTCTGCGCTATAGGGGTATCTCTAGTTATAGCATTACATAAGGTTTTGTAAAAATTGGATGCTACACCCGGTGAACTACCGATAGATCGGATAGTCTCCAACCAACCTTGTGTAGGGGAGGCCGATGGCGGGAGCACCTTAGCACTCCGAAGGCAATGCTGAAGTTGCACCAACTGAAAGTAGTGTTTCGCTGGGAGACCAAATTCAATTTGCAATTCACTAAAAGTTTTCCAGCGACCTTCATGGAACAACTGACTAGAAATCCAAATGCCCCTAGTGTACCAGGGGCTCCACGCCATCGGCTTATTTTGTATTCGAAATCGAGTATTGTACCAAAGTGGGAGCTTGTCTAACGGACAGAGTCGGGAGTCTAAAGATTGCATAAGATTATTAAAGGCACCTAAGGTGTCTAAAAGCATTGGTGGAAAGTGGGAGTCTGATTGGAGAGTCATACCAGGAAGAAAAGTAAGAGGAATCGGTTTGCAAAGGTCCTCTTCTATGTCTAGCCACACAGGTCTACTCGGTACTGGATCTTCCAGCCAACGAGCGCCTTGTTTGAGAAGAAAAGATTGATGATACTTCAGGAAATCAGGGAATCTGACACCCCCATTTTCCTTATCTGCTTGCAGCTTATGTTTCGCTATCCTAGGTGTCTTGTTTTGCCACAAGTATCTAGTCAGAAGGCCCTCTATATCTTTATATATACGTCGAGGTAAAAGACAGGGCAACATTTCTAAGATATAATTCACTTTCGGAACAATCATCATTTTTATGGTTTCTAATCGACCCCACCAGGTAAGTGTTAAAGGAGTCCAGCGGTGAGTAAGCGCCCGGACTTTAGAGGTTAAGTCTTTGGCATTGAAGGAGATAGTGTCTTCCAAAGGAGAACAATAGTGAACCCCAAGGTATTTGACCATGCGAGGTTGCCATAAAAAGGGGAAGGATTGCATATCTGCCTGATGAAGCAAAGGATTTAATGGAAAGGCTACCGACTTGGTCCAATTTATCTTATAACCGGACAGTTGTGAGTATTTACCAATTTGCTCTAGGACAGCCGGTACTGAGTCTATAGAGACAAAAAGCATAAGGTCATCAGCATACGCTGAAATTTTGATTTCCCTATGGGTGAAGGGGACTCCATGAATCTCCTCCGATTGCCGGATTAGTAAAGCCAAGGGTTCGAGTGCAAGATCGAAGAGAAGTGGAGACAGTGGGCATCCCTGGCGAGTGCCGCGTTGAAGAGGAAAAGGCTGAGACTTTAAAGCATTGGCACATATACTGGCTGTAGGCTGTGCGTACATGGTGCGAAGACAACGGAGAAAACCTTCCCCGAATCCGTACCAGCGGAGGACTGCAAATAGGAAGGGCCACTCTAAGCGATCAAAGGCCTTCTCAGCATCAAGTGAGAGGCCAACAAATGGGCGATCAAGATTAACTGCGGTAGTCAGTACATGGCATAGAGTCCGAGCATTGTCAGCAGTTGATCTACCAGGAATGAAACCGCATTGATCTGGGTGTATTAAGGTAGGCATCCTATCAGAGAGCCGGGTAGAGAGAATGGTGGCAAATATTTTATAGTCCGCGTTTAGGAGGGAAATTGGACGATAATTAGCTGTTAGTTGCGGGTCTCTCCCCTCTTTCTAAAAAACTACTACATTTGCCATTGAAAAGGACCCAGAAGGAGAACCCTCCTCGGCCAGAGCAGAAAAATAAAGTTTCAATACTGGAGCTAAGTCAGCGTGAAAGGTTTTGTAGAATTCAGCAGGGAGACCGTCTGGGCCTGCGGCTCGACCTGAGGCACATTTCTTGATAGCAGAATGAATTTCTGAGACAGTAAATGGTGTGTCCAAGGCCACTCTATCTTCGTCAGATAGGGTCGGTCTTTGTACCCCTGAAAGTAAGCGTTCAAATACATCTGGCTCAAAATCACATTCAGATTGATAAAGCCGAGTATAAAAATCACGAAAGAGTTCTAAGATTTCGGTATCTTTAGTGACCAAGCCCCCCCCCCCGACGGATTACGGAGGGCGGTAACACGCTTGGCTTCTTTTTGACCTTTTAGGGCATTTGCTAATAATTTGCCAGCACGATTATTTTCCCGATAATATAGCCCTTGTTGTGATTCAATATTTTTAACAGCAGCAGTGTACAAAAGCTGATTGTATTGAAAACGCAAGCGTTGTAAACGGAGTAAAATACATGGGTCAGTACGGGACGTGAGGAGACGCTCCCCAGCTTGTATCTGCTGCTCTAGAATCAGTAAATGCTGCTTTCTTTGTTTCCCCTGCCGAATTTGATAGCTAGTTATAGTTGCGCGGATAGATGCTTTAAAACCCTCCCACCAAGCCCAGCTCGCTGTGTCATGGGGTGAGTTAAAATGAAAATAATCTTGGATAGCGGCCTTTATATCAACCTGAAAATCTTTTTGACCCAGTAGGGATCTATCAAAAAACCAAGCTCGGGGAGAATCGTCCCGCGCAGTGACATGTAATGATAAAGATATGGCAGCATGATCTGAAATATGGAGAGGATGAGTCCTAGTCGTGTCTACTTGAGAAATCAGTGCTTTGGAAATGAGAAAGAAATCTATTCTAGATTGGGAGTGATGGGGGGCAGAAAAGAAAGTGAACTCTAAGTCGGAGGGGTGAAGCAGCCTCCATATATCTACCAGCGCAAGATCTTGCATCAGAGCTGTAAGGGTAGCAAGACTCTTGGGTGGACTACTCGTTCTAGGCGGCTGTCTATCTATCAGAGGGTCTAACACTTGATTAAAATCACCACCAAGTATTAATGGAGTATTGGCAGAGGCCTGTGCCAACTGCGCAATACTTGCATAGTAAGCAGGGTTGTCCACATTCGGGGCATAAATGCAAATACATGTAAATTCACTATCTCCAACCTTAAGATGTACTCGGGCCCATCTACCCTCCTTGTCAGCGCTAGTATCAATTACAGTAGCTTGCAAAGATTTCTTAACCAGAATGGCTACCCCGCACCGTTTGGAAACGGCGGGAGAATAGGCAGCCACCATGTAAGGCTTAACATTGAGTTTCAGTGTTTCAGCAGAGTTTAAGTGCGTTTCCTGAAGAAACGCTAAATCAGCATGCTCATGGCTAAGATAGCTAAGGATTTTCTTTCTTTTGATTGGACTATTAATGCCCTTTACGTTGAGTGATAAGATTTTACATAAGGCCATTCAGACAAGTTAAAAATTCTGAGCATGATAGCGCACATAATTTCACAATGTCCCTCATATTGACTGTATCTGGCTGTACATATGGCATAAAAGAAAATAAGCTTAGATAATACAATGAAGCGCCCCACATTAAAAAAGAAAAACCGCAGCACGGTAGAGAAGAAGCAGAACCCCAAAAATTACTGGCGACCATGTGTCTGCGGGGAGAAGCCCCAGAGAAGGCCGAAATTGAAAAAAAAACACATAACCTGTAGGACTGTGCGTGCTCCGAATCCGACCGAGGCACACATCATGGAGGGATAGGAGACCAAAAAACAAAAGTCAGAGAAAGAAAGAAAGAAAGTCCAGGTAGTCTCTGTGCTTGACTATGACCGCCGCATCGGGCCCTTCAAAATGGCGGACAGAGCCGGCAAATAAAAGTCCAAGTCGTTGGATTAGCGCATCTGCTCTGCTTCTTTGGAGTCTAAAAATGTTGATAGTAGATCAGGATCTTCGAATGTCCTGGTTTGGTTGTGGAGAGTCACTCGGAGCTTCGCGGGATACAACAGGCCAAAGCGAGCCTGTAGCTGTTGAAGTCGAGGGCGAAAAGCAAGGAGTTTCTTCCGTCGGTCAACGGTAGGCTTTGCCAAATCAGGGAAGAAGGAGACTTTGTGACCTTCAAATTCCAAATGATGGTTCGCCCGGGCAGCATTTAAAATTTGTTCCACTTGTTGATATCGTAGCAAGCGAAAGATAATAGGCCGGGGGGTCGTTCGGTTGAGCGCCATGTGGGTAGGAGCACGGTGTGCACGATCGATTTCCAGTTCTTTATGAAAGGTGATCTTCAGCAAGGAGGGAAGAGTTTTGAGCAGGAATTCTCTCATATCTCCCGCTTCCACCCCCTCCGGTATTCCAATGAGCCTCACATTGTTGCGACGGGCTCGATTATTGCTATCTTCTAACTCCTTTTGAAGATTCTGTATCTGGCGCTCAGCCTTGTCCAGTGTGCCCAAGCGCACCGCGTGCGAGTCGAGGACCCCCGCCATATTGTCCTGCCGTAATGAGAGACTTTCAAGTCGGTCCTGGAGCACTCCAAAGTCTTCTCGCATGGCTCTAAGCGCTTCTCCATTGGACTGCACCAATTCCTTCACGCCGCGTATTTCCTCTAAAATCTCCAGGTGCATTTCGGGGTTTTCCCGAAATGGAGCCATCTTCTGTGGGGAGGACACCTCTGTTTTGGAGCGTTTTCCGTGAGAAGAAGAAGGAGACCCGAAGTCCAAGCGCGCTGGTTTATGGGCCGCCATCCCCCCCGAGGTACCCCGGTCAGCCCGGAGCGAAATAGTAAGTTTGTATAGGTATTAAGTCAGGATTCTAAGTAGGCCTCTCGGGAGCTTCAGCGCGAAGCGTCTTACCCGCTGGACATCAGGCTCCGCCCCCTCGGACAGCAGTGTTTTGAACCCGTTGAAGACGACAAATTTGGGATTGGGGAAGCCCAGCAAGACAGACATTACAATAATCGAGACGAGACATAACGAGGGAAATGATAAGAGTGGCCATGGAGGAGGGGGAGAGAAAAGGGCGTACAGCACGAAGTTCATTCCTCCTGAAGATACCATGGTCTGACTTGGGAAAGGATGCCTCAAAGGAAGGTCGGGCAGGAGGGTGGAGTGAGGAAAGATTTTTCTGTGCTTTTCATTTTTTAAGTTAACATTTTACATTAAGAAATAAAGTATTTATACATTAAATAAAACACATTATAAGATTACAAAGAAAAATTATTTAACCTCCTAGCCCACTATAACAGAAAGTAGTCTCTAATAGAGTCAAAAATTAGCATCTCCTTATTCATTTAATCCATCTGCTCCTAAATTAGCAATTGTGGAAGAGTAGCCTAGTGGTTAGGACAGCAGCCTAGGACCAACAAAACCAGCGTTCACATCCCACTGGTACTCCTTGTAGCATTGGGCAAGTCACTTAACCCTCCATTGCCTCAAGGTACAAACTAATTATTAAGTTCTCGAGGGACAGGGAAGTGCCTGATTGCAACTCACCTTATCTCCTACTGGAAAGGTGTGAGCTAAATACTAACAATGATTAAAAGGAAATATCTAAAATTCAGACCTGACTTTTCCTCTGAGACACTAAGGGGCATGTTTACTAAACTGCGTTAGTGTGATTCGCGTTAGGATCCGCGGTACAGGCAGAAATCCCAAATAAGGACATGGGCGGTACATCGTTACCGATAACGCGCGTTACAAGGCGCCATAAATTAACGAGCGTTACATGGCATGTTACCGCGCATTAATCTTAAGAAGGTGCACAGACATGAAACACAGAAATAGAGCTGTAGCACAATGGTTACTACATGGGCTAATGGTACAGGGGTCCGGGGTTCAACCCCCCCCCAGTGTGCCCATTGCATAAGACTGGCTGAAGCAGCACCCTTTATGTTTAAGTAGTGATTGTGGAGGCATTTTACGTTTAGTTTCAGTAGTGCTGCCAGCAAACACACCCTCACGGTGGCGTAACCTAAGGTGCCGCATAAGGCACCCCATAACGCACTCCATAGGGTACATTATAAAGTGCACTGTCCGCCAAGGCACCCCATAATGTCCCCTATAGAACACCCTATAACGCACCTTATAGGGCGCCCTATAAGGTGCCTTATGGGGCGCCTTATGAGGCACCGTAAGGTTACAGTACTCTGAGGGTGTTTTTGCTGGCAGCACTAATGTACATCAAAAATAGACAATGCCTCAGACAGCCCTATCAAATAACCCCACCATGGGTATGAACCCATGACCTATGGCCAAACAGGCAGTGAAGTAACCAGTGGGCAACAGCTCTATAGCTGCTAACAAACCCCTGGCTGGCTGCAGAAAGACTGCACGCCACCATATAAACTGTCTGCTGTGGCTACCAGGATACGGTTAAACCACCCGTACCCATGATGCACTGCACATGCAAATCAGCAGTCCACAGATGGACACAGGATGGGGTATGCACCCCCACAGCACCTCGGCCTGGTAGGGGGAACTGATCGTGTGTGATACTGGCACAGAGTAGCCACAGACCGTCACATTGTGCGGGTACTGTGCTCCCCCTGAGGGTGAGGTGGGGCACCCAGCACCAGGTCCACAGTACCTTTCATGGCTGAGATACGCTATGATGCAGGTCCCCATCAGTGTGTGATAGGTAGTTCTGGCAGACACACCTAGGATACATTTGTGTCCCTCTCTATTTCTCAGTCATGTCTAGCCCTTATGGGCTATGATGCACCCAGAATAGTGCATATTTTGTGTTGGTGCCATGGTGATGTGATGTGATGTGATGTGGGTGAAGGGGGGGGGGGTGTTTGGACCCATAGGCAGATTATGTCCCACCACACAACCCACCCTCTGGGACTCAGGATGGGAAACAGGATCACCCACCAATAGATCCACATTCCACCTCCCTGCAATGGTAGCAGTAGAGGGGGACCATCCACCCTACAGGGCAGGCAATGCAGATCTGTACCCATCCATAAAGCAATAGCAGACAGACAGTAGGCCTGGAAATGGCCAGCTGCCCCCCACCACTATCTGACATTCTCCAGCAGCAAGCCTCCAGCCAGGCACAAACTAGCTGCAGGCAGTCTGCTAGCTAGTCCATAGTGCATGTTCCTGGAGGAGATGCGTGTACCCAGAACTGGGATGGCAACATACACACCAAGCAAATAAGTCAGTGAACAGGCCCCGAAAGAGAACCCATAAATATCACATACAAGAAATACTGTACAGCACTATGGGGGAACCTAGCCATGCCATGGTCACTGCTCAGTCAGGGTGAGTGTGACCTCCCAGCAGGACATGCTGTAGCCACCTTGTCTGTGCAGGCGGTGGCGGGCCACTACAATGTCCGAGCCATTGCCCTATGCTATGTACAGATGGATCCAGGCCAGGCCATCCTATCCTGGCTATTCCCACAGTACCTTGCTCCTCATTATGCACATTGGCAGGCCAATACTGGCAACAGTGCAAGCAGTGTGGGCTGTGGAGGGTGTTTGCAGCCACCACACACTGGATAGACAGACACACACTCCCCACACCTATGCCAGCATTGTGCAACTATAGAGGTGTTTGGCAGCCCTGCCCACCACACCAGTCTTGGGCAAAGTGCAGGCATGGCTATGGTAAGCAATACTGTTGGGGGTCACTCCCCAGGGTGGTAAACACTGTCAGACACCAGACCTGAAGCACACTCCACAGACATCAGAAACGTTGCCATGATGCAGCTCAATCAGCAAATTGTGCTTAACTTAGGAATTGCTATCTGCCAGTAATCATAGCAACCTTTTGATAGATGTGTACCGTATTCCCAGGTTTAGGGTGGCATTGCTAAGGTATGCAAGTGCTAGTATTGGGAGATGCCCGCAAGGCCCAAAGTCCTGCCTCTCCAGGAGGCTTTGGATAATGGGGCCTGTGGGTGCGGGTGTGTCTGCCCCTGTTGGCTGCTGCTTTACGGCAGAGGTTCCCAACTCCAGTCCTGGTGTGCCAAACACTGTTCGGGTTTTCATGCTGTCTCTCATGAATATGCATGAGATACATCTGCATACCATGGGGGCGGCGCATAGAAATGCAGCACAGGCATCTTTATTAGAGGCAGCATGGAACCTGAATGGTGTTTGGCCCTCCAGGACTGCATTTGGGAGACTCTGCTCTAGGTAATGCGCATGGTTATGGTGTCTGTAGGGTAAAGGTAGGTGTTTTGGGCATGTTTACATCATCTGCAATAAAGGTTCTGTCTGTATTAGCACGTTTTAGTAGTGGGTAAAATAAAGGGATTGGGATGGCAGGAACCACAGCTGGGATTTGAACCTGTGACCTTCTGCTTTTGAATATACTGGTTTTGTGCACTGCACCACCATGTTCTCACTGAGTCAGCACGTTCCCTGGTGATACCATGACTGTTCGTCAGACAAGGCCTGTCTGTTGCAGTGCATGGCACCCACCTACACAGGGCTAGGCCACGGTATTCTCTGGGCAGCTGCCACTGCCCCCTCCACCACCAGTGACCCTCTGCCACCATGCTGACAGTCCCTTCTGCTGGTGGTGCTGGTGGAGCGCAGTCTCAGGCCATCCAGTGTGCCGCATGCCAATTTTCCGTGCCCTTCGGGGTACCTGCTGGGTACTATTCCCTGTGACACTGTGGGAAGCACACTTGTGCCCATATGGATGGTAACCATAAGGTCCACCAAGGAGCACCAAACCACGTAAAAAGCAGAACCCAGTCTAAAACTCGTGGTAAACCAGGAAGGATTCTTTATTATTCTATTGCACATACATTAGCTCACCAGCCCGACACGAGCCGTGTTTCGATCAATCTTCATCAGGGGCTTCTGGTGTGCTGAATCCATAATATATAAATAATTAAAAACATAAATAACATCACAACTCAACATATTTAAACATAAATATGAATATAACCATAAAATAATAAATAATTAAAAACCATATATAAACCATGTATAAAACCGGGCATTACTCACATAAAACCATATAACTAGTGTGACATACATGGATAAAAAATAAATTATCACAGATAATCAATAAAATAATAAAATAAATGATTCTTGAAAGGGTGTTCTAATACTGTACCTTAATTAGTTGATATTTCTATTATGATGACTTTACTAAAACAAAACAGAAACATATGACCATTTGAGCTTGCTATGTCAACAGGAAAGGACTTATAAACAAATAAAAACATCCATACTAAATCGATCACACACTCTTTCCTGTGTCAAAATTAGGAGCCGAAGTGAGGAGGGATAAAATTGCCATATCACTTCATCAACTTCTCTAGGCTGCAATCCTCCTCATGCGTATTCAATTAATTTAAAAACTATATTAAAAACTATCATCATAATAGAAATATCAACTAATTAAGATACAGTATTAGAAGCGGCGGTTTTACAGCCGTTGTTACTGGCTGATTGGCTGGCCTGAGGAGGAAGGGGGAGCTCCCGCTCTCACCCCCATCGGGATCGCTGTTGTCCTGCGCGCCCCCTGCAGCAGCGGTTTTACAGCCGTTGTTACTGGCTGATTGGCTGGCCTGAGGAGGAAGGGGGAGCTCCCGCTCTCACCCCCATCAGGATCACTGTTGTCCTGCGTTCCCCCTGCAGCGGCGGTTTTACAGCCGTTGTTACTGGCTGATTGGCTGTCCTGAGGAGGAAGGGGGAGCTCCCGATCTCACCCCCATCGGGATCGCTGTTGTCCTGCGCGCCCCCTGCAGTGGCGGTTTTACAGCTGTTGTTACTGGCTGATTGGCTGGCCTGAGGAGGAAGGGGGAGCTCCCGCTCTCACCCCCATCGGGATCGCTGTTGTCCTGCGCGCCCCCTGCAGCGGCGGTTTTACAGCCATTGTTACTGGCTGATTGGCTGGCCTGAGGAGGAAGGGGGAGCTCCCGCTCTCAACCCCATCGGGATCGCTGTTGTCCTGCGCACCCCCTGCAGCGGCGGTTTTACAGCCGTTGTTACTGACTGATTGGCTGGCCTGAGGAGGAAGGGGGAGCTCCCGCTCTCACTGCCATCGGGATCGCTGTTGTTCTGCGCGCCCCCTACAGCGAGATAGATAGTTCCTGTAGACACACCTTGGCTACATCTGTATTTCACAGTCAGGTTTAGCCCTTATGGACCCATAGGCAGATTATGTACTACCACCACCCCACCCTCGGAGGCTGAGGGTGGGAAACACGGTCTCCCACCAACAGATCCACATTTTACCACCCTGCAATGGCAGCAGTAGAGGGGACCATTAACCGCAGTCCTGCTGGGGAACAGACACCCTACAGTGCAGTCAATGCAGCTCTGTACACATCTATAAAGCAATAGCAGACAGACATTAGGCACAGAAATGCTCAGCTGCACCCCCCCCCCACACCACTATCTGATATTCTCCTGCAGCAAGCCTCCAGCAAGACACATATTAGCTGCAGACAGTCTGCTAGCTAGTCCATAGTGCATGTTCCTGGAGGAAATGCATACACACCAAGCAGATAAGTCAGTGACTGGGCCCCAAAAGAGAACCCATAAATATCACATGGGAAAAACATTATAGAGCACTATGGGGGAACCTAGCCATGCCGTGGTCACTGCTCAGTCAGGGTGAGAGTGATCTCCCAGCAGGACATGCTGTGGCCACCCTGTCTGTGCAGGTGGTGGCTGGGCACTACAATGTCCCAGCCATTGCCCTGTACAGATGCATCCTGGCCAGGCCACCCTGTCCGGGCTATACCCATGGTACCTTGCTCCTCATTATGCACATTGGCAGGTCAATACTGGCAACAGTGCTGGCAGTGTGGGCTGTGGAGGGTGTTTGCAGCCACCACACACTGGATAGACAGACACACACTCCCACACCTATGCCAGCATTGTACAACTATAGAGGTGTTTTGCAACCCTGGCCACCGCTCCAGTCCTGGGCACAGTGCAGGCATGGCTATGGTACGCAATACTGTTGGGGTCAATCCCCAGGGTGGTAAACACTGTCAGACAGAAGATCTGTAGCACACTCCACAGATATCAGAAAGGTTGCCATGATGCAGCTCAATCAGAAAATTGTACCTAACATCAGAATTGCTATCTGCCAGTAATCATAGCAACCTTTTGATAGCTGTGTACCGTATTCCCGGGTTTAGGGTGGCATTGCTAAGGTATGCAAGTGCTAGTATTGGGAGATGCATGCAGGGCCCAATGTGCTGCCTCTCCAGGAGGCATTGGATAATGGAGCCTGTGGGTGCGGGTGTGTCTGTCCCTGTTTTCTGCTGCTTTATGGCAGAGGTTCCCAACACCAGTCCTGGTGTGCCAAACACTGTTCGGGTTTTCATGCTGTCCCTCATGAATATGCATGAGATACATCTGCATACCATGGAGGGCGGCGCATAGAAATGCAGCACAGGCATCTTTATTAGAGGCAACATGGAACCTGAATGGTGTTTGGCCCTCCAGGACTGCATTTGGGAGACTCTGCTCTAGGGTATGCACATGTTTATAGTGTCTGTGCTCTGTAGGGTAAAATGTAGGTGTTTTGGGCATGTTTACGTCATTTGCAATAAAGGTTCTGTCTGTATCAGCACGTTTTAGTAGTGGGTAAAATATGGGGACTAGGTTGGCAGGAACCACAGCTGGGACTTGAACCTGTGACCTTCTGCTTCTGAACACACTGGCTGTGTGCACTGCACCACTGTGTTGCCACAGAGACAGTGCCTTCCCTGGTGATGCCATGACTGTTCGTCAGACAGGGCCTGTCTGTTGCAGTGCATGGCACCCACCTACACAGGGCTAGGCCACGGTCTGCTCTGGGCAGCTTCCACTGCCCCCTCCACCACCAGTATCCCTCTGCCACCATGCTGACATGCCCTTCTGCTGGTGGTGCTGGTGGAGTGCAGTCTCAGGCCATACAGTGTGCGGGTAGGTGGCTGCCTATGGTGCGGGTTCTGGGGTAGGGGTGCCTGCATAGCTGTCCACGCTTCCCCCCAGCACCGCATGCCAATTTTCCGTGCCCTTCGGGGTACCTGCTGGGTACTATTCCCTGTGACACTGTGGGAAGCACACTTGTGCCCATGTTGGGCCCTCAGACATTGCTGTCTGGCTGCTCTACTGTTTCAGCATTCCTATGGGCCTGCTAGGCATCACCCTAGTCCACACTGTGGGCCAGCTGCACCGCAATATGTGCCGCCTGCAGCCCTCTGTGTCCCCTTTTCCAGCATCTGTCCAGTTGCCCATTCCGACATGTCCGCCCTGCTGTTGTGGAACATGTGCACGCCATAGTAAACCTGGCCGATGGAGTCGGAAACCCTGCTCAGCGCAATTACACTGTGGGCTCATTCACCTTGTATGCGGACGGAGCATAGACCCTTTCAAAATTCATATTTTTTTTTGGAGCTTTCTTGGGAGTGTTTTTTGATGTTTCCCATTGATAACACTATTGGCCAGCTTGGTTATTTTATTTTTACATTTTCTGCTGTACATTTTCAAGGTTTATTTGCCCTTTTGTTCCGTGCACATGTATCACACTTATCACTTTTTTGTAGGTTTCCCTGGTTTTGCTGTACATTGCTGACGAAAATGGTTTCTTTTCCCTTTAAATCTGCTCTAACGCCAGGGTTTCACTGGCGTTAGTTTTCAGCCTCGGATTTCACAGCGTTAGTGTGCAGGGAGCCTCTCCCCTCCCACTCTCCAGCCATTGACCCCTTCTCTCCGCCCCTGGGGAGCCTTCCTCCGCCCTCCGGGAGCCTTTCCCCACCTTCAGCGCTCGTTTGCGCCACAGCGCGCGTTATCGCGCGATAAGGTACCTGTGCTCCTTGTAAAGCACCATTATCGTGCGATAAGGTACCTTATCGCGCAATAACGTTGCAGAGCACACGTTAAGACGGTTTAGTAAACATACCCCTATGTCTTCAGAGGGATGTGACCAAGAAGGAAGGAATGACTGCCGTTGTCACTGACAAAGATAACATATCTCAATGTCATCTAGATAGGACTTTAAAGCGAATGAGGGAGGAGCTGGCTGTCATGCTATATTTGGGTATCAATGGCATAGGAAGGTTAAGTCAAAAGTGAACTTAAGAACTGAGGATTTGCTTGTATGCTGTTGTATCTGTATCTGGCACATCTCAAAATGCAACAGAATGCAATTTAGCCAAGTCAATTAAAGGTTTCCTGAATAGTAGGGATTTGACCACCTTGGGGAATGGCTGAAAGGTGAAGCCATCAATAAAAGCTATGGAAGCCTACTGGGGAACTTAATATGCAAAGTGTGTTAGTGACTTGGACAGAGATGTTTTGTACTAATGGGATATGGCTATGCTGGATTTTGTATTTTTTCTTTCATATTCATGTATTTAACAGGTGTTTACTGGTACATTTGGAAATAAGGTAAGTAGAGACAATATTTGTACTTGGTAGATGGACACCTGGAGCCACATGGGAGAAGGCAGAGGTGTTTGCAGTGAGGCAAGATATGAAGACAGAGTGGCAGAATATAGGAACCTCTGTAAAATTTTCATGCCAGCTTTAGGAGGAGACAAAGTACTACTGGAAGTATTTTGGGAATGTTGTTGAAAGGATACCTTAAACTTGACCATCTATATTTGAGACGAGGAATTGAACAGGATACCAAAAACAAAGAGGTCTCCTGTGACCTGTTTTTATTTGTGTTTGGAGAGGCTGATCTGGGTTAGGGATCTGCAGGAGATAGTGGTTCAAGGGTACCATGACTGGTTCTGAGATCTTTGAGCTCAGGACAATGATTCTTTAGGGATCTAGAAAGGTAGTTTGTTTGTCAGGGAGCCTGGGAGAAAATCAAATGTTTTTGGCTGGCAAGTTAGTTGTGTGTACATATGCTTAATTGAGCGTGCAAAGATAAGGGTCTACGACAAGTTATTTAGTGAGAAATGTAGAGTTGATTGGTATATTACCCATGGTTAAGGGACAATGATTAGCCTGCATATTGTATCTCGTACTGTTTGTTGCATCCCCTTTCCAGTTAAGAGGCAACATGTCCTGCATGCCTCTAAAACATAGAAATAAGAACTTGTATAGGTTGGAAAAGATGAAACATCAAAAGAAATAAAACAGACCCAATAATGCATCAAATTGCTATATTCAATGGAAGCAATATTCAGTTTATAAAAATTGTTAAAAAAGGAGCCTCAGATCTTGTCAAAGCTGAGATTGTGCATTATTCTTGCTGTACTGATATCAATTACAGATTATGCCATCTTTCTTATTAAATAATCTTTTCTATGTTGTAGATGTTTTCTACATATTGCAAATAAAATATTCACCTGTGGGAAAGGCTGTTACTTTCAACTGCCTTTTCCAAAGAGGAGTATTTTGTTTGTAATATATAGAAACTGTATAAAGACATAGAAAAAGTGTCATTTAATGAGAAAGATGAGAGAGATCCAGAGATTGTACAGAGAGGGCGATGAACAATTTGAGCTGAGACAAGGTTTGAAGTTCCTTTTTTTCCAGTTTGTGTGAATTGAATATTCCTTCCCTTGAATATAACACTTTGACACATTATTGGATCTGCTGTGAATTAAGTCAAAATAGGAACCAGATTGCTCTATTGCAGGATACTCAGTTCACGTAATGGAAGCATAATAAACTGAAGAGGGGATGAGTGGAGCAGGTGATTATGGCTTCATGCAATTCTAAAAGCAGGAGTATACACGTAGTTATTCTGATACCTAAATCTGTAGCCCTCACGCTTGATAAGAAGGTGCTAGACCTAGAGGATTGGTATGTCTTCATAAAATGTTCAATGTGAATGAAAATTCACAGTATTCAATATTTCCCAAATTTAACGTAAGGAGAGTTTTATAGCAGACTAAGCAGGATTTTGAAAGACTAACCCCCTGCTGATTATAGTGGATATAGATTGAAATGCATGCTTAAACATTGCCCTAGATAGAATGGCCTGTGGTAAGGCAGTACGGGCCATCTCTACTAGTTTAAAGAATATGATCCGGGACTATGATCTTTGGGATGTCTGGCAAGTAGCTTATTGCTCTGGGAGGGATTATGCATATTTTTCAATTAGCTATCAATCATGTTGGTGCGGATTCCTGTGACATTCGTATCTGTCATATATCTGAGCATCTTGCATTGGTCAAGAAATAGAATTGCAGATGCTAGAGGGTATTGTACGTTAAATTCTAACTTTGTGGAACTTGTGAGGAGCATCATCAAGGACTTTAGTACACACAATGAATGGTCACTTTTTAACCCTGGTCTATGATTGGTAACTCTCAAGGTGGTTCCTGGGGTTATATATAGTGCTTACAAGCAATTTACAGAGGACAGAGTGAGAAGGGCAATGTATGCCCAACTAATTGCTCAAGTGGTTATCAATGGAACTATGTTTACTTCTTTTGGACTGGGAAGGCAACTAGGTAAGGGCACCTCATGCCCCTCCCTCCTTTCTTTTAGGTCTGGCCTTGAAACTCCTAGCTCACATTATTCAGAACTCTAAGGAGTTGAAAGGATTGCAAGAATATAGGGTTAAGCATAACATTTTGTTGTAGACAGATGACATTTTGATAAATTTATCAAGTCGTAGACAGTCAGCAACCGCCCTGCAAACATCTCTGCAGATTATAGTTTCATATCTGGCTGCAAGAAAATTATCACAAATCTGACCCTTTTTTCTGTTCTATATCTTGGCTAGGTTCACTATTGTGGAGGAAAGTAAAACTATCTGGGCATATACACACATACAGAAGGGAGTCTTCAGGGCAAATCATCTTGCAGTTTTGGATAGCTTAAAAACAGATTTAGAAAAGCAGGATAGACTCCTAGGGGTATGTTTACTAAAACCCCGGTAATGTGTGGGCCGTGCTAGTGTGCGGGTGCCATATAAGGAGTGGGCATTTCTTTCTGAAAAAGAAAAACCGTGATTTAAATATGCGCTAAGGTGCGCGGCGCCCATGTGCGCCCTGCACATTAGCGCATGAGAAAGCTGCGCGGGAGGCATAAGCAGCGCGCTGATGTGCAAGCAGATGAGCAGAGCCACAGCACAATGGTTAAGACACTTACCAATGGTGCAAGAATCAGGGGTTCAATTCCCCCACAGTGCCCAATAAGGACAGCTGGCAGAAGCATTTCAATATTGACCAGCATAAGACGGCACGCTGATATGCATAAAGTGGTGCACTATTGCTTTAGGAGGTATTTTAATATTGCAAGCATAGGAACAGAACCACAGCACAATGGTTAAGACATTGACCAATGGTGCAGGGATCAGGAGCTCAATCCCCCAAAGTGCCCAATGAACAAGGCTGGCTGAGGCATTACCTATTATGGGGGAGATTGCTTTAGGAGGCATTTTATTTATATTTTAATTACATCTACTAGCAAACGCACTCTCAAAGCGTGTTAACATAAGGCGCCCCATAAGGCACATTTTAAAGTGCACTGTCCGCCAAGGCACCCTAGAATGTTGCTTATAGGGCGCTTTATAGGGTGCCGTATGAGTTACCGCAAGGTCATAGCACTGTTTTTGATGGCAGCACTGTGCAGGTTAAGGAATGAAAAGTATAAGTAGGTGCGCTGACATGCATGGAGGAGCAGCAGTGGAGCACAAAGGTTAGGACACTGACCAATAATGCAGGAGTCATGGGTTCAATCCCCCACTGTGCCTAATGAAGAAGGCTGGCTGAGGCATTACCTGTTATAGTTAATATTGCTGTAGAGGGCATTTTATTTTTATTTTAATTAGTACTGCCAGCAAACACACCCTCAAAGTATTGTAACATAAGGTGCTGCATAAGGCGCCTCATAGGGTACCCCAGAGGGCACATTTTAAAGTGTACTGTCTGCCACGGCACCCTAAAATGTCCTTTATAGGGCACCCTATAAGTTGCGTCACTGGATAATGTACAGTGCACCTTATATGGATGGTAACCATAAGGTACCCTATAGGGCGCCCTATAAAGCGCCCTCAGAGGCACCTTATGGGTACAGTAGCTGAGGGTGTTTTTGCTGGCAGCAATAATGTACATTAACAATAGATAATGCTTTGGACAGTCCTATCAAATAACCACACTGTGGGTTTGAACCCATGATCTCTGGCTCCACAGGCAGTGAAGTAACCATTGGACTACAGTTCTATAGCTGCTAGCAAGCCCCTGGCTGGCTGCAGATGGAGTGCATGTCACCACAAAGACAGTCTGATGTGGTCACCAGGATAGGGTTAGCACACCCGTACCCATGATGCACTGCACATGCAAATCAGCTGTTCACAGATAAACACAAGATGGGGTATGCACCCCCACAGCACCTCGGCCTGGTAGGGGGAACTGACCATGTCCACCACCACAGCACCTCGGCATGGTAGGGGGTACTGACCGTGTGTTTTACTGGCACAGAGTAGCTACACACCGTCACATTGTGCGGGTACTGTGCTCACCCTGAGGGTGCGGTGAGGCGCCCAGCACCAGGTCCACAGCACCTTCCATGGCAAAAATAGGCCATGATGCAGGTACAAAGCAGTGTTAATGTGTGAGATAGGTAGCTTCTGCTGAGACACCTTGGATATATCTGTTTGTCTCAGTCAGGTGTTGCCCCCATGGAACCCTAGGAGGATTACCATCATCCTCCTCCTCCTCCTCCTCCAGGGCTGAGGGTGGCAAACAGGGTCCTTCATCAACAGATCCACATTCTACCTCCTCTGCAATGGCAGCAGTAGAGGGGACCATCAACCCCAGTCCTGCTGGTGAAAATACACCTTTCAGGGCAGTCAATGCAGCTCTGTACATAACCATAACACAATAGCAGACAGACATTAGGTCTGGATATGCCAAGCAGCACCCCACCACTATCTGATAGACTCCTGCAGCAAGCCTTCAGCCACTACACCCTGCAAGGCACTCCATCAAGACACATACCAGCTACAAACAGTCTGCCAGTTAGTCCATAGTGCATGCTCCTGGTAGAAATGCATGCACCCAGAACTAGGATGGCAGCACACACAACAAGCAGATAAATCAGTGACTGGGCCTCAAAAGGAAACCCATAAATATCACATGCAAAAAATACTAGATAGCACTATGGGGGTGCCTAGCCATGCTGTCATCACTGCACAGTCAAGGTGAGAGTGATCCCCCAGCAGGACATACTGAGGTCACCCTGTCTGTGTAGGTGGTGGCCGGGCACTAAAATGTCCCAGTCAGTGCCCTATGCCCTGTGCAGATGCACCCTGGCCAGGCCACCCTGTCCGGGCTATACCCATGGTACCTTGCTCCTCATTATGCACATTGGCAGGCCAATACTGGCAACAGTGCTGGCAGTGTGGACTGTGGAAGGTGTTTGCAGCCACCACACACTGTATAGACCAGAGCTACTCAATTCCAGTCCTGGTGGCCCGCAACCCTGCAGGTTTTTGGGATATCCCTAATGATATGCATGAGATATATATGCATTAGAGATAGCCTGCCAACCTGACTGGTGTTTGACCCTCCAGGGCTGGATTTGGAGACCCCTGCCTTACACCTCTGTCATTTAAGATTGTAAGTGGGCAAGGTGCAGATGTCCAAGACATCAAAAAGGTTAGAATTTGTCACATTCCTCCTTGCTTCTCACCACCACCAAAATATTGTCTATTAGACAACTTTTTGGTGGTGTTGAGAATCTAGGAGGAATGTGACACATTCTATCTACCCTTTTGATGTCTAGAACATCTGTACCTTGCCCACTCACAATCTTAAATGACAGAGGTGTAAGGCAGGAGTCTCCAAATCCAGCCCTGGAGGGCCACAAACCAGTCAGGTTGGCAGGCTATCTCTAATGCATATATATCTCATGCATATCATTAGGGATATCCCAAAAACCTGCAGGGTTGCGGGCCACCAGGACTGGAATTGAGTAGCTCTGGTATAGACAGACACACACTCCAACACCTATGCCAGCATTGTGCTACTATAGAGGAGTTCAGCAGCCATGCCCACCACACCAGTCCTGGGCACAGTACAGGCATGGATATGGTACGCAATACTGTTGGGGGTCACTCCCCAGGGTGGTAAACACTGTCAGAGACCAGACCTGAAGCACACACCGCAGACATCAGAATGATTGTTATGATGGAGCTCAATCAGCAAACTGTGCTTAACGTAGGAATTTCTATCTGCCAGTACTCATAGCAAATGTTTGAGAGCTGTGTACCGTATACCCAGGTGTAGGGTTGCATTGCTAAGGTATGAAAGTGCTAGTATTGGGAGATGCACACAGGGCCCAATGTCCTGCCTCTCCAGGAGCCATTGGCCAATGGGGCCTGTGGGTGTGGTTATGGGTGTGTCTGCCCCTGTTGGCTGCTGCTTTACGGCAGAGGTTCCCAACTCCAGTCCTGGTGTGCCAAACACTGTTCGGGTTTTCATGCTGTCCCTCATGAATATGCATGAGCTACATCTGCATACCATGGGGTGGTGCATAGATATGCAGCACAGGCATCTTTATTAGAGGCAGCATGGAACCTGAATGGTGTGTGGCCCTCCAGGACTGCATTTGGGAGACTCTGCTCTAGGTAATGCGCCTGTTTATGGTGTCTGTGCTCGGTGGGGTAAAATATAGGCATATTAACCATGCGTATGTTCTCAGCAATAAAGGTTTGTCCTTACTATCACGGTTTAGTTGTGGGAAAAATATGTGGACTGGATTGGCAGTAGCCCCAGCTGGGCTTTGAACCTGTGACCTTCTGTTCTTGCACCCACTGTCTGTGTGCACTGCACCACTGTGTTGCCACAGATATGCTGTATTCCATGGGGAGTCCATGACTGTATATCCGACAGAGCCTGTCTGTTGCAGTGGACGGTGCCAGCCTGCACAGGGCTAGGCCACTGTCTGCTGTGGCTAGCAGCCACTGCCCCCTCCACCACCTGTACCCTTCCGCCAACATGCTGACATGTCCTTATCTTGGAAACAGCATATGACCTGATTGAGTTGTGGCACTCCAGGACTGCATTTGGGGGACTCGACTGTAGGTAATGCCCATTGTTATGGTGTGTGTGCGGTGTAGGATAAAATATAGGTGTTTGAACCATGCTTATGTTCTCTGCAATAAAGGAGTGTCTTTACTATCTCTGTTTAGTGGTGGGTAAAATATGGGGATTGGGTTGGCTGGAGCACCAGCTGGGATTTGAACCTGTGATCTTCTGGTCCTGCAGGCACTGGCTGTGTCCACTGCACCACATTGTGGCCACAGAGACAGTGCAGTCCCTGGAGATAGGAAACCTGGCCGAACGAGTCAGAAACCCTGCTCTGCACAATTTTACTGTGGGCTCATTCACCTTGTATGGAGACAAAAGGGCAAATAAACCTCAAAAATGACCTTAAAAAAAGGGGGGAAAAAAAACATAACCAAGCTGGCCAATAGTGATATCAATGGGCAACATTAAAAAATACTCCCAGGAGGGAGTGGTCTAGTGGTTAGGACAAGGTACTTTAGGCCAGAGGGCTGAGGGTTCAAGTCCCACCTGGGGACAGCAATCTCAGGCCAGAGGGACTGGGATTTCTAGTCCTATAGGCACTCCTTGTGGTCTTGGGCAAGCCACTTAACCTTCCATTGCCCATGTTACCTGTAAGCATTAACATATGTGTCATATCCCCCAATTGACCACTTTGACCCAGTGAAAAGCAGAATATAAATACAGCTAATGAAATAAATAAATAATGAAAGCTCCAAAAAAAAGAAATGATTTTTGGAAGAGTCTACGCTTTCCTGGGAGTGTTTTTTAATGTTGCCCATTGATATCACTATTGGCCAGCTTGGTTATGTTTTTTTCCCCTTTTTTCGAGGTCATTTTGAGGTTTATTTGCCCTTTTGTACTGTGCACATGTATCACACTGCTCACGTTTGGAGGTTTCCCCGGTTTTGCTGTACATTGCTGACATAAATTGTTTCTCTTCCCTTTAAATCGGCTCTAACGCGAGGTTTTCACTCGCGGTATTTTTTAGCTTGTATTTCAGCCCCGCTCGTTTCCGGGAGCCTCTCCCCTCCCACTCTCCACCTACTGACCCCGTCCCTCCGCCCCTCGGGAGCCTTCCTCCGCCCTCAGAATGCTTTTCCACGCCTCTATCTCACATCAGCGCGCCGCGCACTTGTGTGGGCCTGTTAGTGCAGCGCACGTGTGGGGGGCACAAAAACACACTATTAGCATGCGCTAAGGTATCTTAGCGCACGCTCAAGTGCGCCCCGCACAATTGCGCGGTTTAGTAAACATACCCCCTAATGTCATGGACTAGAATAAATAATTTGTTAAAGATAGCTTTCTCTCCTCCGTTTTAGTGCCTCGTTCTTGCCAGAGGCCATATTTACAATTCTCAATAGATTGTCAAACTTAATTTGGAATAAGAAAAGTTCAGGAATCAAATTCACAGTACTTCAATGAAGTGGGAGGGTGGGGCAGGAAGAATAAGGTTTTCTGACCTCAAATGTTATTATTGGGAAGTAAGGCTGGTGACTACTAGGGGATGTTTGGGCGCTGAAATATTTCCACCATTAGCTAACATAGAGGAATCTATAATAGGACGGAGGGAATATTTGCTAACTTTCCTTGATAGTGCTGGGCAGAGTGAAAATGTACAGAGGGAATCCAGGAGGTAACCAATAATAGCCTGCATTGTCCACATTTGGAAAAAGCTATGTAAGCTTTATGGTGAGAGGGATGAGTATCTTACTTCCATATCGCCATTATGGAAAAATACAGGGCTTGCACAAGCATCGTTCTCTCTTGCTATGCAGAGATGGCACAACTGTGGCTCCACTGGCTGGGGCAGCTTTGAAAGCTTTGAGGACCTTAGTTTAGGATTTAGTCTCCCATTAGATTTGCAGTATTTTTATCTCCAATTAAGGAAAATTGTTCATAATTTCATGGAAGGAGGGTGAGTTTCAAGAGGACCGGCTTGAAAATTTTCAGACAGGCAGCCATGTTAGTCTGGAATAGCAAAAACAACAGAGGCTGGTGGCACCTTATAGACTAACCAGTTTATTAATGGATGAGTTTTTAAGGACCAGAGTCCACTTTGTCAGATGCAGGATGTCACTGAACAGCTACTGTGTCATCCAGTGCCAAAAGTGCTGTCAAAATGTATAGCTAGCTCAATGAGTTTGTGCTTCAAACTGAGACTTTTCTCTTCCTGATAAAAAGTGGAACGAGGAACTGCAAGTTTGATTGGATGCTGACTATAATTGCTCATAGATTGAGGAAAGGGTTCAAAGTACTGAATATCCAAATCTTGCATGAAAAGGACATTGATATATACATCTCATTGTACCTATAGATACCCATATTTCTTTGATAAATGTAGTGCCGCCAGCCCTCTCTGCTTTAGGCAACACAGACAGGTGAGTACTTTCCTGCATATGCGGTAGCACTAGGACCATACCAAACGAAGACTGTGCCCTGTGTGACTAATGTGCAGTAACTCATTCTTTCTGATCTTCCTAAAGCCCAGTGATGATATCAGCACCATTTCTGTACTTGTATTCTGCGAGGCTGCACTGCTTACACAGCCCTTGGTCCTACCCTGGATAGCACTTTCAATTTGTTTTTGACTTTTGGGTAGAAATTAAAGAGACAATACAGGAGATTATTAAGAAGCTGACCAAATTGATAGCACCACTGTGTCTGTTGGACATATGGGAGAAGTGACCTGGTTGGCGGGTAATCAGTGACTGACCCATCATCTAATACATGCTCCCAGAATAACAACTGTATTGCTCTGGAAATTGATACTCATTGTAGGATGATAAATGGAAATCCCAGCAGACATTGTCTGTTTATAGAGACATTACTATATACTTTCAAGAGGGAAGTAAAGAAATAAGGTAAGATTTTGGACAGCTACAGGTCTTGGAGGCTGCAGGATGTATGATATATTTGTGACAGAGAATATATGATATATTTGTGGCAGGCTATGTATTTGCCTGATGAGACCTGGGTAAATTAGCTGCATTGGACTAGTTATTCTCTCTCAATAACTCCCTCTCCCCCATCCCCAAAAAAGGAATGAATAACTCGGACCTATCATATCCAAAATGGCATACACAATACATTTCTTCTGTTTTCACCAACGCATATCAATAAATTGAAAAGGACTATCATAAATTAATTATTGACAGCAATTTTATCTAATGTTCAGTATGTGGGCCACCTTCTTCTCTTCCCCCTGCTCCTTTCTCTTGATGTTATTGTTGCTTTCACTTTTATGCTCAGTGACTGGCCTATTTACCCACCATTGTATCTGTGCTGTTTACTTTGCTCTGTTAGCAACTGCGTATACTGCAATTCTTTTTATAAGTACGCAGTTAAAAAAAACATTGTGCAACAGTGCATCTTTCTATGTAAGATTCAAGGGCAAAAGTTTAATATTTTGAGAGTAAGGAGTAGTAGGATGCATAAGTAGAAGGTATATTAGTGGTGGGGTCTGTGAGCAGGAGTCTGTAAGTGATGGGTGTCTACAAGTAAGCAAATAAGGAGGATCTGTGTGTATGAAAGAGTGTACTTATGAAGCATATGCTTGAATGAATGAATATATATGTATGCTCCCTTGAATAGCAGTGTAAGTTCCAGACAAGAATCTAATTTTAATGTTTATCAGTGATTTGCTGAAATTTATATGTTTCCATTATCTTTGATTGAATTAGCAGTTTTTTCAGTCAGTTGAGGTTCCTAAGATTTAGATCATAAACTCTTCCTATTTCTATTTTCGTTCTGGTTGCTGTCTTATTTATTCCTTCTATCCCACTACTTTCCTTAACCTTCTAAATAAACCCCTTCCTCTCACTCTTGCACGTTTGGTTTTAAAGCTGATTCTACTCTGCTGACTTTAGATCTCTCCTACTCTTCCCTCACCCACCCTACTCATGTTGTAAATTTCTTATATTGTCTAATTAGGACTCAACACTGTTATTCTCAAGTCCACTCCAACCCATTGAGACTTCCATTTCTAATATCCTTGGCTCCACTCGGCCACTTGCCAGAAGCATATCTCGTCTGATCTGTTCTCTATCTATTTCCCATGGCTCCACTAGACCTTCTCTTCTTGATAATAACTCCCCAATCTTTTCCAGATTTAAACAACTTCAAACCACAAGTCAACATCACCCATTCCCTATTTTATTCACCTCTCCAGCTTTTTTATCTTCTACTCTATCATCTGCTCTTGAGCTTAAACAGTTTCTTCCTCTCATTCAGCCCTCTCCAGTCTCTCTGAGAACACCCTACCATCATCACCATCATGTCTCCATTTTACTTCTCTGTACTCTCCTACTCCTTCTCCTTTTCTTGTCTGGGGGATACCAATTCCAGTCCTAGCTCTCCTAGTCATCTCTCATCTTACTTTTACAGTTTTAAGTGCAACCTCTCAAATCTTATTCATATCCCCTCGTCTTCCTCCTTCTTCCCCTTCCTTTCTCATGTACCTTGTAGAATGTTCACTCAGTCTCCAACAAACTTACCTACATTTACAATCTCTTTATTGCTACTGCTTTGTAGCTTCTTTCTATAAGCGAGACTTGGCTTCTCCCAGAAGACCACTTCATGCCCTCGGTCATGAAACTATCTTTTCTCTCATACACCTTGCCCAGTTCACCATGATAGTTGTGTTGGGTTGCTACTCTCTCCTTCCTGTTGATTATAAGTTCTTATTCACCTTAATCTCACTCCTTTTCTACCTTCAAAGTCCACTCCATCCACCTATTAACTCCACTGCCTCTCCTAGTAGTTGTCATTTATTGACCTGCTAAGAAGTCCACCTCTTACTTTCTCACTGATTTTGACTCCTGGCTTATCCTTCCTTAATTCTTGGGACTTTAATCATTCATGCTGATGCCCCCTCTGACTCTTAAGACTCAAAGCTTCTTGCCTTCTTTTATTTGAAATTTTAATCAAATTCACAGTGAGTAAATCATTCAACTTACAGGTATCATATGTCCTTTAAAATAAGATAATTAATACACCTCTGTACTATAACAAAAATGAAGGATACCCTGTCTAACCCACTGAACATACACAAAAAGAGAAAAATCTAATTCTGAGATATACAACCATGATACATCAATATTTTCCAGTCCTACTTCATATTAAACCTAGACCTCCGAAAAAATACTAATTAGGAGTCTTATTGTTAAAAATAAACTTTGAAGCTGAACTGGATTAAAAATATGTATATTTCCCCTATGGCTAACTAGACATTTCCAGGGGAACTTAAGAAAGAAAGTCCTCCATGTCCAACACCTAATGACTATTTTAGTGCCTTAATTAAAAGATGATGGAGAGTGAACAGTGTTGTAGATATCACATTGTGACATTGCTGCTGTGGACTACCACCATAACCAATCCAAGAGTGGGACAGAGAGGCAGATGTCCAGGGTTAAAAGCCTCATAAGGGTTAAAAAATTACCTAACTGTAAGCATGGACCAGCAACAGATGAAAAGCTTGGGGGATGGGGTGTAAGACATAAGAGAGAGAAAGAACCTGTGGATTAAAGTAGATTGTTGAAGTGAAGGAAGAGTAGAGATCAAAGTAGGAATATGTGTAACTGACCGAAATATGATAGTTTGCCCCAGGAGCTTTGATGCCAGAAAATCCATTTTGTCTTGTGGCTGATTTAGAAACAAGTATTTTGAATACATCATCAATTCATTCAGGCAGTAATTTTATAAGGCCTCAAACTCTCATCCATTCGCCCCACCCTAAAGAAACCCTCTGACCCTGCCTCCTACAGACCCATAGCCAGCCTCCACTTCCTAGCAAAAAATATTGAGAAGACCATCCAACTCTAGGACCACATTGATAGAAACTCTTTCCTCGACCCCCAGCAACACGGATTCTACCTCATGGCCGGAGTAGAAACATTGATGACCTCCCTCACCAATAATCTAATCAAAGGCATACAAGATACAACTGAAGGTTTCCTACTGATCTACCTAGACATCTCCGCAGCATTTGACACTGTTGACCACAAAATCCTCCTCCAGCATCTGCAATCAACAGGAATCTAGGACACAGTACTCAAATAGTTACATTCATACATCTCTGACAGGCACCAGCAAATTAAACTAGGAACAAACATATCCACACACTACAACCAAACACAAGGAGTACCCCAAGGATCCACCCTATCTGTGCTCCTCTTCAAACTATATCTACAACTCCTCTGCACGATCATCAAAACACACAACATCAATGTCCACATATATGCAGGCGACATCATGCTATACAGTCCATTCCACACCAAGCAACCATCATTCACATGAATCAAGAATGCTGGCTAAAAAACAACAACCTCACAATCAATTATAAGAAAACCGAAGCTTTATTTCTTACAAGATACACCACATTCACCCCCCTTCCAACTACCGTAACCTTCAATAGCATACAAATAAATATACACCCAGAACTAAGGTACCTTGGCATCATTCTCGACCAACACCTCTCATTCAGGACACAAATATTAATGGCTGCCAGAACAGTATACTACAAATCCAAAACCTTATATGTCTCTGTCCCCTCCTCTAACCATCAGGCTTCAGCTCAGTGCTTCAAGCTCTCATCCTCCCACTGCTGACTACTGCAATACAATCTATCAAGGTTTACTGCAATCCACCCTCCATCCATTACAAATTGGCCTTCACACTGCTGCACGCATTCTCCAAGGAGCATCTAAATTTGACATCACCTCCATCCTCAAGCAGTTCTACCACTCCCCAGTAGAATCAAGTAAAAAACCCTACTACTAACACACAAAGCTCTCCACTGTCACCCAGCTTCTCACTTCCAATCTCTTCTCCAAACACCCAACCCTAACAGACCCCGACAATCTATAAACTCACTATACCCCATGCCAGAACAAAAAATAACCAGCAAACATGGAAACGGGCCTTTGAACTATATGTACCATCCCTCTGGAACACACTCCCAAACCTAATAAGAAATATCTCTGACCTCCACTCCTTCTGTAAATATCTGACACATTCTCCATTAACGCCACCTGTAAAGGAAAGAATACCTGAAACAACCCAGGAAAGAAGATTTTAAACCTTCAACAAAGAAAAATTCCTAGAACAAGCACTACCAGAGCTTGAACACAAAGGGAGTTATTCTGTGCCTTGAATAGCAGGGATGGATGACCCAACGGGACGTCCATCCCCGCTATTCCTTGCCTTCACCCAGCCATGACTAACTTCCCCGCCAGTGGGGAAGTTAGAGAGGAGCAGGGAAGGGACAGCTCGGGGGTGGAGTCAGGGCAGTCGCCGGCCCTGGACATACAGGGCCGATTCTAATGTCGGCCCTGTATGTCCATGGTCGGCGACATTTGCGGGGACGTTATTCCACCTCTGAGATGGAATAACTTCCCTGGACATGTCATTTTTTGAATGCCAGAGTGTGGATGGGGCAGGTTGGCTGGAGGGCATTCACTGCAACCCGACTCTTGTCGTAGGAGGCCAGATCGTGGGTTGGGCTGCAGGGAATTAGCTTTAATTTCCAGTGGCCGGCATTGCGGCTCTTCAGTGGAGCTGTGGTACCATGGCAACAAGATGCCATGGCGCTGCGGCTCCATTGAAGAGCCTTGACTGAGATAGCCGGGGACAGTCCTGCACGTGCAGGTCAGACTGAATCGCAGTCCTGGCCTACACATGTAGGACTGTTCGCGATTCTGATCCCGTGGGGCTAGACATGCCCCATGGGATCAGAATCAAGATCCCCTCTGTAGTCTGGTTTAGACAGACGCACAGAGAGGATCTACATCCGGAACGGAATTGGGCCCAAAACGACTAACCTCGACTCCACAATAGCCAACTGGAATAAAACACTCGACAATGCAGCATTAGCACCCACCAAACCAATCCAAAACAACAGAAGAAAACACAATGCTCCATGGTAACCGAGTGAAATCAATGAACAGAAAAAAAACTAAGGAAACTGGAGAGACTTTGGCATAGAACCAAAGACCAAGACCATCTCACAAGATGCAATGAAATGCAAACCATATACCACCACATGATAAACAACTGTAAGAAGGAATAGAATACAAACCTGATAAGGAAATTCCTTCGACATAGTAAACAGACTAACAAAAGAACCAGTGCTACCAGATGATGTGAACTCCATAACCCCACAAGACCTGGCAGATTTTTTAGTCAAAATATGCACCAAATGTACAAATCCCTCATCATACCAATGGAGAAACATGGGACTCATTCCACATCCCCTTGGAGAAGCAACTTGACTATTATAGCCAATGTTAATACAGCTACCTCACCCATAGACCCTTGTACAGTTAGCTGGATTAAACATACAAGAGAACACTTAACTCCATATCTGCTAAAGATCACCAAATCATCACTCACGAAAGGATACCTCCCCCCACAACTCAAACAAATATCTGTAAGACCTATTCTGAAGAGCAAGAACCTTGATAACAAAGACTCAAGCTCCTTCCGACCAGTAACAAGCCTCTCTTTCATAACCAAGGTAATTGAAAAAATAGTCCAATAACAATTACAAGATCACATAAACAACCACGCCCCTTTGGACCCACACCAGTACGGATTCAAACAGAATCGCAGCATGGAAACACTAATTACCTTACTTATAGATACTCTTATAACACACAGAAAGGCTTTGTTCTATGCTTCATAGATATCACTTCATATCTGTTAACCATAATAACCTGCTACAAAGGCTGCAAGAAACAGGGATCCATAGTATAGTACTGGAATGGTTTGTTTCATACCTATTCCACCATAACCAGCAAGTGAGATCTGGAAACCAATAATCAAGACCTTTCACTCAACAACAGTGAGTTCCACAGAGCTCGGCCCTCTCAGCACTGGTTTTCAATATATACCTTAAACCATTATACAGCATCATAAAACAGCACAACATTCAAAACAGAATATACGCAGATGACATCATGGTATTCATCCCTATAAACATTGGATATCCAGACTACTCACAAACCATCACATGCCTTGAAATTATGACAAATGGCTTAAAGAACAAAATCTATCAATAAACTTCAAAAAATCAGAAATGCTACATATCACCAGAAATGCAACATTCTCCCCACCAAACTCAATAAAGATCCTAGACTATACCCTATCAGCCAAGCAAGAAGTCAAATACCTTGGAGTCACATTCGACCAGCAACTCAGCTTCCAACCACATATAAAAAGAACAAGGACAGCCTACCACAAACTAAGAACAATACACAAACTCAAACCTCTACTCTGTGATAGTGACTTCCGAACAGTATGTCAAGCCATAACAACACCTATAAAAGATTATTGCAACATAATCTTCAGGGTCTTCCCAAGAAAACAATTCTCCCTCTACATCTAGTGCAAAACACTGCAGCCCGATTGAGTACTGGAACAGCAAGATACAATCATATTGCCCCCACACTTCAACAACTACACTGGCTCCCGGTCACCGTACAGTCCAAATACAAGACCTTAAGAATAATCTTCAAAATAATCAACAACCTATCACCGCCTATTCTTCAGCCAATGATCAAGAAAATATAGCAGACCAGAACAAGAAGAACACCTTAGAAGTCCCAACAAGCAAGATGAAAGCCAGACAATCTACTTGCAAAAGACCCTTCTCCATATACGCTCCCCCACTATGGAAAGAATTACCTGCCACTATACAAGCCACCAATGACCTAACAGATTATAGGAAAGCCATAAAGACTCATCTCTTTATGGAATACTATGGACCCACCCCATGAGCATCCTGATCAAACATATCAGACTACAATAAAGCTACAAAGTTCCATCTCATTATGTAACACAATAGACCCACCCCACGAACATACTGTTCAAACATATCCTGATTAAACCCCCCTTGAACTATACCCTCAACCCACACATAACTACTTCATATTCACCTTCACTGCCTCCATGTAAATAGTTAATAGTTTTTTAACGTATCTATTGTACCCCATATAATCTTCCAAGTTCAATACCCTGTTCTGTGTAAAAGTTGGTTTGTCATAATGCTCTCTGTAAACCACCCTGAATTAATTATAGGGTGGTATAGAAAACCTGTTAAATAAAGAAATAAATGCATTCTTATTTACTGAACATTTTAGCCCCACTACCTAACCTCAACCTGTATTGATTTCCACTGTATATATATTTATAGTATATGTTTACCACACCTAAACTGTTATATATATAGTTTGCACTTAAGTTAGCCATCTCCTGTAAATAGTTAACCATTATATGTAACTGATATTCTCTGTTCAATGTAAACCGCTTTGACCTGGTGAAAAGCGGTATATAAACCTAGCTAAATAAATAAAATAATGGACTTTAGCATGTAAAACAGCATTTTACATGTTCAGATGGGCTTCTGTAAAATTGCTGGTGTTATACACACTCACTGTCTTAAAGATCCCATATGATCATACAAGTATGAAATAAATCTTTTTTGGTTGGAGTACAATTCAAAGATCAGCCAATATAAGCATGACCCAGCGAAAATAGTCCATTTTAATTTATTTATATACAGTTGAAAAGCTTATTGAAAAGACTATAAAATTGTAATGGAGGCCCAAATCATACTCATATCACTAGTCTTGCCACTAGCCTTGCTGATACAGAATCTGCATTTCTAACTTGAACAACGTCCATAGTTCTGCTTCAGGGCAAAAATATTTAACTGTTAGTGATCTACGATGAAAATTAATCTCCAGTAGCTTGGATGCAATCTTCTGACACATGCGTATATCTATTCCATAATTAAATCATGGCGCCAGCATACTGTGGAATATCACAAGAACCAAACTTAAATAGATGAAGAAACCAATCAATAGATAAGGGACATCCAATCAACCGCCAAGTTGAGCCCACAGGGTTGGACTATATGCAATCTATAAATCCAGGGCTGTTCTTTCTTATTAAGTAATTTCTCATGATCCCCACCCTAAATAGAAGGGGGAACATGATCAATCATCCACCACTTAAGTTGAGAAAAAGTGTGATTAGAATCAATATTGTGTTGAACCATCGGAGCACTTACAAAGTATGTGGACAAACACATAGCACCTATTTGTATTATATTATATTGATTGAAACTGTAAACTGTTTTATTTTTATTATTTTCTTTCTGATATTTAAGACTGTAAATAACTTTATCACTATGAAGAGTAGTATAGCAAGTTTTAATAAACATAAATGTCTGGGGGGGGGGGGGGTGGTACATGGGTTCTGGCCCCACCAAAATTCTCCTGCCAGCTGCTCCAAATATCAGACCCCTCTCTCACCTGCCCAGCACCACCATCACAGCAAAGCAGTGGGAACTTGTTTTTTCCATTCCTTCTCTCTGTCTTTGCTGGCTCTAGCCACCAGCACTGCATTGGAGATGAAATCAGAGAGCAAATACTTTATCACATGAGAAACATGACGTAATACAGTGGCTAAGTTCTCTGATTTCAAGTGGGTGGAAGAAGGGGGTATAGGATGCTGAGAAGGAATAAGAGAGACAGGTAGGAATGGGAAGACTAAGGAGTAAGTGTAGGAAATGGCAATCTGGTAAGCAGGTGAAAGATGGAAAGAGGGAGACTGAGGATTGGAAAAGGGAAGAAGAAGGAATGAAATCTAGCTATAGATAGATAAAAAGGCAGGTGAAAGAAATGGAGAAAGATGATATGGAAGGATCAATGACATGGATATAAGAGAGGAAGGGAATAAGACAAGGACAGTGAAGAAACAGAAAATGGAAATGAAATTGTGGAAGAAGACTTAGGAGAAAACCAACAAAAGGAAATAGTAAAGAGAGACTAGGACTAGCCCAACTGGAAAAAAAATGGTCAGGAGACAAAGGTATCCAAAAAATTATTTTTAGTTTTTTAGAGAATGAAATATGTCAGCTTTAAGAATATGGGGCCCTGAGGAAGCAAGATGGTGGCTTAGCAGATATCGTGCACTGTGACGAGATCAGTGATGGAAAAACAGAAGGCTAAAGGAGTTAGGAAGCCCTCCTTTACACCGGTGGCTTCTTCCCTATTACCTAGAAGAGAGCAGGCACTTGATTTTGCTGGATTCCTTTTTGCTACGTCCTCAGTGGCAGCCAGGAGAAGCAGTAGAGCAGAGTTCTGTCAGAAGCTGGGTGGCTTGGCTGTTAGCTCAGGGCCTGACATCTCTCCCCTGGAGCAGTGGTGTCCTCCAAAGGTGGCTTTGACGGCACAGAGTCCTGGGAAGTTGACTGAGTTGCTGTCTTCCCAAGCAGGTGAATCTGCTTCAGTTAGAGAGTCAACTTCGGGACGGAGTGGAGGGGAGCTTCAAACCCTTCAGGGTCAGCGTTTCAGCAATCTATCACCTCAGAGGCATGTCGGTGGGGTGGCTGAGATTACAACTGCCCCTGGGAGTCCAGCAATGGAGCAGCAGGCATCAGAAGCCGTATCAGAGCAGAAGGAATCCTGGTAACTTTTTCCTTTGAGCAGCCAGAGGTTTTTACATTAAAAACTATATGGTCTGCCATTGTTAAGCTTGGGGGGGGGGGGTGGAATGTTGATTCCTCAAGTTGGTGTTTTGGCTGTGCAGTCTCGGTCTCATGCTGCTCTATTCCAACAGCATACGCTGGAAATCTCTGCTTTGCACTCTTCAGTGATTGAGTGACAACAAAAGGTAGTTTCAGAAGGATGCTATGGCATTAAAAGCAAGGATTGAAATGCTTGAGAACTCATCTCACAGTCAAAATTTGCATCTTATAAATTTCCCCATGTCATCTCTTATTAGTACTAAAGAGATGTTTAAACCTTATTTATCTGATATTCTTGGGGTGTCAGTGGAATCTCATCCACCAATTATTAAGCTGTATTATTTACCTCTCACTAAGAAAGTTCAAGGTGGTGGGTTGATGCCTGGTATCCAGCAGGCTGATTCTTTAGATCTCTCAGATATTTTCGGATCCTCTGTGTCATCTTCCATGTTATTGGTAACGTTTGCACTCACTTCTGATCATGACTGGTTTCTAAGATTGTATTTTCGAAAAGGTAGCATGATGTCTAAGGATTTAGCTGTATGTGTTTTTCCCGACTTATCACGAGAAACTCAATGGAGAAGGAAAGAGTTTCTGCTGCTCCGTCCCGGGGTCCAGCAGCTGGGAGTTCAATTTTGTTTTAAAATTCCCATGTAAATGCATAATTAAGTTACATTCTATTTCTTATATTTTCTTTGAGCTGTCCCAGCTGCTAGTCTTTTTGAGCGCCTGTCGCTCTGCTATGATGGACCAGTCCCTGCTATCATAGGTATAATGCCTGGCAGTTTTGGCATCTACTTGTTTCTTCACATATTTGGTTTGTATGATTTTCACTTGTCTTCCTTGCTTGTGGGCTATAGTTGGGGATGGACTGGGCAGTTTTACTGCTTTCCTCTTTATGTTCTCCTTGTTTCATTGTTGTTTTCAATGGGGGGGGGGTGAGTCTCTATCCCTTATTTCTGTGCAAGTGTGTTTATGCTTGGATTTATTGTAAAATGATAAATATAAAATAAAAAAAGGAATGTGGGTCCCGATATTCAGCAGCAACAGCTAGAGTAATTACAGAGGCTAGCCATCACCG
Source organism: Ichthyophis bannanicus (assembly GCA_033557465.1). Taxonomy (NCBI): domain Eukaryota; kingdom Metazoa; phylum Chordata; class Amphibia; order Gymnophiona; family Ichthyophiidae; genus Ichthyophis; species Ichthyophis bannanicus. The sequence continues at coordinate 2,326,687 of CM066033.1, read as the reverse complement.
CTGAACACTAAACTCAGATATTCAGTGCCAGGGCCGGATCCAGCCACCGGCATTAAATATCTGGGTCAGCTGTGGAAACAGGAAGCTAACCAGGCAGTGGCAAAATTCAACCTTTGCTGCGCCCTACTTTCTTCACCGAGGGATAACTGCACAGCGGCTGAATATCACTGCTGACCAGTTATCCTCGGTTACTGCCCACGGAATACCCGATGCTAATCAGTTATCATTAGAACATGTAGCGGCAGTGCCCGCGGATATTCAGTGACACTAACCATGTTAATGCTGCTGAATATCCCATTCGGGGCATTTACACGGTTTACAGGTCTGTAAATCATGTAAATGCTTTTGAATATATCAAGCCCATGAATTTCTTGTATTTTGTTCTGTACAAGAAGAAATTCATTTCTGTTTCTCTTTCTTCAGTGGTCTGCTATTCACAATCGAATTTCTTCAGTTTTCCAGACTTTGCATACAGTATTTGTTTCTAATTTGCATCTTCTTATTCTTACTACGTGATGGTCTGTGTTTTCCCTGTGTAACTAAGGTGAGGGATTCTTTTAACAGGTAGGTTCTGTTAAGGAATTCATAGTAGTCCGACTTACTCATTTTTTCCCAACCGGAAGTGTATCGGTGTTCTAGAATATTTGCAGTTTGCACTGCTGACTTTTCATAGTATTGGTGCATTTTGAACTCTTGGATTTCGTGCTGGTATGATATGGTAAGCCTCTGAGTGTCTGCTTACTAGGTTTTGTGTTACTTCTCACAATGTATGGAAGTGGATGGAGTTTGTGTAGGTATCACTAATGTGACATCAGAATTAGGCTAGAATGGTATTGCATACTGAATTTTAAAGTTATGCTCTGTACCCTTTGATTGGGGAGTTGTATTGGTTGATTAGGGAATTTATTTATTTTATTTATTGAAGAAATGTATACCCTGTTTTCCAGTAGATCAAAAGCGGTTTACAAATAACAGCAGTTTGAATAGTATGGTAACAGATACATATTCAGATACATAGAACATTATAGAACTATATACATTGGCATAGTTAATATAGAACTATATACATTAACATAATGGTTATAGTTAAACAGCAAAGAATTCTTAACAAGAACTATATACATATCTGGATGTGAAGCAGAGTGGAAACGCTATTGGTAAGTTTTAATAGGATGGGGGTCTGGTATCAGAACTATTGTGTTCATATTGTGTGCCAAAATGAAGGATAAATAGGTGAGTTTTCTTTTTTTTCCGGAATGTATGGAGGACATTTAATTTTCTTAGGTAGTCTGGAAGAGCATTTCAAAGGTTAGAGACGATGTGAGAGAATGCTATGTTGTTTGTTGTCTTTCTGGATTTCCTGAAATTAGTTGGCATGTTAAGTTTATTTTTGTTCCGGTTCCATTGAGTGAGATTGTGGGTTTCCTTTGTGATGAGCCTGGATAGGTATGAAGGGGAAATATCACTGATTAATTTGAAAGTCGATACAAGTATTTTGTAGTTTATGCAGCCCTGGATGGGGAGCCAATGGAGGGCATGCAGGGGAATGTCTCTTGTGAATGAAATACTGTAACAGCATGATTCCATCCAGGATGTGCAGGCCCTCTGTGCGCCCGGTCAGAATCGGACGCACAGAGGGTGTCGTGATTCTGATCCCATTGGGCACGTCTAGCCCCATAGGATCAGAATCACAAACGGGCTTGTACGTGCAGGCTGGAACTGCAATTCCGCTCAGCCTGCACGTAAAGGCCTTGCCTGACTAACTCAGTCAGGGCTTTTAAATGGAGCTGTGGAGCCATGGCGTCCGGTTGCCATGGCACCATGACTCCATTTAAAAGCTGTGATCCCCAGCCACAGGCCACCAAATTGCTTTCCCCACAGCCCGACTCCCGATCTTGCCTCCCAGGGCCAGGGTCAGACTGCGGGGAATGCCCTCTGCTCCCTGCTGCCCCTTCTCAGCCCCAGGCCTGCTGATCCAGCCGAATCAGGGAAGTTGTTCCACCTTGGAGGTAGAATAACCCTCATTCAAGTCATTGGCCCTGGACGTATGGGGCCGACATTAGAATTGGCCCTCTACATTCGGGGCCGGTGACCGCCCACTGCCCACCCTAATGCCACCCCCAATCCTCCCCTTTCCCGCCCCTGTCTAACTTCCTCATACAACCGGCGGGGAAGTTAGACACCAGCGGGAAGAGGCACGAATAGCAGGGATGGACTTCCTGTTAGGATGTCCATTCCCGCTACTCACGGCTCGGAATGAGCCTGTAAACATTTTGGTTATGAGGACTACTTCTTGTCTTTCAAAAGGTTCAAGGACCCCCCTGTTCCACCTCACCACTCTTCTTGGACCCCTTCACTTCAGCATCAACTCTGTCTCCACTAGCTCTCTTTATCTCCCTTCCCCTTCCTGCCTCTACAAATCTCTTTCCCTTCCCTCTGACCAGTCCCTACCAGTCTCTCTTTCTACCTCCAGTCATTCCCCCACCAGTCTCAGTTTCTCTCCCTAGTCACTCACTACTATTCTCTCTCTTCCCTCTCCAGCCAATCCCACCAGCCTGTCTCCCCTCCTCCAGTGAGCACCCCCATCTGACAGTCAGTCTCCCTCTTTCCCTCCAGCTAGTCCCCATTTCTAGTGCCTGTCCTAATCCTTACCTATTCATACTGTACTGTTGTTCCTAGGCCCTGCAGGCTGATGCTATCTTGATGCTCCTGTTTCCAGTCTCTACAGCTGCCTCTGATCAAACTCCCCTGTTACCACTGTTGGCCCACTTCCATGACTGCTGCTTCTTCTTGTCTGCATAGCCGTCTCTGATCATAGCTACTTCTTCTTTCATCTCCCATGGCTATTATTGCTGCTACCACAATTTCTGCAACAACTGCTGATCCCACCTCTATAGAAGCTTTCCATATATTGCAAAAGCACAGGAAGACTTTTGTTCTCTTGCAGACCCCTGTCATGGACTCACAGAAACCAAGAAGCCTGTCAACCACAGTTCAGGAATCACTATTCTATAAAGTTTATATAAAATATGTAAGAATGGCTAAGGGTAAATTGTGGTGAGAGAGACAGAGTTGAAGCAGACCCTCTCCCACCCCAAACTAAAAGGTCTTCCACTGCCCATGATTTATGCAACATATATGCAGGAATTCATGGGGGTACAGAATAAGTAGAACAAGGGTAGAAAAGGTACTTATGCTTGCACTTTATAAAATAGACAGATGTGTATTATATTATATTATTAAAGACTTATAAAACGCCGCAACATATGAAGTGCTGTACAAACATAGAAGAGAGACAGTCCCTGCTCATCAGAGCTCACAATCTAATAAGACAGAAAACAAAATAAGTTACATAATACAAATAACAAAAATTTACAGGACAAAGTAAGCAAATGTTGATAGATCAAGATACGGTAAGACAGGAACGGAAAGCAATAGTGAAGAGGTAGGATTTTAGTCTGGGCTTGAAAATGGCCAGGGAAGATGCATGGCGCACAGAAATAGGAAGACTATTCCAAGCAAAGGGTGCTGCCATTTGGAAGGAGCGAAGTCTGGAATTGGCAGTATGAGTAAAGGGCACAGATAAACGAAGAATGTTAGAAGAGTGAAGCAACCGAGAGGGGGGTGTAAGGAGAGATGAGAGATGAAAGGTACTGGGGGGCAGAAGAGTGAATACATTTATAGGTCAGGAGGAGAAGTTTAAATTGGATACGGAGATGGATGGGAAGTCAATGAAATGACATGAGGAGAGGAGTGATGTGGGAAAAACGAAACTGACGGAAAATGAGTCGAGCAGCAGAGTGTTGAATTGACTGAAGAGGAAAGAGGTGGCTTGCAGAGAGGCCGGCAAGGAGAACGTTACAATAAGGGAGGTGATTAAGGAGTGTACAATCTATTTAGTGGTGTCAACAGAGAGGAAGGGGCGAATTTTGGAAATATTGTATAGAAAGAAACGACAAGTTTTAGCAATGAGCTGGATATGTGAAGAGAAAGAGAGAGAGAGGAATCGAAGATAACACCAAGGTTACGTGATGAAGAAACAGGGAGAAGTACAGAGTTATCAACAGAGAGAGATAAAGAGGAAAGAAGAGGGGAAGCATTCGGGGGAAATATAAGAAGCTCAGTTTTGGCCATGTTCAGTTTTAAGTGGCGGTGGGACATCCAGGTAGCAATGTCAGAGAGGCAGAGTGAGATGTTAGACTGGATATCAGGAGAGATAACAGGTGCAGAAAGATAGATTTGAGAGTCGTCAGCATAGAGATGATAGTGAAAGCCATGGGAAGAGATAAGGGTGCCAAGGGATTGGGTATAGAGAGAGAAGAGGAGTGGACCTAAGACGGAACCCTGAGGAACTCCTACAGGTAGTGGGGTTGAAAAGGAGGAGTAGCCATCGAAGCTCACACTGAAAGAGCGATGGGATAGATAGGAAGAGAACCAAGATAGTATAGTCTTTGAATCCAAGTGAGGATAGGGTGATAAGAAGAAGGTTATGGTCAACAGTGTTGAAGGCAGCAGAGAGATCAAGAAGAATGAGGACAGAGTAAATGCCTTTGGACTTTGCCAAGAACAAATCATTTGAGACCTTAGTAAGAGCAGTTTCAGTGGAGTGTAGGGGACGGAAACCGGATTGTAAAGGATCCAAGAGGGTATGAGAGGAGAGGAAATCAAGACAACGGTGATAGACTGCACGTTCAAGTAGTTTAGAGACGAAAGGAAGGAGAGAGATGGGACGATATTTAGAAGGACAAGTGGGATCAAGTGAAGGTTTTTTGAGGAGGGATGTAACCGCAGCATGCTTGAAAACAGAAGGGAAGGTTGCAGTGGAGAGAGAGAGGTTAAGAATATGAGAAATAGAAAGGATGAGAGATGAAAAGATGGAGCTAAGGAGGTGGGTGGGGAAGGGGTCAGAAGAGCAGGTAGTAGGTTTGGAGGAAGAGAGAAGGAGCGACGTTTCCTTGTCAGAGACCATAGGGAAGGAAGAAAGGGTGGCAGAAGTTTGGGGAGAGGAGAAATGGGAAATAGGGGGGGAAGAGGGGGAGGAGGGGAACTTGAGGGTGATTGTGTGGATTTTGTCATGGAAGTAGTTAGCCGAAAGGGCAGAAAGGGCAGAAAGGGAGGGAGGAATCAGGGGTGGAGGCACACTGCACATGTGCACCTATTCCTTCTGACACATACATACACATTGATAAATATGTATGCCTACTTCCTTGGGATAATTTTATAAAGGAACATAGACACATATATTGTCTTTATAAAACAGGAGCAACTTAGAACATCACTAGTTGTGTGACACAGGTATTGATCCTTAATTTGGGATTCTACTATATTTAACATTTTGAATGTGATATTGCTGAAGGTATTTTTGGTGAGGTTTACGGACAATTCTTTAGGGACAATTCCAAAATCATAGGATAGGCATCCTTTGGCAGCTAAGATTTAATGCTAAAAAATGCAGGGTTGGATGCATAAATGGATCTTAGTGTGAGTGGACAGGTATGCAAGGGATATTAAACACTGAAAATGGACAAGCAATGTAGAGGCTATCCTTGATATGAGACTTTTATTTGATCTCATTATTCTATGAAAATATGGTGGAAATGGTAATTGTACTATCTTTTTAATGCTCATAATCTGTCCAGTTCAAAATAAAAGTTTTTAAAAAATGCAGGATCATGCATTAGGGCTGCAAAAATCCAAGAGAGCGGTACAAATAAGGGGTGAAATACTTCTGTACACAAAAGAAGAGTGGGACCGTATCTGAAGATCTTAAAGTGGCCAAATAGGTAGAAAAGGCAATGGCAAAAGCCAAATAAATTCTTGGATGTATAGGGAAATTAATGGCCAACAAGAAAAAGGTGAAAGTGTCTCTTTATGTCTCTAGTGAGACTTCATTGGGAGTACTGTGTACAGTTCTAGAGACAGCATCTTCAAAAAGATATAAGCCAAATGGAGTCAATCCATAGGACAGCTACTAAAATGGCTTGTGGTTTTTTCATAAAGCATATGAGGACAGACTTGAAGATCTCGTTATGTATACTTTGGAAGAAGGGCAGGAGAGGAGAGATATTTGTTCCTCCATGGGATAAATGCACAGGAGGCAGGCCTCTCAATTGAAAGGAAGCTCTGGAATGAGTGCGGATAGAATGATGTGAAAAGTGATAGACTCGGGAGTAATCTAAGGACATATTTTTTATGGAAAGAGAGGAGGATGTGTGGAATAGCCTCCCAGCGAAAATGGCAGAGCTAAAGACTATCTGAGTTCAATAAAGCATGGAACAAGCACAGAGGAACCCTTAGGGAGAGGAAGGGATTGAAGAGCTTAGTAGTTGGTATGGATGGTTGTCAGGTTAGATAGGCAGTATGGTCTTTATCTGTCATCATTTTTTCTGTTTCTGTATTTTCATGTTTCTATATGACTTATGTGCCTATATGCCTTCCTAGCCTAGGCACCCTATTATAAAATTACTCTTTTAGTTTCTATTTTTATTTAGTTTATAGTTTACTCCAGGTTTCTTAATGTAATGTTTTTGATAACACCTGTATAAAACCTTTTAAAAATGTGTCAGATTTGATACAAAAGGAAAAATACAGACTCAATGTGGGGAGGGGGAGGGAGGGGTTGGCAACCGTTCTGGGGGGGGGGGGGGTATTGGAAGGGACTGTACAGTATTCATATGTTCCATTGCCATGTTTCTCTTTCTTTCGTTCTCTTCTGTAGTCATTTGCCTTTGCCACCAGGGGCCTGTGTACTTATTGGGGTTTCTATTAAAATGTTTATAGCTAACCCCCTTGTGTGTTATTGGTGGGTATGTCTCCCTTTCTTTTGCAACAGTGGCATGCTTGAGATGTTTTTCTTTATTTGTGTCTATATTTTGCTACAGTTGGCTAAATCTGTGCTTTTTCTCCATTAGTCCTGTTATTGCTTAATAAAAATATAAAAAAAAATATCAGATAGAATTAGACAAATACACAAAGTACAGTTACAAAAGAGGAACAAAAATCTCATAGACTTTAAGGTATGCTTTTAAGGTACTTCAGACATATACGCATCTGTGTTATTTACATCTCCCCATGATAAACGTCACTTGACTTTCCTTGTGTTTACTCAAGAAGTGGTATAAATAACATATTACGCACATTCTCTATTGTACCTTAATGCTTAATTAGCCCCATTATTTTCTCTTCTTAAATAAAGTCTAAAAGACAGAATGAAGCTACATGCGGCAAATTTTCAGCCTTTCCAGAGGAGGGGTGATGGAAATTGGAACATCTAAATATTTATCTTGAAACATATTATATGAAGAAACCTCAAGACATAAATACATTCCTAGCATATGCACTATAATGGCATTGACAATGATAGCCAGATAAACAATATAGGGAATAGGGCCCACTTGACCAATTGGACCAATCTGACCTAATGGGGCTCTATGCCCACAGGGGTCACCCACTAGTATTGCAAGAGTTAGTAGATTTTGAAAGAGCTTGCAGAACAGAAAGCAAGAAAGATTTCTTTATACGTATAGTTTTGTTTAACATGTTTTATGTCAACATATTCACAAAATATGTATGCATTTCTGGCAAAAATGTGCCCTACCATCTACTTTAGGCTAATGAAGTTAGTATGAGAAGTGTGTGCCTGGGGTTCATCCACGAGAAATCTTGAAGAAGTCGTTTTCAGCAAAACTGCTAAACAGAAGGAGATTTACAGCACTGGAGACAATGTGGGCTGCGATATCGTGTTTGAGTCCATTTTAGATGATTACATGATTGATCTTTCCATTGTGAGATGCAGAGGTGCATGTAGTTGCTCATGAGAAGAGTAACTCTGGGAAGCCATGATACTTTAATGGGGAACACCTGGTCATGAAGAAAATGAAGATTTATGGAAAGTAAAGACGTTACATATTGGATTCTTCGGAGGACCTGTATTCATTGAGGAGAGATACACATTGTTACCCTAGACATAGGGATTGCCTGCATTGATATAGTGCTATTTTCAACAGTAGTCTTATTGCATTTAAAGTTTTTGTGTTATCGTTGTTATTCTAGATATCAACGTTTTAGATTGTGTTACATGTATATGTGGAATTGTATAATTTTATCTATTGGTAAAAGATTATTCATAATCAGGTTTTTGCCAGAAATGCATACATATTTTGTGAATATTAGAAAGTAATTTATATGAATACATATTAATAATATTAGGCATATTTATTAAATAATGGTTTTATACCATTCATGTATTTTGTGATTATTAAAGTAATATTGATTTATATGTGAGTTTTATTTGCATTGTGTATTTTGTATGGAACATATAAGCTAATAAATAAATATATATTGTTTTGTTTTTTAATACAACATATTAAAGGCCAGAAGACCCCATCAAAATGGGCTCTGCAATTGCTAAGGCCTGCTCTGATATGGAAAATACCTTATAGCCCTAAACATAAAGGCAGTCATTTACTCTAGAAACATTCTTCAAGGAAAGTTATCGAGAACGTCTTGCTTTTAGACATTGCCATTCCTGTTTTAAACCTTATCCTTATGTAGTTTAGGAATGTCATCTAATTGGACCACTTCTGGCATCCTGTATGATATTGGAAATGGAAGAATCCAGTTTGTATCACAAAGATGTAACTTAAAGCTCTTGAGCCTACCTGTCTGGGCTGTAAGAACAGTTTCATTTTACTGAGAACATTTCACAGTTCTTTCTCATAAGTTACTCTGGGAATATTTGACCGTTTTTCCTGTTAGCATATTGTCACGCCCTTGCCCCTGGCCTCTGGCTTAGAGAGGCGAGGTAACGGAGAACTTCTCTTGGTGAGCTCAAATAAACTAGCTTTTCCTCAGGTGGATTCTGGGGCATGTAGTTTGACTCTTAAGAAGAAGTGTAGTCATGGTCCGATGTTAAGGCAAATGACAGAATTTATTTTAAAGTAAAGGTTCAAGTAAACTGTACACAGGAATTTTGTCCATTCAGGATTGTTTGCAACAGAGCATTTTAAATCAGTATAACTGCTTCACAGTCTTTTAAACACATGCAGCTGGTTAACAACGTTGCTCAGTCTTAGAGAAACAGCTCTGCTCAGCAAGGTAAAAATACTTCTTTTTAACCTTGTGTTTGTGAAGCACTTAACAGCAAAAGAATAACTCAGTTCCTCTGGAACAACCTCTTCTTTCCCTCCTTCCTTTCAGGATAGGTTTTTAAATTCAAAATAAGAAAACAAGTAACAAACATTCACAGGCTTTCTCTTCAGCGTGACTCAGCACTTTGCCTGAGAAATGCAAACACGTGGAGTTTTCTTCAAACCCAATTCCTGGCTCAATTCCAGTTACCTGATTCTAGGAGACTTTCTCATTCAATGCTAGACTTTAGCATAATGATTCCATGCTTGTAGCTTGACATAGGGTACAGTCCATGGGGATATCTAGATCTTGCAATTCCTCCCCTGCCAACTCAATCTGCATATCCTCTGGTGTTGTTAGGGCAGTGTCCTGTTCTGAGCTCTGGACACAGTGCTCAGAATACAGCCTCCCTGGGGATTCTAATGTCTCTCCTGAGCTCAACTCTCCCGGATAAAGACAGTCAGTACCTGAAGCACTGGGCAGTTCTCCCTGGTTGTGCTCGCTACGGTTCCTTGTCTCCTTCCAGCCTCTCTGGAACAGCTCTCTGTATTCCTCTCTGGGTTCTCTCCTGGAGATCTGCAGGTGCTCCTGGTTCCACTCCTGATTCCCCTGAATCCTCTGAGTCTTCCAAACCTCCTGAGACCTCTGCCTCCCCAGAGCTTCTCCTTTCCTCTGAGCTTCTCCTTTCCTCTGCTTTAGCAGGGGTTTATATTTCCCTCTCCAGGGCTCCAGCCCTTCCTCCACTCCTCCCAGGTCATTGTAATCACCTCTCAAGCCTGCAGTTATGTCATAGGAGTTAGGGTGTGGCTGCCTGAACTTTCTCTCCCTCAGGTTTCTTTCTCTATGTGAGGCCTGAAATCCATGCCCTGCAGGGATTTCTCCTTTCTCTAAGTTAAAGTCACTGGCCTTTTCTATACTCATAGGCTCAAAACAGGCTTCCTTGTCACAATATACTTATGAATTTAAGATGTCTGCTCGGGTTTATTTCATAGCCTGCCTTTAATTTCATCTACTTTCAGACATTAATCTCTGACACCTGGTGACACCAGAAGGACAATACTTAAAAACTGACGTGATTCTTTGATGGAAAATTGTAAAGTATGTGCTAAGATTATGAAAAAATCGTACGGGCTAAAACCTTGCACGGTGTTCTTGAGGGAATTCGTGAAACTCCCAATGTTGTAAGAGCACATAAATATTTTTCTCTTTTAACAGATATAAACAGGGTTCTTGTGGGTAAAAGCTTTGTTTTCTTTTGTTTTTCACTTCCTTAGTATTTAGAAATCAGTACTAAGTAAGGACTTAATTCATCAAGATTATTTTTATTCTTTACTAATTCCTGTCCAAGCCTGGTGATCTGCTTTCTGACTACAGACCTGCAGGCCTGGTCCAGCTTCATTCAACTTCCACTTCTACTGCTTGTAAGTTCCCTTCCATGCCTCTGTCTACCTGTCTACAAGCTCTAACTCCATTTCAATTCCAGCTCTTATAACCTCCAAGTAACAGGTCTGCGCCTCCGTCTACCCAAGTGCCAGCTATGACTCCAGTTCCACTCCAGTTCTTACTTTATGCAGGGTCCAGATCTGGGTCTCTGTCTAGTGAATGCAACGCCTAAATCTTGGTATTTGCCTAGCCAGTGCCTAGCTCAACTTGAGTATCCTTACTTAGAATTCCACCCTACTCTGAGCTCCTGTATATATCTTAAGTATGTAAACATTCAAATATCTGTCAGATTTAAATTTTAAAAAATCAAAAAACAACACATTTTAGAGGAAATAGAATGAAAAATTCAAGGGCAAGGGATCATCTTGTAAACCTGAAGGGAAGGAAACTGAAAAGGAACATGGGAAAATACCTTTCCACTGAGAGTGTGCTCTATACAGACTTAAGGATCTTAATATGTACACCTTAGAGGAAAGGCGGGATAGAGGTGATATGATTGAGATGTTTAAATACCTCCGTGGCATAAATGTTCAGGGAGAGAGCCTCTTTCAATTGAAAGCAAGTTCTGTGACGAGGGGACATGGGATGAGGGTGAAGGGAGATAGATTCAGGAGTGATATGCGGAAATATTTCTTTATGGAAAGAGTAGTGGATCCATGGAATAGTCTCCCAGTGGAGGTGGTAGAGATGAGGACAGTAACTGAATTCAAAAAAGCATGGGACCAACACAGAGGATCTCTAAAGATAAAAAGTGGACTGTTGTAGTTGTTGTTATGGAAGGACAGACTAGATGGGCCTTGTGGTCTTTTTCTGTCATCATGTTTCTATGTTTCTATACCTAGAACATAGTTCCAACACAAATGACAGGAGGCAGAAATCAAGCATGAATGGGTAGATGCAAAGAGATCTTACTGATAGATGGAGGGAGAATACTACAAACTGAGTAAGACCTATGACAGCACAGTAGCCAGACAGACTGAAACATGTAATTGTTATCTGGTGACCTCTTCTGTATAGTTAAGGAAATTCATTTTTTCATCCATATTATTAGTAGTAGTATTTAGCTCATGCCTTTTCCAGTAGAAGTTCAAGGCAAGTTATATTCAGGTACAGTAGTTGTTTCCCTGTCCCCAGAGGGCTTACAATCTAAGTTTGTACCTGAGTCAATGGAGGGTGCCCAAGGCCACAAGGAGTATCAGTGGAATTTGAACCCTGGCCTTTCCAGTTCCAGGCTGCTGCCCTAGCCACTAGGCTACTCCTGCGCTCCATTGTCACACCTGCATCCCAATATTCATTCAGCATAGTCCCTGGCATTTAACATACTCCATATATCCAGTGCTACTATCCATGTAGTTAACAGTGTTGAATATACGAATAGTTCAGTGGCCTCACCGGCACTATTCATTTAATTTAGGCCTGTTATTTAGATAAGTTCCCTGGGTGGTCCCATCCATGGATTTTAGTAGCACTATATAAATAGTGCTGCTGAAAATCTTTGCAGACCATTTCTAGGGATTTTGGTTACCTGATATCACATTCGGTCCAGCTTTTCCCCACTTATATGATTCAGATTGGCACTGCTATGAATACTGACTCTTGGGGCAGACGTCTTGGCAAATTTCTGTTATTCCCAGTGTAAGTAAGGTTCAGAGATTATCCATCTTGTACAAGAAAATATACTGCATATATATATGACTTTATAGATATGGCCAGAATACAAAAGATAAAAGCACTCTCTTCGGTGACAAGCTAAATCAGAGTCCCATAATAGTTCCCATAAAAGTGGAAACAAACAATTCTGTCTATCTAAAGCTTGATTACTCCAGATTCAGGCAGCATGTGAACATGACATTGAAAGAGACACAGGCTGCTATCTGAAAAATTTCAGATGAACCTTGTCCAAGGAGAACTTTTGTCATGCAGGAAGGATAGATAAGAGAGAGAGAGAGAAAAAGTGCAGTGTAGTTAAGTTCAGGCCATCTTCCGTGCAGGGGTTCACATGCAGTCCAGCTGCATTCTTTGTCATTGGCCTCATGCTAGTAAAAAATATCCCCAAATCTGTGTTCTCTGTGCATGTATACCCATTCCTCTCCATCTGCAATGTCAGTTTCTTCCCTGTAGCATCATGTGATTGGCTCAGACTAGGGTCCAAGGTTCAGATTCACAAATCCAAATATTGCTTTCAGTTCCATTCCTAAGGCAGAGGGCCCCTCATTAACAGGTTAGAGCTGACATGGATCTACAGTTTATGACAGACCTCATTCTCTGCAAAGCCGATACAAGATTCTTTATTAGGAAGGTCTAGGTGTTTACTTTGGTGATAAGGAAGCAACAATTACAGTGTCTGTAGTCCTCACGGCTGAATCTGTACAGGTCTTTAGGTATCCTCATGCTTGCATAGTTCACACAGACTCCATCTTGCCTTTGTTCCAAACATGCTTGTGAGCTAGTGCACCCTACAATCCTCCCCCTTAAGATGTGGGGCACAGTAATGGATGCCACTCATCTTAAGCCTAACTACTAGCCAATGGGAAGTGTCAGGAAAATGAATTCTACAAGTTGTTATACTCTTATTGTGCTGCTACATTCATTAACTAGAAGATAATAGTGATTGTCAACATACTTATAATGATACTTGATTGTTTGGTATCAGTATAGCAGTGGTATAACTCAAATTCACAATGGCGCTAATTATATAGAAACATAGAAACATGATGACAGAAAAAGACCACATAGCCTATCAAGTCTGCCCTGGCCATATAAATATGGTGCTCATAATATGTTTTTGTAATACAGTAAGTTTCAGGGCTTAAAGAAGTATTTGAAGTGAAGTGAAGAATATATGTATATCTAGATAAAGCAAGGCATGTACTCTGCCCATTGTCTGAGATAACTAAGGATCTCTGGAAGTTACTGAGAGTCAAGGCCTTCACATACTCTGAGATGCATTGCCTCCTGGGACTTCACACATCCATTGGCATTCTGGGTATGCAACATGGAGGTAGAGGTTCTCCTTCCAAGTGTTGACACCTGGGGGACAGCAATCTCAGGCCGGAGAGATTGGGGTTTCTAGTCCTATAGGCACTCCTCATGACCTTGGGCAAGTCACTTTACACTCCGTTGCCTCAGATACACATAGATTGTGAGCCCTTTGGGGACAAGGGAATGTATCCAGTATCTGTTTGCAGTGATTACATAATGTAAACAGCTTTGATTGAAGGATAAGGTGGTATAGAAAACTGGCTAAATAAATAAATACATAAATACATAAATAATTACTTGTTTCAACTGATAAGCATGATCAGGTACCATGAAAGGTAAATTCAGTAGGTAGGCAACTTCCATGACCTCTGCATCTATGTACAGGGTAATGGCATTTTCTAAGAGGTAAGCAAGCTGAATTTGAAGAGGTTTAATATGGTTTTGGGTAATTTTCACAAAAGCTTGTGCTATGATCTCTTTAGAGACCATTTAGATGAGAATTTGACTTTGCAACAGGCTATTGATTCTACTGTCTACCTTCCTAAATAAATCATTAGTGAGATTGTACACAGGTTATATAAACACATAATCCTCATTGTAGGAGTCCTACAGAATTGCCAGGCTCATTTGATTCTGTTCAATCTCGTGGGAGTGTAAGTTTACCAGTGTTCTGGTGTTTGGTAGGATTTTCCTTGGGCAACTAATTGGCATTGTTGTTCATGTAACGCTTTGTTGTATATCATTCTCCAGTTCTCGAATGCTAGGCTCCAGTTTTTTACTGAGACAGCATTCACAATAGACTTAGATGAACTAAACAAAGACCCTATAAACATGAATCCTCCTTTGGATCTTAAAGCTCTTTTTCCTTGTGGACTCATTTGGACAGAGTGTATCATAATCTTCTCTATCTGGGCTAAAAGGTTTTCACATTAGCCTGTGCATATAGTGTGTGGTGGACTAGCCACAAAATGCTTGTAAAATACATGGTAAGGGTTAAGAGAAACAAACACTCTTTATGTAATTATTTGTGATTGGGCAATCGGGAATCCAGGTGTATCTCGCAGCATGATTCCTGAAGGTGGGCCACATTCTGCTATTTTGGCAGTCTCTACTCCAGCAGTCAGCAAGTTTGGGACCACGGTTGTCATGACATGGATCTCCATCTGGAAAAGAAGAGAATACACTACTCTGCTTTGAGGTCAGTGTCTGTCATTTCCACTGTAAGATCTGACAGTTGAAATTTGCTAGAGTGTCAAGGTCTGAGCTGATTAATGTGGACCCACTTAAGGGCGTCTTCACTACCATCAATACCCTTCTGTATGTGGATAAGTTAGACTATAGGTGAAGCTTTGTCCACAATTGTATATGGACTTTTCCAACTAGGAAGAAATTCCTCATGTGCTTTATCAACTTTCCGGTAAAATGTGGTCTTTGGTCTGAGTCTACCCACATAGGAAGACCCCAATGACTGAAGATGTGATTCAGCAAGAGGGTAGCTGTAGTTTCAGATGTATTGTTTGGTGCAGGTATGCACTTGATCCATTGATGAACATACAACAATAATAAGCATGTATTTGTTACCTCTGATGGCTTGAACAACCAATACAATCCAGTCAATTTGAATATCAAACCAGAGCGAGGTTATTCTTTTCTCCCTTAGAGGAGTCCTGTGGGTAGGGGAGGGAGGCTGAAAACTACAACTACATCTTCTGGTATACAGCTTCACATCGTGATACATGTGGGGTCAATGTGTTACTTGTATCAGGGCCTCACAGATGACCTGGTCAGCCCAGTGGCCGACACAAGGTTCATCATTTTTCTGTCTTGTCCTTTTTTTTTCTTTCTTTCCTGTCATCTCATGGCGTTCCTTTTCTATAGTTTGCAGTGTTGACCTTTGATTTTATTGTAAACCACTTTAATGTCTTGGTGAAAGTGGTCTATCAAGTATGGAAATAAAGATAAAGATAAAGATCATTGCATGTTGTAGCATTAGACCTCGGTGAGATAGGCATGACCCACTGGGTGTTGTCATGCTTGCTTTTTCCGATTAATAAGTCTCCTTGGATCTGAAACATCTCTCAGGAGATGTAGAGGAGGTGGAGCTCTTTTATCTTTATCTTTATTCATCAATTAATATACCGTCCTCACGGAAGTATCAGAGTGGTTTACAATATAAAATCAAAGGCTGTGAAAGAAGGAAACGGAACGCCCGAGTCAGACAGGAAAGAGATAGAACAGGAAGAGCAAGAACAGGACTGTCCTAAAGAGAGAAGGAAGTAACAACACAAGAATGTCACGAGGAGGGGGGAGGGGGAGGGGGAGGGAGGTGGGGTTAGGTTAAAGGCAGTGTGAAAGAGATGAGTCTTTAGTTGGGTTTTGAAAATGGCAAAAGAAGGTTCTAGGTGGAGGGCTAATGGGAGCGAGTTCCAGAGCTTAGGGCCGAGGAAGAAAAAGGCTGAGGATCAGGTGGACTCCAGGTGGACCTGAGAAGGGGAGGGAAGGGACATGCGGTTGGTATGTATACACCTAAGAGATTGCTGAGAGGCGTGAGGCGAACCAGATTGGAGAGGTATTGAGGCACACCAGTAT
The DNA here is from genome assembly GCA_033557465.1 of Ichthyophis bannanicus. Classification (NCBI taxonomy): domain Eukaryota; kingdom Metazoa; phylum Chordata; class Amphibia; order Gymnophiona; family Ichthyophiidae; genus Ichthyophis; species Ichthyophis bannanicus. The sequence goes on along the minus strand of CM066033.1, from coordinate 2,310,544 downwards.
GTATCACTCTATGGACAAAAATGTGGATTTTGTATTGAATTCTGGAAGAAACAGGGAGCCAGTGGAGATGTATGAGGAGGGGGTGATGTGGTATGAACATATGGCATGAGTGAGGATACGAGCTGCTGTGTTTTGTACCAATTGAAACCTGTGCAGTTGATATTGAGGTAAGTCAGCTAGGGAGACATTACAATAATCTAGACAAGACATAACAAGGGAGAGGAGCAGGGTAGTCAGAGAGGAGACAGGGAGAAAAGGACGGACAGCATGAATTTGTCTTAGTGAGTGGAAGGAACACTGAACAACTGAGGAGACATGGTCATGGAAAGACAGGGCAGAGTCAAGGGTAAAACCGAGATAACAAAGGGGATGGGGGATGAAGAGATCAGAGGGAGCAATAGGAGGGATGGGGCTACCAAAGGTGAACCACATTGCCATAGCTTTGGAGATGTTTATATGGAGATAGTTGGAGGACATCCAGGAGTTAAGGCAGGAAAGGCAGGAATTGAGCGGAGGAATCCATATGGTGAATGAGAATGATGTCATCCACACAATAGTACGCGGAGACACCAAATTGCTGCACCAAAAGGGTCAGTGGAGCTAGGAAGATATTGAACAGCAAAGGGGCCAGGACAGACCCTTGAGGGACACTATAGGTGAGATGGGTTACAGGTGATGAGGATCTATTAGTAAGAAAGGAGCAGAACCAATGAAGGACAGAACCGGTGAAGAAATACTGGTTTCCTAGACCATGGGATGCTGTTCCAAGGGTTGCAGAGCAGAGATGGCATCCATCTGTCCAAGAAAGTTCAACGTGTCTTTGGTAGTAGACTGGCTAATCTACTGAAGAGGGCTTTAAACTAGATTCATTGGGAATGGGTGAAGAAAGCCCCTAGGTAGGTGAAAGCCCCCAGGTAGGTGATACATTAAATACCATTATGGAAATGGGTAACAGGGGTAGCATATGGAAAGCAGTGTGTATAAATGCCCATAACATGGGAAATAAGATACCTGATGTTGAAGCTTTGGTGGGAGTGGCTGACTTGGATTTAGTGGCAGTTACAGAAACATGGTTCACAGAAAACCATGATTGGGATGTAACTATACCTGGCTATACTTTATTCAGAAAGGACAGGGTAGGAAGAAGGGGAGGAGGAGTGGCACTATATGTAAAAAATAATATTGACACTTTGGAATTACAGAGCTTAAAAGGGAGAGAGGAGGCATTGTGGGTTAAACTAGAAAGAGGGAAAGAGAATTATATTTACATTGGTGTGATATACAGACCTCCCTCACAAGAGGAAGAGGTGGACAGAGAGTTAATTGAAGACATACGCAGCATTGCTAGGAAAGGGGAAGTGCTACTGATAGGAGATTTCAATATGCCAGATCTTGATTGGCACATTCTTACTGCAGTATCACTAGAAGGAGATCCTGGATTCTCTACAGGGAAACTATTCAGGCAATTGGTAACAGACCGCACACGTGAAGGGGCCATACTGTACTTGGTGCTTACCAATGGTGAAAGTGTTTCTGATGTTGTAGTGGGAGATCATTTTGCATCCAGTGATCACCAGATGGTGTGGTTCAGTATTAGGACTAGGGCTGTTAGAATCCATTCAAAGGTGAGGATCTTAGACTTTAGGAAGACTAACTTTGCCAAGATGGGCCAATACCTCAGGGAGTCGTTAGTGGGATGGGAACAGCTGGGGGATGTAGAAAAACAGGGGGCAAAACTGAAAGGGGATATTTTAAGGGCAACCAACCTTTTTGTTAAAATGGTAAATAAAGGTAAAAGGAAAAGGAGACCGCTATGGCTTTCGAAAGAAGTAACTGAAAAAGTGAAGAAAAAGAGGGAGGCCTTCATGAAATACCAGAGATCACAGAGAGAGGAAGACAGGCATCTATATTTGGAAAAACTTAGAGAAGCTAGCAAAGTAGTATAAGTCTTTGGTGCGACCTCATTTGGAGTATAGTGTGCAATTCTGGAGACCACACCTTCAAAAGTATATAAATAAGATGGAGTCAGTACAGAGAGTGGCTACTAAAATGGTTAGTGGTCTTCATTATAAAGCATATGAGGACAGACTTAAGGATCTTAATATGTACACCTTAGAGGAAAGGCGGGATAGAGGTGATATGATTGAGATGTTTAAATACCTCCATGGTGTAAATGTACAGGGGGAGAGCCTCTTTCAATTGAAAACAAGTTCTTCTACGAGGGGACATGGGATGAGGGTGAAGAGGGATAGATTCACAAGTGATATGTGGAAATATTTCTTTACAGAAAGAGTGGTGGATTCGTGGAATAGTCTCCCAGTGGAGGTGGTAGAGATGAGGACAGTATCTGAATTCAAAAAAGCATGGGACAAACACAGAGGATCTCTAAAGAAAAAAAGTGGACTGTTGTAGTTGTTGATATCGAAGGAAAGACTAGATAGGCCATGTGGTATTTTTCTGTCATCATATTTCTATGTTTCTCTGTTTCTATTTCAGGACCACCTGAGGTACAAAACAGTTTTTGTTCAGGCGGACAGTCAGGTAGCCATGTTCTATGTGAACAAACAGAATGGAACAGTCTCTCAGGTATTGTGCAACGAAGCTCTATGCCTCTGGTCCTTCTCAAGAGGCCTTCAGATTTACCTACTAGCAGTGTACCTTCCAGGCACACAAAATCTTCTGGCAGACAAGCTCAGTTGAGTACTCCTGCCACACGAGTGGTCTCTTCATCTGCAGCAGATTGCTCAAATCTTTTGCATCTGGGGAACTCCAGACACAGACCTGTTTGCAAGTCCTCAGAATGCCAAACTTCCCCAATTCTGTTCCAGAATTCCGGCTCAGAACAGTCAGGGAAGGGATGCTTTCCACGTCCACTGGGGTCAAGACTTCCTCTATGCCTACCCACCCATTCCCTTCATCCCCAAAACTCTGTTCAAGCTTCAGAGAGACAGGGGCCATATGATCCTCATAGCCCCACGTTGGCCATGACAGACATGGTATCCACTGCTTCTACATCTCTCTCAAGCCAGGCCTCTGGACTTGGGATGTGCTCCAGATCTCCTATCCCAGGAGGACTGGATGCTTTTGCACCTGAATCCTCAGTTCTTATACCTGATGGTATGGCTGTTGAAAGCTTAGGGTTCCAGGTTATCAACCTCTCTCAACAGGTTAAGGATATCCTTTTAGCCTCTAGGAAACCCTCCACAAGGCGTGCCTATGCCTTTAAGTGGAGAAGGTTCTCTATCTGGTGTTCAAAAAAGGAATTTAATCCTTTTTCGGTCCCAGTGAAGGTGTTACTGGAGTATCTCCTCCACCTATCATCCTATGGTCTTAAGACAAATTCAGTAAGGGTCCACCTTAGTGCTATTGTGGTTTTCCACAAGCCCTTGGATGGACCACCTATCTCCTCTCAACCGCTTGTAGCACGGTTTATGAGGGGCCTACTCTTGACTAGACCTCCCATTAAGACACCACCTGTGGCATGGGATTTAAACCTCATCCTTAGGCAGCTTATGAAGCTGCTCTTTGAACCCCTAGCCACTACACCTCTTAAGTTTCTTTCTTGGAAGGTAATCTTCCTCATTGTCCTCACTTCTGCCAGATGCGTTAGTGAGCTACAAGCTTTGGTGGCTGATCCTTCTTATACAAGATTCCACCATGATAAAGTAGTCCTAGGGACTCATCCTCACTTTATGCCAAAGGTGGTTTTGCTTTTTCAATTGAACCAGTCGGTCTACCTTCCTGTCTTCTTCCCTAGGCCTCATGCCTCTAGTGCAGAAAGAAATCTTCATACGCTGGATTGTAAAAGAGCTTTAGCTTTTTACCTTCAGAGGACTAAGCAACATAGAAAAGCTTCACAGCTTTTTGTTGCCTTTGACTCCAGTCACCTGGGCCTACCAGTTTCCAAGAGAATTCTCTCTAAATGGATTGCAAACTGCATATCCTTTACCTATGAGAGTAAGGGACATTCTCTCGAAGGTAATGTCACAGCTCACAATGTGAGAGCAATGTCTGCCTCTATGGCTAACCTTCATTTGATGTCGATCAACGACATTTGCAAAGCAGCCACTTGGTCTTTGGTCCACACCTATGCAGCTCATTACTGCTTAGACAAGGACTCCCGTCGGGATGCTTCGTTTGGCCAGGCTGTTCTCCAGCATCTCTTTCACACTTAGAACAACTCCTACCCGCTGTCCCGGGTTTCGATGCCAGAAATCCTTGGAAGGAAGCATGACCCACCTCAGCCTGGGTTTCGCAGTTCCGGGGTCATATCCCTTGCATCTCTAAGCTTGGGAGTCCCCATATGTGAAGACTACATTCCTGCTTATTCCTAGAGATAGTGTAGTTACTCACCTGTAAGAGGTGATCTACGGGAACAGCAGGAATTGAGTCTTCACAACCCACCCACCTCCCCTAGGAGTTGTATCTCTATCTCTCTCTTTCTCTTCCTTCTCTCCTTTGTCTCAGCTACAAACCCAACTGAAGAGGGAGAGGGGGAAAGGCGGGAAGGCAGCAGTGCAGGCAAGGTGGGATGCTCCTAAAAGCTTATCTATTGGATGCTGGGGAGCGTTCCCACGCGGGCTCCGTCGGTGCTGACAATATCCATATGTGAAGACTCAATTTCTGCTGTTCCAGGAGATCACCTGTTACAGGTGAGTAAGTAGAAACATAGAAACATAGAAAAATGACGACAGAAAAAGACCACATTTTTATTTATTTATTTTTTATACTGTGCTCTTTAGAATCAGTGTGGTTTACATGTATACTAACAGGTACTTTTTTATGCCCTTGTCCCCGAAGGGCTTACAATCTAAGTGTACCTGAGGTAATGGAGGGTTAAGTGGCTTGCCCAAAACCACAAGGAGTGGCCATGGGACTAGAGACCCCAGTCCTTCCGGCCTGAGGTTGCTTGACCCCATGTGGGAATTGAACCCCTGGCCTGAGGTATCCTGTCCCAACCATTGAGCCACTCCTCCCTCACATGGCCTATCTAGTCTGTCCTTCCATATTGACAACTACAACAGTCCCCTTTTTTCCTTTAGAGATCCTCTGTGTTTGTCCCATGCTTTTTTGAATTCAGATACCGTCCTCATCTCTACCACCTCCACTGGGAGACTATTCCACAGATCCACCACTCTTTCCGTAAAGAAATATTTCCACATATCACTCCTGAATCTATCCCCTTTCACCATCATCCCATGTCCCCTCGTAGCAGAACTTGCTTTCAATCAAAAGAGGTTCTCCCCCTGGGCATTTATGCCATGGAGGTATTTAAACATCTCAATCATATCACCTCTATCCCACCTTTCCTCTAAGGTGTACATGTTAAGATCCTTAAGTCTGTCCTCATATGCTTTATAATGAAGACCACTAACCATTTTAGTAGCTACCATCAGTACTGACTCCATCCTGTTTATTTTATTTATTTATTTATTTAAACATATTTCTATACCGCCTTATCCTGCAATCAAGGCGGTCTGAACAGCAAACAATCAATAAGATACAGGGTATTGTGTGTACATGCAGTGAGTAGTGTATACGTGTGAGTGTGTCTGGACGTTGATTCTTGTGGTGCTATTTACAGCTTGCGCTATTTACAATGCTATGGGTATCAGTTCCTTGCTTAATTACAATTATAGTGACATGTGGGGGGAATTGAGGTGTCTGTTGCATGGTTTAAGTAATGTCACCGTAGTGTTCTATGAAGAGGGTTGTTTCAGTAGTTTCCTGAACTCCTTAAGGTCTGTTGTTAAACGCAGTTCGTCGGGGAGGGCGTTCCAGATTGTTGGTGCCGCCTTTGATAAGGCTCGTTTTTCGGTGTCTTTGCGTACCCTGTTGATATCTTTAGGTGTGTTGACACAGTTGGATGTGCCTCTTCTTCTCGGTCTTGTGCTGTTGTCTGGTTGTATGAGTGGGTGTAGGCTGAAAGCTGATGATTGATGTTTGATTTTGAAAATGTTTATGATTGTCTTGTATCTAATGCGGGCACTGCTAGGCAGCCAGTGGAGCTCTTTTAGGGTGGGTGTGATGTGTTCTTGTCTTGTGGTGCCAGCAATTATGCGTGCTGCAGTGTTTTGTGCCAGTTGCAATGGTCTTAGTGTCTGTTTCATTAGACCTAGATAGATTGGGTTGCAGAAGTCTAGGATTGGAGTTATTAGTGCTTGACAAACTGTGCAGAAGTGTTCCTGAGTGAGGAGGGGCTTGAGGCGTCGTACTAGTCTAATCCTGTGGTATGCATTTTTGGTGGTTCTGCTGATGTGGGATTGAAGGTTAAGTTCTTTGTCCATTTTCACTCCGAGGTATTTCACTTCTGATTGTATGGGTATGGTTGTGGTTCCTATCTTGATGTCGCGAGGGGGGGGGATGAAGTCGGAGTTTCATGTGATCATTAGCGCCTCGTTCTTGCTGTAGTTTATGGTCATGTTGTTGTCTTGAAACCAGGTGTTCATATGTGTGAGACAGTCTGCTATTTTGGTGTGGTCTGGGTGGTCGAGGGTGATTGGTGTGTATATCATTATGTTGTCCGCATAGATTGTGTGTTTTATCCCGTGCTCTTTTTTGATGTTGCATATTGGTTGGATGTAGATGTTGAATAAGAGAGCTGATAGTGCGGATCCTTGGGGTACACCTTGCATGACTTTTATGGGTCGGGTTGTGTTGGGCCCAATCTTGACCTGTATCTGTCTGTCCATTAGGTAAGAGTGGAACCACCTCAGTGTGGCTCCGTGTAGTCCGATGTTCTGTAGTCTTGCTAGTAGTGTTCCGTGGTCGACTGTGTCAAACGCTGATGATAGGTCAATGAAGATCATGAGTATTCCATTCTTGCTGTTGTCTGTGAGGTGTAGTATGTCGTTAAAGAGGTATAGCAGAAGTGTTTCAACTCCATGGTTGGGGCGGAAACCGTGTTGGTTGTGGTCGAGTTGTGCGTGGTTGTATATGCTTTATAATGAAGACCACTAACCATTTTAGTAGCTACCATCAGTACTGACTCCATCCTGTCTATATCCTTTTGAAGGTGTGGTCTCCAGAATTGCACACTATACTCCAAATGAGGTCGCACCAAAGACTTATACAGAGAACATAAGAACATATGATATGCCATACTGGGTCAGACCAAGGTCCATCAAGCCCAGTATTCTGTTTCCAACAGTGGCCAATCTAGGTCATATGTACCTAGCAGTTTCCCCAAGAGACACAAGTTCCACAATGCTTGTACTGGGTCAAGCATTGATATCTTCGGTCACTTCTTAATAATGGTTTATGGACCTTTCCTCCAGGAACTTGTCCAAACCTTTTTTAAACCCAGCTACACTAACAGCCTTTACTACATCCTCCGGTAACAAATTCCAGAGTTTGATTACACGTTGAGTGAAAAAATATTTTCTTTTATTAGTCTTAAATAGTTTACCCTGTAGCTTCATTGCATGTCCCCTAGTCTTTCTATATTCTGATAAGGTAAACAATCGATCTAAATTTACCCGTTCCACTCCGTTCATTAATTTATAGACTTCAATCATATCTCTCCTCAGCCGTCTCTTTTCCAGGTTAAAGAGCCCTAATCTTTTTAGCCTTTCTTCATAGGAGTATCCTTCCATTCCCTTTACCATTTTGGTGGCTCTTCTCTGTACCTTTTCTAAAATCGCTATATCCTTTTTAAGATACGGCAACCAGAATTGCACACAATATTCAAGGTGCGGTCTCACCATGGAACGATATAGAGGCATTATAATATCTTTTGTTTTATTTTCCATTCCTTTCCTTATCATACCTAGCATTCTATTTGCTCTCTTGGCCGCCGCTGCACACTGGGCCGAGGGTTTTAACATGGTATCCACAATGACGCCTAAATCTTTTTCCTGGGTGGTGGTTCCTAATGTGGAACCTTGCATCGTGTAACCATAGTTTGGGTTGTTCTTCCCTAGGTTCATAACCTTGCACTTGTCCACATTAAATTTCATCTGCCATTTTGATGCCCAGTCTTCCAATTTATCAAGATCCTCTTGCAATTTTTCACAATCCTCTTGGTTTTTAACAACTTTAAATAGTTTTTTGTCATCTGCAAATTTGATAACCTCACTCGTTATTCCACTTTCCAGGTCATTTATGAATATGTCAAAAAGCAGCGGACCCAGCACAGATCCCTGGGGTACACCACTATTCACCTTTCTCCATTGGGAAAATTGGCCATTTAGCCCAACCCTCTGCTTTCTATCTTTTAACCAGTTCCTGATCCACAATAGTACACTGCCTCCTATCCCATGACTCTTTAGTTTTGCCAAAAGTCTCTGATGAGGGACCTTGTCAAAGGCTTTCTGAAAGTCCAGATACACAATATCAACCGACTCACCTTTGTCCACCTGTTTATTCACTCCTTCAAAAAGCATAACAGATTAGTAAGACAAGATCTTCCTTGTCTAAAGCCATGTTGGCTGTCTCCCATTAGGTTGTGACTATCTACATGCTGAGTAATTTTATTCTTTATGATGGTTTCTACCATTTTTCCCGGTACTGACGTCTGGCTCACTGGTCTGTAGTTTCCCGGATCACCCCTGGAACCCTTTTTAAAAATTGGTGTTACATTGGCGATCCTCCAATCTTCAGGTATTAGAGATGATTTTAATGATAGTTCACAGATTACTAATAGCAGGTCTGCAATCTCATATTTCAATTCTTTCAACACCCTTGGATGTATATCATCCAGCCCAGGTGATTAGCTACTCTTCAGTTTATCTAATAGTTGCAAGACATCTTCCCGATGTATCGATATTTCCTTCAATTCTTGTGCATCTTTAAATACCACTTCAGTCATGGGTAACATCCCTACATCTTCCTCAGTAAAGACCGAAGCAAAGAATTCATTCAGTCTCTCGGCTATCGCCTTGTTGCCTCTTAGTGCTCCTTTAACCCCTTTATCATCTAATGGACCAACTGACTCTCTCACAGGTTTTTTGCTACGAATGTACTTTGAAAAGGTCTTTATTTCGCGTTTTTGCTTCCGCAGCAAGCTTCTTCTCAAATTCTCTCCTTGCCTGCCTTATCAATGCCTTGCATTTGACTTGCCAGTGCTTGTGCTGTTTCCAGGTTTCGTCGTTTGGCTCTTTTTTCCATTTCCTGAAAGATGCTTTTTTGGCAACAACAGCCTCTCTGACCTCACCTTTAAACCATGCTGGCAGTTTTTTGGACTTCCTTCCACTTTTCTTAAAGCGTGGAATGCAGCTGGTCTGGGCTTCCAAGATAGTATTTTTCAACAACACCCAAGCTTGATGTACGTCTTTAACCTTCGCAACTGCTGCTTTTAGTTTTTTCTTAACTGTTTTCCTCATTTTATCATAGTCTCCCTTTCGAAAGTTAAAAGGTAGTACTGTGGATTTCCTTACTATCCCACCTCCACTAATTAAATCAAAGGCGATCATGCTATCTATGATCACTATTGCCAAGTGGCCCCAACACCCTTATCTCTTGCACTAGATCTGGTGTTCCACTAAGGACTAGGTCTAATATGGCTTCCCCTCTGGTCGGTTCATGAACCAGCTGCTCCAAGAAGCAGTCATTTATTTCATCTAGGAACTTTATCTCCCTAGCATGTCCTAACGTGACACTGACCCAGTCGATACCTGGGTAATTGAAATCACCCATTATTATTACTGCGCTGTAACGTTTGTTAGCTTCCTTGATTTCTTTGAGCATTTCATCATCCATTTGGTCATTCTGGCCAGGTGCTCGATAGTACACCCCCACTGCCATCGCCTTCCCCCTTTTATATGGAATTTCAATCCATATAGATTCTACAGCAGATGTTGTTTCCTGCAAAACTTTAATCCTTTCTGAGTCAATGCCCTCTCTAACATAGAGCGCAACCCCTCCACCAATTTGATCAGTTCTATCATTACGATATAGTTTGTACCCAGGTATCACAGTGTCCCACTGGTTGTCCTCCTTCCACCATGTCTCTGATATTCCAATCATATCTAACCTTTCATTCCTTATCGCTTCTCCAGGCCAGTCCAGGGAAAGGTAGGGTTGTCAATCCCCTATAGCAACTGAGGACTGAAGACTTCAAGTTTTCTTGAGAGGTGAAGCCACTCCCCCTGAGGGAAATCCAGCAGTCTTTCAGTCCTCAGCAGCTACAGAGGATCGAATCTCTATTTCTCCCTCATATCTTTACACCTACCAGTTAATTTTTACTTTCTTATTTCTTTTTGAGAACATATCTATTAGCTCTGGCAGAGCTGAGTTCTTCTATAGTCCTGAGCATATTTGTAGTACACTGGTCCTTTAAAGAAATTAGAGACGTCGAGTGACTCATTCTGTTCCGGTGTGAGGTAGAGCCTGCCTCTTTCACCGGCTCCGTCTCTAACGGCTCTGTGATTCTGGGAGCCCCAGTTATTCCTTTGCCGGGACCTCTGTCAGTTTCGGGTGCTTCCCGCTAGCAGCGGCACTGCTTCAATATGCGGCGATTGCTTCTCTGGTTTCTGGTGAGTTTTTTGTTTATTTTTGACAGAAACCGCGGGTTGACCGCTCCGGGCTAATTTTTCAGCTCCGTTGCTGTTTTAGCGGCGTTTTTATCTTTTTCGCGGTGCATTTCTTTTTGTTTGGAATGGCAGAGAAGCCACTGACTAGGTCAGAGGAGCCGTCTGGGCCCGCCGAAAAAGCGGGAAAGGCGGCCATTTTCTCAGCTCCAGTCACTTCGCCGGCAGAGCAGCCCCGACCGCAAAAAAGAAAGACAAAGTCTTCTAAAGATGCCGTTTCCACGGATAAGCCTGCGCGTTCTTTTTCTGAAGCTCAGGACAGCATGTCATCATTTTTTTCTCCAGAATTTATTTTAGCGATGCACAGAGCCTTTTTGCTTAAATCCTCACAGCTGGATCAGCCAACAGGGCTGACAAGTCCTGTACCAATTCCAATTCATTTTCAATCGGAAGATCCAGGTGAGGGGTCTTCTCAGTCTAAGGACATCATTAAAGATCCTTTAGATCCCTTTTCTTCTCCATCTGCTGAGCTTCTGGGTCAGGGGGACGCAGAAGTTCTGGCTGATGCAGGCTTAGATCTGGAATCAGAAGATTTGGAGGAAGGTGAGATCCCTCCTGGAGATGATCCCAATATTTTCATAGTATTCCGTAAAGAGGAGCTGCCGGCGCTCATTTCTCAATCCTTATCAGCGCTGCACCTCCTTCTGCCGTCTGAGTCTCAGGAACCTTTGGAAGATCCATTGTTGCAGGGGTTTAAAACTCAGCAACGGTGTTTCCCTATGCATCGGGTCATTCGTCAAATGATTGATTCTGAATGGGAGTGTCCGGAAGCTACCCTTCGAGGTAGTCGGGCCTTAACTCGTCTGTACCCTCTTCCGCAGGAGGTAAAGGACTTGTTGCGCATGCCAAAGGTAGATGCCATTGTGGCTGCAGTAACTAAAAAGACTACCATCCCTGTAGAAGGAGCAGCGGCGCTTAAGGACCTCCAGGATAGAAAATTGGAAGTTCTGCTCAAACAGGCGTTTGATTCTAGCGCTTTGGCACTGCAAGCTGCAGTTTGTGGAGCTTATGTTTCTCGAGCGTCCATTCGCTGGTTGCAAGGTAACTCTGCAGGAGAGTCCACTTCTGAAGTTTCAGAAACTGCAAAGTTGGAATCAGCCGCTGCTTATATGGCTGATGCCTTTTACGATTTACTGCGGATTGCGGCTAAGACCATTGCCTCACTGGTGGCTGCCAGACGCTTTCTCTGGTTGCGTAACTGGTCTGCAGATGTTTCCTCAAAGGTGCGTCTCAGTAAATTGCCCTATCAGGGGAAATTGCTCTTCGGGGAAGCATTGGACAAAATTGTGAAGGATTTAGGCGACTCCAAAGGCGGTCGTTTGCCTGAGGATAGACCTAAGCCGGTGAGAAGTACTGCTAGTGTTAGAAGTGCCAGTCGAGACGCTCGTAGATTTCGCGGAGCACGTTTTGCCCCCTATTCTAGGGGACGTTCCAGCTTTCGGGGTCAGTCCTTTCGAGGTGCCAGAGGTTTTGGCAGATCCTACTTCAATGCTTCCCAACCTTCAGTTAAAAAGCCGCAATGAAGGTCTGCTGGTCCAGGCGTTGATTCCTGTAGGAGGCCGACTGCAGAATTTTCTCTCAGCCTGGACCAAAATCACTTCAGACAAATGGGTGTTGGAGATAATTCAAAAGGGATATGCTCTAGACTTCGCATGCCCCTTGTTGCCCGCCTTTGTCATGTCTCCCTGCACGCCCGGTCCAAAGATGCAAGCTATTTCGGAAACGCTCTTTCGTCTCTTACAGCTATGAGCGATAGTTCCCGTGCCTCTCGACCAATACGGCTGCGGTCGATACTCGATCTATTTTGTTGTTCCCAAAAAAGAAGGTTCTTTTCATCCTGTGCTAGATCTCAAAGGAGTAAACCGTACTTTGCGGGTGCCGCACTTTCGCATGGAAACGTTGCGGACCGTGATTCGGGCGGTAAGGCCGGGGGAGTTTCTCTCGTCCATAGATCTCACAGAGGCCTATCTTCATATTCCCATCAGGCCGTCTCATCAGCGGTTTTTACGTTTTGCTCTTCCGATGGGGCATTTCCAGTTTCGGGCGTTGCCGTTCGGTCTCGCTATGGCGCCGCGGACATTCACAAAACTGATGGTAGTGGTTGCAGCGGCACTTCGCAAGGAAGGTATCCGAGTTCATCCTTATCTCGACGATTGGTTAATCAGGGCCGATTCTCGTTTGGCTTCAGTAGCGGCGACCGCTCGAGTGGTGCAGCTTCTCGAGCAGCTCAGTTGGGTGATCAATCATACCAAAAGTCACTTACAACCATTACAACAGCTAACGTATCTCGGAGCCTTCTTCGACACGGACCGTGGTGCGGTCTTTTTACCCGAAGTACGGGTGGAGAAACTATTGCATCAAGTACAAGCCTTTCTCCGCCTGTCAGCTCCATCGGCGTGGACGTATCTGCAACTATTAGGTTCCATGGCGGCGGCTCTGGATCTAGTCCCGTAGGCCAAAGCTCACATGTGACCCTTGCAGCAGGTGTTGCTTTCCCGCTGGTCACCGCAACTTCACCCTCTCTCGCAGCGCCTACCCTGTCCCGACCTCGTTCGTCACAGTCTCGAATGGTGGTTAGTTCCGGAGCATCTCTTGGCCGGTATCCCCTTACAGGAGCCCTCCTGGATGTTGGTAACTACAGATGCCAGTCTCTCGGGCTGGGGGGCTCATTGTCAGGCGCACATCGCTCAAGGTTCTTGGTCCCCGGAGGAGAGCTCGTGGTCCATCAACCGCCTAGAGCTTTGGGCAGCGCGTCTCGCCCTGTTGCACTTCGCGGACTTGCTCAAGGGGACTGCGGTCAAGATTTTCTCCGACAATGCAGTAACAGTCGCTTATATCAATTGCCAGGGGGGAACCAAGTCTCTTGCCCTCCTTTCCGAGTGTCAGGAATTGATGGTTTGGGCGGAAGCCAATCTACTGGCCTTATCAGCAGCGCATGTAGCAGGCAAAGAAAATGTGCAGGCCGATTATTTAAGCCGCCATGCACTCGATCCCGGGGAATGGGAATTGAACGCAGCAGTTTATCATGAGCTGACCTTGCGTTGGGGGCAGCCGGTGATGGATATTATGGCAATGTTCAGCAATGCCAAGAGCAGCCGTTTTTTCAGCAGGCGCAAGGAGCACATGTAGGAAGGTCTCTATGCTCTCGTTCAGCCGTGGCCACCGGACGCTCTCTTGTACGTGTTTCCACCTTGGCCGATGTTGAGTCGTGTTCTCCAGCGGGTAGCGCAACACCGGGGAGTAGTAATTCTCATAGCACCGGATTGGCCTCGTCGTCCTTGGTATGCCGATCTCGTGCGGCTTCTAATAGCTCCACCTTGGCCCCTTCCGGTTCGCATGAATCTGTCGCATCAGGGTCCAATTCTCATGCCACGAGTGGATCGCTTCTTGCTTACGGCATGGCTCTTGAGAGGGCTCGCTTAAAATGCAAAGGATATGCGAGTTCCGTGGTGACTACCTTACTTCAGTCTAAAAGGCCAGGGACTTCGCTAGCTTATGTGCGGGTGTGGCGTATTTTCGAAACCTGGTGTGGACAGCACAATGTTTCTCCTATGTCGTCTACCTTACCTCAGCTACTCCTTTTTCTCCAGCATGGGTTGGATAAAGGGTTAGCTCTTAGTACTCTTAAGGTTCATTTAGCCGCTCTTGCTTGTTTTAGGGGGTCGGTGCAACATCGCCGTCTTTCGGCGCATCCGGATGTGCAACGTTTTTTCCATGCAGCAAAAATTCTCCGTCCTCCCGTGCGCCCAGTCGTGCCTCCCTGGGATTTGAATATAGTGTTGGAGGCTTTGACCCAGTCCTCCCTAGCATCCCTATGCTCTCGGGATCTCCGAGAGTGTTCTTGGAAAACGGCGTTTTTGGTGGCCTTATGTTCCGCACGCCGAATATCGGACTTACAAGCTTTGTCTTGTTGGGAGCCTTATCTTCAATTTCTTCCGGAACGAGTTTTGCTAAGAACGGTACCTTCCTTTTTACCTAAGGTGCTGTCGGTTTTTCATGTGAATCAATCGGTTGCTTTACCCGTGTTTTCGGACAACTCCGGTTCTCCCATAGACCGTGCGCTCAAACGTTTAGATCTTGGCAGAGTCTTAAAGACGTACCTTCGGGTTTCGCAGTCCTTTCGTAAGACGGACAAGCTTTTTGTTCAGTTTGCAGGGCCTCGTAAAGGTCAAGCAGCTTCCAAGTCCACTATAGCCCGTTGGGTTCGCTGTGCTATTGTAGCGGCTTATCATGCCCAAGGAGTCTCTCCTCCGGTTGGTTTAAGGGCTCATTCCACTCGAGCTTTAGCAACTTCCTGGGCGGAGTTTGCATTTGTTCCGCCGGTCGATATATGCAGAGCAGCGACGTGGTCTTCATTACATACTTTTACAAAGCATTACCGGTTGGATGTGCAAGCCAGAGACGATGCGAAAGTGGGGGCTTCGGCTCTTATCACAGGTCTGGCAGGTCCCTCCCGTGTTTAGGTACTGCTTTGGTACTGCCCTACCTTTCCCTGGACTGGCCCGGAGAAGCGATACGGAAGAAGAAATTAGGTCTTACCTGCTAATTGTCTTTCCTTGAGCTTTCTCCGGGCCAGTCCAGGGTCCCACCTCTTTCGATTTTTTAGCATACTTTTTGGTAACCATCCGCATTTACCATGTTTGCGTATTTGTCCGGGAGGAGGGATAAGTGGGGCTTCCACATTTCATTCAGTGCAAATCATTGTTATGGTAAAATTAATTTACGTAAAAAAAAACAAACAACAACTCGATGGGAGCATGTTTCTTGGCTTCCCGGTTTTCAGGGACTATAGAACTTTATCAGTTTGTACAGGGTTAATCTAATGTTTTCAGTTCTTTCTCTTAGTTGCTTTGTCAGTAGGAGACTGCTGGATTTCCCTCAGGGGGAGTGGCTTCACCTCTCAAGAAAACTTGAAGTCTTCAGTCCTCAGTTGCTATAGGGGATTGACAACCCTACCTTTCCCTGGACTGGCCCGGAGAAAGCTCAAGGAAAGACAATTAGCAGGTAAGACCTAATTTCTTCTTTAGTGCTATATATTCTAACTCTCCCATCTTATTCTTTAGACTTCTAGCATTTGCATACAAGCATTTTAGAGAATGTATTTTATTCATGTTAATTTGGCTATTGTTAGACATGGGTAACTTGGGATCTTTAAGCTCTGTCTGCTCCATACTTGAGGGCATTTGGGCTACTTTACTCTTTTGTGGAACCTCTCTGCTTTTGGTAGTATCCTTCAAGGATACATTCTTCCGAACCATCCGCTCTTGGGCAACTGTCGGCTTTCCCCTAATATCTAGTTTAAAAGCTGCTCTATCTCCTTTTTAAAGGTTAATGCCAGCAGCCTGGTTCCATCCTTTTTTCTGCTAGCCATTCCTCTCCCTATGCACCCAAACATCCTTCTAGCTTTTCCTGTCGTCTTTTCTACCTGTTTAGCTACTTTAAGATCATCAGACACAACCACGCCTAGGTCCCACTCTTCTTTAGTGGACAAAAGTACTTCACCCCCTATACTATATTGCTCCCTTGGATTGCTGCAGCCCAAATGCATGACCCTACATTTTTTAACAATAAATCCCATCTGCCAAATTCTAGACCATTCTTCAAGCTTAGCTAGATCCCTCCTCATGTTATCTACACCTTCCTGGTTGTATACTCTATTGCAGATTTTGGTATCATCCGCAAAGAGGCAAACCTTACCCAACAGCCCTTCCGCTATATCGCTTACAAAGATGTTAAAAAGAATCGGACCAAGGACAGATCTCTGGGGCACACCACTGGTGACTTCCTTCTCCTCAGAGTGAGCTCCATTTACCTGCACTCTTTGTCACCTTCCACTCAACAAATTTCTAACCCAAGCAGTAACTTTAGGGTCTGTCCCTAGGGTGCTCAGTTTGTTTATAAGTCGCCTTTGAGGAACAGTGTCAAAGGCTTTACTGAAATCTAAATACACCACATCTAGGGCTCTCCCTCGGTCCAACTCCCTGGTCACCTAGTCAAAGAAATCAATCAGATGTGTCTGACAAGACCTGTCTCTGGTGAATCCATGCTGCCTCGGATCCTGTAATCCGCTGGACTCCAGAAACCTCACTATTTTCTCTTTCAGCAGCGTTTCCAATAATTTACTCACCATCGAAGTTAAACTAAACGGCTTGTGGTTTTCAACCACATCCTTACTTCTGCTTTTGTGTAAAAGCACCACATGAGCCTCTCTCCAGTCCTTAAGCAACACTCCCAACTTCAATGAGGCATTGAAAATGTCAGTCAGTGGAGCTACTAGAACGATCCCAAGTTCCCTCAGTTTTCTAGGGTGTATCCCATCCAGTCCCATTGCTCTGTCTACTTTAATTTGAGCTAGTTTCTTATGAACACAGTCTTCTAAAAATTGTTCAAGATGCCTCTCACTTCTGTTCCTGTTTGTGTGTGTTTCCGAGGTCCTATTCCTGGTTCTTCATCTGTGAACAGAACAGAAATATTTGTTAAGCAATTCCGCTTTATCCTCATCAGCTTCTACATATTCCTCCCCGTCACCTTTGAGTCTGACAATACCACTTTTGCCCTTCCTCTTCTCACTAACATATCTGAAAAATGTCTTATCCCCCCATTTTATTGCATTGGCTATTTCCTCCTCTTTTTAAATCTTTGCTTTCCTGACTACTTTGCTAGCTTCTCTAAGTTTTTCCAAATATAGATGCCTGTCTTCCGCACTCTGTGATCTCTTGTATTTCATGAAGGCCTCCCTCTTTTTCTTCACCTTTTCAGCTAATTCTTTTGAAAGCCATAGCAGTCTCCTTTTCCTTTTACCATTATTTACCATTTTAACAAAAAGGTTGGTTGCCCTTAAAATATCCTCTTTCTGTTTTGCCCACTGTTTTTCTACATCCCCCAGCTGTTCCCATCCCGCTAACAACTCCCTGAGGTCTTGGCCCATCTTGGCAAAGTTAGTCTTCCTAAAGTCTAAGATCCTCACCCTTGAATGGATTCTAACAGTCCTAGTCCTAATACTGAAGCACACCATCTGGTGATCACTGGATGCAAAATGATCTCCCACTACAACATCAGAAACACGTTCACCATTGGTAAGCACCAAGTCCAGTATGGCCCCTTCACGTGTGGGGTCTGTTACCAATTGCCTGAATAGTTCTCCCTGTAGAGAATCCAGGATCTCATTACTTCTAGATGATACTGCAGTAGGAATGTGCCAATCAACATCTGGCATATTGAAATCCCCTATCATTAGCACTTCCCCTTTCCTAGCAATGCTGCGTATGTCTTCAATTGATTCTCTGTCCACCTCTTCCTCTTGTGAGGGAGGTCTGTATATCACACCAATGCATATAGATTTTTCTTTCCCTCTTTCTAGTTTAACCCGCAATGCCTCCTCTCTCCCTTTTAAGCTCTGTAATTCCAAAGTGTCGATATTATTTTTTACATATAGTGCCACTTCTCCTCCCCTTCTTCCTACCCTGTCCTTTCTGAATAAGGTATAGCCTGGTATAGTTACATCCCAGTCATGGGTTTCTGTGAACCATGTTTCTGTAACTGCCACTAAATCCAAGTCAGCCACTCCCACCAAAGCTTCAACATCAGGTATCTTATTTCCCATGTTACGGGCATTTATACACACTGCTTTCCATATGTTACCCCTTTTACCCATTTCCATAAAGGTATTTAATGTATCACTTACCTGGGGGCTTTCACTTACCTGGGGGCCTTCTTCACTCATCCCCAACGAATCTAGTTTAAAGCCCTCTTCAGTAGATTAGCCAGTCTACTACTGAAGACACCATCTCTGCTCTGCAACCCTTGGAACAGCATTCCATGTTCCAGGAAACCAAAACGCTCTCGATGACACCATCCATGCAGCCATGCATTCATCTCCAGGATGCAAGCCTCTCTACCTTGGCGTTTACCCTCAATAGGGAGGATTGAAGAGAACACCACCTGTGCACCTGTCTGCTTCACCCTCTGCCACAGAGCCATGAAGTCTCTTTTGATATGCTCAGAGGGATACCTGGCAGTATCATTTGTTCCGACATAGATTAGCAACATTGGGAAATAGTCGGTGGGCTTGATGAGCACTGGCAAACTGCGTAACATCTTGGATTTTGGCACCAGGCAGACAGCATACCTCTCTAGACATCAAGTCTGATCAGCAGATGGACGCCTCACTACCTCTCAGAAGAGAGTCCCCAACCACCAGTTTGCCCTTCACTTCCTTGTGGTCACTGATTCTGCATCTTTGGGGTACTTGAGCTCTGGTTCTTCCCTTTCCAGGGATGCTCTGGTTCATCCCTTTCCAGGGATGCTTTCACCTCCTCCACTTCCAGGACTGCATAATAGTTCTTCAGTTCAAGGGCTGGAGAAGTTGGATTGGTGATTCTGCAGGCCCTGGTGACTTGTATCCAACCTTCGTCATTCTACACTTCAGTTATGTCCACTTCAATAGAATAAAAAAGGCCTACCGTAGACATAGAATTGTGAAGGCAATCTATCCCCTGCCCTGCATTGTCATATGGACTTTTGACTACTTTATTGAAACTGGAGATAACAGTATAACAAGAACTGGTTAAAAGAAAGCAGAGAATAGGGCTAAATGGCCAATTTTCGGAATGGACAAAGGTGAATTGTGGAATACCCCAGGGATCTGTGCTGGGCCCGCTGCTTTTTAACATATTTATAAATGATCTGGAAATGCAATAATGAGTGAGGTGATCAAATTTCCAGATGATACAAAATTATTAAAATTTTTTAAAACCCAAGAGGATTGTGAAAAATTGCAAGAGGATCTTGATAAATTGAAAGACAGGATGTTGAAATGGCAGATGAAATTTAATGTGGACAAGTGCACGTGGGGAAGAGCAACACAAACTATGGTTACACAATGCAAGATTCCACATTAGGAACCAACGCCCAGGAAAAGGATTTAGCGTCACTGTGGATAATGGGCTCGATATTCAATTGAGATGGCTATGCACCATTACAGTGCATAGCCATCACTGCCAACCTCTAACCCCAGATATTCAATACCAGAGTCATATGCAGACCCAGAATTGAATATCAAGGGTCACCGCAGAAGTGAATCAGGGTTCATTCAACAGATAAAGATCGTTAAAGATCTGTATTAGATATACGGTGATCGTTAAAGATCTGTATTAAATATACAGTCCCCTCCTGCTGATAGATCGCATGCGCGGCATTTCAGATACTAACAGCTTGATGGTGAAGAGAACCTCAGGTGAAACCCATGTTATGAAAATGGGAACATTGAAAGTACGTCGTGTGATGAATTCTGATTAAAGAAAGATGATAGAGGATTTATGCTATCTGTTGAATGAACCCCTGATGAAACAACAGGGTCGTGAAACGTAGCAGCGCTGAGACTGGTGTTGGGGAGTAGAAAGAAAACTCTAAATACATTTCCTTCCACTTCTGGAGAGAAGGAGAAAGACGATCCAAAGATAAGCACATTTCCTTCCATTTCTATATAAGGAAAAAAAAGAGATTTAAGTTACTGTACGTTTCCAAATGATTTAAGCAACATTAATGGTCATTGATGCAAAACGGAGCATTTGGTTAATGACAAATTAAGACGGTAGCTCCAAAGAAGTCTGAGACCAATTGCTTAATTTATCTTTTTAGGGAACTTATTACAAGTTATAGTTCTCTGGTTGTTAGTAGAGCAATACTATTTTATGCTCATCTGTTATCTTGCTCTAAGAAACTTGACCATTTTGGTAGTTGTTAATTACTTTCAAAATGAAACTACTTGGGAAGATTGCCTTTAAAAATGTACTAATCATAAAACATTGTTGTTGTTAAGTGATGTTGAGTCGCTGTCCTAAACCTTGTTCGGTCTTCAGACAGGCGGCTCATTGTTGATAGAGTGGCATCCATAGCTCTTGTTATTGTATCAATCCACCTCATTGCTGGCCTTTCTATTTTGCGTTGACCTTCAACCTTACCAAGCATGATGTCTTTCTCTAACGATCTCTCTCTTTGCATGATATGTCCAAAATATGAAAGTCAGAGTCTTCTCATCTGAGCTTCTAAAGAAAGCTTTGGTTTGATCTCCTCTAATATCGTCTGGTTCCTTCTTTGGGCAGTCAGTTGTATACAGAGTATTCTTCACCAGCATCATAATTCAAAGTCATCAATTTTCTTCCTGTGTATCTTTTTCACTGTCCAACTTTCACATCCATAAGATGTTATTGAAAATATCATGGCTTGGACAAGTCAAATAATTTTATGTAGAGAGACATCTCTGCTCTTGAGAATCTTGTCTAGGTCCTTCATAGACATTCTGCCAAGAACAGTGCATCATCAGATTTCTTGCTAATCATTTCTTTATTGATTATTGATCCAAGCAGGTTAAAGTTGTCCACTATTTAGATTTCTTCTCTATCAACGATGAATTTGCTGTTCCTTATCGTCCCTCCAGTCTAGTCCCGAACCTCTGGGGTTGTGCTCCTCCTCCAGCAGCTTGTAGACTGAGAAACGTCATCCTTTTGTGATGACCCTGTTATATCCTCCGAGGATCCGCCTCCTCCTTCCAGTTACCTCAGTCTCCAAGCAGCTGGAGGATTAGTGAACCTGGAGGTTCGAGTTCACTAGAGAGGCAATTAAGGAGAGATAGATAGCAGTTTGGGAATTTTTAGTAAGTTTTAGTAAGATTCAAGAATTAGAAAGTGAAAGAAGAAAGAGAGAAAACATCAAGAAGGATTTAATTAAGGGGGTTTTGTATCTTTAAGAAGGATACTGAGGCCTCCCCCCCCCTCCCGCCTCACTTGTTGTGATTTAGAAGGAGGAACAGGTCTCCGAGAGAGCAGGGCTCCGGCTTCCAATCCTGCTTGAAAGGGTGAGGAACCGGAGCTTGAGGCACTCAGCGCATGCAGAGATTTTGCCTGCTAGCGCTGTGCTTAACTCCGGGGCAGTCAGATAACGCTGAACGCTGTCTCTTGCTTTCCCTCGCCCTCCACTGTCCTCCCGACGCTTGAAACACAGCGGATCGGGTGAGCGCGGAGTCGGCATTGGCCCGAGGAGAACGGCAGTGGTGACAGCAGATCAGGTAAGGGGGGCCGCATCGCAGGGCACAAGTGAGGTGGTTTGCGAAGAGCGGGCAGAGCAGCGGGCCTAGCCGCGTGGTGGCAACACGGGAAACCGCAGTTCTTTTTGGGGGGCCTTCATAAGCTTATATCTTCGGCGGGAAGCTTCGTTCTTTATTTTCAGTAACAGTTTCAAGTTCGGGACGTTGAGCTGCAACTGATACATTCATTTTAATTTTAAAAAAATAATAAAGAAGCGGGAAACAGTCATTGTTTCCTGACTGGAGTGGTTCAGTTTCAGTCTTATGTCCCTAGATTTCATTTCTGAAGCAAGCTGACAAGCAGTATAACGCTACAGAGAAATGCCCTCTAAACCGCAGTGCCTGCTCTGCGGATCAAAAGGGGGAGCACTGTCTGACACAGGAGTCTGTAGAGGCTGTGTACTGGAAGCATCCGCAATGGAGAACTCCTTGGAAGATACGGCTGAGTGTCAAGGTGCTCCAGTAGCGCTGCAGGACTCAGTCTTGGTGGATTTTCCACTCCCAGAGCCCGTAGCAGGGCCGTCGTCCACGCCTGATCTCCCATCCTCGCAGGCGGCCTTGCCAGGGGGCCTGGCAGGGATCTTTTCACAAGAATTTGTTTCGCTTATTCAGCAGGCATTTGGGAGCCAGCATAAGGGGCAAGCAACGAGTGCCATAGGCTCAGTACTGGGGGACAAGAGGCCTGGGACTCCATCGAGTGTGAAGTCAACAACTAGCGGAGCAAAGAGAGCCAGGATGGAGAAGGACCAGAAGGAATAGTCGGTATTCTCGGAGGGGCTGCATTCCGACGAGGGGGATCCTGACTTTGGAGTTGATGATGAATTGGAGGAAGGAGAGATCATGGACAAGGAGGACCAGGCTAGAGTGGTCCGAGTATTCCGGAGGGATGAGTTGCCAGCACTCATTTTGGAGACACTCAAAGCTTTTAGTATGCCCTCGATGGGACCAGCAGAGGATGCTACTCTAGAGGATCCATTACTGCAGGTGTTTTGCAAAACTCAGAGGGCCTTTCTGGTACATAAAGTGGTTCGGGAGATGATACAGGAAGAGTGGAACATGCCAGAGGCAACTCTAAAAGGGTCCAGGGTTATGGGTCGGCTTTACCCGCTGGTGGACCAGGATCGCGAGTTGTTCAAATCTCCCAAAGTGGATGCCGCCGTCTCAGCAGTGACAAAGAAGACTACAATTCCTGTAGAGGGAAGTGTGGTGCTCAAGGATATGCAAGAGAGGAAGCTGGATACCTTGTTAAAGCAGGTCTTTGAGGTCAATGTGCTGTCCATTCAAGCAGCTATTTGTGGGGCGTGGGTGGTGAGAGCCTGCCTACGCTGGTCACAACGAATTCAGGGCGAGCAAGGAGAGGATACCATTGCAGAAACAACCAGACTGGAGTCAGGAATGGCTTATCTGGCCGATATCCATTACGACCTCATTCGGGGGTTATCGAAGAGCATGGCTTCGGTGGTAGCGACACGTCGGTACCTTTGGCTGCACAATTGGGCAGCGGATGGATCTTCCAAGTCCAGGCTAAGCAAGCTTCCTTTCAGTGGGAAATTTCTTTTTGGAGAAGATTTGGACAAACTGGTAAAGTATCTGGGAGAGTACAAAGGGGGCAGACTTCCGGAAGACAAGCAAAGGCATGGACGCTCGACTTCCATGTTCAAAGGGCAACAAAGGGAGTTTCATAGGTTCCATTTCCCTAGGTTCAGTCAGACTCAGAGAGGGCATTTTCCCATTAGAAACCAGGGGTTTCGGGCCTTTTGGGCAGCGGGGAGAGGTTTCGGTGCCTCTTCCTCCTCCACAAATCCTCGAAAGTCGCAATGAAGTCAGGGGGACCCAGGTAGGGCTGCTCTTCGTAGGAGGTCGGCTATGGGATTTTTACCCTGTCTGGGTCCTTATAACATCAGAGCAGTGGGTCCTGGAGGTCATTCTAGAAAGTTATGCATTGGAATTTCAGAGACCGGTTAAAGACTTGTTCATTCAGTCTCCATGCAAGGCACCAGCCAAGTGCGCGGCAGTGAGGGAGATGGTACAGAGGCTACTCGACCTCAAAGCGATAGTGCCAGTGCCTCCAGACCAATGCAGAGGCGGTCGGTACTCCATCTACTTTGTAGTTCCAAAAAAGGAAGGAGCGTTTCGGCCTATTCTAGACCTCAAGAGAGTAAATCGTTGTCTTCGGGTATCACACTTTCATTTGGAAACCCTACATTTGGTAATTGTAGCAGTAAGAAAAGGGGAGTTTCTTACTTCCCTGGACTTGTCGGAAGTGTACCTGCACATTCCTATATGGCAGGAGCATCAGACGTTTCTAAGGTTTGCGGTTCCTCTAGGACATTTTCAGTTCCGGGCCTTGCCGTTTGGGCTAGCTACAGCACCGCGAACGTTCACCAAAGTGATGGTCACGGTAGCGGCAGCGTTGCAAAAGGAGGGAGTACTCGTGCACCCTTATCTGGATGACTGGTTAATTCGAGCAAAGTCAAGGGCCGAGAGCGAGTCAGCTACCAGCAGAGTGGTAACGGTCTTACAGAGTCTAGGTTGGGTAGTCAATGTGGCAGAGAGCAAGTTGGTTCCCACACAGCACCTAGAGTATTTGGGAGCTTGGTTCAATATGAATGCGGGGAGAATCTTTCTGCCGCAGCAAAGAGCGAGCAATTTGAGGTGACTAGTACAACAATTTCTAGGCAGGACAGCTCCCACAGCATGGCATTATCTACAGTTGCTCGGGACCATGGCAACGACGCTAGAGATGGTTCCGTGGGCAAGAGCCCATATGAGGCTGCTGCAGAGGGCGTTGCTCAGACGATGGTCACATCAGAATGATTCCCTAATCAAAAACTGCCTTGTCCGGCATGTTATGGTATAATGACTCTGTATATTCTTTCCACCATGGGAACCATGGAATACCTTAAGGGAGTTGAGGGCTATATCCTTTCACAACACCTTTCTCCTCATTCCACCAGTAGAGGCTTGGAAAAATAAAGGGGAGTTTAAAGGGTGCTGGAAGAAGGAGAAAGTAGGGTGAGTAATAAGGGATCCAGTAGGGAGAGGGGCACAATAGAAAAGAGAGGGATGCTACCATAAATAAAAATGAATGTGAAATGTAATTTAATAGGATGGAAAGTAAGACTTACCCATTTGTCTAATATGGGGAGCACAAGAAGAAGGGGGGAAGGATGGGCTTAGAGATAAGATG
This sequence comes from Ichthyophis bannanicus, assembly GCA_033557465.1. NCBI lineage: Eukaryota > Metazoa > Chordata > Amphibia > Gymnophiona > Ichthyophiidae > Ichthyophis > Ichthyophis bannanicus. The sequence goes on along the minus strand of CM066033.1, from coordinate 2,285,742 downwards.
GGGGAAAAGAGCAAGAGGGCTGGGAGTGAATGATTAAGAGATACGTGAGCGGGGCTGGCCCGGCCGTTTGATGATGACAGCAACCTCGGCTATCCAGAGAGGAGGGAAAAGATGGCTGGATTGAAATGGGAGGGATGGGGAGAAAGGGGGGAAGGGGGATGATAAAGCAAGGGTGGAAATGAGGGGTTAGCTAACAGGTGAGTTGAAAATCGTGACACTAAATGTTAAGGGGCTTAATTCACCCTTTAAGTACCAGAAAATATATAAAGAAATGGTGTGCCAAAGAGCTTCATTATTTTTATTGCAAAAAACCCACTTGTTATATACACACGAAACATTAATGGCACCCCGGGAATATGAAGTACAACTTTTTGCATCAAATACAGTGGAACAAAAAAAGGAGGAGCAGCAGTGTTAATAGATTTGACACTGAAAGTGGTAATCCATACAGTGATTAGAGATAAAGGGGGAAGATACCTGTTGTTGAGATTAAAGCTAGGAACACAATGGTTTTGTATTGTAAATGTCTATGCACCCACAAGGACACAAAATGTATTTTGGGACAATCTAACTAAAGAGATGGCTAGACTGGGAGAGGGAACATTGATTTGTGGGGGGGACTTCAACCTGACATGGGAACCAGGGAAAGATGCAACAGGCAAGAGGGTGGGTCACCAAGCAGATAGGGCCAGATATCACCAGTTTGTAAAACAGCATTGCTTGATAGATGCTTGGAGATATTACCATCCAAGGAAGAGACAATTCTCATTCTATTCCCTGGTACATGGCTCCTACTCAGGTATAGATGCTATATGGATAACCAAGGAGGTAGCAGGGAGGATTCGGGGGGCAGACATGGACCCTATCACTTGGACAGACCATGCCCCAGTAGAACATAGGCTGTCAATAAAGGGGGAGGAACGGGAACCCCAATTCTGGAAGTTGAATGAATCACTATTGGAAGATGAGAGAGTGGTGAAAGATGTAGAACGTACGATATCTGAATACTTCCCCATGAACGATAATGAAGAGGTGGGTTGGGGGTAGTATGGGATGAGTTTAAAGCAATCTTGCAGGGGGGTATTGATAAAATGGGGAGAAAGAAAGAGGAGAGAGTGAGAAGCAAAAGAGACGCTGCTCTGTCAACATTTAATGGAGTTGGAGGAGCTAGATGCCCAAGGGGGGGGAGATATAGAGGACAAGTATTGGCTGTGCAGGTGCAAATAAACACCTTGCAAGAGGAAATTATACGATATAGAATGCAACAATTATGGCAGATATTTTTCGAGGGAGGGAATAAAGCAGGGCGGTATATGGCCCAGCGCTTAAAACAAAAGTTGAAATCTCACATAATGCAGATTAAAGGCCCAGATTAGAACAGCATTTGCATCTTTCTACTAGACTTTGTATATGGCGGCACCACCCCCCTAACAGAGAGTATCCTGAGTTATCTCGATTCAGTGCCCCTGCACTGATTAGACTCAGAGGACCAGCAGTTAATAAACAGAAAGATAGGGGAAGAGGAAGTTCTTCAAGCGATCCAACATCTCAAGGTAGACAAAGCCCCTGGTCTCAATGGGCTTTCAGCCCGTTTTTATAAAAAATTTGGAGGGGTACTAATGAATCATCTAGTGTGGCTATTTAATTTACCCAGGGAAGGGAGAGTCTTAGCAGATAGAATGAGGTGGCAGGAATCTCCTTGATACCCAAAACAGGAAAGGACCCACAAATGTGCGCATCTTATTGACCTATTTCCTTGCTCAACTTGGATGCCAGATTGTTGGCCAAAATACTGGCAACACATTTGAAGAGAGTGATAGACCAGCTGATACATCAGGACCAAGCTGGATTCATACTTGGACGACAAGTTTCAGATAACGTTTGCAAGATTTTAAACCTTGTATGGACCGCAAACCAGACAAAGGGACTGCCCTGCTATTGTCACTATTTATTTATTTATTTTATTTATTTATTTACATTTCTTATATACCGCACTATTTGCGATCAGCGCGGTTTACATAGAACAAACAGTATCCGACAATAAACAAGAGTCTGGTCATTACAAAGAACAGGAGCAATTAACTTGGATAACAGGGGAAACTATCTACATGTGCGGAACTTTGAATAGATAACTATATACATGTGAGATGGAGTTATTGTGCGTTGATCAAACATGGTGGTTGGGGTTCAGTGGAGTCTGTGAGGTATTTAGTAAAGAGGAGGTGTTTTAAGGCCTTCCTGAACTGGCTCAGGTTGGAGGTGGCTCTGATGTGTGGTGGTAAGGAATTCCAGAGACTTGGGGCGCTTAGACTAAAGGCTCTGTTTGATGTTATTTTAGAGCATTTTGTCATGTCTCTCGGTATCGCTAGCATGTTGGCAACTGAGGTTCTTCTTAGCCTGTTGGTTGTGGGTGGTTGAATGAGGTCACACAGTGAAGAAGAGGAGAGCCCCTTGATGGCCTTGAATGTCATCACTAAGGTCTTGAAGCTAATTCTGGCTTGAATGGGGAGCCAGTGCAGCTGCTTCAGGAGGGGTGTGATATGCTCTCTCCTTGGTGCTCCGAGAAGGATTCGCGCAGCACTGTTCATGGCGAGTTGTAAGGGATGTAAGGTTGCCTGAGGGAGTCCTTGTAGGATGGCGTTTGAGTAATCAAAATGAGGGAGGATGAGGGCTTGGTAAATGGTGCGGTAGTCGGTCGGTTCGAGTAAGGGGCGTAAGTGTCTGAGAGATTTGATCTTGAAGTAGATCGCTCTTACTGTTTTGGCTATATGCTGTTTCATGTTGAGGTTCTGATCCAATGTGACTCCGAGGTACCGTATAGCTGACTTTACTTGCAATTCAGCGTTGTCCACTACCAGGTGGCTAGGTGGTGTAAACTCAGGATTTCTGGATATGAACAGGACCTCCGTTTTCTTATGTTGGATGCGCAGATTTTGGGAGAGGAGCCATTCGGATATTGCGTTGAAACACTTAGTTAGTGGGGAGAGGTCCGGGCAGTCCAGCGATATTGGCAGATACAGTAGGACATCGTCTGCGTATATCATGCAACTCACGTTGAATGATCTAATGATGTTACAAATGGGTTGGATGTAGATGTTAAACATAAGTGATGATAGGGAGGATCCTTGAGGGACTCCTTGACTTTGTAAGAATGGCTCGGATGTTGTTCCATTTGCTCGGACTTGTTGCCATCTTCCAGACAGGTAAGACCTGCACCACTCTAGAGCTGTTTCGGTGATGCCTTTTTCTCTTAGCCGAATCAGGAGAATCTCGTGGCAGACTGAGTCGAAGGCTGCCGCTATATCTAAAAAGATGAGAGCGAAACCTGTCCGTGAGTTGTCAATGCCTGAGATTATGGTGTTGAAAAGAGTAGTGAGTAGTGTTTCCACTCCGTGTGACTCTCTGAATCCATGTTGTGATGAATCTAGGGGCGCGTTAGTGTCCACACGATCTTGTAATTGCTTGTAGACTATCTTTTCAATGATTTTAGCGAGCATTGGGATGCTGGATATGGGTCTGTAGGACTCGACCTTTTGAGGGTCTAATTTGGTGTCCTTGAGCAGTGGTCTAACGGAGGTCTGTTTGAGCATGGAGGGGAAAGACCCGGTGCTAAAAGATAGTCCTATCATTTTAGATAAGATTGGGGCTAGGTCGGATCGCAGATCTTTTATCCAGAATGCTGGACATGGGTCTGAGAATGCAGTGGAAGTATTTAGGGTAGCGATGGTTTCTTCAATAGTTCTCTTAGATGGTGTGGTGAAGGTATTTAGATACGCTGAGCATGCTTGAGTATCAGAGGAGTCCGGTATCACCATTTTGTCAGTCTTGCATAGTTTTGATTGCATGAAGACGGCATAATCCTGCGGGTCTATAGTTCCTGGGTGCTCTGGGGTCGGTTCTTTGGCAAGAGATTTGACCAGGTTGAAGAGGTCATGCGGCTTGTTTAGTGAACGTTTCAGGGTGTCTGAGTGATGTTGTTTCATCTTGTCTGTAACAGCCCTGCGATGTGTGTGTAGGAGTTGGGTGTATGCTGCTTGGTCACTGCTGGTACGTGATTTCCTCCAGCGCTTTTCCAATCTCCGTAGGAGGGTTAGTGACGCCCTTAGGTCAGCTGTGAACCATGGTGCGGATGGTCTTTTGTTTAGGGCTTTAGTAGTGGGGGGACGGATTGCAATAGTGCTGAGTTTGCTGTTCCATGTGGAGATTAGGACATCTAAGTCTTGTGAGGTCTTGTCAAGGAGGGTGTTTGTTTCTGCCAGGATACGTTCTTTATTAAACGGGTGAAAACTTCTAGCAGTTGAGATTGTGTTCTTGCGTGAGTTCGTACTGGGCCTTTGTGACTTGATGGGGGTTGGAATCTGGAAGGAGATGAGCTTATGGTCCGACCATGGAGCTTCTGTTAAAGATAACGTGATGTTTTGTGCTTGTTGAAGCACTGTTTGTGGGGCGAATATCAGGTCGAGAATGTTGCCCTTTGTGTGTGTTGGTTCTTGTACCAATTGGGTGTATCCCAAGATATCTAGGGCTTCAATGAAGGTGGCTGCCTGATTGTCCTGTAGGGATGGCAAGTTGAAGTCACCTAGGATCCAATTTGGTATATGTGGAGCATGGGTGTTGGATGCTAGGTTTATGATATTGGAAAGGTTGTCTGGATCAGCAGAAGGCGCTCTATAAATGAGGTTTATGGAGCAGGAATGGTTGGCTATAGATACTGTTTCAAGGGTATTGATGCTGTTGGATTCTACCATTTTGAATTGAAGGTCAGATCTGGTGATGACGGCAACTCCTCCACCTCTTTTGTTTTGCATATGGCTGGTGAAAGTAACATAGTTAGGTGGTAGAAGTTGATTGAGGATGGTGTTATCTTCCGGTGAGAGCCAGGTCTCGGTGATCATAATGATATCTAATTTAAGGTGCGTTATTGTTTCAGTGATTGCTGGCCATTTTTTGCGAAGTGATCGAGAGTTAATGAGTGCGCACTTCAGGCTGCTAGTGTGTGGGCGTGTATTTTGCTTGGGTTTTGAGGAATTTTGTAGTGGAATATAAACTAGGTGGGGGCGGCGTGGATAGCTAGCTCCATGATAGAGATTGTTGGAGTTGTCGGGCCATTTTCTTCCACCAGTTGAGAGCGTTGGGATGTGGTTTTGTGTTGTCATTAGTGCTAGTGAGCTGGATGGCAAGATTGTGAGTAGAAGGTAAAGACTCACTAGGGTGAAGATTATGTGCTTCATTTTGGGTCTTTCTGAGTCGGTTATAGGGGGGGCGGGGGTGTGTGCAGGACAAGTTGGTGTGGCTTCTGGCTGAGGATGTTTTTTCCTCGGGTGGTTGCTTCTAATGTGGTTAAGGAAGACTATTACAGTTGAATGAGAGTAATTTGCTGGTGAGTGTAGTACGGCAACCTAGTTGAGTGAGGGTGGAATTACTGTCAACAGTAGAAGGTAACCACAGTGGATTGAGAGTAGAATGAGAGTAGATACTGGCAACAGTAAATGTAGTAAATGACGTAAGTACTGGCAACAGTAGATATAGGCAGCAATAATTATAGCAATTGAAAGTAGATACTGGCTACAGTAATTACAGTAAATGAGGGTATATACTGGCAGCAGTAATTAATGGCAACAGTAGATAAAGCAAATAGTAGGTACTGGCAACAGTAAATATTGGCATCGGTAAATTGGTTAACACAGTTGGTTGAGATTGGGTCACTAGCAACAGTGACGGCCCCAGCACAGTGAATGAGAGTGGGCTAATTGCAACAGTAAGGCGATCAAGGACGCCTGGGAGGGCAGCGTTAGAGGAGATAAGAAATATGGTAGAGGTTAATACTGTTCTAGTAGTGTTGATAATACTTGCAGTTCCGTAGATACGTCCGAGTAAGGTTGTGGGCGGTGTGGACCTCGTTGGGAGTTCAGTCCTTCCTGGGAGAGCTTGTGTCACAATCTCTTGAAAGGATTGGGCCCAGCTGGTGCTCTTCCAAAAGCAGTCTCTTTGCTAGTGAGTAGGTCTTGTCACTATCTGCTGTATGGTGTTCTGGTGTTTCGTTCGGGGATTAATCTCTTAGGTTGACGCCTGTCGTGCCCCGCCTAAGGGCCACGCCAAAGGGCCCTCTTGCGAGGCCCTCAGGCGCGGGCCCGCAAGGCGCGGGTGCGCCTGCCGGCGGCACTCTTTTAATCAGGCCGCTGGGACCTCCCACAACCCCGATTGGGTTGGAGTGCAGGAGCGGGAACTTGTTGAACGCCCTGTGCTCTACCCCGACCGGGGAGCCTTCGAAGATGGCTGCGTTGGTTTTAAAGGGCTCTCTCCTGCCGGCGGCACTCTTTTAATCAGGCCGCTGGGACCTCCCACAACCCCGATTGGGTTGGAGTGCAGGAGCGGGAACTTGTTGAACGCCCTGTGCTCTACCCCGACCGGGGAGCCTTCGAAGATGGCTGCGTTGGTTTTAAAGGGCTCTCTCCTGCCGGCGGCACTCTTTTAATCAGGCCGCTGGGACCTCCCAAAACCCCGATTGGGTTGGAGTGCAGGAGCGGGAACTTGTTGAACGCCCTGTGCTCTACCCCTACCTAGATGCTGAAAAAGCTTTTGATCATGTCTCTTGAACTTTTCTCTTCCAAGTGCTAGAGAAGATGGGTTGGGGGGAGGGATTTTTGAGCTGGGTGCGGGCCTTGTATTGGAATCCAAAGGCATGTGTCAGGGTTCATGGAGGTTATTCAGATTTCTTTCCTCGGGGATGGGGAACTCATCAGGGGTGTCCCCTTTCACCCCTTTTGCTTACTCTCTCAGTCAAACCATTTGCAGCACAAATGAGGATGAATGCAGACCTGCGAGAGATAAAAGTAGGACAGGAAGAGTATCGGATAGTGTTCTTTGCAGACTTTATTATTCTGGCTGTCATGTGCTTGCATATTACTCTGCCTTGTATTATGTGGGAAATAAGGGAATATGGCAGGTTAGCTGAGTTCAGTATAAACTGGGCCACATCAGAGATACTGAATTTGACATCCCAGCAGAGCTACAAAGTGCCCTGCAAAAGAAATTCCCTTTCTGATGGGCCAAGTGCTCCATCCGGTATTTAGGGATACAAATCAGAAATCAATTGAAGAATCTATTCAAATTAAACTATAGGAAATTACTGGGTGAAGTAGAGGGTTTGCTTAACGGCTGGGGTCAGGGATATATCTCCTGGTATGGGCGTATTGTGGCGATAAAGATGCTGTTGCTTCCATGTATTTTTTTTTCCAAGCTCTACCAATAAGCATAAGCACTCTAAAACAGCTCCAAAAGAAGGTAGACCGATTCATCTGGCAGAATTGGGCCCCCAGAGTAGCCATGAAGATTTACAGAGACCAAGAATAGAAGGGGGTTTGGGGGTCCCTAACTTTCAGAAATATTATATAGCTGCACAGCTTAAGGCTTTATACTCATGGCATAGGGAGCGACAGAAAGAGTGGGTGCAAATGGAAGAAGCATCAGTACCTTCAGCAGATTTAGAGCATCTAGTATGGCAAGAAAGAGGAGAAAGGGGCACAAACCCCTTCGTAGAGCATACTTTATCTATGTGGCAATATCAACCCCAAGAATTAGTAATATTTACAGGGGATGTCACTGATAGCTTGCTTCAAAGAAGGACAGGGACCAGAATGTGCAATGCTGCGCAGATGGGCAAAACTAACAGGCATGTTTACTAAAGTCCGTTGCTGTGCGGGTCCCCGTTAGTGTGCTGGTGCCATATAAGGAGTGGGCGGGCCAGGCAGAAAAAGGAAAAAAACGGACCGTAGGTTTGTGAGTCGCGCTAATGTGCGGGTCCCACATTAGCGCGTGAGAAGGCTAAGTGGGGCGCTGCTGCACAACCAAACAACAAAGCCGTAGTACAACGGTGAAGACATTGACCTATGGTGCAGGGTCCCGGGGTTCAAACCCCCATTGCACCCAACAAAAAAGACCAGCTGAGGCATCAAATTTTATGGGCAAAAGTGGTGTAGGAGGCATATTGATTATGGGCGGCAGAAGGCGGCGCACCTATTTTTTTAAACGGCATGAGACGGCGCACTGTTTATTGTGGGCGGCAGAGGGCGGCGCGCTGTTAAGGTTGGGCGGCAGAGGGCAGCGCACTGATAAAATTGGTCAACAGAAGGCGGCGAGCCGGTGGGCAGAAGGCGGCGCGCTGATGTGTGAGGGGGCAGCCCAATAGTGGGAGGGATAAGTGGCGCGCTGATGTGCAAATAGCAGGAATGGAGCCATAGGAGAATGGTTAAGACACTGACCACCCATGCAGGCATCATGGGTTCAATTCCCCCCAGTGCCCATTGAAGACAGCTGGCTGAGGCAGTATTTTAAGGGGCATGCCCATGTTGGGCGCTGTTAATGTTACGCGCCAGAAGGCGGCGCGCTGTTAATTGTAATTTTGTGCGCCACAAGACGGCGCGCCAATGGCTACAAGGCTGCGCGCTGCTGCTCAAACACAGGAACAGAGCCACAGCACAATGGTGAAGACACTGAGCAATGGTGCAGGGGCCATGTGTTCAATCCCTCACAAAGCCCAGAGAAAAAGGCTAGCTGAGGCAGTATGTTTTATGTTGGGGAGAGCTGTAGGAGGCTCTATAATTTTAGTTTTATGATAACTACTAGCAAACGCACTCTCACAGCATATTAATATAGGGCCGCCCATAAGGCACATGTTACAGTGCACCGTCTGCCAAGGCACCCTAGAATGTCCCCTATAGGGCAGCATGTATGTTGCGACACAGGATAATGTATGGTGCACCCTATATGGATGGCAACCATACAGTGCCCTATAGGGCGCCCCATAAAGCACCCTCAGAGGCACCTTATGGGTACAGTACACTGAGGGTGCTATTGCTGACATCAACATATGTACAGTAAACTAAAAAAATATGCTTTGAACACCTGTCTCACAGAACCCCAATGTGGGTTTGAACTCATCACCTCTGGCTGCACAGGCAGTGGCCTAACCATAGCTGTATGGAAGCCCCTGGCTGGCTGCAGATAGCCTGCACGTCATCTCACAGATAGTATGCCAGGGTAAACAGGATAGGGTTAGGCCACACGTACCCATGATGCACTGCACATGCAAATTAGCTGTCCACAGATGGACACAAGATGGGAAATGCACCCCCACAGCACCTCGGCCCTGTTGGGGGACGTTACCGGGTGCACCCACACAGCAACTCGGCCTGGTAGGGGGCACTGACCGGGTGTTTTACTGGCACAAAGTAGCTACACAACGTTACATCGTGCGGGTTCTGGCCTCACCCTGAGTGTACAATGAGGCGCCCAGGACCAGGTCTACAACACTTTCCATGGCTGATGGAGGCCAAGCGGGAGTTCCAAAGCAGTGTTAATGTGTAAGATAGCTAGTTTCTGCACAAACACCATGGATGTCCCAGTCAGGCACAGCCGTAGCCGCCCCCCCCCCCAGGCTGCCCCCAGAGACAAACATGGTCCCCCATCAAGAGATCCACACTCTACCTCCCTGCAAAGGTGGCAGTAGAGGGCAACATCAACCCCAGTCCTGCTGAGGAACACCCCCCAACCACAGCCATAACACAATAACAGACAAACATATGACCAGGTATGGTAGGTTGCACCCCACCACCAGGTATTCCCCTGCAGCAAGCCAACTGCACCCTGCAAGCCATTCCAGCAAACCACATACCATCTACAAACAGTCTGCTGGTTAGTCCATAGTGCATGTTCCCAGTGGAGACACATGCACACAGAACTGGGCTGCCAGCATACACAGCAAGCAGATAACTCAGTGACTGGGCCCCAAATAGATACCCATATGTATCACATGAGAGAAAGACTGTACAGCACTATGGGGGTGCCTAGCCATGCTGTGGTCACTGCACAGTCAGGGTGAGCGTGATCTCCCAGAAGGACATGCTTTGGCCACCCTGTCTGTGTAGGTGGTGGCCGGACACTACAGTGTCCCTGCCAGTGCCCTATGCCCGGTGCAGATGCATCCTGCCCAGGCCATCCTGTCCTGGCTATACCCATGGTACCGTGCACCTCATTATGCACATTGTCAGTGTGGGCTGTGGAAGGGGCTTGCTGCCAACACCCACGGTATAGACAAACACACACTTCCACACCTATGCCATCATGGTGCTACTATTGAGAAGGTAATCAGCCTTGCCCACCAAGACCGCTCCTGAGCACGGCAAGGCATGGATATGGTAGGCAGTACAGCTGGTGGCCACTCCCCAGGGTGGTAAACAGCGTCAGAGGCCAGGCCTGGAGCACGCACCGCAAACACCTAACAGATTGTTCGGATGGGGTCAACTAGCAGTATGTGTGGAACTAGCAAACATCTCAGAGCTGTGTATCATATACCTCAGGTGTAGGGTTTTATTTATTTATTTATTTACGATCTCTTCTATACCGCACTATTCAGCATCAGCGCGGTTTACATAGAACAAAAAATGCTCAGTACAGATAACATGTATGAGTTTACAGATAACAGGGTAAGAAACTTGGATAACAGGGGTAACTATTTACAACATTTGCTACATGATCTTGGATAACAGTGGTAAACTATTTACAAATATTGTTACATAGAGTCATATGGAAGGGATTCAGTAGATACAAATGAACCACTAAGAGTTAGAGAAACTTTCATGGCATGTTGTTGTTAGAGCAACTTTAATGGCATGTTGTTGGGAAACCATATATTTCCTTAGCGGATTGACATTGGTAGGACATGCAGGGTTCAATGGTTTGCCTCTCCAGGAGACATTGGTCAATGAGGCCTGTGGGTGTGGGTGTGGGTGTGTCTGCCCCTGATGGCTGCTGCTTTACGGCACAGATTCCCAACTCCAGTCCAGGTTTGCATCACACTGTTCTGATTTTCCTGCTGTCCCTCATGGATATGCATGAGCTACATCTACATACCATGGGTGTGGTGCATAGATATACAGCACAGGCATTTGTATGAGTGCCATCATGGGACCTGACTGGTGTGTGCCCCACCAGGACTGCATTGTGTGATTCTGCTCTGGGTACTGGCCCTGTTCATGGTGTGTGTGCTCAGTGGGGTAAAGATAGACGTATTGCCATTGCATATGTCCTCCCCAGGAAAGGTGTGCCCTTACTATCACTGTTTAATTGGGGGAAAAAGATTAGCGGTTGCCCCGGTTGGGCTTTGAACCTGTGACCCTCTGCTCTTGTATACAGTGTCTGTGTGCACTGCACCACCGTGTATCCACAGATTGGGTGATTTCCCTGGAATGTCCATGACTGTGGATCCGGTAGGGCCTGTGTTGCAGTGGACTGTGCCAGCCTGCACATGACTGGGCCTCTGTCTTCTGTGGCTAGCAGCCACTGCCCCCTGCACCACATGTCCTCGTCCGCCAACATGCTGGCATGAGCTTCTCTCAGAAAAAGCAGATGACCTGATTGCAATGTGGCAGTACGGGACTGCATTTGGGTGACCTGGCTGTAGGTAATGCCCATTGTTGTGGTGTGCGTGCGCGTTGTTGGGTAAAATATGGGTGCTCTCCCCATGCTTATGTTCCCTGCAATACAGGGGTGTCTGCGCTATCTGTGTTCAGTGGTGGGTAAAATATAGGGATTGGGCTGGCACGTACCCCAGCTGGGCTTTGAACCTCTGACCCTCTGGTTCTAGAGGTACTGACTCTGTCCGCTGCACCACACTATGGCAACAGAAACAGTGCAGCCCCTGGAGGTAGTAAGCTTAGCAGAATGGAGTCACAAACCCTGCTCTATGCAATTTTACTGTGGGCATTTGCACCCTGTCTGGTGACCAACGTGCACATAAACCCCGGAAATGGCTACGGGAAATGGGGGACAAGATATCACCGCGCTGGGCAACAGTGATATTAATGGGCAACCATACCAAACACTCCCAGGAAAGCTCCAAACAAAGGAAATGTTTTTTGGAAGAGACTCGGCTCCGTAAACCCTTCAATAGTTCATTTCTTTTTTCTGGAGCTTTGCTGGGTGAGTTTTCTGTATTTGCCCATCACTATAACTGTTCCCCAGCTGAATTACTGTTTTTAATAGTTCTGTTGTGGTCATTTTCTATTTGTATTTGCACTTTTGTGCTGTGCACATGTATCACACTGCTCACGTTTTGCTGGTTTCCCCGGTTTTCCTGTACATTGCTGACGGAAATGGTTTCTCTTCCCTTTAAATGCTTTTACATGCAAATTTGGGCCCGATACTGTGCGGGGAGCCTCTCCCCTCCCACTCTCCACCCATTGACCCCGTCCCTCCGCCCCTCCGGAGCCTTCCTCCGCCCTCCTTTCGCCGTTCCACGCCTCTATCGGAAATTTGCGGGCCGCACTTGTACGGGGCCCGTTAGTGAGCCGCGTACCTGTGCGGGGGTGACACGCACATGTGCGGGGCGTTTAAACGCGTTTCTGCGCGTTTCAGTGCCGCGTTGCCGTGCGCTATTTTGCGGGGCGCTATTTTGCGGACTTTAGTAAACATGCCCCTAAGACTTAGGGGCATGTTTACTAAAAACCGCTATTTTGCGCGGCGAAAAATAGCGCACTAAAAGCAGCACTTAAGTGCTCTTAAGCGCCCCGTAAATGTGCGTCGAACACCCGCACACGTGCGCGTCACACTAACGAGCCCCGCACAAGTACGGGCCCGTATATGTCCGATAGAGGCGTGGAAAGGCCTACGGAGGGCGGAGGAAGGCCCCGGAGGGGCGGAGATATGGGGTTAATGGGCGGGGAAGGGGAGGGGAGAGGCCCCTCGCACAGTTGCGGGGCCGAATTTCCATTGCAAAAATAGCGCGAGTGAACCACTCGCGGTAGAGGGGATTTAAAGTGAAGAGAAACCATTTCCGTCGGCAATGTACAGCACAACCGGGGAAACCTGCAAAACGTGAGCAGTGTGATACATGTGCACAGCACAAAAGTGCAATTAAAAATAGAAAATGACCACCACAAAAATATTAAAAATAGTAATTCAGTTGGGGAACAGTTATAGTGATGGGGAAAACTAGAAAACACACCCAGGAAAGCTAAAAAAAAAAATGATTTATGGAAAGGTGTACGGAGTGGAGACTCGTCCAAAAAACATTTCCTTTTTCTGGAGCTGTCCTGGGAGTGTTTTCCATGTTTGCCCAGTAATATCACTGTAGCCCAGCTTGGTTATATTTTATCCCCCTTTTCCCATGGTCATCTGTGGGCTCTACTTGCACGTTTGTCACCAGACAGGGTGAAGGAGCCCACAGTAGAAATGCACACAGCAGGCTTTGCGACTCCATCCTGCCATGTTACTATCTCCAGGGACTGCACTGTCCCTGTGGCCACAGTGTGGTGCAGCGGACAGAGCCAGTACCTCAAGGGTCAGAGGTTCAAATCCCAGCTGGGGCACCTTCCAGCCCTCGCCATATATTTTACCCACCACTGAAGAACGATAGCACACACACCCCTGTCTTGCAGGGAACATAGGCATGGGGAGATCACCCATATTTTACCCAACACCACACACACACCACAACAATGGGCAATACCTACAGCCAAGTCGCCCAAATGCAGTCCCATACTGACACATTGCAATCAGGTCATCTGCTTTCTCTGAGAGAAGCTCATGCCAGCATGTTGGCGGACGAGTACATGTGGTGCAGGGGGCAGTGGCCGCTAGCCACGTAAGACAGAGGCCTAGCCATGTGCAGGCTGGCACAGTCCACAGCAACAGACAGGTCCTGCCGGATCCACAGTCATGGACTATCCAGGGAACTCAGCCAATCTGTGGCTACATGGTGGTGCAGTGCATACAGACAGTGCAAGCAAGAACAGAAAGTCACAGGTTCAAAGACCAGCTGGGGCTACCGCCAATCCTGCCCATGTATTTTCCCCACAAATAAACAGTGACAGTAAGGACACACCTTTCGTGAGGAGGACATATGCAATGTTAATACGTCTATCTTTTACCCCACTGAGCACAGACACCATGAACAGGGGCAGAACCTACAGCAGAATCCCCCAAATGCAGTCCTGGTGGGCCACACACCAGTCAGGTTCCATGCTGCCACACATACAAATGCCTGTGCTGTATATCTATGCACCACCCCCATGGCATGTAGATGTAGCTCATGCATATTCATGAGGGACAGCAGGAAGACCCGAACAGTGTGATGCAAAACTGGACCGGATTTGGGAAGCGCTGCCGTAAAGCAGCAGCCAACAGGGGCAGACACACCCACACCCACACCCGCAGGCCCCATTGGCCAATGTCTCCTGTAGAGGTAGAACATTGGACCCTGCGTGCATCTCCCAATACTAGCACCTGCATACCTTAGCAATGTCACCCTACACCTGAGGTTCACAGCTCTGAAACGTTTGCTAAGAGTACAGGCTGATAGATATCCCTACGTTACGCACATACTGCTAGTTGACCCCATCCGAACAATCTGTTTGGTGTCTGCGGTGTGTGCTCCAGGCCTGGCCTCTGACGGTGTTCACCACCCTGGGGAGTGACCCCCAGCAGTACTGCGTACCATATCCATGCCTGTGCCGTGCCCAGGACCGGTGTGGTGGGCAAGGCTAATCACCCCCTCAATAGTAGCACAATGCTGGCATAGGTGTGGGAGTGTGTGTCTGTCTATAGTGTTGGCTGCAAACACCTTCCCCAACCCACACTGCCAGCACTACTGCCAGTATTGGCCTGCCAATGTGCATAATGAGCAGCAAGGTACCATGGGTATAGGTCAGACATGGTGGGCTGGCCAGGATGCATCTGCACAGGGCATAGGGCACTGGCTGTGACATTGTAGTGCCCGGCCACCACCTACACAGACAGGGTGACCTCCGTATGTGCTGCTGGGGGAGCACTCTCACCCTGAGTGTGCAGTGATGACAGCATGGCTAGGCACCCCCATAGTGCTGTATTGTGTTTCTCTCTTGTGATTTATATGGGTTTCCTGTTGGGGCCTTCTCACAGTACTCTCTGCTTGTGTGTGCTGCCACCCCAGTTTTGGGTGCATGCATTTCCATCAGGGCTAACCAGCAGACTGTTCACAGCTGGTATGTGTCTTGATGGAGTGCCTTGCAGTGGCTGATGGCTTGCTGTAGGAGAATATCAGATAGTGCTGGGGGTGCATCTTTGGATATCCAGGCCTAAAGTCTGTCTGATATTGTGTTATGGATGTGTGTGGAGCTGCTTGGACTGCCCTGTAGGATGTCTGTTCCCCAGTAGGATTGGGGTTTGATGGTCCACTCTGCTGCTGTTGGTGTGGGATGGGGATCTGTTGGTGGGGGGCCCTGTTTGCCACCCTCGGGGAGGGGGTTTCCACTAACTGAGACAGACAGAGATATCCAAGATGTTTCTGCAGCACCTTCCTATCTCACAGGTTAGTACTGTTTTGGAGCTCTGTCATGGCCTCATTCAGCCATGCCTGGTGTTGTGGACCTGGTCCTGGGCGCCACATCACACCCTCAGGGTGAGCACAGTACCCGCCGAATGTGACGGTGTGTAGCTACTCTTTGCTGGTAGTCCACCCGCTCAGGACCCCCTACCAGGCCGAGGTGCTGTGTGGGTGCACACGGACAATTCCCCCTACCAGGCAGGGTAGCTGTTGGGGTGCATTCCCCATCTTGTGTGCATCTGTGGACAGCTGATTTGCATGTGCAGTGCATCATGGGTACGGGTGGCCTAACCCTATCTTGTTTACAACAGCAGACTGTCTGTGAGGTGACGTGCAGGCTCTCTGCAGCCAGCCAGGGGCTTGCTGACAGCTATAGGGCTGTAGCCCAATGGTTACATTACTACCTTTGCAGCCAGAGGTCATGGGTTCAAGCCCACTGTGGGGTTCTGTGATAGGGTTGTCCAGAGCATTATCTTTGTTTACTGTACATATTTTTATGACAGCAAACACACCCTTGGCAAACTGTACCCATAAGGTGCCTCTGAGGGTGCTCTTTAGGGCGCCCTATAGGCCACCTTATGGGTGCCATCCATATTGGGTGCACTATACATTGTCCTGTGTCGCAACATACATGGTGCCCTATAGGGGACATTCTAGGGTGCCTTGGAGGACAGTGCACTGTAACATGTGCCTTACGGGCATCCGTATGTTAACACACTGTGAGAGCGGGTTTACTAGTAGTGGGAAATAAAATAAACCTTGAAGGCCTCCTACAGCACTCCTCACCATAATACCTACTGCTCCAGCCAGCCTTGTTCACTGGGCACTGTGAGGGGTTGAACCCCTGACACCTGCACCATTGGTCAGTGTCTTCACCATTGTGCTGTGGCTCTGTTCCTGTGTTTGAGCAGCAGCGCGCAGCCTTGTAGCCATCGGCGCACCGTCTTGTGGCGCACAAAAGTAACAGTGCGCCGCCTTCTGCCACGTAACATTAACAGCGTGCCGCCTTATGCCGCCCAACATGGGCATGCCTCCTAAAATAATGCCTCAGCCAGCTGTCTTCAATGGGCACTGTGGGGAATTGAACCCATGATGCCTGCATGAGTGGTCAGTGTCTTAACCATTGTGCTATGGCTCCATTCCTGTTATTTGCACATCAGCGCGCCACTTATCCCTCCCACTATTGGGTTGCCCCCTCACAAATCAGCGCGCCGCCTTCTGCCCACCGGCTCGCCGCCTTCTGTTGCCCGATTTTATCAGCGCGCCGCCCTCTGCCGCCCAACCTTAACAGCGTGCCGCCATCTGCCGCCCACAATGAACAGTGCGCCGCCTCATGCCGTATAAAAAAAGAGTGCGCTGCCTTCTGCCGCCCATAAGCAGTATGCCTCCTACACCACTTTTGCCCATAAAAGTTGATGCCTCAGCTGGTCTTTTTGGTTGAGCGCAATAGGGGTTTGAACCCCTGGCCCCTGCACCATAGGTCAGTGTCTTCACTGTTGTACTATGGCTCTGTTGTTTGGTTATGCAGCAGCGCCCCACTTAGCCTTTCCACGCGATAATGTGGGCCCCGCACATTAGCGCGACGCACACACGTACGGTCCGGTTTTTTCCTTTTTTCTGCCTGGCCCGCCCACTCCTTATATGGCACCAGCACACTAACGGGAACCCGCACAGCAACGGTGTTTAGTAAACATGCCCCTTAGTCAAGTCTCACAGGTAATACATAAGGCGGGAGTGCTAGATTTGGCTGGAATAAGAGACTTTATTGACTGCCAGTACAAGATTACTATAGCTATCTACAAATTAGTGCATTTCTAAAGCGAAGAAAGGTATGGCAAGAATTATGGAGGGAGAGGGGATAGTTTGAAATCTCATGCCTGGGGATATTAGTATGGAAGAAGCTTCTGTCTCATCTGTATTGAGGATTAATTATAAAGGAACTCAAGAAGCTAGAATACATGCAGAAATGGGAACAAGATCTAGAGGTAGAGTGGGAAGTAGTCTTGGGAGGTAATAATACAGGCAGTGGGGAGGATGTCCATAGCCACAGCCTTGTGAGAAAATGCTTACAAAATGTTTTCTAGATGGTATCGGACGCCAGAGCGAATGTATAAGGCAAGACTGGTGCAGTCAAATGTATGTTGGAGGCAATGTGGGGGTATAGGCACGCTATTACATATGTAAGGGGAGTGCAAAATGGTGCAAGCTTATTGGTAAAAAGTGATACAGGCTATCAAAGAAATTATGGGCTATCAACTGCAAAAGAACCCAGCCATCTTCTTACTCCATCAACAAGAAGAGCTGCTACCAAAACAAATAAATGATGTGGTACAGCATTGCATAGTAGCAGCTCGATGTGAAATAGCGGCCTATTGGAATAGACTGGAGCTACTAGTCTGGCAAGATATGTCAGAAGATTTGCAAATCTATATTTGATGCACAGGTTGACGGGCTTGAAGAAGAGGAAGGGAGAAGACACCATATGACAATGGAGGAGGGTGTGGAAATAGTTGGAGCAGCAGAATGGGGTGTAGGATGGCATGGAAGAGCAACTGGGGGTGGAAGGCGAGAAAAATGAAGGTCACGACTGAAAGAAGTGGGAAAGGAATAAAGGGGAAGGGAAGGGGAGAAGAGAAATGATAGGAGAAGTTGATCTTAAGTATTTGTTATAAATGGCTTGTTTTGGTTGTAATGTAACTGTTGAAAATTTAATAAAGTTTACATGGGAAAAAAAGATAGAAAATAGAGAGTAGGGCTAAATGGACAATTCTCTCAGTGGAGAAGGGTAAAGAGTGGAGTACCCTAGAGATCTGTGCTGGGCCCTCTGCTTTTTAGAATATTTTAAATAACCTGGAAATAGGAATAATGAGTGAAGTGATCACATTTTCAGATGATACAAAATTATTCAAAGTTGTTAAAACGCAAGAGGATTTTGAAAAATTGCAAGAGAACTTTGAAAAATTGGAAGACTGGGTGTCCAAATGGCAGATGAAATTTAATGTGGACTAGTGCAAAGTTATGCACTTAATGAAGAATAACCCAAACTATGGTTACAAGATGCAACATTCCACATTAGGAATCCAGGAAAAGGATCTGGGCATCATCATGGATAATACATTGAAATCCTCTGCCCAGTGTACAGCGATGGCAAAGACATCAAATACAGTAGAATGCTAGGAATCATAAAAAAAGGAATGGAGAATAAAACCAAGGGTATTATAATGCCTCTGTATCGCTCTATGGTGTGACTGCACCTTGAATATTGTGTGCAGTTCTGGTTGCCATATCTTAAAAAAGACAAAGCAGAATTAGAAAAGGTACAGAGAAGAGCCACCAACATGGTAAAGGGAATGGAAGGATACCCCTATAAGGAAAGGAGATGGCTGAGGGGGAGATCTGATAAAGATCTATAAAATAGTGGGTGAATGGAATGGGTAAACATAGATTGTTGTCTACTCCTTCAAAAAGTAGAAAGACTATGGGGCACACAATAAAGCTACAGTGTAGCACATTTAAGACTAATCGTAGAAAATATTTGTTCACTCAATGCATAATCAAACTCTGGAATTTGTTATCAGAGGATGTAGTAAAAGCTGTTAGTGTAGCTGGTTTTAAAAGAGGTTGGAAAAGTTAATAAACCATTATTAAAGAGGTCCGGGGAAATCCACTGCTTACCCCTGGGACAAGCAGCATGGAATCTGTATACCTTTTGGGAACTTGACAGGTATTTGTGACCTGGATTAGCCACTGTTGGAAACAGGATACTGGGTTTGTTGGTTCCTTGGTCTGACCCAGTATGGCATATCTTATGTTCATAATATAGGTATCATATAAAAGTTGCTATTTGGCTCTTCATCCATGAAGATATTATGATTTTTTTTACTAAGAAATGTGTAATCCATGAGGGTCATTCTGTGCTGGCCATCTCCCCCTTGTACGGCCGATCAGAATCGGGCCATACAGAGGTAGACCCGATTCTGTTCGCGCGGGAGCTAGAATTGCCCGCGGGATCAGAATTGGGTCTACGGCCTGGACGTGCAGGCCATGCCCCAATTTTAATGGGCTGCACATCCAGCCCACATACCTGGCTAACTCAGCCAGGCTCCTCAATGTATCTGCAGTTCCATGGCGTCCTGTCACCATGGCACCACAGCTCCATTCAGGAGCCACGATCCCATGCAGCAGAAAATAATCTTCAGTCCCCACAGCTCAACCCCTGATCTGGCCTTCCATGGCCAGGGTCGGGTTGTGGGACCCCCCCCCCCCTGCATCCCCGGGTCCTCACCATGATCCCCTTCCGTCCAGGTGGAATAAGTCCCCCATCTAGATTCGAGGCCCCGGACGTACAGGGCAGACCTCTGAATTGGCCCTGTACATTCAGGGTCATGGCCCGCCTATGCACTGCCCTTGCTCTGCCTCAGGAACACCCCCTCCCGCTCCCGTCTAGGCCTCCCTATACAAACCCGCTGTTCGTATGGGGAGGATATTGACATGGCAGAATGACCCCACATATAAATACATTATATCTAAGTATAAATGCATGTTAAGTCACTGAAATAATCACTAGGTATGTGATTTTGTTTTTATATGAATGGAAAAATCAACAAAAAGCATCAGATTCGGATAGTTCTGTAGCCATCTAACCAACTGTGCATGTTTGGCAAATTTTCCCAAATCACTATTCATGAACTCATTGCTATCATATGTCCACATGCAGCCAGACACACTGGAATCAATCTGGGAGGGGAAGAAGTTTGAGGAAGGGTGACCATCAGCAGGCATGAGTTACTTCAGGCAATGGTGCTAGAAATCCTTGACAAATAGCCACAGAAGTGCATCCATATCTAATTTATGCAGATCATACGGATCAAGGTATCACAGCAGGGCTGCAAGATACAGCCCAGCCCAAACCTCATTTTGTGTCTGACTTTCAGAGAGTGAGGAATTGGCACTTGGGCTTAGGATTAAAAAGAGAAAAAACAGATAGGGGAAAAAGCAACTTGAAGTCTGTCTTTGAAAGAGTGAGAAAGGGCTGGTGGGGCTTAGGACTTTAAAGCAGAAAAAAAGATTCTAAAAGGGAAAAATCATGAAGCCTGACTTGTAGTGAGTGAGGAAGGGGTGCTGGGGCTTGCCAGTTGAAATCATAAGAAATAAATTATAAAAAGAAACAGCATGAAGGGACCAGAGTGTTCCTGGCTCCTTGCTTTAACCTTAGGAGTGCTGCTGTTCCACTGTCTGTCTGGTTTTACAACTAGAAGTTTGAAAGTCTTCTGGGGCTTTCTGCCTTTTGCCTGCTTCTGCAGGGAATGACTCTCTGAGTTAGGGGTAGGAGATCAAGAAAGTCAGAGAGAGGCTGGAAAAATTCTGCATTTACACTTTACCATTTGGAAATTCCTTTTTGTCCTAAGCATTGATGGAAGGTATGCACTGCACACAGATTATTTGTATAACACTTCTGAAACAGGAAGTGGCATTGGGAAACAACAACTTATTGTATCCAATCTATTCTATTGTACAACCAGAGAACACAGTGAAATATGTTTTTTCTCACCCCCTGTCTGTGACAGCATCTGTGGGGAAGGGAGGGAAGGATACCTTACTGTATCTATCCCACCCACATTCATTGAATACCATTAAATACGGTTTTTCCCAATGATCTTTCTCACCTATTGACAGCAACAGCTGTGGGAGTGGGAGGAAAGGACACTTCACTTTATTTATCTAATTCATCCCACACTCATATGATACAGTTATATAAGTTTTTGTAACAATTTTTCTCACTTATTGGCTACAGGACCTATGCTAGGATGAACTGGTAACCCTGGGGCCAATATCTAATGCAGCACACTTGGGATGATGGTACTCCAGAGCAACAGAGGCCTAGTGAGTGGTGCAGGGTACTAAAAGACAGGAAGTCCCTACCCTCAAGAGCTGGGAATCCAGTCCAATAGAAGTATTAGATGGGCAAATACATTCCATCTCTCCCCAGTCAATTGAGACTGGGAATAGGGAGGTAGCATCTGTGTGCACTGAAGGCCTTATGCAAGGGACAGTATCTGATGCAGCACATCCAGTCCAGGTGATTTGCTATCTTCAGTTTATCAAATAGTTTTAATACATCTTCAGGTTTATCGATATTTCTTTCTTCTGCTGCATCAGCTTTAAATACCATTTCAGTCATGGGTAATGTCCCTCATTATCTTCAATAAAGACTGAAGCAAAGAATTCATTCAGTGTCTCCGCTATCGCCTTATTCCCACTTAGTGCCTCTTTTACCATTCTAACATCCAATGGTTCAACTGACTCTTTCACAGGTTTTTTTGTATGAATGTACTTGAAAAAGTTTTTATTATTCATTTTTGCTTCCACAGCAAGCTTTTTTTTTCAAATTGTCTCTTTGCCTGCCTTATCAATGCCTTGCATCTAGCTTGCCATTGTTTATGTTGTTTCCAGATTTTGTCATTTGGTTCCTTTTTCCATTTCCTGAAATATGCCTTTTTGGCTACAACAGCCTCTCTAGCCTCACCTTTAAACCATGTTGGCAGTTTTTTGGACTTCCCTCCACTTTTCTTAAAGCATGGAATATAGCTGACTTGGGCTTCCAAGATAGTATTTTTAAACAACACCCATGCTTGATGTAAATCTTTAACCTTTGCAGCTGCTCCTTTTAGTATTTTCTTAACTGTTTTCCACAGCCATCTTCTGCTCCCCCGATCAGGGTTGAGCACCTGAGCGGGCCTGCCAGCCTTCCCGCTCAGGCACTCCAGCCCAATCGGGGCTGTGGGAGGAGCAGCACCACTTTAAAAGAAGCCGCCGCTGGGCGGGAACCCCAGGACAGCCCGCAGCCATCTTCTGCTTCCCCGATCGGGGTTGAGCACCTGAGCGGGCCTGCCAGCCTTCCCGCTCAGGCACTCCAGCCCAATCGGGGCTGTGGGAGGAGCAGCACCACTTTAAAAGAAGCCGCCCCCAGGCGGGCCCGCACCTGCCGGGCCTGCACCTGAGGGCCTCACCAGAGGGCCCTTTGGCGTGGCCCTTTGGCGTGGCCCTTAGGCGGTGGCCAGTGCAGAGGCGGACCCTGAGAACACGGAGCGACAACCGATCAAAAAGAGGCAAAAGCAAAAGAGGAGAACACGAGTACAACATGCCCTATATACACAAAAGGCCAAACCACGCAAGTATAAGGCAATAAAGAAATAAAGCTTAGATATATGATATATTATGCCAGTTAACCATCAGTTTTGTAAACCGCTGAATTGCTGTATCTCCACCAATAATTGCCTGTATTCTACCAATAATTGCCTGTATCTCCACCAATAATTGCCTGTATTCTACCAACAATTGGCTACCTACCCTCATCAGATAGAGTTTCATACAGTTGCAATACACCTCATTAGATAGTCCCTTGAACTATCCGATTGATTAGAATTACTACCTCAACTGTATTGATCATAGTCAGTCCAGGGATTGTCTACTTAACTGTTATCTGTTAGCTGCTTGATTGCTATATCAGTAGAATTACTACCTAACTTCATGTAGTTGTCATCTACCCCAGTGCTTTGTTGTTACATCCACATCTACCCGAGCAGATACCACAATACTTATAGCACACAAGAATTCTAAAATGATGCACATACTCACAGCATTAGCCAGTATCTATCTCATCATAGCACTTCCCAGCTATGCAAAAGCCTTCAACCCAGGCTCCGAATCTATACCAATACTGCGGAGCAGTTGGAAGGAATGGTCAGACAAGACCCATACATCCTCTTCACATACCAATCATACAAATCACCCCCACTTTCTCCACATTGCCCTCCAACTTACCAAGAAGTCTCAGATCAAGGAACACCAGCATCAATGACCATTGAAATGCGCCCTCATCAACGCCAGGTCAATTCGCTCAAAATGGCCAGTGATCTCCGACCTGATAATTCACCATGACCTCGACATCCTGATCATCACAGAGACTTGGTTACCAGACTCCCCTTAGCCTTTAAACCTTTAGCATCCCCCCTCCCCCCGAAAGATTTTGTTCATTAAACTCAATTGTTATCATCTTAACACAATCCCTCCCAGAACAGTACAATGAAATTAATATTTGACCATCGCACTTTTAAATATTAAAATTAGTTTTGTAAATAGAGACATAATAAGAGAGATTTTAAAAAGCCGCTTAAAATGGATAAATGCATATTGCCTATTCTTCCTGGCTGCCCAGGACCCATTGCTTTGCTTTGACTGTAGCTGCTCTTTACTGCCTCCCCCCCCCCTCCCCCCCCCCTCCCCCAGAAGCTGCTGCCCTAGATGACCATTTAGTTTGCCTAGTAATTGGGCCAGCCCTGGCTACCATGCCTACCTCTCCCTGACAGCACAGTAGTGTAAATTGCATGGCAGGAGCAGATTTTAGGTATAAAGGGGGCACGATAGGAGGAAAGTACAGGTGAGCTGTGCTGCACAGGTGATGGATGATAGCCTTCTTGGACCCATATCTTAGCAGAAATAAGGGCAATGATGCCGGGCTGGCATATAGGGCGCAAACAGAGTACTGTGCATCCAGGTTTCTTTGTAACAGATGGTGGGATGAGCATGGTTAAAGCAGTGAAAGAGGGAGGCTTTCATGGGAACAGATGCTTTACATACTTGCTGCACCTGGCTGTCAGAGGCTTTCTAGAGCTAGGGACCAAGGAAAGAGACAGCCTGATCCTCAAGCAACTCATTGAAAAGTGCTAAAAAGCAGCAGGATATTTTACTGGAATATAAAGGGTAGCCATGAACTGCATATAGTAAAATAGTATATTTATTTATTTATTATAAATTTTTATCCAATATTTCCCTGAAGATCGAATGCAGTTTACAAGGAACAACATGTTGAATAGTACCGTGATGGATACATATTCAGTTACATAGAACTTTTATAATTATATACATTAACTACAAACAACATTTTGAATAGAACGGTGTAGGGTACATATTCAGTTACATAGGACTTTATAACTATATACATTAACTGTGGTGAGACCAGGCTTATAAACTATATACAATTTCGTTGTTAGGTAGATGAGAGTGTTTGGTAGGATTGAGGGGGGCGAGAAGTGCATTTTTGCTAGGGGAAATATGCAGAAGGGGGTGGAGGGTCTATAGAGTTGTGATCAGTGCCAGTACCAAAATTAAGGGTAAAAAGATGGGTTCTGTTTTTTTCGGAAGGTGAGGAGGTCATTTACTTCTCTTAGGTAGTCTGGGAGGTTATTCCAAGGATTAAGGGCAAAGTGGGAGAATGCTTTGTTGTTTGTTTCTTGTCTTGATTTCCTGAAGTCAATTGATATTGTGAGTTTATTTTTATTACAATCACATTGTTAGTAAGTGATATTATCCTTGGTGATGAGTGAGAAGAGATATGATGGGGCAATTTCTTTGATTAGTTTAAATGTTGTAATGAGTATTTTGTAATTAATATGATCTGGATCAGGAGCCATGAAGGTCATACAATAAGGGGGTGATGTGGTCAATTGGGTTGCTATTCATTGTAATCCTAGCTGTGACATGTTGAGCTAGTTGTAATTATCTTAATGTTAGTTTGGTGGTGCCTTGTAGAATAGTGTTGGAGAAATCGAAGTATGGTGTGATATGACGGCAGATAAAGACCATCATGGTCCATCTAGTCTGCCCAGCAAGGTGGCAAGAGTAGGTGCAACTGTTGCTCCATGCAGGTCACCCCTCCCCATGCCTTTGTTTAAGGGTGTAGCCACCGCTCCGTGAAGGTCACCCTTATTTGTTGAGATAGCAGAGACAGTTCAGCTTATTTTAATTTTATCCTTTTGCTATGAAGAGATCCACTGTGTCTGTCCCATGCCATTTTGAATTATGTCACTGTATTTGCCCCCACCACTTCCATCAGGAAGGCATACCAAGCATTCACCGCCCTTTCATGAAAAAGTATTTCCTGATGTTGCCTTTCAGTTTATCCCCTTGCAGTTTCATGTTATGTCCTCTAGTATTGCAGCTTCTCTGTCTTTGAAAAAGGTTTCTTTGTTCATTAATACTCTTTAAGTATTTAAAGGTCTGTATCATATCTCCCCTGTCCCTCCTCTCCTCTAGCGTATACATATTTAGGTCTTCAAGTCTCTTCTCATAAGTCTTCTGGTGCAGGCACCAAATAATTTTGGTCGTCTTCCTCTTAACCGTTTCCAATCTTTTTATATCCTTTGCCAGATATGGTCTTCAAAATGGAACACAATATTCCAAGTGAGGCCTCACCAGTGTCTTGTACAGTGGCATTAGTACCTCCTCCTTTCTGCATGAGAAACAGGAAGCAATGGGGGTACCTGCTTACCAGCTGAAGCACAATGTTGCCACAAGGAATTCCACATATGAAATGCTGTAGAGACTAGTGGAGCAATGGACAGCCCTGTGTCAGATGTCAATGGAGACTGCAATTGAGATCAAAAGCCCCCCTGGGTCACCAGGATTGGGCAAATATCACAAAGGTGATAGCCCTTTAAGGATGCCTGGAAGAAATGAGTTCCACAAGGGCTATCCTGAGTCTTCTAATCCTGGTAGTGAATATTTCACAGGTAAAATTAGAGGGTTTCAGGCAACAACAGGGATTCAAAACAGAGGTTTTGGTGATGGTATACTCTGTGCATTGTCAAGTGGAAAAAAGGTTGCAACTTCTTATGAAGAGGAATGCTTACATTCTGACTGACCAGTGGATGAAGGAACTATTGTTCTAAAGCTCAACGCACTGATGTATTGGAAGGAAAAGTTGCTTACTGAGGTGGAGGAAAGGGAACACAGAGGCAAGGGGGTTAGTGGTGATGATGCATCATGGAATACGGTAGTAGGTACGTTATCATGCAGTACTGGTATCATGAGCACCACCCAGCAAGAGAAAATCTTTGGTAACTGAAGCCCTAGCTACAATATGCTGTCTGTTTTGATTAGATTGTAAGCTCTGATGAGCAGGGATCATCATTTCACATGTATCTGTGCATTGCTGTGTATGCCTGTAGCACTAAATAAATGATAAATAGTAGTAGTAGTAGTAACGCTAAGCATCGGAGATCAGTCATGGACTCCTGCATGGATTTCTATGACAAGCTGCCTTGCAGAGCCCTTTGAGGCCATGCACTCAGATACTGGGCACAAGTTAGCAGTCTGGCCAAACCTCACCAAGACTGCACAGCATTTCCTGTCTTGCCCTCCAATCAGTGTGCTCAGTGAACATATACTTTCCGTGGCTGGTGATATTATGGCGCCTCATCTTTCACGGCTAACATTGTAGTTGGTGGAAATCTAATGATTGTGAAGAAAACCCTCTCCTCGTTTGGTTTCCTTTCATTTTCATACAACTGGGAGGAGGAATGAGGGTAGAGCTGAACTGACGGGCAGTTGCCCACAATCTCTCTCTTCATTATCTAGCTGTGTTTTTGACAGTCTATACTGCAGTATCTTCAGCCCATTTCCATTGGCTACCTTTCAGCCTCCCCTGCCAAAACTTAAAAGAAAAAAGCAAGATCAGAAAGAAAATGCAAAATCCAAAAGAAATATAAAGGGAATAAAAGAGAGAGAACTAAAATAGCTCTCTCTTTGCTGCTGGTATCAATCTCACTCTACTGTGCCATGGTTTGCCCCTTGCCAATCTTGCTCTCAAGATCCAAACCTCATCCATATTGGAGTGATTGTAAATCCTACTTCTGCTTATACAGCCACTCTGCATCCTGCTATCATGTTTCCAGTGGGTCCATTTAGGCCCACATGTCAAAATTTAAAAAAAAAAGAAAGAAGAAGAAACCAAAAAAAGACCTTTTTTCTCTTTACCTTTCTGTGCTACTGTTGTCTGTATCACTCAGTTGGCACTGCTTGCCTCACTACTGCCCTTTTACCCTCCCCTGCTGATTATGGTGGTTCATGCACACTTCTTGCTGCTTGGCTCTGTGACTAGTGTGCTTTGGCTTTCTTTGGACCACTCCTCGACCTTTTCCTGCTTTGCATCTTTGTGGCTGCCTTTGGGTTTTCATTCTGTGCTTGCTCAGTTGTTCTCCCACCTGCTTTGACATATAACCTGAGTCTGGGAGAAATTGAACCCCCACTCAGTGGGGAGAGGGGGGAGAGATACTACCAGCCTGCTACCATTGAGGATCCTTGAGCTCTCTCTTCAAAGTTATTTTAAAATTGTCATTATTGTACTTGTTTGGAGGTTCATGCAGAGAGCCTTGCTACTGCTATACTCTTAAGCAAACAATGGTATTTCTTCTATCAGGAGAGACGAGCATGGAGGGCTCATTGAACATGGCCAAAACTGAGTTTCTTATCTTTCCCCCTAAACCCCATAGCCCCCTCCATCTCTGTGTAAAATGCTCTGCCCCTCCCTGTTTCCTCAGCTCTCAACCTTCAAGTCATCTTTGACTCCTCCCTCTCCTTCTTCACACACATCCAATTAATAGCTAAAACCTGTCATTCTTTCTTTATAACATCAGTATAATTTGCTCCTTCCTTTCTGAACATACTACAAAGACACTTATCTACTCTTTAGTCACCTCCTGTCTAGACTATTGCAACCTCATCTTTGCTCCTTCAGTTTGTTCAAAATTCAGCTGTGCAGCTAATCTTCCACCAGTCTTCAGTATGCTCATATAACCTCTCTTCTCAAGTCATTTCATTGGTTTCCTATTTTATTTATTTATTTAACTAGGCTTCTATATTGCTTTTAACCGGGTCAAAGTGGTGTACAAGGAACAATTGTAACAGGGTTTACATAGAACTTCAAACTACGTACAATAACTTGTGGAATGCAGAGACAAATTAACTATTTAGATGCAGATGGTTGCATGTTTCTTACATATAGGGTTGGGAGGGGAGGTTATATAACATGTGCAAATTCTTTACAAACAGGTGGGTTTTTAGTAGTTTTCTGAAATTAGAGAGTTGTGTGGAGTTTCTGATGTCATCTGGTAGGGAGTTCCAGAGGGAAGGTGCATAGATTTCGAATGATCTTAAGCAGGCTTGCTGGTTGCTTCTTGATTTCTTGGCTGGTATTGTAAGGGTGTTAGCTGTGGACTTCCTTGTAGGTCTGGTTCATGAGCAAGGGTATAGCAGTGTTTGAAGGTAGGCAGAGGAGAGGTTGTAGATGGTTTTGGAAGTTATTAGGAGGGATTTGTATTGTGTTCTGGCGAGCAGAGGGAGCCAGTGGAGGTGTTTCAGTATGGGCATGATGTGCTCGGTTCTGGGTGCCCCTTGGATTGTGTGAGCTGCATTGTGGAGGGACATTTGAAGGGGGTGGAGGGTGGATTGTGGGAGACTTTGGTAAATGGAATTGCAGTAGTCTATGTGGGGGATGATGAGGGTTTGCAGAGCAGAGTGGAATTCAGATGGTTCTAGAAGTGTGTGGAGGTGTTGGGGAGTGCGTATTTTGAAGTAAACTATTCTTGTTGGTTGTCAATTTGGGATTTAAATGTGAGAGGCTGGTCAAGGGTGATCCCACGGTATTTGACTTAGTTCCTGACCTTGATTTGGTAGTATCCAGTGTGATAGAGGGGGGGGGGGATATAAGTGTGGTCTCTGGTGATGAAAAGTGTTTCTGTTTTCTGGAGATTGGTGGTGAGGTGATTTTGTGTGAAGCATTTGGAAACATTTAGGAAGGACTGCTGGAGTGTGTGGTATGATGGGTTGTTGATATTGAAGGGGGTGTATAACATAATGTCATCAGCGTATATGTGGGAGGAGATGTTGTGAGACCGGATTATTTCACAGAGTGTTTGCATGTAGATGTTGAAAAGCAGAGCAGAAAGCATGGATCCTTGTGGGACTCCTTGTGTTTGGGTATATGGGGTTGAGGTGCAGGCTCCAAACTTCACTTGTTGCTGGTGGTTTGTGAGGTAGGATTGAAACCAATTTAGGACTGAGCCTGTTATTCCTAAGGTTTGTAATAGTTGAATTAAGATGTTATGGTTGATGGTGTCAAAGGCTGCTGAGATGTTGAGTAGGAGGATGTATCTATGGTTAGGTTTTTGAATTCCCTTTGTGAGTTCACTTAGGAGTGATGTTAACAGTGTCTCTACTCCATGATGGGGACTGAAACCATGTTGTTGGTCATCGAGTATCTTATGTTTGTCTAGGTGGTCTTGAAGTTGTTGTTGTATGGTCTTTTCAATAATTTTTGCAATGAATGGGAGGTTTGCAATAGGTCTGTAGGCTGAGGGGTCGAGGGGATCTGGCTGTGTTTTTTTGAGGATGGAGTGGATTGAGGAAACTTTGAGGCAGTCAGGCATGTAACCAAGTAGTAAGGAGGTCTGAGTGATCTTCGTGAGGAGAGGAGTGAACTCGGTGATTGTTAGTTTTAGCCAACTCATGAGGCAGGGGTCAAGAGGGGATATGGTAGTATTCAGGGTATTTATGATGGATTCAATGGTTTGGTTGCCTATGGAGTCAGAGGAGATCCAGAGGGGAATGAGGGTGTTCTGAGGAGTGGGCTGGGTAGGAGATAATTGGGGCTGTTTGTGTCAAGTGGAATAGTAGACAGCTAGTTGCTGAGCTGTGATAGGAGTGGTGGAGTGGTCATTGGGTATAGAAGTTATAAGATTCTTGACTAGGCTGAATAACTCCCTTGGGCAGTTGAGTGAGTTCTTTATCAGGTTGGAGTAGTAGGTGCGCTTGCATTGGTCTGTTTTGGTGCGATATTATGACATACTTGTTATATAAGAGGAACAATATATTGACAGGTTTGTTCTTCTCCATTTACACTCGAGTCTGCGGAGCTGCCTCTTGTGCTCTCTGAGGTTTGTGATGTACCAGGGTGTTCTGGGGTGTTTGGATGTTTTTGGGTGATGTGGTGCTGGTGCAGCAGCTGCTTGGCTGGTTAGGTTGTTTCAGTTTGACAGTATGGTGTTGAGGTTTATGGGGTGAGGTTGTGTAGTGGGGAGAGGCTGTTGAGGAAGGTTATTTTATTGAATTTCTTGAAGCATCTGGTGGGTTGTTGTGTGGGGGTTGCTTTGGGTATGGTTGTTCCAGGCATAAGGAGCAGCAAGGTGGAAAGATCAAAGTATGGAGCTGGCAGTAGAAGAGAAGGATACAGATAGAAGCGATCTGCCAGAAAAGCAGAGTTCCTGAGGAGGCGTGCAGGGAGAGATAAGAGAGAAAAGGTAGTTCCTATCTGTTTTCATATCCAGTTCAAACTTCTCCTACTCATTCTGTTGTTCCTCACTACCTTTCATCTCTTCTCTCTCACACCCCCTCCACAGGAACTCTGCTCTTCTGGCATATCTCTTCTATCTGTGCCCTTCTCTTCTACTGCCAACTCCATACTTCAATCTTTCCACCTTGCTGCTCCTTATGCCTGGAACAAACTACCGAGTCAGTGCATCAGGCTTCATCTCCGGTCCTTTTAAAATCCAGACTAAATATTCACGTCTTCGAGACCACTTTTGGATCCTGATCCGCATAGACTCCTGCTCTCCAACTATATGTTTCCTTACTATTCCCAAAGATTTATCCTAGTCCCCAGCTGTTGTACTATCTGTCTTGATTAAATTGTAAGCTCTGATGAGCAGGGACTATCTTTTACATGTCTCTGTACTGCACTGCATATGCCTTGTAGTGCTATGCAAATGAGTAGTAGTAGGAAGGGGACACACACCTAACCAGTCTGATAGCAAAATCAACCCTAGCTATCATAGGATGAGAGATTGCCCTTACATCCATCATCCTCCATTAATGTACTTGTCAACTACTTGTCAAGTCATCAATTAAGAAACCTTTAGCTTTTTCTGAATGACTGCACTCTGCATGCATCTTTCATTCTAGTACCTCTTCTATTTGGAGGAATGATCATAGTGTGGAGAAGGAGGAAGGGCCCACCTGCCTAGACAGCCTGCTAGCTGAATCACCCTACTACCATGGGGCGACTGTTTGCCATTATATCTACCATCTTCCATTACTGTACTTGTCAACTATCGGTCTTCTGCCATAAGTATTAGCCTTTCATTATAGGGGCTTCCAGCCTATCTTTTGCTGCCTTGATCTTCCTCAGCTCTTCTGGGCTGTCACCACCAGAGTTGCAGAGCTTCACCCACTGCTTTTGGTGCTGCTTGGCCCTCTTTCATTATCTTGAGGTGTTCATTGTGCTCTTATAACACTTTGCCCTTCTGAAGGTAGCTTCTGATACTCATCCTGCCACTGTGTATATTCTTTACCTCTTTTCTAGTGCCCTGAGGTGTTTGCAACAGTGTTGATGGCTTGTAGTATTGTTACAGATGCCTTCCATGAAGTTTCAAGTAAGTTTGACTGAAAATAGGTGGCAAGCCTAACTCTTCAACTATAAAATAGCTTTTCCCATAGATTTTAATGGGGTTGAATGGGACGAATACACAAATGGTTCATCTCTCAAAGTCTATCCGAACAGTTATATCTTTTGAGTGCACATGCTATTAATCACTTATTTCAATAAGCATTTCACATGCATGCTAAAATTAGACTTGTTTTCAAATGTCCATAAAAATGGCACACTTTAGCATTTTAAGTGCTACTATGTAAAACGTACGGCGTGGCATAAGTTTGATATTGCCAAGAATAGTTTGTGATACATCCAGACCAGTGAACAGCAAGAAATATATGCAAAACACTTTGCTAGCAATATTGACTTATGGCCTGTAACATGAATATTCTGGATTCAGGGTAGTTACATCAGAAATGGACTTTTCCGGGGGGCGGAGCCTGATGTCCAGCGGGATGGTCGCATAACGCTGAGGCTCCCGAGAGGCCTACTCAGAATCCTGAATTAACACCGTACATCCTTGGAACTTCTACTCTGATCTTGCCGGGGCACATTGGTGAGATGGCGGGGACCAAACCCACGCGCCTGGAATTTGGATCTCCAGCGGCTTCTCACGGCAAACGTTCCAAAACTGAACCTCCGTCCCCGCAGAAGGGGCTGGCATTGGGCGAGGGCCCCGAAATGCAGCAGGAAATCCTCGCAGAGATTAGAGGGGTCAAAAACCTCGTGCAGTCAAACGGTGAAGCACTCCGAGCGCTGCGGGAAGATTTTGGTGTGCTGCAAAGCAAGCTAGAAGGGCTTTCTTCGCGTCAGGACAAAATGGAGAGCATATTGGACTCCCATGCGGCCCGGTTGTCCAAACTCGACAAAGTTGAACGTCCGGTGCGGGCCTTGCAGAAAGAAGTGGAAGATGGCAATAATAGAGCGCGCCGCAACAACATACGACTCGTGGGCATACCGGAGGGAGCGGAATCGGGAGACATGAAAGAGTTTTTATGCAAAATCCTCCCTTCCCTGCTCCAAATCACCTTTACCAAAGATTTGGAGATCGATCGCGCTCATCGTGTACCCACAAGCATAACGCTCAACAGGAAGACCCCGCGGCCTATCATTTTTCGACTTTTGAGATATCAACACGTGGAGCAATTCTAAGTGCCTCTCGGGCAAAGGGCCATATGGAGTTTGAGAGCCACAAGATCTCCTTCTATCCCGACTTGGCTAAACCCACGGTCGACCGCCGAAAGCGCTTTCTGGAATTCCGGCCGAGGCTTCAACAACTACAAGCACGCTATGGCCTGATGTACCCGGCCAAGCTCCGAGTCACGCTTCACAATCAGACAAGAACATTTGAGGACCCTGATCTACTAGCGGAGTTTTTGGATTCCAAAGCAGCCGACTTGATGCGCTGACTTCCAGAATATTCCTGCAAGTATTCTCATATCCGCTGTACCTGCCATATTGGATCTGCCGCAGCCCAGCAAAGAGTCTGGCGGGCAGTTTGTTGCCTTACTTTTGATGATATTTGTGACCCGACTCCATCTACCCACAGTAGCCTCGATGAGTATCAGAGACAGTGTTAATTATGGACTCTGGTGTTTCTTTTCTTTTTTTTTCATGTCTTTCTATTTCCTCTCTAGGGCCTCCTCCCGCAGACATATGGTCGCCATATTCTTTGGGGGTTTTGCTTCTTCTCTAAGATACTTTGGTACATACTTTTCAATATGGGGTGTATTAGCCAGAATACTCGGTGATTATGTCATTGTTGCACAGATTCTGATTATGTTGTATGTTTTCAAGCGCCCTTACCTAAAATGTCTATTACCGATTGATGGCACCATGTAAGATTTTCTCATTGAACGTAAAAGGAATCAATAATCCGATAAAACGGAAGAAAATCCTAAGCTACCTAAGTCAGGAAGCTGCGGATCTGATTTTTCTCCAAGAAACGCATTTAAATTCGAAGGAAACTCTTAAACTCAATATTAAACCTTACATGGTGGCCGCCTATTCCCCAGCCGTTTCTAAGAAATGTGGGGTTGCCATACTGGTTAGGAAATCTTTGCATGCTACTATTATTGCGACTAGCTCAGATACCGAAGGTAGATGGTCCAGAGTTCACCTCAAGATAGGTAGCCTTGAAGTTACATGTATATGCCTTTACGCTCCTAATGTGGATGACCCTGCCTTTTTTGCTACCATTGCTCAGGTTGCGCAGGCCTCTGCTAATACTTCATTGATAATTGGGGGGGATTTCAATCTAGTCCTTGATCCCCTGATTGACAAACAGCCGCCTAGGACAAGTGGTCCCCCCAAGAGTCACACCACGCTTACCTCCCTGATCAAAGATCTTGCTTTAGTTGATCTATGGAGGTTACTACACCCCAATGAGCTTGACTTCACCTTCTTCTCTTCCCCTCATAAATCCCAGTCTCGCATAGACTTCTTTCTAATATCAAAACTGTTAGTTCCTCAGGTGGACACTGCAAAGATTCACCCCCAACATATTTCAGATCATGCTGCCATTTCCTTTCAACTACACACTACTGCACCCCAAGGGAATTCGGGGGCCTGGTTCTTTGATAGAGCCCTGTTAACTCAGCCAGAGTTCTAGTTAGAAATTCGAGCAGCCATACAGGATTACTTCCATTCTTCTTTCTTACCGAAGCCACCTGAAGAGCTCCCCAGTCGGGGTAGAGCTGTGAGAGAGCCAGAGAGTTTCCCGCGCTCACACTCCGGTCCAATCCGGGCCGTGGGAGGAAGCACAGGAGTGCTTAAAGAGCTGCCGCAGGCAATCGGGAGGCCTCTTTCTTACCGAAGCCACCTGAAGAGCTCCCCAGTCGGGGTAGAGCTGTGAGAGAGCCAGAGAGTTTCCCGCGCTCACACTCCGGTCCAATCCGGGCCGTGGGAGGAAGCACAGGAGTGCTTAAAGAGCTGCCGCAGGCAATCGGGAGGCCTCTTTCTTACTGAAGCCACCTGAAGAGCTCCCCAGTCGGGGTAGAGCTGTGAGAGAGCCAGAGAGTTTCCCGCGCTCACACTCCGGTCCAATCCGGGCCGTGGGAGGAAGCACAGGAGTGCTTAAAGAGCTGCCGCAGGCAATCGGGAGGCCTCTTTCTTACCGAAGCCACCTGAAGAGCTCCCCAGTCGGGGTAGA
Organism: Ichthyophis bannanicus; assembly: GCA_033557465.1. Taxonomy (NCBI): domain Eukaryota; kingdom Metazoa; phylum Chordata; class Amphibia; order Gymnophiona; family Ichthyophiidae; genus Ichthyophis; species Ichthyophis bannanicus. The sequence goes on along the minus strand of CM066033.1, from coordinate 2,250,963 downwards.
GCTGTGAGAGAGCCAGAGAGTTTCCCGCGCTCACACTCCGGTCCAATCCGGGCCGTGGGAGGAAGCACAGGAGTGCTTAAAGAGCTGCCGCAGGCAAGCGCGCCCGCGCCTTGCGGGCCCGCGCCTGAGGGCCTCGCAAGAGGGCCCTTTGGCGTGGCCCTTAGGCGGTGGCATGACAGGCGAAGAACAGTCTCTTCCTCAGTCGCAGCAAGTATATGCACAATCGATCTAGTTATATTGACTCAACGGGGTTATAAGTTCTATATTGTCTATTTTAACATATTAATTCAGTAAAGCTTTAAGCAGCCGATTTATTTTCCCATTTTTACATTATCCTTAACAATCTCATTTATAATTACTGTTGCTAGTAGTTGTCCTGTTAGCTTATACTGTCGTCAGTAGATGTCACATTGTAATTCCATTGCTATTTAGCAGTTTCTTTAATTTACTACTGTTGTCAGTAGATACCCAATTGTAATACTGTTGCCAGTATTAGTTTCTTAGTAGCTCTTAACTATTACTGTTACCAGTATAAATATTATCCCCAGTAATAGCTCCTCAGTTAATACTGTTGCCAGTATTTGCCACACCTGTAACTCTGCTGCTAGTAGCAATTTTCTCAGTTACTGCTGTTAATAGATGTGCACTTGTAACTGTTGTCATTAATAGTTATTCAATTATTACTGTTGCCAGTAGATATCACTCCTTTAAACCTGTTACTAATAGCAGTTTCCTTCAATTTGCTTCAACCATTTGAGGTTCCAACATGAACTGTAAGAAGATGTTCTTGTTGACTTTGAATCTCACCTTATACATTGTCAGCTTACTTATTTCTTTCCACCCTCTCCCTGCTAATGCCTTCACACCACATTTGAACCTCCCAGAATTCTCTCACATCCATGTTATCGCTCATCGTCAGAAACATAACCCCCAACAGCTATTTCCAAGAAATTCTAAGATAAATTACCACAGACTTATTCAGATAAAGACAGACTCTAATATCAACCGCATAAATGTCGGCAGTTCCTACACTCACATCTCTTTCATCCTCATCAATGCCAGGTCAGTCAGAAATAAAACACCCATCATAACGGATATAATTAATACAGAAAACCCTGACATTCTATGCATTACTGAGACATGGTTAACAGAATCCGACTCAGTCCTGCTAAACCAATTAAAAGTGCAAGGATATTCCATCTTCACCTGCAATAGGAAACGTACAAGAGGTGGAGGTGTTCTTATACTAGCTAAATCTAATCTTGGGTTATCTCCTACCTTATGTGAAAACCGTGATGACACAAATATACTCAAAATTGAAAACAAGGACATTGCAATCTGCTTGATATACAGACCTCCTACTGCTACTAACCAAAATATTGACACCATACTAGAATCAGCTTGCAATTCTACATTAAGGAAACCACTTATATTGCTAGGCGATTTCAACCTACCATCTCTCTCTAACAATCTTGAAACATCTTTCTTAGAAGCGATGGAAGAGATGGGATTCAAGCAAGCAGTTAACCAACCAACTCATACTAGAGGAAACACTCTCGACCTAATATTCATCCCTACATATTATTATACTTCACCTCATTATGTCTCACCTTCCACATCTCAAGTCCCTTGGTCAGATCATTATCTGATTAAGTTTTCTTTCCTCCTTCAACAACACTCTAAACCTTCCCCTGTCAATCTACAACAAGTTCATAGATTTCGACCATTCAACAGAGAAGAGTTTCTTGAATCAGTACTTCCCAGATTAGATCCTTCTATCAATAACATTGATGACGCGATATCAAACTGGAATTCCATTATTCGATCAGCATCAGAATCAGACCCACCAAAGTTTCGTCACAAAACAAGAAAAAATGAAAAATGGTATACCAGCGAACTTGCAACTCTTAAGAAAAGCCTTAGAAAAGCAGAATCTACATGGAGAAGAAAACAAACTCACGAACTCAGAATAAAATACTTCTCACTACTCAAGAATTACAAGGATGCGATTAATAACGCTAAAAGACAATATCACGCTAAAACGTTATCTAAATCTATTAACCGTCCTAGAGAACTATTTGAGATTGTCAAATCTTTAACCAAATCCCCATCAAACAATTCTCACAAAATTTGTATTAACCCACAAATAATTGCTGACCACTTTGCAAATAAACTTAAACTTAACAGCCATTTCACCCCACCTAATCTACCTATCTCAGATAATAACTTACATGAATGGAAAGCCTTTTATCCTATTAGCAACAAGATGCTCCTTCAGACAATCTCCAACCTAAATACCACTACTTCTCTTCTTGATCCTTGTCCAGTGGCATGGATAAAATCAGCAAAATCAGAACTTGCCACAGACCTACTGAACATAGTAAATCAATCTCTTCAACAAGGACGTATACCAGATGCCCTCAAGAAGTCAGCTATCCGTCCGTTGTTAAAAAACAAAACTCTAGACAGCAATGACCCTACATCTTATCGTCCCATTGCAAGTATTCCATTCCTTGCCAAAATTATCGAAAAGATCGTGCAAACACAGCTACAAGATTACATAGACTCCACGGTTCCATTAGATGATCATCAATATGGTTTTCGACCACACCATGGTGTAGAAACGCTCCTGACTGCACTATTTGACACAATCATAAGAGGTATTGATAACACCAAGCAAGCCTTCATTCTCATATTCATTGATATCTCCTCGGCATTTGATACTGTAAACCATACCACGCTCATCTCAAGACTTTCTCAACTAGGCATCAAAGATAAAACTCTTGAATGGTTCATATCTTATTTTACTAACCGGACACAATATGTTCAAATAGACCAAAATGCATCATCCCCTTTTTCGCAAGAGCAGGGCATCCCTCAAGGTTCTGCCCTATCAGCCCTATTGTTCAATCTCTATCTTCAACCTATCTGTTCCATATTTAAACGTTTCAAAATCAATTATCACATCTACGCAGATGACATTATGTTGTACTCACCATTTGATGTGTCTAACCCAGATTACTCCAACATTTGTCATTGCCTCACTGAAGCTGAGCTGTGGCTGAAATCTATTAACATGTCTATTAATTTTAAAAAAACCGAAGCTTTATTTATAACAAGAAACACAAGCTTCACCCCCCCATTGGAAATCAACATTGGCAATAATTCTCTCCCTGTTAAAGAGGAGATCAAATACTTGGGAGTCACTCTTGATAAGACCCTCAACCTCACCAAACATATAAAACTAACTGTAAAAACAATCTACTTCAAACTAAGGACAATCCAACAACTTAGACCATTACTAGATAACACTGATTTCAGAACCATAGTACAAACACTCATTACACCACATTTAGACTACTGTAACGGTATTCTTCAAGGGACCTCAAAGAAAAATATCCACTCACTTCAATTGGCCCAAAATGTCACCGCAAGGATTATCTCCAAAGCAAAATTAACAGATCATATATCTCCGATTCTTTATTCTCTCCATTGGCTTCCAGTATCATGCAGAATCACCTACAAATCCTTAATCAATACTTTCAAGATTTATAATAATATAGCTCCTTCCTTCTTATCCACGCTCATCAACATCCCTCTTGAAAACAGATCAAGACGAAGAATTAACCTTCACATGCTACAAGTACCTGATTCTATCCGAAAAACAAGTCAAAAAACAAGCAACACAGCTTTTTCATACTTTGCTCCTATATTATGGAACAACCTACCAGCTGAAATCAGAGAAATTAAGGATCTTCAATTATTTAGAAAAAATCTAAAAACCCACCTTTTCACCCTACACTATAATAACCTCCACAAGGAAGATAACCCTAACTCAGAGAAAACCACTGATCAGCAGTCACTCACTGACCCTACCTAGACAGGACATAAAACCCTTCACTCATATTCACTTTGCCCACCTCATTAAATTTCTCTTTGAAAGCAAAATGTGAATAAGTGTAATCAATGTAATATATTTCCATTGCCGTTGTTTTACTATGGATAGCCAGTTACCTCATTGTATTATTGAGTTGCAATTTAATAGTTGAATGTTTACTTTTATAAATTTGTTCTATGTAAAAACCTGTTCTATGTAAAATAGTTCTAAACCTGTTCTATGTAAATTAGTTTCTAAACCTGTTCTATGTAAAATAATAGCATTCTATTATTAAACTTTGTTTACTTGTAAACCGCCACTGATCGCTGGAAGTGGCGGTATAGAAGAGATGTATAAATAAATAAATAAAATAAATAAATTTTAATCTACCCCAGGATACTGCGAATTGGGCTTGGTGGGAGGGCTTCCAAGCGGCCATTCGAGCAACGATCACTAGCTATCAAATCCGCCTGCGGAAACAACGCAAACAGCAGCTACTCATACTAGACCAACAAATAAAAGCAGGCGAACGAGTTCTAACTTCACGTACTGATCCATGTGTATTAATTCGATTACAGCGTCTCCGTTTTCAATATAATTCAATCCTCTCAACTGCAGCTTCTAAGAGTATTGAGCTTCAGCGAGGGACATATTATCGTGAAAATAACCGAGCCGGTCGACTCTTAGCCAACGCCTTGAAAGGTCAAAAAGAAGCCAAACGTGTAGCGGCCCTTCGAGCTCCACAGGGAGGGGGCATAGTGACCACAGACTCCGACATTGTAGAGCTCTTTCGGGATTTCTATACCCGCCTATATCAATCTGAATGTGAGTTCTCGTCAGAGACATTCGAGCGATTGCTCTCTGGCATTCAGCGGCTGACCCTTTCTGAAGATGATAGGGATGCGATGGATGCACCCTTCTCTACTTCAGAGATCCAATCTGCCCTAAAACGAACAGCCTCGGGCCGTGCCGCAGGGCCCGATGGTCTCCCGACCGAATTCTACAGAACGTTCAGTGCAGATTTAGTTCCCTATTTAAAACTCTATTTTACTGCCCTTGCGGCAGATACATCCTCTTTGGGATCCTTTTCTGCAGCTAATGTGGTAGTATTTGAGAAAGAAGGCAGAGACCCGCTACTAACCGCCAACTACCGTCCAATCTCCCTACTTAATGCCGATTATAAGATCTTCGCAACGATCTTGGCCACCCGGCTATCTGACAGGATGGCAACCCTAATTCACCCCGACCAATGCGGTTTTATACCCGGCAGATCAACTGCCGACAATGCTCGGACCTTGTGCCATGTGCTATCCAGTGCTGCCAATCTAGATCATCCATGGGTGGGTCTTTCCCTGGATGCCGAAAAAGCCTTTGATCGTCTAGAATGGCCCTTCTTATTTGCAGTTTTCCGATGGTATGGCTTTGGGGAGGGCTTCCTCCGATATCTCCAAGTCATGTATACTCAACCCGTCGCCAGTATTTGTGTAAATGCCATCAAGTCTCAGCCATTTAATCTCCAAAGAGGCACGCGTCAAGGTTGCCCCCTATCACCAATGCTCTTTGATCTAGCTCTTGAACCCCTAGCCCTCCTTATTAGACAGTCCGCACGTATTCAAGGTGTCCCCTTCAGTCATAGGGAGATTAAACTCTCTGCATATGCAGATGACCTTATGCTTTTCGTATCCCTCGATTCGGTTCCAGCTGTCTTGGATCTGATTGACGGATACTCACAATTATCGGGCTATAAAATTAACTGGACCAAATCTGTAGCATTCCCACTGAACCGCTGGGTACATGAGGTTGACATGCAGGCCTTTCCCTTCCTTTGGCAATCCCGCATGGTGAAGTATCTCGGGGTCCATTACTGTTCTCCTTTAGAAGACACTATCAGTTTTAATGCCAAAGAGGTAGTCTCCAAAGTCCGTGAGCTCACAAATCGTTGGTCTCCCTTATCTCTTACATGGTGGGGCCGCTTAGAAACTGTGAAAATGATGATAGTCCCCAAAGTGAACTACATTTTAGAAATGCTGCCATGCTTACTCCCGCTACATACTTATAAAGATATTGAGGGCCTTCTCGTCCGTTATCTCTGGCAGGGCAAGCCACCAAGGATAGCTAAACAGAAACTACAGTCTGCAAAGGAAAGAGGGGGTACCAGATTTCCTGATTTTCTTAGATATCATCAAGCCTTCCTACTTAAGCAAGGTGCCCGATGGCTAGATGCCTCAACAGACAGCAGACCAGTTTGGCTTGACATAGAAGAGGAGCTTAGTAGCCCAATTCCGTTGACCCATCTCCCCGGTATGTCCTATCAAGTAGACACCCGCTATCCACCAATGATTGTCGATACTCTGGCGGCCTTTAACACTCTCATTCTATCACTGGGCCCGAACGTATGTCCTCAGGACGGACTCCCGCTATGGAATAACCCCAGAATTCAAGACCTAAATAGAACGATAGCATGGAAACCCTGGTACTCAAGGGGGATCTGGACACCCCAACAGCTTTTCTCTGCAGCTCGTTGGAAAACCTTTTCTGATTTACAAAAGGAATTTGCGTTACCAGCGAAACACTACTTTCAATTGATGCAGCTTCAACACTGCCTCAAAAGTGCTCGAATCATGCCGCCCTCTGCCCCTACTGAGGACGGGCTATTAGAGATAGTTCACTCTATTAGTAGTACACATGGGGTAGCCTCTAACTTTTATAAAATATTATGTCAGGGTACAGATACGGCCACTTTTAGAGCTCAACAAGCCTGGGAGCGCGAACTGCAAACCACTTTAACCCCTGTGCAATGGAGCGTTTTCTGGAGCAAAGTAGTGCGGGTTTCCCGGTCTGCCTCTGTTACCCAAACTCTCTTCTTTTTTGCACACAGATGCTTTTATACCCCAGAAAAAATAGCCAAATGGAACACAAATGCTAGGGACCAGTGTTGGTCTTGCCATACTGCTGTGGGAACCTTCGCTCATGTTATTTATGAATGTCCTCAACTACAGGTTTATTGGGGGCGGGTCTGGGGTTGTATTCAATTTATCTTACACCTTCACGAACCTCTCTCTTGGAAGATCGTGGGACTCCGCTCTGTGGCGGAGGTCCCCTCTCTTCCTAAGAAGGGTCGCTTTCTCCTTGATTTCATGCTGGGTATAGCCATATGCTTAATCACGAGGAATTGGAAGGATAGCTCTCGACTTACTGTCAATGAATGGTGGAACCTCGTCTGCTTATATAGTAAATATGAGCAGATGCCTCGGAGAGCTATTCCCCATGCCCAAACTCACTCTCGCTTGTCTAAATGGCAGATGCTTAATGATTATGTACAATCTGCTCATTGTTCCAACATGCCTGTATAATGTGCGCTCATCATGTTTCAGATCACCGTTAGGTTTTGTAACACAATAATGTAAGTACACGCCCGCTTCGGGAATGATTAGTTTTCTAGAGAAGAAGCAGGGGGGAGGGGGGTGGCAGGGGTTTACTTTGGTGTATGTATTACACTTTATGTATCTGTCTTTTAGCTGTATGTCTTCCTTTTCCTTTGTTGTTATAAAATGAAAATAAAGAATTTAAAAAAAAAGAAATGGACTTTTCCTCTAGGCTATTTGATGTTCTTAGAGTTTCCTGAATGGTACAAAGGATCTTTCACATTTGCAATAGCTATCTCTAAGGTGCATTTCTTATAATAGCTTGAATTCTGTCATGGCTTTACCCCTCTGGCAGTTCCATATTAATGGCACTAAGTTGAAGTGATTGACAAACCTTACAAGCAAAGTAGAAGGCAAAACAGAAATGTTATTAATACAATGGATGAATAAGCCACCGACGGACCACACTTGTCACCAGGAATAATATCTATTCAGTTATATAATATTTAAAAATAAGCCAAAATCTCTTATAAGAAATAAAGCAGAATAATTGTTTTGTTAATCAGGGACCATGAAAAACAACAAGAGTAATTTTTATATTCACCTGAGTAAGTCTTCAGTAAAGCATGTTACTAAATTCTAATCGACCCAATATTCAGAGGATAATTTTATAAAAGGGTGTGTAGGTTTAAGGACCAAAAAAGTACCTATTTTAAGCCTATTTTAAAAATGCACCAGTAGCGGTAATCCGTGTTGCCTGGTAATTTGATATTGCATATTGACATAGTAGGCTGAAGAGCATTAAGAGATCCGGTGGGTTATTGAACACCCATATCAACAGACTTGTATAAGGGTTTGACTTCTCCACTGCTCTGACAGGTGTATGTCTTGTACAGTGATCACTGAGTCCGGTCTGTCTATGGACTATCATCTCTGCCAATCTGAAAGCTGTTTGTCTTATACACTGATGGTTGAGTCAGATATGTCTGTGGTCTGGATTCACTGCTGTTTGTGAGGCCACTTGTTTTGTACACTGATTGAATTGCGGTGTGGTCTCTGTTGCTTAGGAAGATGTCATTCCATTTGCAGTTGATGTATTTCTGCTTGGATGCGTACTTTGTTGTAATGGTATTTTGCAGTATCTTCTTCTTATACATATAAAGCAGGAAGTTTGTCTGTGAGTATGTTTGAAGTGTGCGGCTCAGTAGTTCTCTGATACTATTGAATGTAATAATCTCATTGGTCAGACTGACAGTCCTGTTGCAGTCAGGGTCTCGATGCTTGTAAGTTTGTGTACCTGTTTCAAGTGCACAGCTCAGTAGTTTTCCGATAGTGTGGAATACAGCATGCTTGAAAGCTGGCATGTTGCATGAGAGGATACTCCCTGAAATGTTATGTTGTACTTGCTCATACCATGTCCAAATGCAAGAAAAACAAACAGACTTACAGACAAACTTCCTTTTTGATATATATATAGAAGTTATAGCTGCCTAACTCTATGGATAGTCAGCAATATTCAGCCGCTATCTATATAGGTATAGAGATTAATTTAGGGCAACAAAAAGACTGCTCTAATTTAAACTGCATAGTTATATGAATAATGGTTGCATATCAGAATATAGAGGGTAATTGTATAAGGACACATGCAAATGGAGGTATTTTAGCTATTTATGCATGTAAGTAGCCACTTATATGCACAAATGCACTCTGAGCCTTATTCTGTAAACATGCATGTACATGCTATGGCATATACTTTCATTGTGGGCATATACAAAGGTGGAGTTTTGGCAGAGTGTGGGTGGGTACAAAGCTATGCTCTTAGGGTGGCATTTTCAAAGGCATTTACTGGGTAACTGCCCATGTTACCCATGTAAATGCCTTATCTGGGATTTTCCAAAGGCACCTACCCAGGTAGAGCCTTTGGAAAATCCCGGATAAGTTCCTAGCGTGCCCAGATGCTATGCAGTTCGCATTGGGGCATGTTGGGAGCATTCTGGGGCAGAGCGGGGTGGAGGAAAGGGCTAAACAGGTAGCAGCAATTTTTGGTGCTACCCGCTTAGCCCTCTGCGTCTTAAAGATAGGGAAGGTTTTTCCTCGCCTATCTTTCAGGTGCAGGGGCTAAGCGGGTAGCATCAAAAATCACTGCTACCCACTTAGCCTTGGCGGTTGCCGGTGCGTCCAGCCAAATCCGAATTTTCACTTCCGTCACTGCAGAAGTAAAAATCCAGAATAAGGGGATCGGCAGACAGGCTATGTGCCAGCGTCCCACATAGCCTGCCTAACTGAAAATCAGGCACATAAATTATAAAATACTATAATTTATGCATGTTGTTTAGATATCTAAGCATGGGCATTTGCACCAGCTCTAGAGCATGTATAAGTGATATTGCTTTAATATAAAATTTTAACCACTTATGCTAGTATTTTATACAGGAAATTAGGCGCCTACTTTTCTTTACAAAACAGCACACAAGTAGATGCTTACTTTTAGGATAAAGTAGGTGTCTCCTTATAACATGAAGGAAACAAATACAAATTGGAGGTAGACAATGGCCAAACAATGATCAACGTTCTTGCTTTGAATGTTGATGGTTGTTTGGCCGTTGTCTACCTCCAATTTTTGTCTGTTTCCTTTTTGGTTTGCTTTTTGGAGGTTGCCTCCTTCTTCTCTGTTTGACATATCTCCTTATAACATAACATAACATAACATAACATAACATACATGACAGGAGATAAAAACCAAGAGAAGAGCCACCAAAATGGTAAAGGGGATGGAAGGATACTCCTATGAAGAAAGGCTAAAAAGGTTAGGGCTCTTTAACCTGGAAAAGAGACGGCTGAGGGGAGATATGATAGAAGTCTATAAATTAATATAACGGAGTGGAACTGGTAAACGTAGATCGATTGTTTACGTTATCAGAATATAGAAAGACTAGGGGACATGCAATGAAGCTACAGGGTAAACTATTTAAGACTAATAAAAGAAAATATTTTTTCACTCAACGTGTAATCAAACTCTGGAATTTGTTACCGGAGGATGTAGTAAAGGCTGTTAGTATAGCTGGGTTTAAAAAAGGTTTGGACAAGTTACTGGAGGAAAAGTCCATAAACCATTATTAAGAAGGGACCCAGGATATCAATGCTTGACCCAGTACAAGCACTGTGGAACCTGTGTCTTTTGGGGAAACTGCTAGGTACGTATGACCTAGATTGGCCACTGTTGGAAACAGGATACTGGGCTTGATGGACCTTGGTCTGACCCAGTATGGCATATCTTATGTTCTTATGGTCCATCTAGTCTGCCTAGTAAGGTGGTTAGAGTTGAAGAGTTGCACCTGCTGCTCTGTACAAGTTACTCCCCCTCTAGTAAAATGGCCTTCATATTTTGCCTCTTCACTGCCTGGATAGTGGTGCGGACCATACATTAAGAGGGTCATTTTAGAAGCCTTATTGGCCATTTCCATGTGGAAATGACCATTTTAGAAAGGGCTGAATTTAAACATGGATGTGCTTACTATTTAGAAGTTGCAAGGGGGCATGTCAGGGCCTGACCTGTGTGTGGCCTGGATTTTGACAAACATCTACATGTGTCTTCCCCATTTCATACAGGAAATACACGCGTAACACCAAAGTTCTCCACAATTGGATTTACACCTACTCCCTGGCGCATGTAGGTTCTTAAAAAGTGTGTGTTTCGGCCAGCTCTTTATAGGGGAGATTAAGAGGATTACCTCCTTAATTCCCTATTGTTTATTTCTCCATCCAAATTGAAATACGTTCAAGATAGCATCAGCTACTCATTAAGTTTGCTAAATAGCTCACGTGTAAGTTGCTGTTGATTTTTGCCACATGTAAATTTGTAAAATGACCCCTCCCGCTGCACTTGGATGCCAATCCACATGCGTTCCTGCACTTCCTTCGATGTATTTTTGAAACAGCTCCACTTTTAAAAGTGTCATTTCTAAGATATCATTGGACTTGAGTTTGTCCCAAAATCAACATCTTAATTCGAATCTCTATAGTATATACTAAAATTTTCCTTTAGCTATTTAGATTCCACTGTTAGTGTTCAAACAGCAATCAGAGGTTTTTGGGGTTTTTTAAAATATTGACCCATATAATTTTATATTGCTGCTGATAAGCAAAGGTTATTTGTACAAGTCAAAGAAAATCTGGGTATAAACACAAAATATGAAACAAAATAGTGCTGAAATAACTAATATATTATATGAAATATGGTGCACCAAATTAGCAGCAAAATTCATTGGATAACACAGGTACACTACCAAAAAACTGCCTCCAGTTTTGCAACTGATTCCTATAGATTTTGGGGTGCTGAATCCAGGAAAAATAGCCAAAATGTTCCATCACGTCACGTTTTCTTGCAAAATTAGATTTCTTACCCATATAAGGAATGTTCACATAATTTCTTTTTAGCCGACTGCAGTTTATTTTCTTGGCCCAAAATAGAGGTTGTAATGGTTAACTAACTAGAAACACTCCCTCATGATATTTTAGAGTGTTTTGTATTCATTTTATACATTAACAGGACAATTGGGAGGCGGGGGGCTAAATCCAGTACTCGCGCTGGCGCATGTTCTTTCCTGTTCGCCTCGCCTCGTTTCGCGCAGTTCGCTCAAAACACGGTGGTTGCGACATGAACGTTCCTGTCAAATTTCAGTTTCTTGCAAGTTCATTATTACCTTTTGTTTGCTCAGTCGTAATCCAGCTTTATTCCGAAGTGGTTCACTACAGTTGTAGTTTGCAGTGCTGTGTATTTGTGATGGCTCACAGAGCCAGAGGTTGCGTCAACTCTCCGGACAGTTTTTGTTTTATTTGTGGGGAATATACCGTGAAAAAGCGGCAGAGGAACATTTCTGAATTTATTAAAAAAGTATATTTCGCCTATTTCGGTTTGAAGTTAGGCGATCAAGACAAACCGTGGGCTCCTCACAAAGTGTGCAAGACATGTGAGGAAGATCTACGCTTATGGATGAAAGGTAAAAAACAAGCATTTCGTTTCGGAATACCTATGATGTGGCGTGAACAAAGAGACCACAGCAGTGACTGCTATTTTTGCTCTTGCATTTGTGTCGGGGGTCCCATGGGTGGTCTGTCCCCATTGGGGTCACCATGGGCACATGTGCCCTACCATGCCGCAGAGTGGCAGGGTGTCTGCACCAGCAGCCGACATGACAGATAGCTCCACACATGCCCTGTGTGCCATGCACCGTGCCATGTGTGCACAGCTATACATATGCTGTGGGTTATACCCTACTTCCCCCTCCCACCTGCTGTATATGTCTGCTTGCTCACTGAGATAGTGAGGGCATCACCTCTTTGTCACCACATATCATCCACATTGAGCTATCTAAATGGGTGACCCGTCTATCAGATACACACCAAGGCCTCCGTGTCATACTAACCGCACATGCCTTGACTACAGACCCGACGGACAGATCTACCTAGCTGCGACCAGTTGTTTATATCCCTCCAGCGCCTGTCGGCAGCTGCTGCTTCCCCACACCAGCATAGAAACCCTCTCATAGCCTCACCACCTCACCCCCCCCCCCCGTCATACACCTGGATACTCGAGTCCATCTCATCTAACTAGCTTCACAGGTACAACTCTCTTACCTCTTCACCATCCTGTCACATGTTACAGACTGACTATCCATGACAATGTGGATGTCTCCATGTCTGATGAACTGTGCAGCACATGGTTACATCAGGGTGTCACCAGGGGATACATCCAGATGCGCAAATGGTGCTCCCCACTCCCTGTTGTGGGCCCTAGTCCATGTCTGTGTGACACATACACACTGGGACATGCACACAGGTGTCACACTCACCGCTAGAGTATGTATTTACAGAGGACACATGACCATTGCAAGGGTTGCCTCTGACCACATGATGTTTTACTTCACATTTGTGTCAGTACTTGCCATACAAGTGTTGGGTAGTCCATAAAATACAACACTCACCCACAGGCGGGTAAACATCACAACTATAAAACGTTTGGTGATATGTCCCATGTGGTCAATTGCCATTGGACCCCATGTGCTGGTCGCAGGTCCCAGGACAGCGAAGGGCAGGTGTGCCATGTGAACATGTGTGCCTCACACACCCGGGGGCCCTCCATGAGGGTATGGCTGGGAATGTGCCATGAACATGCCATGATAATGCTGGTGGCGCATCACCTCAGCCATACCCTCAACAGCAGCTGTCAGCTGCTTGATGGCGTGGCCATGGTCTCTCAGGGACCTCATGATGGTGCCCAACACCACACACAGGAGACCCACGCATTTGCCACCATACCCACACCAGGCGGCTGTTGTCTGGGTGGTAGCATCTGCATGGCCCCTGTGTGTGGCAATGTGTGGGGGTCCCACACCCAGGCTGACACCATGACCACGCACATGGGGCAGGTGGCAGGGGCCCCTAGTGCCCTGTGCTGTCCTGTGTCCACTCCAAGACACAGGGTCCCCCTCCCCGCCCTCCATGGCTCCCCCCTCCCCAACCTCCCTGAACCCCTTGCCTTCTTCCACGCCCTCCTCCTCTCCATCCTCACCCACCCACACCACCTCCCCATCACCATCGGAGACCCACGCATTTGCCACCATACCCACACCAGGCGGCTGTTGTCTGGGTGGTAGCATCTGCATGGCCCCTGTGTGTGGCAATGTGTGGGGGTCCCACACCCAGGCTGACACCATGACCACACACATGGGGCAGGTGGCAGGGGCCCCCAGTGCCCTGTGCTGTCCTGTGTCCACTCCAAGACACAGGGTCCCCCTCCCCGCCCTCCATGGCTCCCCCCTCCCCAACCTCCCTGGACCCCTTGCCTTCTTCCATGCCCTCCTCCTCACCATCCTCACCCACCCACACCACCTCCCCATCACCATCGGAGACCCACGCATTTGCCACCATACCCACACCAGGCGGCTGTTGTCTGGGTGGTAGCATCTGCATGGCCCCTGTGTGTGGCAATGTGTGGGGGTCCCACACCCAGGCCGACACCATGACCACACACATGGGGCAGGTGGCAGGGGCCCCCAGTGCACTGTGCTGTTCTGTGTCCACTCTAAGACACAGGGTCCCCCTCCCTGCCCACCATGGCTCCCCCGCCCTCCCCGACCTCCCTGGACCCCTCGCCTTCTTCCACGCCCTCCTCCTCACCATCCTCACCCACCCACACCACCTCCCCATCACCCTCGGAGACCCCCTCCTCCCACCCCTCCCCACCATCCAGGCCCTCCATGTCTTCCTCCCCCACATCCATGTTGTCCTCCACCGCAACAGACCCATCCTCAACTTCCGGCCTTCCAGTGGTCACGGGGGGCTTCCACCTTGTGTTGTGGGTGCGGAGGTCCCCTCCCCAGCATCTGCAGCCTCTGTGGAGAAGGCAGACATGAACAGTGCGTCATGCATTTCGCACATCACAGACACATTGCATGTGGCACTACAGGCTGCCGTGTCCCTGGGACATGGTGTGGCACCATGCAGAGGCTAGGACACTCACCTTCACCCTCGGCCATTGCCTCACACTGCATGTGGCGTAGGTACCCAGGGCAGTATAGCCGCATTTCTCGCCACTTCTTGCATAGGTCTTCTACCTGTGGGGATAAGCAATGTTTGTGGCCATTAGGGTCCTGCTATCCCTACACATGGCAAACTACATGGCACACATGTCTGCGTGCAATGGGGACCACTCCTAGTATGGCCACTGTGTCTCATACTAGCTGTTGGCACCTCCGCCTGCATGTGTAGGCATGAGGATGGACATGTTTTGTGTGACACCTACGTGCCCTGTGTGTTGCCTCGCAGGACTCCCATGCCATGTACCTGCCATCCCCTTGCCTGACATGACAGCAACATGGCATGTGCGGCATTGCCATTCTGGTCTCCAGGGGATGTGAGTCCATATCCTCAGTGCAGTCTAGCACACACCTCGGTGTTGGGCTGACGATCCCACATCAGCAGGAACCATCACCATGACACCATGGCCCTGTACACGCCTCTATGCTGGGTCCTCTGCAACCTGGGGGTGAGGGGGAGCTGGGACACTGCACCTATAGCAACTACCATTACAATGGGGTGCCCGTTAGGGCACTGTGATCTGTTGTGATGCCTCCTGGGGATGGGGCAGAGCTGGGAGCCTGCAACAGCAACAACAACCATAACACCAGGATGAGTAATAGACCTCTGTGATGTGGCCTAGGGCCTCCCGGTGGTGGGGCGCAGCTGGAAAATGGCACCTGGAGCAACCACCATTACACCGGGATGTGTACTACACCTCTGTCACCAGGTCTGTGGGCCTCATGGGAATAGGGTGCTGTTCCACACATCAACAGCAGCACCCCCCCCCCCCATACCACCAGGATGCATATCGGACCACTGTGATCTGGGCTGGGGCCTCCTGGGGATAGAGCAGAGCTGGGAACTTGCAATAGCAATACCCACCATACCACCTGGATGCATATGAGACCACTGTGTTCTGGGCTGGGGCCTCCTGGGGATAGGGCAGAGCTGGGAGGCTGCAACAAAAGCACCCACCATACCACCAGGCTGTAGAATAGACCTGTGTCATCTGGGCTGGGGCCTCCTGGAGATAGAGCAGTGCTGGGAACCTGCAACCACAGCACCCACTGTCCCACCAGGCTGTAGAATAGACCTGTATCATCTGGGCTGGGGCCTCCTGGAGATAGAGCAGTGCTGGGAACCTGCAACCACAGCACCCACTGTCCCACCAGGCTGTAGAATAGACCTGTGTCATCTGGGCTGGGGCCTCCCGGGGATGGAGCAGTGCTGTGAACCTGCAACAACAGCACCCACCATACCACCAGGATGTAGAATAGATCTGTGTCATCTGGGCTGGGGCCTCCTGGGGATAGAACAGAGCTGGGAACCTGCAATAGCAACACCCACCATACCACCAGGATGCATATGAGACCACTGTTATCTGGGCTGGGGCCTCCTGGGGATTGTCCAGAGCGTCACAGCAGCAGCCATCAGGACACCAGGGTGCCTAATAGAGCTCTGTCATGGGGGCTGCCACTCCTGGAGGTTGGGAAGAGGTGTGAATTGCAACAGGAGCAGCTAACATGGCACCACGCTGACCTCTGCACCTCTGCTTTCATGTCTGGAGCTCCTTGGGATTGGGCATACGTGCACACAGCAACATACGCAGAAAGATTGATCACGGGTTTGGCCACAGACAGGTGTCTCTCCCATGTGGTGCATGTCTTATGTGTTTTGATTGCTGGATCTTATGTTGCACGCCTTCCATTTTGTGACCTGTCCCCATACACTTACATCATGTGGGTAGTGTGCTACACGGTTGAACCGCCTTAT
Source organism: Ichthyophis bannanicus (assembly GCA_033557465.1). Lineage (NCBI taxonomy): Eukaryota > Metazoa > Chordata > Amphibia > Gymnophiona > Ichthyophiidae > Ichthyophis > Ichthyophis bannanicus. Next base: position 2,234,367 of record CM066033.1, on the reverse strand, counting down.
GACGTTCACCCACACCCTCCTGACATGTTCAAGATCCTGGTGTTTTGATGCACCTGGAAAGAGGCATGGCTGCCTGGTGCAGATTAATGCTGCCAGTTGACGTAGGTCCGAGTGGGTAAATGCTGGCTTGTGGCATCGCGTCGGGCACAAGAAGAGCAAACGCTCTTGCTGATAAAGTAGGTGTACAAAAGAGGCAAGAGAGATGGATGATCACATGTGCCTTTATTGTGTCCCCTACGCGTTTCGGCGTATGCCTTCCTCGGGGGGATATACTTAAACATATAAACATAAAAACACATGTTAAATAATTATACAGTAAAAAACATCAACCTCATAAATGATAAAAACATACAGGCATGTATTGTTTACAAAATATAAGCCACTAAAAACCAAATGCAACAACCAAAAGAAAAAACTGTTAAAACAAGCATTTAACAATGCTAAAAATATAAATAAACAATATAGCAAATAAGATAATAAATAAGTAAACAATATGGCAAATAAGATAATAAATAATTAAAAGACGCAGGGCAGAACACAAGGAACAAATAGCATGCAAATACTTATATATATATAATAAATAGTAATAAAAATGATACTGATAATAACATAAACAGATGTTTACTTACAAGGCACAATTGGTTAATGGCCAATAGGCAGAATGGTAAAGAGATTCCTTGTGTTAAAAATTAACTGCAAACATATAAAAATATATAATGTAAAGCATGAACAAACAAGTAAAAACACTATACCTAGGCATAGGCAATTGGCACTAATGGACAAACGTGCTATTAAATGAATGGATAAAAGCAAAATTCTCTCAAAAGATGAAAATACAGATAAAAAGAAGAAGAAAGGAAGAAGAAAAGAAAAAAAAGAGAAATGGCATTAAGCTGAGTTGGTTGGCACATTTTAAAGACATCAACATGAATAAACTGAGGGTAAATGTGAAGCTATATTTAAAATATGCTCAACTAAACATAACCTTAAAAAACATGGGCACCACCAAAAATATACACGGAGTAACTTAAACAAAAATAAGTGCAAACCAATAAATGAGCCAAACTTACATGAAATGAGCAACTCAATCCCAAGCAAAAGCAAAAGGGTTGTCAATGAACAGGAGCCATAATTTGTTTACACTCCTTTCATTCATATTTACATTTAGTTATATCTTTTCATCATTACAATTTTAATGATGCTTACCTGTGTGCCTCTTAATGTGACATAACATATAGAGGTACTTTTCTTCTGTTTAAAGGTTGAGCACTCCTATTTTGAAGTTTTTAGGTCACCTGATCACTGTCACATGGTCATTGTAGCCTTGCCCCCTTTTTCTGGTATATAAAGTTCCAACGTTCAGCCAGTCAGTCCCTACTCGTCCTGAACGCTAACAGAACGTGCTTCCTGTTCATTGACAACCCTTTTGCTTTTGCTTGGGATTGAGTTGCTCATTTCATGTAAGTTTGGCTCATTTATTGGTTTGCACTTATTTTTGTTTAAGTTACTCCGTGTATATTTTTGGTGGTGCCCATGTTTTTTAAGGTTATGTTTAGTTGAGCATATTTTAAATATAGCTTCACATTTACCCTCAGTTTATTCATGTTGATGTCTTTAAAATGTGCCAACCAACTCAGCTTAATGCCATTTCTCTTTTTTTCTTTTCTTCTTCCTTTCTTCTTCTTTTTATCTGTATTTTCATCTTTTGAGAGAATTTTGCTTTTATCCATTCATTTAATAGCACGTTTGTCCATTAGTGCCAATTGCCTATGCCTAGGTCTAGTGTTTTACTTGTTTGTTCATGCTTTACATTATATATTTTATATGTTTGCAGTTAATTTTTAACACAAGGAATCTCTTTACCATTCTGCCTATTGGCCATTAACCAATTGTGCCTTGTAAGTAAACATCTGTTTATGTTATTATCAGTATCATTTTTATTACTATTTATTATATATATATAAGTATTTGCATTCTCATCTTTTGAGAGAATTTTGCTTTTATCCATTCATTTAATAGCACGTTTGTCCATTAGTGCCAATTGCCTATGCCTAGGTATAGTGTTTTTACTTGTTTGTTCATGCTTTACATTATATATTTTTATATGTTTGCAGTTAATTTTTAACACAAGGAATCTCTTTACCATTCTGCCTATTGGCCATTAACCAATTGTGCCTTGTAAGTAAACATCTGTTTATGTTATTATCAGTATCATTTTTATTACTATTTATTATATATATATAAGTATTTGCATGCTAATTGTTCCTTGTGTTCTGCCCTGCGTCTTTTAATTATTTATTATCTTATTTGCCATATTGTTTACTTATTTATTATCTTATTTGCTATATTGTTTATTTATATTTTTAGCATTGTTAAATGCTTGTTTTTAACAGTTTTTTCTTTTGGTTGTTGCATTTGGTTTTTAGGGGCATGTTTACTAAAGTCCGCAAAATAGCGCCCCGCAAAATAGCGCACGGCAACGCGGCACTGAAACGCGCAGAAACGCGTTTAAACGCCCCGCACATGTGCGTGTCACCCCCGCACAGGTACGCGGCTCACTAACGGGCCCCGTACAAGTGCGGCCCGCAAATTTCCGATAGAGGCGTGGAACGGCGAAAGGAGGGCGGAGGAAGGCTCCGGAGGGGCGGAGGGACGGGGTCAATGGGTGGAGAGTGGGAGGGGAGAGGCTCCCCGCACAGTATCGGGCCCGAATTTGCATGTAAAAACTACCGCGAGTGAAACACTCGCGGTAGAAAGCATTTAAAGGGAAGAGAAACCATTTCCGTCAGCAATGTACAGGAAAACCGGGGAAACCAGCAAAACGTGAGCAGTGTGATACATGTGCACAGCACAAAAGTGCAAATACAAATAGAAAATGACCACAACAGAACTATTAAAAACAGTAATTCAGCTGGGGAACAGTTATAGTGATGGGCAAATACAGAAAACACACCCAGCAAAGCTCCAGAAAAAAGAAATGAACTTTTGAAGGGTTTACGGAGCCGAGTCTCTTCCAAAAAACATTTCCTTTGTTTGGAGCTTTCCTGGGAGTGTTTGGTATGGTTGCCCATTAATATCACTGTTGCCCAGCGCGGTGATATCTTGTCCCCCATTTCCCGTAGCCATTTCCGGGGTTTATGTGCACGTTGGTCACCAGACAGGGTGCATATGCCCACAGTAAAATTGCATAGAGCAGGGTTTGTGACTCCATTCTGCTAAGCTTACTACCTCCAGGGGCTGCACAGTTTCTGTGGCCATAGTGTGGTGCAGCGGACAGAGTCAGTACCTCTAGAACCAGAGGGTCAGAGGTTCAAAGACCAGCTGGGGTACGTGCCAACCCAATCCCTATATTTTACCCACCACTGAACACAGATAGCGCAGACACCCCTGTATTGCAGGGAACATAAGCATGGGGAGAGCACCCATATTTTACCCAACAACGCGCACACACACCACAACAATGGGCATTACCTACAGCCACGTCACCCAAATGCAGTCCCGTACTGCCACATTGCAATCAGGTCATCTGCTTTTTCTGAGAGAAGCTCATGCCAGCATGTTGGCGGACGAGGACATGTGGTGCAGGGGGCAGTGGCTGCTAGCCACAGAAGACAGAGGCCCAGTCATGTGCAGGCTGGCACAGTCCACTGCAACACAGGCCCTACCGGATCCACAGTCATGGACATTCCAGGGAAATCACCCAAACTGTGGATACACGGTGGTGCAGTGCACACAGACACTGTATACAAGAGCAGAGGGTCACAGGTTCAAAGCCCAACTGGGGCAACCGCTAATCTTTTTCCCCCAATTAAACAGTGATAGTAAGGGCACACCTTTCCTGGGGAGGACATATGCAATGGCAATACGTCTATCTTTACCCCACTGAGCACACACACCATGAACAGGGCCAGTACCCAGAGCAGAATCACACAATGCAGTCCTGGTGGGGCACACACCAGTCAGGTCCCATGATGGCACTCATACAAATGCCTGTGCTGTATATCTATGCACCACACCCATGGTATGTAGATGTAGCTCATGCATATCCATGAGGGACAGCAGGAAAACCAGAACAGTGTGATGCAAACCTGGACTGGAGTTGGGAATCTGTGCCGTAAAGCAGCAGCCATCAGGGGCAGACACACCCACACCCACACCCACAGGCCTCATTGACCAATGTCTCCTGGAGAGGCAAACCATTGAACCCTGCATGTCCTACCAATGTCACCCTACACCTGAGGTATATGATACACAGCTCTGAGATGTTTGCTAGTTCCACACATACTGCTAGTTGACCCCATCCGAACAATCTGTTAGGTGTTTGCGGTGCGTGCTCCAGGCCTGGCCTCTGACGCTGTTTACCACCCTGGGGAGTGGCCACCAGCTGTACTGCCTACCATATCCATGCCTTGCCGTGCTCAGGAGCGGTCTTGGTGGGCAAGGCTGATTACCTTCTCAATAGTAGCACCATGATGGCATAGGTGTGGAAGTGTGTGTTTGTCTATACCGTGGGTGTTGGCAGCAAGCCCCTTCCACAGCCCACACTGACAATGTGCATAATGAGGTGCACGGTACCATGGGTATAGCCAGGACAGGGTGGCCTGGGCAGGATGCATCTGCACCGGGCATAGGGCACTGGCAGGGACACTGTAGTGTCCGGCCACCACCTACACAGACAGGGTGGCCAAAGCATGTCCTTCTGGGAGATCACGCTCACCCTGACTGTGCAGTGACCACAGCATGGCTAGGCACCCCCATAGTGCTGTACAGTCTTTCTCTCATGTGATACATATGGGTATCTATTTGGGGCCCAGTCACTGAGTTATCTGCTTGCTGTGTATGCTGGCAGCCCAGTTCTATGTGCATGTGTCTCCACTGGGAACATGCACTATGGACTAACCAGCAGACTGTTTGTAGATGGTATGTGGTTTGCTGGAATGGCTTGCAGGGTGCAGTTGGCTTGCTGCAGGGGAATACCTGGTGGTGGGGTGCAACCTACCATGCCTGGTCATATGTTTGTCTGTTATTGTGTTATGGCTGTGTGTGGGGGGTGTTCCTCAGCAGGACTGGGGTTGATGTTGCCCTCTACTGCCACCTTTGCAGGGAGGTAGAGTGTGGATCTCTTGATGGGGGACCATGTTTGTCTCTAGGGGCAGCCCAAGGGGGGGGGAGGGGCTATGGCTGTGCCTGACTGGGATATCCATGGTGTTTGTGCAGAAACTAGCTATCTTACACATTAACACTGCTTTGGAACGCCCGCTTGGCCTCCATCAGCCATGGAAAGTGTTGTAGACCTGGTCCTGGGCGCCTCATTGTACACTCAGGGTGAGGCCAGAACCCGCACGATGTAACGTTGTGTAGCTACTTTGTGCCAGTAAAACACCCGGTCAGTGCCCCCTACCAGGCCGAGTTGCTGTGTGGGTGCACCCGGTAACGTCCCCCAACAGGGCCGAGGTGCTGTGGGGGTGCATTTCCCATCTTGTGTCCATCTGTGGACAGCTAATTTGCATGTGCAGTGCATCATGGGTACGTGTGGCCTAACCCTATCCTGTTTACCCTGGCATACTATCTGTGAGATGACATGCAGGCTATCTGCAGCCAGCCAGGGGCTTCCATACAGCTATGGTTAGGTCACTGCCTGTGCAGCCAGAGGTGATGAGTTCAAACCCACATTGGGGTTCTGTGAGACAGGTGTTCAAAGCATATTTTTTTTAGTTTACTGTACATATGTTGATGTCAGCAATAGCACCCTCAGTGTACTGTACCCATAAGGTGCCTCTGAGGGTGCTTTATGGGGCGCCCTATAGGGCACTGTATGGTTGCCATCCATATAGGGTGCACCATACATTATCCTGTGTCGCAACATACATGCTGCCCTATAGGGGACATTCTAGGGTGCCTTGGCAGACGGTGCACTGTAACATGTGCCTTATGGGCGGCCCTATATTAATATGCTGTGAGAGTGCGTTTGCTAGTAGTTATCATAAAACTAAAATTATAGAGCCTCCTACAGCTCTCCCCAACATAAAACATACTGCCTCAGCTAGCCTTTTTCTCTGGGCTTTGTGAGGGATTGAACACATGGCCCCTGCACCATTGCTCAGTGTCTTCACCATTGTGCTGTGGCTCTGTTCCTGTGTTTGAGCAGCAGCGCGCAGCCTTGTAGCCATTGGCGCGCCGTCTTGTGGCGCACAAAATTACAATTAACAGCGCGCCGCCTTCTGGCGCGTAACATTAACAGCGCCCAACATGGGCATGCCCCTTAAAATACTGCCTCAGCCAGCTGTCTTCAATGGGCACTGGGGGGAATTGAACCCATGATGCCTGCATGGGTGGTCAGTGTCTTAACCATTGTCCTATGGCTCCATTCCTGCTATTTGCACATCAGCGCGCCACTTATCCCTCCCACTATTGGGCTGCCCCCTCACACATCAGCGCGCCGCCTTCTGCCCACCGGCTCGCTGCCTTCTGTTGACCAATTTTATCAGTGCGCCGCCCTCTGCCGCCCAACCTTAACAGCGCGCCGCCCTCTGCCGCCCACAATAAACAGTGCGCCGTCTCATGCCATTTAAAAAATAGGTGCGCCGCCTTCTGCCGCCCATAATCAATATGCCTCCTACACCACTTTTGCCCATAAAATTTGATGTCTCAGCTGGTCTTTTTTGTTGGGTGCAATGGGGGTTTGAACCCCTGGACCCTGCACCATAGGTCAATGTCTTCACCGTTGTACTACAGCTTTGTTGTTTGGCTGTTCAGCAGCGCCCCACTTAGCCTTCTCACGCGCTAATGTGGGACCCGCACATTAGCGCGACTCACAAACCTACGGTCCGTTTTTTTCCTTTTTCTGCCTGGCCCGCCCACTCCTTATATGGCACCAGCACACTAACGGGGACCCGCACAGCAACGGACTTTAGTAAACATGCCTGTAAGTGGCTTATATTTTGTAAACAATACATGCCTGTATGTTTTTATCATTTATGAGGTTGATGTTTTTTACTGTATAATTATTTAACATGTTGTTTTATGTTTATATGTTTAAGTATATCCCCCCGAGGAAGGCATACGCCGAAACGCGTAGGGGACACAATAAAGGCACATGTGATCATCCATCTCTCTTGCCTCTTGTGGCATCGCGTCGCCATTTTGGGTGATGACCATGTGTTGGTGACACACGCACGTATGCCCTGCGTGCATGCGCTGTATCATGCATATGCTGTGCTGTGCCCTACTATGCCACATGCACGTGTCACGGACGCCACACAGTGAACTATCTCTGGGGCCGCATGAATACACATCGGATACAGCAATTTGCGGCCACGGTAGCTGGCTTTAGTTTACAGCATCGCATGCCTTACGCCGTTTGGCCTGGGCCACATCTGGTGCACCTTAGCTTTCGGCGCCTTATGACGCGCTTTCGGCGATGACACGACATGCCTCTCCTTAAGATACGGGACAAAGGTAAAGGTGTATTAGGCTTGCATCACTGATTGTAGCGATGTGTCTTAATGTTACAAACACTCAATAGTAGCAGTAGTACTCATCTTGCTGTTGGTGCACTGGGGATTCAGACCCATAAGCAGTGACTCTGAGGGCATTGTATTGACCAGTATGCTATGCCTTTTCTCATAGCATGGGCTGACTATACAACCACTGCAGGTCAACCCAGTAATTGTCAGCTGTGCTTACCGGAATGAGGTAGACCCCCAGCTAAGGCACTTTACAGGGTGCCTTAGGTTTTCCAGCTGAGGTGATGGTTTATTTTTGGTGGGCACACTGCTATTTGCTATGGGGTATGTGTACTACACCATCCAAATGTTACCGGTGGAACTCCCAGTGATAATGTGAGCAATGCCATATAGCATGCACTGTATATCGCCCGAAAGCAGGCGCGTTGGCTGTTTACGCACGGTAACCTTAACTTCGTGGCAGCACTGTGAGAATATGCATAGAGCTGTAGCCCACTGGTTAATACAATGACCATGAAGCCAGAGGTAATGGGTTCGATCCCTCAGAGGTCTCATCTAATAAGGCTGTCTGAGGCAATCTCTTTTGCTGCATGTAACAGTCAGACACATCTCTACAATCTGTGCTGCCAGCAGAAACACCCTCACCTCATTGCCATCACCTACGGAGCCCTATAGGGCAGGGGGGGGTGTCTGTACCCACATGTGGATTAGGGGGCACCGCATACTGACCCGCCCTCTTGGGGGGCAGGGTAGGGGGACAGGATTTGCCACCAACAGACCCACACTCTACATTGTTGCAATGGTGGCGGTGGAGGGACATGATGAAGGGCTGTGGGACCAGCAACCCCGGTCCTGCAGGGGAAAGGGCGCCCTGCAGAGCAGTCACTGCAGATCTGTTTGTATGACACAGGGCACTGGCAGACAGGCAGTAGGCCTGGAGATGTTCAGATGCCCCCCCCCCACCCACCACCATCTGACATTCACCAGCAGAGGCACAGTCAGTCTTCACCCGCTGCACCCTGCAAGGTGCTCCAGCCATACATACGCTAACTGCAGATGGTCTGCTAGCTAGTACATGTTCCAGGTGAAACTGTGTGCACCCAGAGGTGGTATGTCAGTGATTGGGCCCCAGCCAGGGGAATTCCCAGATATCACTTGAGAGAAACACTGTATAGCACTATGTGGGGACCTAGAAATTCCATGGTCACTGCTCAGTCAGGGTGAGAGTGACCCCCCAGCATGACATGCTGTGGTCACCCTGTCCATGCAGGTGGTGGTCAGACACTACAATGCCCCAGCCATTGCCCTATGCCCTGTGCAGATGCATCCTGCCCAGGCTGCCCTGTCCGGCCCATACCCACAGTACCTTGCTCCTCATAATGCACATTGGCAGGCTAACACTAGAAACAGTGCAAGCATTGTGGGCTCATTAAGGTGTGGGCAGCCACAAAACACTGGATAGATATACACACACTCCACACCTATTTCAACATTGTGCAAATATAGAGATGGTTGGCATCCCTGGCAGCCACACCAATCCTGGGCACAGCGCAGGCATTACTATGGTACTCAATATTGTTGGGGTCACTCTCCAGGGTGGTAAACACTGTCAGAAACAAACACCGAAATACACTCCACAGATATCAGAAAAGTTGCTCGATGGATATCTGTTAACAAATTATGTTTAATGTTGGACTTGTTATCTGACATTAATCATAGCAACCGTTGATATATGTGTAACGTGTCTCCAAGTTTATGACGGCAATGCTGAGGTATGCAGGTTCTAGTATTGGTAGATGCTGCTTCGCGCAGGGCCCAACAGCCTGACTCTCCATGAGGCTTTGGATAGTGGAGCTGGCCGATGCTCTGGTCCAGAGGTTCTCAACTCTGGTACTGGTGGGCCCAACACAATTCAGGTTTTCATGCTGTCCCAAATGATTATGCAGGAGCTACATTTGCATACAATGGGGGCGGTGCATAAAAATGCATCTCAAGCATATTTCTTAGGGACAGCATGAGACCTGAATATTGTTTGGACCTCTAGGACTGCAGTTGGGAACCTCTGCTGTAGGGACTGCACATGTCTATGGTGAATGTGCTTTGTAGGGTAGGATATAGGCGTTTATGGTGTGTTTATTTTATCTGCAAAAACAGTTATTTTCTTTATTATCATGATTTAGTACTGGGTAATATATGAGGACATGGTCTGCAGGAGCCACAGCTGAGACTTGAACCTGTGACCTTCTACCCCTGAACGCACTGGCTCGATGTACTGCACCAAACTGTTGCCACAGAGACAGGTCATTCCCTGGAGATACCATTACTGTTCGTCAGACAGACAGACGTCTTTTGCAGTGCACGGCACCCACCTAGACATGGTTTTGCCTTGGTCTGCTGTGGGAAAATGCCACTTCTCCCTCCACCACCAGCACCCCTCCGCCACCATGCTGACATGCCCTTATGCTGCTGGTGCTGGTGGTGCACAGTCCCAGGCCATCCAGTGTCCCGGTAGGTGGCTGTCTATGGTGTGTAATCTGGGGTAGGGGTGCCTGCATAGACATCCATGCTTCCCCCTGGCACCGCCTGCCAATGTCCTGTGCCCTTTGGGATGTTTGCTTGGTACTGTCCTCTGGGACACTGTGGGACACACACACTCGTGGGCATGTTTGACCTTGATCAGTTGCTGCTATTCCATTTCTGCTTTTCTATGTGTCACCTAGGCATCTGCCTAGCCTGTCCTCTTCCCCAGCTGCACTACTGCATGTCACACCTGTAGCCCCCTGTATCCCATGTGCAGCCTCACCATAGTGCCCTTTCGTACTTGGGCACTATCTGCTGCTGCTGCACATGTATCACTACTATCACTGTTCTTGGTCTCCTTTCCTTTGCTGTACATTGCTGACTGAAATGGTTTCTCTCTCCTTCACTTTTGCCTTTAACGCCAGGTTTTCACTCGCGTTATTTTTCGGACCTTCATTTCACAGCGATAGTGTGCCTGGAGCCTCTCCCTGCCCACTCTCCGCCCATTGACCCCTTCTCTCCGCCCCTGGGGAGCCTTACTCCACCCTCTGGGGAGCTTTACTCCACCCTCGGCGCACCTTACCACCGCAGGAGACGTTATCGCACGATAATGTGCTATTATCACGCGATAATGCACCATTATCACGCGATAACATCACAGCTGTGACGTTAGCGACATTTAGTAAACATACCCCATAGACTGTGAGCCCTTTGGGGACAAAGGAATAAAAAAAAAGTGCCTGTTAGCACCACTTTGACCAGGTGAAAAGCAGTATATAAACACAGCTAAAATAATGAGCTTCAGATGCACTCCACAAATGATCATGCTGAACCAGATTGCAAGAAATAAGATTTTTTAGATGACCTTCTTAAACTGAAAATATTATAGGAAATATCAAACCATGAGCAACAGAGAAAGGAAAGTCTTGGGCATTTTAATATACTTTGGAGTGTATCTGTATATGTGTGTGTGTATAAATATATTTCTGCAATTAGATCATTCTAAGTCTTCATGAAATCCTTAATCATTATGGACCTATATAAAGACAGTGCTGAATTTAACCTATAATTTTCTGATTTTAAATGAATATATATACAGATTGAAATACTTTATTTTGCTCTTTTGTCTCATTCACACTGCCTTTCTCTCTCAAAATCATTTTGGGGCTGCAGTGCCATTGATGATTCAATCACAAGCTGCACTGCAAGTTTTGATCATGGAGAAAAGCCTGAGCAACCTTTCACTCATATCAAGAAAAATAAGTAATAATTAAACTTGAAATTCTGGCTGATTTATTCATTCACTGTAACTTTTTTTTTGTTTCCTGCAGAGTTGTTGATGGAATTGAAGATGGGAAAAATAACGAGGAAAGACAGACTTTTGACTTCAGCTCTGAACAAATCAGGCAGGAAATCCGACTATCTCCAAACATAGGAGGTAAGCATATGTCAGATCTATGTTTATTTAATATATGCTGCTATAGCTTGTTTGTTTACTTAGGCTGTATTCCCTGGTTGAACTCTGTTTCAAAAAGGCAGGTAGTAAATCTTAAAAAATAAATTGATATATCGGTATATTGTATTTCCATGTTATAACATTTTGTGATTTTTTTATATATATTTCTCATTTAACAACAAATACATCAGGTTATATTTACATATACTTAAGAAAAATAAAATCACAAGTAAACTACTCCAAAAGAGTCAAAAGAAAGAAACAAAAACAAATATAAGTAAAATAACCCCTTGTGCTAAACACTAAGGGTCCGATTCTGTCCTGGACTTAGATCCCCTCTATGTGTCTAGTCTGAACTGGATACACATAGGGGATCGTGATTCTGATCCTGCGGCTAACTCAGTCAGGAGCCACAGCACCATGGCATCATGTTGCCATGACATCACGGTTCCATTTAAAAGCCAAGATGCTGGCTGCAGAGTTAAAGTGTTTATTCCCCGCAGTCCGATCCCCAATCTGGCCTCCTAAGGCCAGGGTTGGGCTGCGGGGAATAAACCCTTGCCCCTCCTGCTCCATCCGCACCCCAGCAGCTTTAAAAAAAATGTCCAGGACATTTTGCCGGCCCCGGAAATACAGGGCTGACATTAGAATCGGCCCTGTATGTCCAGGGCCAGCTACTGCCCACTGCCCGTCCACTCTCCATTTCCAGGCTGCCCATTCCCCGCCCCATCTAACTTCCCCACACAACCAGTGGGGAAGTTATTCAGGGGGGGGGGGGGGGTAGGAGAAGTCACAAATAGCGGAAATGGATGTCCCATCGGGCCTTCCATCCCCACTATTCATGGCTCAGAATAACCCCCTAACAGCCCACAATACAGGAGAAGGGAGACCTCAGATAAGACTTTAGATAGTATCCCATCATAATTTTACAAAAAGAAAAACAATTATCATACAGAAAACAACAGTCGCATAGCCCTATCACACCTTAGCCATCCTACAGAGAATCGATCTTTTGGTCCCCCCATCAGGCCTGGGCCATGTTCGGAGATTTCCGAGCATCCAGAAAAGATCGCAGTTGTTTAGAATCATAGAAAATATGCCTACAAGATGCAGATTTAATCAAGCACTTATAAGGAAATCTAAGCAAAAAGGTAAACCCCATGGAGATGACGTCTGACTGCATAGATACAAAATGACGTCTGGGAAACCCCAGACTTTTTGACCAAAAATAACTTTTGTGAATTCCGAAAATACATTCTCAAGGTCCAAGGATGGTCAGGTTCTAGTACATAGGTGTCCAAAAAGGCCACTCTCTGCATACTGTCCCACCCTGAATCCTCCAAAATCTGTGTTAAATTCAAGATGTCCAGAGCTGTGCCATCTTGCCTTTCAGACAAAGACACACTAGTCAACAGCTTTTTTTACAGGAAGAAAATATACTTTAGATGTGGGTGGCAGCGCATTCTCTGGCATCTCCAGTCTTTCCAAAAGGTACTTCTACAGGAGACACTACAGCAGACTTGGAAAAGTTCACAAAATGTAAATTCAATCTTTTGGAGAAGTTTTCTAACTTCTCCAATTTAAACTGTATTGCCAAACTGTCCTGCACAAATGAGGCACTCTGCATTTGAAAAGCTTGTACCTGTGTACTAAGATTTTTCACCTTAGTACCAGTCTCTGAAACAGCTTGCTCCTGTAGTGACATTCGTGTCTGAAGATCCTGAATGGACTTTTCAACAGCATTCAAACGTCTGGATACTGTCTTCTCCACTAGCACTATCGCAGACCAGATGGTGTCCAATATAACAACCAGAGGCTTCAGTAAAACACTAGCTTCCTCTGGAGGGTGAAGAGTTAATAAGGTCGATGTAACACCCGGGCCAGACGCCATCGCTGATGCCATAACACCCAGGACTGCACTGGACCCAACTTCGGAGGAATCTAAAAAAGATTCTCCCCCCCCTCCACAGGGCTGCACAAGTGCTTCCAAATCTGACCGCTCCTCCGAACTTGACTCCAAACTCCCAGCAACTTCGGCAAGAGGGAGGGGCCCGAGCGGCACAGGAACTTCCAGTGAAAGAAATCCTCTGACAGGAATATGCTGCTCCAGGCTCAGATAAACATCCGAGGCTGAATAGACCACCTTTCCGTCAACTCCAGCACTAACCCCAGCAGCTCTGTCCATAGCGCCAACGATCACAAACTTAGTAATTGGCACTTGAGTAGGAGACTGTCCAACTTCGGGGTATGTTCTGACTTTCCCCTTTCTCTTCCCCATTTAGCAATAGGAAAACAAGCAAAAAAGCAATACTTTGGAACGTGTCAGAGCCTAAAATAGCAGGACCAAATGGAGCAGGCTAACATACGACCACCATCTTGGATCCCCTTCCCCTTTTTGTTCGATCCTGTTCATTTTTGGATTTAGTAAATTTAAATAAAAAGCTTATTAAAGTAAAACGTCATGGGGCTACAATGATTCAATATTTAAAATCAAAGATAAGTCCATGAGGGTTATATTTACAGATGACTCTGATTTTTATATGAAATAGAACAGTATATTGAATAAATGAAGTTTAAATCTGATTGGCTCTCACTATCAGTTTGCCCCCTCCTTGTTGGGCTTTCCACCACCCCAAAGATGTTCTCCCAGCTCATGGTTTTGGCGGCTACAGCTCTGCGGTACCAAAGGAACTGTGTCCTTAGAGAGTCTCAGCTGGGTGATCAATCTGGGAAGAGCCAACTGTGGCCTTCCCAATCTCTGGAGTTTCTGGAAGCATGTTTCAATTCTCGAGTGGGCAGATATTTCCTTCCAGAGGAGGATGTCAAAGTCTCTTGGATTACCTGGTGCTGTTCTATGCACAGAAGCCTCCCAGAGTCTGGAATTCTCTTCAGTTCCTCAGATTGATGGTGATGCCCATAGAGATGGTGCCATGGGGACATGCTCGCATGTGACTGCTTCTGCAGTCCTTGTTGACTCGGTGGTCCCCGAGTTCAAGCTCAGGTTCCTGCTCCCATTGATGGTGAAGTCCATCCTATAGTGGTGGCAGAAGCCCTGTCATCTGAGGAAGTGCATGCCACTGAATGATTTCTCTTGGTTCCTCCTGTTGATGGATGCCAGTCTCTTGGGTTGGGGAGACCATTGCCAAGACTATATGGCTTAGGGCATTGGGAACCGCAGGAAAATGATATGGTTGGCTCTTCTGCTTTTCTGGTCTCTGATCAAGGGCCACGTGGTTAGAGTGTTTTCAGACAATGCCAAGGTGGTGGCTTATGTCAATCAGACAGGTGCCATGAGGAGTGCCAAGGTAGCTCTGGAGATGACTCTCCTGTTTGCCTGGGCAGAGAAGAATCTCCTAGCCTTGTGGGCTCAGCATATTGCCAGGATGGACAATGTGGCAATGGACTTCCTCAGCCGGCACTCTCTGGATCCTGGAGAGTGAAAATTGAGTCAGCAGCCATTTCAGTTGATTCTGCACTGCTGGAGTCACCCTCAAATGGATCTGATGGTGACTCGCTCCTTTGTCAAAGTTTGCCGCTTCTTCAGTCACCACACAGAGATGGGCTCAGAGGGTGATGATGCCCTGACCCAGCCTTGGCCAAGTCAGCACCGCTATATGTGTTTTCTCTGTGGCCTCTGGTAGGGCGTGTGATTCGGTGTATAGAACGCCACTTGGGCACGATTATTCTGGTGGTGCCAGATTAACTGAGGAGACCATGTTTCAGAGACCTGATGTGGATCCTGCAGGCACATCCTGTTTGGTTTCCTCTGTCTCGGGGCCTATTGCGGTAATGATCGATTATCCTAGAGGACCCGGTTCCTTCTCTCTTATGGCTTGGCCCTTGAAAGGAGACAGCTAGCACATAAGAGTTAATCTCCAGCAGTGGTCTCCACTCTGCTTGGAGCCTGGAAAAGGTCTTCCAAGCTAGCATACATGCAAATTTGGTGCCTCTTTTGAGTGGTGGCACAGAATTTGACATTTGGCTCCTGAGACAGCCAAGCTTCCATTTCTGTTGGCCTTTCTATAGGATTGGCTGGAGAAGGGCTTTTCCTGTATCTTTGTGAAAGTACAGGTAGCAGCTTTGGCCTATTTATGAGATCTGGTGGCTGGTAACTCTCTAGCCTTGCACCTGGACATCTCACGCTTCCTTCCCTGCAGTCTGTGATCTCTTCTTGGGATCCATTTCTGTTGCTCAGGGCCGGGATGGTGGCACCCTTTGAGCCATTAAAGAGTGCCCTTTGAGCTGTTGAAGCATGCTACTTTAAAGGATTTGACACTCAAAATGGTCTTTTTGGTTGTGATTTGTTCTGCAAGGTGAATTTCCGTGCTACAGGCTCTGTCTTGCTGAAATCCTTATCTGTCTTTTTTTAAAAAGCTGTTTCCATTCAGCCTGAGCCTTTTTTCTTGCCTAAGTTGCCTTCTCCCTTTCCCATGAACCAGGTAGTATGCCTGCCTGCCTTCTCTAATGAGTTGTATCGGGGGAAGTTTAAGAATCTTCACCTTGTGGATGTCCAGATGGCGCTTCTCCGGTACTTGCAGGTTACAAATTCCTTTCATAAGTTCAACCATCCTTTTTTGGTGCTGTTTTCTGACCCGTGGAAGGGCGACGCAGCAACTAAGTCGACTTTGGCATGCTGGATTAAGGAGGCCATTGCCTTAGTGTATCTACTACGGAACTGACCAGTTCCAGAGGGTTTGCGCACACATTCTATCTGAGCACAAGCATCCTCATGAGCGGAGCGGAGCTCGATAGCCCCTGCAGATATTTGTTGGGCAGCAGCGTGAGCATCACTTTCCAATTTTGTCAAGCATTTTAACTTGGATGTCCACACACGGGCGGACAGGGTCTTTGGCCCAAGGATTTTGCAAACTAATATTTTTTCTTCCCACCCAATGGAGTTGTAGCTTTGGTACATCCCACTTGTCTGGACTGGTCTAGCAGGATAATATGGAAGGTGACATTTTACTTAACAGTTAATGTCTTTTCCTTAAGTCCTGCTAGACCAATCCAAAGCCCACACCTGTAACTGTATTTGCTCTGTTCTTCTGCTGCGGTACCCTTGGGTCCTCTATTAGTTTTATAATTGGCTGTGCAGGTTCATCGTCTACCGACAGCCTTTATGCTTTCCTGTACATAGTTCTCTACTGTTGATCACTCATCATTACTCACAGTTGAAGTTGTGTGAGGCTGGCCATGTTTCTCTCATATGCTTTGGGACAAATACTGAAGGGTTCTCTGGTGACTGAGGCAAACAGAGGCATTGGAGCGATGTGTTTGAAACATGGGCTTTTAATTGGTTCTTTGTCTCCACCAATCTGCTGGTAGGGGGACACAACCCACTTGTCTGGACAGGTCTAGCAGGAGTCAAGAAAGAACATTAACTGGTAAGTAAAATGTTACCTTTCTCTAGCCCAGTTCCTATCAGGTTCCAGAGTGAATGCTGCAAGGAGAGTAGGACTAAAATCTACTATGATTGTGCTCCCATTTTTATTGTAATAAAGTTATTCTGTATTTTTAAATTCCCATAGTATCCTCAGTATTAAAGAAATTTGCCAGACTCCAGGTTATCAGTCTCAAGAAAGGAAGTTTAAGCTATTGAATGTCCTGACTACTTTCTCCCATTTTCTACAACTACTGTATTTATTATGATGGTAGAATATAATTCACTACTGTCCCTGATCCAACTGAGTTTATCCTTCACATTAAGATACAAGATTAATGATTTATTTAGATGCCCAAGTTGTTTCAGATTTTTGCTTCATAAGCCTGTGTCCATTAAACAGTGATGAATGGTTACAGCAAATACTACATAGGATCATGATTCTTTACTATATTTTACTTATGTTGTTGATAAATATATAATTTATATAAATGACCTGATTATACGATGTAGCAATACAGATTAAGGTACTGGCTATTATAAGAAGATGTCTTAAAGACATAGCAAACTATAGCTGAATTTATCTGCTGTTTAGTATGCTGTATGCTATCTCAGGTTTTGAACTATTTCTGTACAGGGGCATTGGAAGCTGGAACAATGTAGCGTGGCATGAATTCACCCAAACTGAGAAAGAAATGAGGTTGTGATGAGTTGCCATTTGGAAAGGTTGACCCAATATTTTAAACATTGGCCTACATATTTTGCCTTAGGAGCCCTAATGCCAGCAAACAGAAATTAATCAGCATAAATGGGAAATTGGCTTGGTCGTTGATGATGGAGGAAAATAAGGAGACTTTTGTGCAGTAAATAAGCTCTTTGTATTCCCATTGAAGGGACTGACAGGCTGATTTGTTTTCAGCTGAGGGGTGTTTCTCCCATCTTCATTTCCCACATCTAAGTTTAGCTTGAAACTTTTTAAAGAGTGCTTTACCAAAGTATGCTAGAGTTTTACAGGTATCACATGCTTAGGGTAGATATCAACACATGGTACATGCAAATATCATGCGTAACCTCTTGGGGGTGTGTACAACATGGCCTCAGTAAATACCATACTGATTTGGACCCCAACACACACACCAGAAGCAATGCGGATGCAAGTAATGCCACCTATGGAGGTGGAGTTAAGTGCACCCGTACTACCTGCAACATTGACGGAAAATGCACGCTGTCAATGTCCACCCTAACCACGATGTGCAGACACGCTGGTGCTCCATCCCTGCCCTAACCATTTCCCTCCCTTTCAAACGCTAAGTGCACAGCATGGAATTAATCCTTCACTATCTAACACATGCACAAACTGTTATTGTGGGCCATTAGTGCATGCTCAAGCAGTGTTAACAGCAAGCACAGCTTAGTAAACACTTAGAAAGAGGCCACCCTTAGAAAGAGGTCACGCCTTAAATGCAGGCATGGACATTTACTTAAGAATAGGTGTAAATGAATGTATTCTAAATTATGTAAGTACACGTATAGGTGTTCCATAATCAGCGTAATGTACTTGTGAACTCTGCCCATGTTCTGCCCACTCCATGCCCCCGGCTATGCCTACCAGTAAAGTACATACCTTCATGCCAACACACATACTTTATGGCAGTCGGTATTTTATAAGAGGCTATTTAAGTACATGTGTGGCTACATACTGTCACGCACTCACCACTCGCCTCCAACTTAGAGGGGCGTGGTTGTATAAGGAACTTTCCCTTTCCAGCCTTAACTGACTAGTTCCCTGCAATGCTTTCTGGGAAATGTAGTTTAATTGCAACATATATGGGCTTCAGGTAGAAAGCTGTAGTCGGGCTCCTTGGGTAAGGCAATGACAGAATTTTATTGAGCACAAAAAAGGTTCATAAATACCACATTCAGGCATACTTCTCCAGGCTTCTTCAAAGTACAACAGGTTATAAGCAAAGCAAAACCCAAAACCAAAGTGACAGCTTAAAGTATTCTTCATCTCAGAAAAACATAACCTTTTAACAGCAAGGCTACCAGCTTCCTATAGCCTTGCTGGTTAAAGCATAAAACACAAAAACAGGCTTTCTTCTGTGGCAGTTTGCCTTCTTTTCCAGTCTCAAACCTTTCCAGGCTGTTTTCCAATTTACAAGCAAAAACAAAAACTCCAAACAGGAACAAGCTTTCAATGTGCAAGCAAAGTTCTATTCAGGTTTCTCAGGAAAATTCAAGAGCAAAAAGAAAGCTTTTTCCTCACAGTTAATTTGGCTTCTTGCCGTCTCACTTCACAGGTAGCAGGTGGTTAACAAGCACAATTCACAACTCCAGCTTGTTCTTACGTCTGAGTAAAACGTCCCCTCTTTACCATGTGGGAATTTACAATCCATCTACCTGCTTCTTATGGTTCCCTTTCTCTGGAGGGTTTTCTCTCAGGGCTGGCTTCCTTCAACCCTTCTGTGGCTAAGGCTTGGCACAAAGAGCAATCCATGAGGGTGTCTTCCTCATTCAGCTCAGCATCAGGCTCTCCTAGCTGCATAGACTCTGACTCTCCTTCTGGCTCACTGGGCTCAGCTGACAGCCTCTCGTTAGAGCTGAGAGTGTCTCCTGCACCTCTGCACTGCCCAGCATTAGTCAGGCTTCTCCTGCTCTGCTCAGCATTAATCAGGCTTCTTAGGCTCGTACCTGTGCCTCGGCTTGTATCAGCTTCTCTCTCTCTTTCTCCTCTTCTTGCCTTTGCCTCAGTCCTTGCTTCTGGCATTTCTTCCACCCTCTCTCCTTCTCCTCTTTCTCCCTCTCTATAATCTAGCATAGGCTTATATCTCCAGGGTTCTAGCCCCACCTCCTCTCTCCCCAGGTGACAGAGATCACTCTGCCTTCTGGCACCTGAGTAATCAGGGAGCTTACTGACGTAAGGGTCTTGGACCTTAGGTCTGTATTCACTCTCCCTTATTTCACTAGGGGAAACATGAAACCTGTTCCAGCTGGGGGGGTTTCTGGTTCCTAAATGAGGTTGTGGTTTTGTTACCCTCTCCTTGCAAAAGGGGCCCTTTTACTAGGGTGAACTCTTTACCTTTTTCCCTTTCCCCTAACTCAGGATAGGCTTCCTTACCACAATACGCATGAAAACGACATTATAAAATTATCAAATATTAAAAAAAAATCTCAAATATCCAATATAGTAAATTGCTGGACTCTATTAAATTTATAAAATAAGGAGAAAAAGACCTCAGTTTCTCTTCTTCCTTCACAATGCACAGGGATACGCCTGTTCCAAAAGAGAATATAATCATTAGGACATCTTAGATCTAAAAAAAACTCCATATATTTTAATCCAATATATTCAAATTTCACTTTTTCATTTATAGTTTTTCTTTTTTTATTATTTTTTTATATTAACTTCTTCTAATGAACTTTAATTTTGAAAAATCACAACGATTAACATTCATTAAAGAACTTTCACAGAAGACCCTTTATTAATAAATGTCCCCAAAATACTTATCTGGTACATAACTTTCAAAACGTCCTTGTACTAGACATCTGTATATCTCACCTGACAAAGATCTTTGTTTCGCTAACCGCTGCATCGGTGGCTTTCTGCTCATTTTACTGTTGTTATTCAGCATCTGACATATGAACAGCCGCCTCTTTATACGCACTTCAGATGAGTCAGTTCACACTCAAGTTTCTTCAACCTCCAGTCCCTTCAGTGCAACTATATCCAATGGTATTAGCCCTATAGATTTATTGAAGAAATACTGTCCGTTCAATCACCCCGTTGAGACCCTTTGGGTCCAATGTTTGCAGGTTAAATATCCAGTGCTGTTCTAACTGCAGTAAAACTTCACCGCAATCTTCTCTTTTTTTTTTTTTAAATCTTTATTTATTAATTTTCTGAATAAACAGAACAGACTGTATTCCGGCATCTCTGAGTCTTGAAGGTCAACTCCTGCCCAGCAGCCCTTCTGTCCATCCAGGCTACCTGTTCAAAATTCCCTTGGTTGATGTAGACTGTGGATACTGCATCAGATGAGTCCCTCAACAGAACTGACTCTCTGGTCTTCCTGGCTTCTCAAGTTCTTGATGCCCTGTTCTTTCTCCTCTGGTTCCAGTAGCCTGAAGCATGGGAGTCCCATATATAAGGACTTCTTTCCTGCTTGTTCACAGAGAAATCATAGTTACTCACCTGTAGCAGGTGTTCTTCGTGAATAGCAGGAAAATGTCCTCACAACCCTCCCACTTCCCTGGGGAATTGCCTTTTGGCTCATGCTATGTGATCATACTGGAGAATATGGTGCCACAGTGGGCAGGGAAAGCAGGCGCACATGCGCAACTTACCTCCCAAAAGCTTCCTTTGGAAGCTGGGGAGCATTTCATGCAGGACTCTGTCAGTAACCACCCATACGTAAGGACTTATTCATGCTATTCAGGGAGAACACCTGCTACAAATGAGTAACTACATTTGATTGCCAGGCCTTTCTTCTGAGGCAATGGAGGGTTAAGTGACATGAAAAGGCCACAAGGAGTGCTAGTGGGAATCAAACCCTGGTCTTCTGGTTACCAAGCCAGTGCTCTAACCACTAGACTACTCCTCTATGCAAAGGTATTGCTTCAGCCTCTTATTTTCGATAATTATTCTTGTTCAACAGCTGCCTCTAAATTTCAGTATCATAATCTATTTTATTGAGGACAACTATATTGTCCCTTTATCTGCTCTCTTTATGACCAAAGAGTCCATCACTTTGTAATTCTTTCAAAGCACTCCATTCACTGTTTGTTAAATTCTTATGGTGAATTCTTTTCTTAGATTCTATTTGCTCTATATCCCTCAATGCCAATTTTTTAAAAGTAATTAGAGACGGATCCACTGGGCCAGGGAGAATCCAGGATGACTTCTTTTTAACCACTGACAGATCCTTAGTCGACGCTTTTCCATCAAAAAATAGATACAACTGTACATTTCTCATTAATCGCTCTACAGTAATTCTACTTTGAAAAGGGTCATAAAAAGACCCGAATACAAATGAAAGGCCTTTTGATAATAAAACAAGTTGGGCTAAACACAACTCTGTTGTCTTTAGCCCAACTTGAAGTCTTGAAGGACTAGAAAAGGGACTGTTACCTCTGGAGAGAAATCTGCAATTGTGAGTATATACTTCTTGGAATTTTCTGAAAGGAATTCTTTGTATTAAAGCTAATTAATCTGTGAACCCACTGTTTTTTGTTTAATCAGTCAGGGCCTAGTAGCAGCAGTTTAAGTTTAAATTTAAAACACAGAAGAGAGCTTTCTGGTTAAATTTAGAACCCAGCAGAGATTGTAGTTTAAATTTCACAATAAGTAAGAGCCTAGCAGCAGCAAAGAGCTATAATTTAAATCAAATCAGAATATAGCTTACCTCAGCAACACAGGACAGGGTACTGTGTAGCAGCCCTCTTTTAATAAGAGAAGAGCCACCAAAATGGTAAAGGGGATGGAAGGATACTCCTATGAAGAAAGGCTAAAAAGGTTAGGGCTCTTTAACCTGGAAAAGAGACAGCTGAGGGGAGATATGATAGAAGTCTATAAATTAATGAACAGAGTGGAACGGGTAAACGTAGATCAATTGTTTACGTTATCAGAATATAGAAAGACTAGGGGACATGCAATGAAGCTACAGGGTAAACTATTTAAGACTAATAAAAGAAAATATTTTTTCACTCAACGTGTAATCAAACTCTGGAATTTGTTACCGGAGGATGTAGTAAAGGCTGTTAGTGTAGCTGGGTTTAAAAAAGGTTTGGACAAGTTCCTGGAGAAAAGGTCCATAAACCATTATTGAGAAGGGACCCAGGATATCAATTCTTGACCCAGTTCAAGCATTGTGGAATCTGTGTCTTTTGGGGAAACTGCTAGGTATGTATGACCTAGATTGGCCACTGTTGGAAACAGGATACTGGGCTTGATGGACCTTGGTCTGACACAGTATGGCATATCTTATGTTCTTATGATGACAAGTTCACAACTGCTGATGCGGTTTCCAATGAGACTGGGTGAACGGCCCTGATCTGTTCCCCTGATGTGAGCCATGAGTATTCCAACCTCTGTTCTTTGGTCTACCCTTCTTGCCTAAAAAAGCATCCTCTTGGAGATCCTCATCATGACTCGTCAGTGAACTCTCTGTTGAAAAATCAAAAGCCACCCTGCATCATTGCCCATGACCCCCTCTACCTCTTCCTTTTGACCAATTATAGATATTTCTATCCTTCGTTTCTTTATCATCCTTTAACAATTTTTTGATCTTTACACTTTTTATATCCTGACAGTCTTTCTCAATGTGTTTAATAGTTTTTATACTGATCTTCAAACATCTTATCTTTTTTTTAACTTCTTCAATTCATTTATTTTACTTCACTGTCACATTCTTCTCTTTTCATTGTTTCAATCAACATTAGATGTAATGCACATGTATTTAAAATGCTATTTCACTTCTGTATAACTGGCTCATCCTCAACAAACATATGCAGCTCCTTATATATTTTGAGCCCTCTTTTCTGCAATAGTCAACCAGAATAGTCCCATGCATGAAACAGAAGCAAGGAGGGGGCGTTCAAAAAATGTTTTCACTTTCTCTACTGAATAACTATACACATCTTTCCATGCCTTAGACATATTGGGTCCAATATTGAATTGGGCAGGCTATGCGCTGCTACAGTGCATAGCCCTGCCTGCCAACCCTTAACCCCAGATACTCAATTCCAAGGCAATGGCATTGAATATCCAGGTTTGCCACACATGCCCTGGAGCTACCCGGTTAGCTCCTTCTGCACCCCGAAAAAAATGAACATCCCTGTAACTGGTTATGAAGACAGGTCCTATGCAGATTTCAAGGCCGGATACGTGCACAGATATAGGCCATTTCACAAATGTGGACATTCCCAAATTGCATGGCCTCAAAACAGTGTACTTGAATGTGCCAGCCGAGGTACTGCAGAAGGGGAGTGACTATGTTATGAGACCTGCACATCCTGACCTGCCATTTGAGATACTCAGACATGCACCGGTGGGCCATCAATACGTTTGGAGTTTGCATTTATATGCAGGTTTCTTCAGCCAGGAAATATTAACTCTGGTGATGAAAGCACATTTTTCTCTTCTCCCGGAAGTGTTGCATCTATGAAACAAACCCTTTTTCACCTTATTTGTGGTCAGGAGCAGGTATGGAAATAGACACATCGGCAGGGCCAAATATGCTTGTGTTGTTCTGAAATCGCACCATGAAGAGCATTTCCTTTTGCTCCACCGAAGCCATGTCTCCAACCCCCCTGCCTTGTGCTACATGGACATGTTCAAACCTGGGAAGTCTATATACTTGGATTTCTAAAATGGGTCTGGGGACATCTATGTGATTTGTACATGTGAATGTCCATTTTCAGATATCCAGATCACAAACAGAGCTTCTAATACTTTATATTCCCTATAGCGACTTTATTTGTTACTAGGCATAAAATCTGGATGTCAACCCTACATTTGCAAAAAAAAAAAAAAATGCAATGTGTGCCTTTGAGTCAGGGCTGACTCCTAGCAACCCAGGAACTCCTGGATTTTCTTGGCAATGTGGCTAGAAGTAGATTGCCAGGCCTTTCTTTCGAGGCAGTGGAAGTTTAGGTGATTTGTCCAAAACCACAAAGAGTACTAGTGGGAATCAAAACCTGGTCTCTTGGTTACCAGACCAGTGCTCTAACCACTAGACAACTCCTAAAAAACAGACCTTTTAATATGTTCATGCACCAGTTATAAATAAATATGAAGATAGTACTGATCTCTATGATACCCTGCTTTAAGATCTTTAACAAAGGTTCCCAAAATGTGGTCCATGTGCCCCTGGGGGTCTGTAAGACTATCACAAGGGGGCTGCAGGACCCAGAAAGAAAAAAGAGAAAGGGTCTGGGGTATTGGCTGGAGGAAAGATATAGAGACTGGAGGGAACTGGCTTGGGGAAAGGAGAGAAAAAGACAGAGACTGGTGAAGACTGGCTGAAGGTAGAGAGAGAGACTGGCAGAGGGAGGAAGGGGAAGGGAGAAAGAGGGCTAGCGTGTACAGGTTTAGTGCTGATAGGAGGAGGAGGTCAAGTAACAATGGTGGGGATGAGCTCAGGGCCCCTGAAAGTTTTGGAATTTAATAAGTGGTCCACACAATCAAGAAGGTTGGGAACCATTAGTCTATAACTCAAATAGGATCCAAGTCTTTTTAGGGACCATGCCTGATATTCTTATTACATTTAGCTGCTTTAACAACAGCTTATGATCAACTACACCAAATGCTGTCATGAAATCTCATAATATTACTACTACACCTGCATCATCCTCTATCCAGCTTTGAGATTCATCCAGTAGTGATACCATCATTGTTTCAGTTCCAGGTAGATGGTGAAGTTTGGATTGAAAGTTGTCCAATAGATTTTCCATTCCCACAAAAAACCCTAACTATAAGACAAGCAATTTTGGTAGTATTTTCTCTAGATATAACAAATTTACGACTAGCCATTAATTCAATGTATCTATCACATCCCTATAGGTCTTCTTCAAAACAGGTTTAAGTATTTTGATAAGTTATCCATATAAAGGTATCCTACCATTTTCAGCATTCAGTGGTGAATGCATAGACTGGCTGAAAATCCACGTAAAATTATGCAAATAAATTATCAAAATAATTTTATGTATTCAAGTGGATGGTGGTTGACTATTTACCTCTATGTTTTTTGAATATAACATTATCAGAAAAATCTTGTTTGCAGTATGTGGTATATTCATATGGTTTATTGTTTACTAATCAATCTATAAATTGATTGCAGAATCTTCTGAATTCAACCCTGCAATCCTAGCTATTACAGCAGAAGAAACCAAACAACAGATTCACAGATTGAACCATGAGGTATGGAGATGCCCATTTTTTTCTTAATCTTATATAAACTGTCAAGTAATAACATAGCTTAGCATAGCGGTTTTATTTATAATGTGCCTTTTCAAGAGGATTGCTTAAAGGATAGTATTTGAGCTGGTTCGCAGAACTGCTTACTGGTTATACTACTACTACTATTGAGCATTTATAAAGCGCTACAGACGCACACAGCGCTGTACAGACAAGTAAAAGACAATCCCTGCTTATTAGAGCTTACAATCTAGTGAAGACAAAAACAAACAAAACATAGAGCAACAGTCTGATCAGGGCAAAAAACAAACCATGGCAATTACAACCTAAACAGTACAAAGGACAGAAGTCAAGATCTGAAAGCGACAGTGAAGAGGTAGGTTTTCAACCTGGATTTGAAGAGGGATAGGGAGGGTGCCTGGTGTATAGACACAGGTAGGTTGTTCCAGGCGTAAGGTGCTGCCAGGTGAAAGGAGCGAAGTCTGTAGGTAGCGGTGCAAGTGGAAGGCCTGTATAGAAGTAGTTTGCTAGAAGAGTGAAGTTCCAGAGAGGGGATATAAGGAGAGATTAAATTTGAAAGGTATTGAGGGGCCGCAGAGTGAATGCATTTATAGGTTAGGAGGAGAAGTTTAAAGTGGATGCGGAACCAGATAGGGAGCCAATGAAGTGACTTGAGGAGAGGAGTAATGTGGGCATGGCAAGGCTGGTGGAAGATTAGTCGGGCAGCAGCATGTTGGATAGATTGAAGGGGAAAGAGATGGCTCGCAGGGAGAACAGCAAGGAGTAGGTTGCAGTAGTCGAGGCGAGAGGTGATTAAGGAGTGGATGAGCGTTTTAGGAGTGTGTTCGGAAAGGAAGGGGTGGATTTTGCTAATGTTGTAGAGAAAGAAACGGTAGGTCTTAGCTATGAGCTGGATATGTGTGGAGAAGGAGAGAGAGGAGTCAAATATAACCCCCAGATTGCGGGCCAAGGAAACAGGAAGGATTATAGGGTTGTCGACAGAGACTGAGAAAGGAAGGAAAGGAGGGGAGGCATTGGAGGGAAAGATAAGGAGTTCAATTTTGGCCATGTTCAACTTCAAGCGGTGGTGAGACTTCCAGGCAGCAATGTCATAAAGGCAGGCAGAGATCTTGGTCTGGATTGCTGGAGAGATATCAGGCGTAGAGAGGTAGATTTGGGAGTCATCGGCATAGAGGTGGTACTGGAAGCCATGGGAAGAAATAGGCGCACCAAGGGATTGGGTATAGAGAGAAAAGAGGAGCAGACCCAGGATGGATCCCTGGGGTATGCCGACTGGAAGCGGGGTAGGAGAGGAGGAGCCTCCAGAACATACACTGAAAGAGCGATGGGAGAGGTATGAGGAGAACCAGGATAGTATTGAGCCCTTAAAACCAAGCAAGGAGAGGATATCGAGGAGAAGGTTGTTTTCAACAGTGTCAAAAGCAGCAGAGAGGTCGAGGAGGATGAGAA
Source organism: Ichthyophis bannanicus (assembly GCA_033557465.1). Taxonomy (NCBI): domain Eukaryota; kingdom Metazoa; phylum Chordata; class Amphibia; order Gymnophiona; family Ichthyophiidae; genus Ichthyophis; species Ichthyophis bannanicus. The sequence goes on along the minus strand of CM066033.1, from coordinate 2,207,161 downwards.
CAGAGTAGAGGACATTAGATTTAGCCAGGAATAAATCATTGGAGACTTTGGTAAGAGCCGTTTCAGTAGAGTGTAAGGGACAAAAGCCAGACTGTAGAGGATCCAGGAGGGCATGAGAGGAGAGGAAGTCGAGGCAGCGGTGGTGGACTGCACATTCAAGTAATTGAGATATGAAGGGAAGGAGGGAGATGGGTCTATAGTTGGAAGGACGGGTGGGATCGAGTGAGGGTTTCTTGAGGAGAGGTGTGACCACAGCATGTTTGAAGTCATTGGGGACAGTTGCAGTGGAGAGAGAAAGGTTGAGAATATGAGAGATGGAAGAGACTATGGTGGGGAAGATGGGGCTTAGGAGATGGGTGGGGATAGGATCAGAGGAACAGGTGGTGGGTTTGGAGGAAGAAAGAAGGAGTGTGGTTTCCTCATCAGAGATCACATGGAAGGAAGAGAGGGTAGCGGAAGTAGCAGGGATGGGTGAGAAATGGGGAGAAGGGGAGGTAGATGAAGAAGTGGGGAACTGGAGGGTGATCTTGTGGATTTTGTCATGGAAGTAGTCGGCCAGGGTTTGGGCAGTAAGGGAGGGCAGGACCTGTGGTGGGGGCACCTTGAGGAGAGAACTGAGGGTAGTAAAGAGACGGCGAGGATCCGAGGCAAGAGAGTTGGTCAGATGGATGTAGTATTCTTCTTTGGCAAGAGCTATGACTGATTGGAAAGAGCCAAGCATGAATTTGAAGTGTAGAAGGTCTTCCAAGGAGCAGGATTTGAGCCAGGCACGTTCAGCAGAACGGGTACAGATGTGTAGATAGCGGGTAGTGGATGAGAGCCAGGGCTAGGGAGCAGAACGTCTCTCAGGACATGGAGTGGGTGGGGCGAGAGCATCCAGAGCCGAGGAGAGTGCAGCATTATAGGAGGTTACTGCCTCGTCGATGGACTTGGAAGACATAATGGAAGAAAGAGATGGATAAATGGTGGAGGAGAGAGTCAAGGGATCAATGGTATGAAGGTTTCTAAATAGGTTGGAGGAGACAGGACGAGGTTGATGTAGTGGGAGGATGCGGGCTACCTGATTTTCAGTGGCAGCAACCAGGAAGTGCCACTGAATATCTCAGCAGACCACCGATAAAACACCAAGTGAAGACCGGGGCAGTCTATAACAGAACCGGAAGTGGTGACAGCCATTATCCGGTTAGTGGTGATATGCAGCTGCCAACCCGATAGCTAAGCCGGCTAAAGATAGCCCAGCTGAATAATTGCCTAACTCAAGCCAGTTTTTGCTATCCAGCTAGCGATTGAATATCACTACTAACCGGATAGTGATGCTGCTATGTGGTGATCCCAGATATTTAGTAATAGAAACCAGATATTTTCTGCTGCTGAATATCTACTTTTAAATAAAATGGCAGCGGCTAGGCACTTCTAACTAGCCTATTGCCACCATTGAATATGCTTCAATTACACAGGTACACTACCAAAAAACTGCCTCCAGTTTTGCAACTGATTCCTATAGATTTTGGGGTGCTGAATCCAGGAAAAATAGCCAAAATGTTCCATCACGTCACGTTTTCTTGCAAAATTAGATTTCTTACCCATATAAGGAATTTTCACATAATTTCTTTTTAGCCGACTGCAGTTTATTTTCTTGGCCCAAAATAGAGGTTGTAATGGTTAACTAACTAGAAACACTCCCTCATGATATTTTAGAGTGTTTTGTATTCATTTTATACATTAACAGGACAATTGGGAGGCGGAAGGCTAAATCCAGTACTCGCGCTGGCGCATGTTCTTTCCTGTTCGCCTCGCCTCGTTCGCTCGCTCAAACACGGTGGTTGCGACATGAACGTTCCTGTCAAATTTCAGTTTCTTGCAAATTCATTATTACCTTTTGTTTGCTCAGTCGTAATCCAGCTTTATTCCGAAGTGGTTCACTACAGTTGTAGTTTGCAGTGCTGTGTATTTGTGATGGCTCACAGAGCCAGAGGTTGCGTCAACTCTCCGGACAGTTTTTGTTTTATTTGTGGGGAATATACCGTGAAAAAGCGGCAGAGGAACATTTCTGCATTTATTAAAAAAGTATATTTCGCCTATTTCGGTTTGAAGTTAGGCGATCAAGACAAACCGTGGGCTCCTCACAAAGTGTGCAAGACATGTGAGGAAGATCTACGCTTATGGATGAAAGGTAAAAAACAAGAATTTCGTTTCGGAATACCTATGATGTGGCGTGAACAAAGAGACCACAGCAGTGACTGCTATTTTTGCTCTTGCATTGTGAAGGGATACAACTTAAAAAATAAGAACGTAATAAGTTACCCCAACCTTCCCTCAGCAATTAGGCCTATGCCTCATAGCAACGAAGTACCTGTGCCTGAACCACCAAAATCTTTGGATCATATTTGTGTGGACGGTTCTGATCATGATGAGACTCATCAGATGGCTTTTCCCGATGAGTCCAGTACTTCCGAGTTTGAAACTGAACCAGATCCGAAACCTGAACTTTTCTCTCAAGCTGAATTGAATGATTTAGTCCGGGATTTAGGACTCCCAAAAGATGCTGCTCAACTGCTAGGTTCTCGGCTTAAACAGAAAAATCTATTGTCACCAGGAACAACTTTTTATTGGTACCGCAACCGCGAGACACAATTTTTGAAGTATTTCAGAAAAGAGGAAGATTTGGTATTTTGCAACGATATATACGGAGTGATGGAAAAGTTTAAACTCAAGTATGATCCTGCTGAATGGCGGCTGTTCATTGATTCGTCAAAAGACAGCATAAAAGGTGTTCTTCTTCATAATGGCAACACATTTGCTTCAGTTCCTATTGCTCACTCTCTTATTCTCCAAGAAAAATACGAGAATTTGGCCCTGATTCTTCAGAAGATTCGTTATGATGAGCATAAGTGGATGATTTGTGGAGACTTTAAAATTCTATCCATGCTATTAGGGCAGCAATCCGGTTTCACCAAATATCCCTGCTTCCTTTGCTTGTGGGATAGCCGGGCCCGCGACCTACACTGGGGGAAAAAGGACTGGCCAATTCGGGAGTATTTGAGACCCGGTGAGAAAAATGTTCTTCATGAGAGCTTGGTACCTCGTGATAAAATTCTATTACCACCTCTCCACATTAAGTTGGGTCTCATTAAGCAATTCATCAAGTCCCTTCCAAAAGATGGTGAGTGCTTTCGGTACCTTTGCTCAAAGTTCCCCCGACTTTCTGAAGCAAAGCTAAAGGAAGGAGTGTTTGTTGGCCCTGATATAAGGAAACTCATTTCAGATGGAGCATTCGCTGAAACGATGTCTGAGAAGGAAAAAGAAGCCTGGGATTCCTTCAAGGATGTTGTTCTCAAATTCTTGGGGAACAGGCAGGATGAGAACTATAAGGATATTGTTGCCAGGATGCTCAATGCCTTCAGAGAACAAGGCTGTAACATGAGCCTGAAAGTCCATTTCTTGCACTCCCATGTGAACTACTTTCCCGAAAACTTGGGGGCGTACAGTGAAGAACAAGGTGAAAGGTTTCACCAGGACATCAAGGACGCAGAGAGAAGGTACCAAGGAAGATGGAACACCACTATGATGGCTGATTTCTGCTGGTTGCTGCTGCGGGAAACCCCAGATGAAAAATACGCCAAGCAGCGCACCAAGAGAAGCATTCGGGGAAGAAGAAATGGGCCCACCAGGAGATTGATTGACCCAAGAATGACTTTAAAATCTAAACTGTGTTGACAAATATCGTGTTTTTACTAAACTTTGAAATAAAAATTTGCTAGTTATTACCACAGTGTCGGATCTCATTTATTAGAATTTTATTTTCACACCATCGGGTGTTTGTCTTCATGTATTGCAATGGTGCGGTTTGCGTTTTCTATTCTTATATACATACCTGTACAACATTTTTTGCACATTTCTTTGCTTTGCTTTGTGTCTAACCTCGCTCTTATATGCTCAATGTTTGTGCACATGTATGTGGCTGTTTTAAGTGCAGACAATTTTGCTACCATCACAGTGTGTTTTGTTGACATTACTCTATTCTTATGTGCTGCCTTGTTACAATTTTCTTTATTCTTATTTGAATAACTACTAAACAATTAGTATAAAGAATTCATCCAAGAAACTTTTATCTCGATCACACTCAATCTGAAACGTTCACCTCAAACTGCTAACCCAATGTAGCAAAAAATCTGTACGTGATGGAGCAAATTGGTTACCAGATTTGGATTCAGCGCACCAAAAAACGTAAAAATCAATCGAAACATTAGAGGCAGTTTAAAAAAAAAAATTTTTAGTGTACCTGTGTTATCAACAGTTTGCTTGCCTTAAAAGATCTATGAAATGGTAAGAGCTAGAAATACAAAATATGAACTATATAGTACTAATGTCCTAACTTAAATAATTAGTCGTTAGAGCAGCAGGCTGAGAATCGGCTTCTCCCACTCACCCTCCTTGTGACTTTGGAAAGTCACTTCAACTGAAATATGAGATTGCCGACCTACTATTACTAATCTGTGAACTATCTTTAAAATTATCTGTAGTACCTGAAGATTGGAGAGTGGCCAATGTAACACCATTTTTTAAAAAAAGGTTCCAGGGGTGATCCACAAAACTACAGACCAGTGAGCCTGACTTCAGTACTGGGCAAAATGGTAGAAACCATTATAAAGACCAAAATAACTGAATATGTAGATAGTCACGGTTTAATGGCAGAACGTCAACATGGATTTAGCCAAAGAAAGTCTTGTCTCACTAATCTCTTATATTTTTTTCAAGGTGTAAATAAACAAGTAGATAAAGGTGAGCCGGTCGATAAAGTGTATTTGGATTTTCAGAAAGCCTTCGGCAAGGTCCCTCATGAGAGACTCTTGGCGAAATTAAAATGTCATGGGATAGGAGGCAGTGTACTATTGTGGATCATGAACTGGTTAAAAGATAGAAAGCAGAGAGTAGGGTTAAATGGCTAATGTTGTCAATGGAGAAAGGTGAATAGTGGACCTGTTGTTTTTTAACATATTAAAAAAATGAACTGGAAATGGGAATAATGAGTGAGGTGATCAAATCTGCAGATGACACAAAATTATTCAAAGTCATTAAAACCCAAGAGGATTGTGAAAAATTGCAAGAGGACCTTGAAAATTTGAACGTCCAAATAGTAGATGAAATTTAATGTGGACCAGGGCAAAGTTATGCACTTAGGTAAGAAGATTCCAAACTTTGGTTACACAATGCAAGGTTCCATATTAGGAATCACCACCCAGGAAAAGGATCTGGGCTTCATCATGGATAGCACATTGAAACCTTCAGCCCAGAGGCCAGAGGCCAAGAAAGCAAACAGAATGCTAGGAATCATAAAGAAACATATGGAGAATAAAACCAGAGATATTATAATGCAAAAACCAAAGATATTATAATGCATCTGTATCGCACCTGATCAACATATCTTAAAAAGGATATAGCAGAATTAGAAAAGGTACAGAGTAATGTGATCAAAATAGAAAAGAGGATGGAAGGATAATCCCTACAAAGAAAAACATAAAAGGTTAGGGCTTATCAATTTGGAAAAGAGGCAGCTGAGTGGAGATATGATGGAGGTCTATAAAACAATGAGAGGAGTGGAATGAGTAAACGTAGATTGGTTGTTTACTCCTTCAAAAAGTAGAAAGACTAGGGGACATGCAATGAAGCTACAATGTAGCACATTTAAGACAAATTGGATAAAATATTTTTTTACTCAATGCATAGTCAAACTCTGGAATTCACAGAGTATGTAGTAAAAGCTGTTAATGTAGCTGTGGAGGAGTTCCTGGAAGTAAAGTCCATAAACTATTATTAAAACAGACTGGGGAAACCTACTGTTTACTTCTGGGACAAGCAACATGGAATGTGTATACCTTTTGGGAACCTGACAGGTACTTGTGACCTGGATTAGCCCCCTGTTGGAAACAGGATATGGGGTTTGATGGACCTTTGGTCTGACCGAGTATGGCATATCTTATGATGTTAGGATTTATACTCTTCAGATATAACTTAGATTGTAAACCTACTTGGATCAGGAAATAGCTTTTGTACCTGACTAGAACTCACTTTGAACTGGATTTTTGAAAAGGAAAGTATTTAAACGGAAAATTCAAATTCCTATGAAAAAAAACACAAAAAAATGTTTAACTTTATTATTCACTTATAATCCAAAAGATCCTAAAGTGAAGTACTCACAGTTTACAATTTTATACAGATCCTAAAACATAAAACCATTGAGGTCTATATTGAGCCAGCACAGCAACCACACTAATTTACAGCTCTGGCTTTAGAAGTTACTCAGATAGATCCTTTCTTTTTTAAAATCTCCCATCAGCCAACAGAGACATTTTGGCCATACAAATCTATGTCCAACCAAAGGTTATCTCAATAAAGTAAGGAAGGGCCATGAGTGGTGTGATGACAGGGTTTCAAATTAGTTGAATAGCGATGATATTCAGCTGACTATCCAGATATCCCAGCTACAAATATAGGAGGCCTAAAGATATCCCTGTATCTCTGAGCTGTGATATTCAGTGGCTCAAACATTTATTTATTTATTTATTTATGTGGATATTTATTTCTGCCCTTCATAAACAATCCCAAAGCAGATTACAATTTCATAAAACAATGCAGTAAATGAACATAAACCCCAACCCCAACCCTATTTAAAATCAGTTAAAAGCAGGGAGAAATGACCAAGTTTTCATGAGTGTTCTAAATCTTGAATTACTCTGTTTGCCCCATATTTCCATTAGAATGACATGCCATAAATCTGAAGCGCAGAACCTAATTTCTCTTCAGGTGCAGTAGGAATACGCTATACTGTATCTTTTGTGAAGACTTCAAGAAGATCATTGGTATATAAGACCTCAAAAGCTGAGATAAAATGCATGGGATCCATATCATGCAATGATTTACAAAACAACATATTTTGGACTCGCTACAATCTCTTCAGTGTATTCTTAAGAAGGCCTTGAAATAGAGAATTTCAGTAGTCTGATTTACTAAGGACTAGAGCTAGCAATAACATGGTTAATGAATCATTATCCAATAGGCTGTAGGTCTCCTCAACTAGTAGTCTTTCAGAACAACTTCTCAACATATTGAAAAAACAATTTCTTTCTGCTTAGGAATCCATTTAATTCTACAGGGAACTAATGAGTAAAATGCTACTGAAATGCTCCTACATTTTGAACTTGTTTCATGCCTGTTATTGCTCACTTGGCTGAGTAGCTCTTTTAGTGACTAAATGATAAAGATCCACCTGAACTGAAGAGAGGATACTCTTTTCAGCCTTAAATGGGTAACAGTGATTGAGGTTGGGGTTGGAGAATGAAGGCTAAGTTTAGTGCTCTTTTCTGGAGCGTTTCTCTTATGATGGTCTGGGCCTGAAAGTTTGCCACTGGTTGTTTTTGCTGGCAGGAATGGATATTGTTGTCTTTGTTTCTACAATACAGAGTTGTGAGTGTATTGGCATTCTTTATCTTCTGTCTTCCTCTTTTAGTCATCCCCATACAAGAGGAACACTCCGATGGAGAATGGTCAGGGCCTAAACATTTGAGACACCAATCATGGGTGTCGGTGACGGAAATGGTACTGCCACACTTAGTACATTTTTTAAAACCACTAGCTGGTTTTTCCATTTTTCAGGAAAAAAGGGGCTTAATGCCCAAAATGGCGCCTAGCACCAAAAAGAAAAGTTTCTGAAGAGAAACACTTCAGAAGTTTTTTGTTTTTTTTTTTGAAAAGAAGAAGAAAAGAGAACCGGCGGTACCAGTAGGTGTCGAGCGGAGGTAGGCGCGACCACAAGAAAAACAGTTTAAAGAAGAAATTTTCTGCGGTGACAGGGTATGTGAGCTGTCGGCTCTGCGGAAAATGAAGAACTGAAGAGGGACAGTTGGAAAGGCGGGAAGGCAGCACGCATGTGCTGAGGGATGCTTCCAAAAGCGTTCCTATTGGACACTGGGGAGCGTTCCCGCGCAGGCTCCGTCGGTGCCGACGATACCCATATGTGAAGACTACATTCCTGCTTGTTCCTGGAGATCTACATTGAGAGTGGATAACCGGGCTGCAAAGCTCGGTACCCTCTTTTCTTCAGATGTGATGTCCATTGCAGTGACGTCTTCCAGAGCCTCGTCTTATCTCAGGTAACTAAACATAAGAGCCGGTCCTCAAAGGGTTGATCTCCTTCTAAGCATCGAGAAGCCATTGGCATTGCCCTTGAGGAAACTATACCAGCAAAACAGCCCCGGCGGGAGGCTTCGGCCTCCAAAGCACTAACAGGGCTCCAGGATGTTCTCGAGGCCTCGACCTCGGCAGAACTACTGTTGCCATGCTCAGGGGTTCCAGCCACTTCTACCGGTACCGACACCCAGGCATCGGCAGCGTCAATAGACCAGAGATTCCTCGCTATCGAACGCAGTCTTGCAGCTCTCCTTACAGCTGCGGTACCATTGACACCACTACCGATGGTTCAACGGGCACCGGTAACTACACCAATACCGATGCTGGTACCAGCACTGGTACCGATACCGGTACCAGCACCGACGGTACCGGCCCCGGTGGGAATTCTGCCCATGCCGACTTTTTCAGGCATCGACAGATTGGTACCAGACCAACTCGGTGTCAACTTCGATCGATACCGATACCGTGCTTTACATGAACATCAGGATCAGAGATGTTTCAAATCTTCCGATTCCGATGACTCGGATAACTTGGTTGGTACCAGAGTATTTCTTCCGGAAGACTCCTCCTCAACGCAGAATGTCTCCGCCGGAGGACATGTCTTTTAAGGATTTTATTTGTGATGTGGCCCGAGGCCTATCAATCACGGTATCTCCTGAAAAACAACCTAGAGCAAAGGAATTGGAAATACTCCAATACCCTAAGGCTCCCAAAGATGCAGCTACCCTGCCCATTCATGAAATTCTTCATGATTTGATGCTCAGAATGTGGGAAACACCTCTAACCACATCTCCTCATTCTAGGAGACTCGATACCATGTATCAAGGTCCACCATGTCCTGGTTTTCAAAAGACTCAGCGGCCAAGGGGGGCGGAGCCTGATGTCCAACGGGGTAGACGCCTGGTGCTGAAGCTCCCGAGAGGCCTACACAGAATCCTGACTAAACTCCTGCAAAACTTCACTATTTTGCTTTAAAATCGCCGGGGCGCATCGGAGGGATGGCGGGACCTAAACCACAGCGCCTAGATTTCGGCTCCCCCACTTCGTCGCACGGCAAACGCTCCAAAACGGAACTGCCTTCCCCGCATAAGATGGCGCCGCTCTGTGAGAGCCCTGAAATGCAGCGGGTGATACTCGAGGAGATTCGTGGTGTAAAGGAACTGGTACAATCCAACGGAGAAGCGATCCGCGCCATGCGTGAGGACCTTACCATGATGCAGGAAAGGCTCGAGGGCCTCTCGTTGCGCCAAGACAAAATGGCGGAGACTCTTGAATCGCACGCGGTGCGAATGGGGAAGATCGATAAAGCTGAACGCCAGATTTTGCTCCTTCAAAAGGAACTTGAAGATAGCAATAATAGAGCTCGTCGCAATAACATTCGACTCATTGGAGCTCCAGAGGGCGTAGAAGCAGGAGATCTGCGGGAATATCTGGGCAATATTCTACCCTCTCTATTGAAGACGACGTTTCTTAAGGACCTGGAGATAGACCGGGCACATCGTGTCCCCACTAATATGGCGCTCAACCGGACGACTCCCAGGCCCATCATTTTTCGGCTACTGCGCTATCAACAAGCTGAGCAAATTCTGGCTGCTGCCCGGGCTAATCATCACCTCGAGATAGATGGGCATAAAGTGTCTTTCTTCCCTGATCTCTCTAAGCCCACGATGGACCGCCGAAAGAAGCTTCTTGCTTATCGCCCTCGCCTTCAGCAACTGCAGGCCCGATTTGGTCTCCTGTATCCGGCAAAGCTACGCGTTACGCTGCATAACCATACCAGGACCTTCGAGGATCCTGACCTCCTCGCTGCATTTTTGGACTCTAAAGAAGCTGAACTGATGCGTTGATGTTACCATCAAGCTGTGTTGCTGTTCAAAGCTCTCTTAAATCTCTACCTCATTGGGGCCTATCGCAGTGATTTCGCTGCGGACGCGGTTGGACTGCTCTCCTGACCTACTTCTTTGAACCGCCATCCTGCTTCTCTGCACCCTTCGGTGGCTCCCGGGACTTGTTCCTGCTGCAGGGAGTATGGCCAGTATCGGGCCTTCTCTGGGGCTTCCCCCCGCAGACTCATGGTCGCCAGTAATAGTTGGGGTTTTGCTTCTTCTCTAGTGCACTTCGGTGCCTGTCTCTTTTTTTTTTGGGGTTATTTATGCTTTCTACCAAAAGTTTATTATTTCATGTCGTGTGTACAGTCATTCGCTACCAATATGCATAGTTTAGGGAATAATGTGCAACTTCATGTTCTCTCAGAATTTTGTATATTACTAGATGGCTTTCTGTAAGCTCTTATCATTGAATGTCAAAGGTATCAATAGTCCAATCAAAAGGAAGAAAATTCTTAGCTATTTGAATACTGAGCATGCTGATTTAGTACTGCTTCAAGAAACGCATTTAAATGCTAAAGAAACACTAAAGCTTAATGTCAAGCCTTATGCTGTTGTGGCGTATTCTCCCGCTGTTGCTAAACGCTGTGGTGTTGCCATACTTGTTAAGAAATCCCTGCAGGCCACCGTGCTAGATATTAGCTCAGATAATGAGGGTAGATGGGCTCGCGCTCATCTCAAAGTGGGGGATCTAGAATTCACGTGTATTTGTATTTATGCTCCAAATGTTGACAATCCTGGTTTTTTGCTAAAATTGCACAAGCTGCGCAAGCCTCCGCTCATACCCCACTAATACTGGGAGGAGACTTTAATCAGGTCCTCGACCCTTTGGTGGATCGGCAGCCGCCTAGAACCTGTGGTCCACCCAAGAGTCTCTCCATACTTACAGCTATGATCGCTGATTTGGCTTTGGTGGACATATGGAGGTTATTGAATCCTTCTGATTTGGATTTTACCTTTTTCTCCGCTCCTCACCAATCACAATCCCGAATAGATTTTTTTCTTTTATCCAAAACATTGGTATCGCAGATTGGTATGGCTAAGATTCACCCCTTGCACATTTCAGACCATGCTGCCATATCTTTTACGATACACACTGCTGCGCAAAATGCAAGTCCCCGAGCATGGTCTTTTGATAGGTCTCTCCTAGACCAACAGGATTTTCAAACTGTAATACGGGCTGCCATACAAGATTACTTTCATTTTAACTCTCCCCTTGACACAACGAACTGGGCCTGGTGGGAGGGTTTTAAGGCGTCTATTCGAGCCACGGTGACTAGTTATCAAATCCGTCTTGGGAAACAAAGAAGGCAACAATTGGTGATCCTTGAACAACAGATACAGGCTGGTGAACGTATTCTTACGTCCCGAACAGACCCATGTGTTCTGCTTCGTTTGCAACGTCTCCGTTTTCAGTACAACAAGATTTTGCATAATGCCGCTGTTAGAAATATAGCATCCCAGCAGGGATTGTACTACCGGGAAAATAATCGCGCTGGTAAACTACTAGCTAATGCTTTGAAGGGGAAAAAAGAAGCCAAACGGGTAGCAGCTCTCCGAAGCCCATCTGGGAATGGCCTTGTCACAAAAGATCATGAGATTTTAGAGCTTTTTCGCGATTTTTATGCTAGCTTGTATAAATCTGAATGTGAGTTTGTTCCTGAACATTTCGACCGCTTGTTAGCTGGTGTACAGCGTCCTACTCTCTCGGCTGAGGAATGCACGGCCCTTGATCATTCGTTTACTCTTGTGGAAATACAGGATGCAATTAAAAGATGTGCTTCCGGCCGTGCTGCGGGTCCAGACAGCCTTCCGGCTGAGTTCTTCAAAACTTTCAGCTCTGATCTGGCCCCGTTTTTGCAGCAATACTTTACTACCCTAGTAGCCGACGGATCCTCCCTTGGTTCCTTTTCAGAGGCCAACATAGTGGTCTTTGAGAAGGAGGGGAGAGACCCACACCTGACAGCCAATTACCGACCCATCTCCCTGCTTAACGCAGATTATAAAATCTTCGCCACTATTCTTTCTACTCGGCTCTCTCACAAAATGACTACTTTAATACATCCAGATCAATGTGGATTTATTCCCGGCAGATCAACTGCTGATAATGCCAGGACTCTTTGTCATGTACTAACTAATATGGCCTCCCACGATCGTCCATTGGTTGGCCTTTCCCTAGATGCCGAAAAAGCCTTTGACCGGCTAGAATGGCCATTCCTATTTGCGACCCTCCGTTGGTTTGGTTTCGGCGATAATTTTCTCCGTTGCCTTCAAGTGCTATACTCTCAACCAACTGCTAGTGTCTGTGCCAACACATTGAAGTCCCAGCCATTTTTACTGCAAAGAGGCACCCGTCAGGGGTGCCCACTTTCCCCCTTACTTTTTGATCTTGCGTTAGAACCCCTAATCCTGTTAATCCGTCAGTCTCCACATATCCACGGCGCTCCTTTTCCCCGTCGGGATATAAAAGTCTCAGCGTATGCAGATGATCTTATGCTTTTTGTTTCCTTAGACTCCGTATCTGTTGTTCTGGATCTAATTGACCGCTATTCTCAACTTTCAGGTTACAAAATTAATTGGACCAAATCAGTCGCCTTTCCCCTAAACCACCAGGTTCACCAAGCAGACTTGCAAACCTTTCCTTTTGTATGGCAGCCCCGTATGGTAAAATATTTAGGGGTACATTACTGTTATCCTCTCGAGGAAACCGTCGCTTTTAATGTCAAAAATTTAATCACCAAGGTCCGTGAGCTCACCCAACGTTGGTCTCCACTTACTCTTACGTGGTGGGGCCGTATGGATACCATAAAGATGATGATTGTTCCCAAGGTTAATTATGTCTTAGAAATGTTACCGTGCCTTCTCCCTCGACACACCTACAAAGATATCGAGGGCCTGTTGATCAGATTTTTGTGGCAGAACAAACCGCCTAGAATAGCGAAACATAAACTTCAGTCAGATAAGGAACATGGTGGGATAAGATTTCCTGATTTTTTCAACTATCACCTCTCTTTTCTTCTCAAACAGGGTGCCCGTTGGTTGGACGCTTCTTTCCCGTCCAGACCAATATGGTTAGATATAGAAGAAGACCTCTGTAAGCCCATTCCACTTCGCTATCTCCCTGGAATGACTTTCCCACTGGATGCCCACTATCCACCAATGCTCCTGGATACACTTCGCTCCTTCAATGTTCTCATCAGCTCCCTAGATTCCCTAGCTTGCCCACTAGATAGGCTTCCAATTTGGCATAATGCTCGATTCCAAATTCAACATAAGCCGGTGGCCTGGAGTCCCTGGTATTCCAGAGGCATCTGGACTCCCAATCAACTGTTTCACAATGCTCGCTGGAAGTCCATTAATGAGCTCCATTGTGAGTTTGGCCTTCCTTCTAAATACTATTTTCAACTGCTTCAGTTGCAGCACTGTCTCAAGAGTGCTGGGGTTTTTCCCCCACTAACTCCTCATGACCAAGGGATAACTGAGGTGGTCTCCTTTATTGGGGCTCAGTCCGGTGTTGCTTCCACCTTTTATAAAACTCTTTGTGCTCCTCAGAATGCTGTCCCCCCTTCTGCACAGCAGACTTGGGAGCGAGAATTGGGTGTAACTCTAACCCCTGAACATTGGAACCTCTTCTGGAGCAAAGTGGTTCGTGTTTCCCGCTCGGCTTCCTTAACCCAGACGCTTTTCTTCTTTGCCCATCGCTGTTTCTATACCCCTGATAGACTGGCCAAATGGACTTCCACTCTGAGTAATCAATGTTGGACTTGCCATGCAGCTACAGGCACCCTCACTCATGTCATGTACGAATGCCCCGCACTACAACACTACTGGAGCCGGGTCTGGGGTCGTATTCAATCTATCTTACACTTTACTGAACCACTCTCCTGGAAAATAGTGGGACTCCGTTCTGCAGCGGGCATCCCCTCTCTCCCGAAGTCTGCTTACTTCCTCCTTGACTTTCTAATGGGTATTGCCATATCGTTAATCATGAAATATTGGAAAAATAGCTCTTCACTGAGTCCTCTAGAATGGTGGAATTGTGTCTGTCTATATAGTAAGTTTGAACAAATTCCTCGTAGGGCTACCCCTTCCCTTCAGGCCCGCTACCAGGTATCTAAATGGAAATTACTCACAGATTTCGTGCAGTCGGCCGAATGCTCGCACTTGACTGTCTAGTTATATCTCTCTCTTGATCCATAGTATATCATGACTGTTATGTTTATGTTCTAACATAATTGCTATGGACCCCATGCCTGGGTTAATATCTTTTCTTTTCTTTTTTTTTTTTTATTATCTAGGGAAGAAGCATAGGGGGGGAGGGTTGATGGGGTTATTTTCCGGTTTATTCCATTTTATTTTGATGCAATCATCCTTGTTTTATTACTGTGTGTATTGTTATTGTTATAAAATGAAAATAAAAGTTTAAAAAAAAAAAAAAGACTCAGCGGCCACACCATTCAATGGTAGTGGAATCAGCCATGCGTAGGATGAAAAGTGCAAAAAGACATGCATCCAATCTTCCAGGTCATGAATGCAGGACTCTTGACGCCTTTGGGCGTCGAACATTTCAGGCTTCCATGCTTTCAGCTAGGATCAGCTCATATATTTTATATATGGGAATGTTCCTCAAAGAAGTCACAGGAGACTTGGAGCTAATGAGCCCCCTTCTCCCTGATGACAAATGACAAGACTTCTTTACTCTTGTCAAGCATGCTCAAGACGTTTCCAAGTTTGTAAATTGTGCAGCCTTTGACTGCTTTGAATGCATCAGCAGAACTTCTGCTATTGCCATTGGTGCACGGCAGATTGCCTGGCTTCAGGCATCAGACTTGGAGAATTGGGTACAGGACAAATTAGGAAACATTCCTTGCACAGGAGAAAACCTCTTTGGCAAGAATTGGCAGGAAAAGGCTAATGAGATAGATACTGACAATCTCACTTTAGACAGATTATCACAATCTACAGCCACTCCAGCCAAAAAGAAACCCTATAAAAAAACCCCTTCAGCAAAAAGAGGAAGTTTTATCCATCCTATACCCAGCAAGGGCAAGCTCAGGGTCAGATTTCCCAAAAGGGACAACAGCAACAATCCAGACAAGAAAAGAAGCCAAAAGGCCCGAAAGCTCAACCAGCTCCACAGGCTCAGCCCCCTCAAGGGTTTTGACTCCTTCCTAGAGAGATTACCTTTCCTGCCTCTGAAGGGTCCAGAACCCCTAAACATTCCAGGCAGGTTGTGTCATTTTGTCAACAGATGGAAGAAAATAACAGCAGAAAATTGGACTCTGTCCATTGTAGGGGAGGGGTACAAGCTTCATTTTTACAGCATGCCCCCTCCTACAATCGTAAGACAATTCAATTTCCAAACCTCTCCAGACAATCTACTAGATCAAGAGGTCTCAACACTCCTTGCTCAGGAAGCAATAGAGGAAGTACCCATTCCCCAACAGGGTACAGGGTTCTACTCCCCCTATTTTCTTGTTCCAAAGAAAACAGGAGGACACAGACCCATTCTGGACCTCAGAGAATTGAACAAATATCTGTTCCGAGAAAAGTTCAAAATGATTTCTCTGGGAACTCTTCTGCCATACCTTCAAAGTCAGGATTGGTTTTGCTCTCTAGATCTAAAGGATGCATATACTCATATTCTGATCCTTCCAGATCACAGGAAATTCTTACGATTCCTTTTCAAGGGAAAACACCTCCAATACAGGGTTCTTCCTTTTGGTCTGGCTTCAGCACCAAGAGTATTCATGAAATGCATGGCAGTTGTAGCTGCATTCCTGTGAGCCCTAGAGATATTCATCTTCCCTTACTTGGACGACTGGCTCATTCAAGCCCCCACGATTCCAGAAGCCAGCTCTGCACTGTCTCGCACAATGCAAATTCTCCAATACTTGGGATTGGTCATAAACTTCCAAAAATGTTCATAGGAGCTTGTTTAGATACCAGACAGTCAAGGGCTTTCCTCCCACAGCCCCGCTGTCTTCGCATAGTGCAACTAGCTTCTCAAGCAGTTGGAAAGTCCTCCCTAGCTGCTCGAGAACAGCTGCAATTACTGGGACATATGGCATCCACAGTTCATGTAGTTCCCTATGCTCGCCTCCACATGCAAGCAGCCCAGTGGACCCTATCCACACAGTGAACACAGGCCACAGGACGTCTTTCGGACAAGATATCAAACTCACTACGACTGATCTTGTCCCTACAATGGTGGCAATCACTGGAGAATCTTTTAGTGGGGTCTCCTTTGCAACAACCCCCATTCCAGGCTACCCTAACGACAAATGCATCACAGGTGGGATGGGGAGCACACCTGCACCATCTCTCCACCCAGGGTACCTGGACCCCACAGGAGGCTTGTCTTCACATAAACATCCTAGAACTCAGAGCAATCTATCTAGCTCTTCGAGTATTCCATGCCCAGCTCAGCTACAAGATAGTCCTAGTCCAAATGGACAATCAAGTAGCCATGTTCTACGTGAACAAGCAGGGCGGAACAGGCTCTCTGTCGTTATGCAACAAAGCTTTACGACTATGGGCCCTCGCCAGAGAGCATTAAATTCACCTTCTCGCGGTATATCTTCCAGGCATTCAAAACCTTTGGGCAGACAAACTCACCCGAGTACTGCTGCCTCACGAATGGTCTCTCCACCTAGACCAGGTGATAAAGATATTTCACATCTGGGAAACCCCAGACATAGACCTCTTTGCAAGTCCACTGAATGCCAAACTTCCCCGGTTCCGTTCCAGAATTCCGGCTCACAATTGCCAGGCAAGGGATGCCTTCCTCCTTCACTGGGGTCAGGACTTCCTCTATGCCTTCCCACCCATTCCCCTCATCCCCAAAACACTCTTCAAGCTTCAGAGAGACAGAGGTCGTATGATCCTCATAGCGCCATGGTGGCCATGACAAACGTGGTATCCCCTGCTTCTACATCTCTCTCAAGCTGCACCTCTGGAGTTAGGGTGTGCTCCAGACCTTCTCTCCCAAGAGAACAGGATGCTATGGCACCCGAATCCCCTGTCCCTGCATCTCAGGGCCTGGTTGCTGAAAGCCTAGACCTGCAGGATCTTAACCTTTCCCAACAGGTAAAGGATGTCCTTCAGGCTTCCAGAAAACCTTCCATAAGACGTTCTTACACCTTCAAGTGGAAACGTTTTACTATATGGTGTTCTCAAAATTGCTTAAACCCCCTTCTGATACCTTTGGAATCGGTACTAGAGTACCTACTTCATTTATCAAATTCTGGTCTAAAGACAAATTCAGTAAGAGTCCATCTTAATGCAATTGCAGCTTCCTATAAGCCTCTAAATGGACAGCCAATTTCCTCTCATCCACTCATAGCAAGATTTATGAGAGGTCTTCTATTAACAAAGCCTCCCATCAGGCCACCACCAGTGGCATGGGATTTAAATTTAGTTCTTGGACAGCTCATGAAACCGCCCTTTGAACATTTAGCCACTACAACCCTAAAGTTTTTATCCTGGAAGGTCATCTTCCTAATTGCAATCACCTCCGCACGTCGCATTAGTGAATTGCAAGCTTTAGTGGCTGATCCCCCTTATACAAGGTTTCACCATGATAAGGATGTTCTCAGAACTCATCCACATTTTATCCCAAAGGTGGTTTCGCCTTTTCATTTAAATCAATCGATTTACCTTCCTGTATTCTTTCCTAGGCCTCATGTCTCTAATGCAGAAAGGAACCTTCATACTTTGGACTGTAAAAGAGCCTTGGCTTTTTACCTACAAAGAACACAGCGTCATAGAAAGTCTTCTCAACTTTTTGTTGCTTTTGATTCTAGTCATTTGGGACTTCCAGTCTCCAAAAGAACTCTGTCTAAATGGATTGCACAATGCATATCCTTTACTTATGAGAGTAAGAGTCTTCCTCTTCAAGGCCATGTCACAGCGCATAATGTGAGAGCCATGGCAGCCTCTATGGCTAACCTTCACTCTGTGTCTATCGATGACATCTGTCAAGCAGCCACTTGGGCTTCGGTGCAAACCTTCACAGCTCACTACTGCCTAGATAAAGCCTCCCGTCGGGATGCCTTCTTTGGCCAGGCTGTTCTTCAACATCTCTTTCAGACTTAATTCAACTCCTACCCACCAACCCTGGTAGGATGCCAGAGATCCTTGGGAGGAAGCATGGCCCACCTCACTATAGGTGGCAGCTTCCTGGGGCCATCTCCCCGGAATCTTCATCTGGGGAGTCCCCATATGTGAAGACTACATTCCTTCTTGTTCCTGGAGATAGCATAGTTACTCACCTGTAACAGGTGAGGAACAGCAGGAATTTAGTCTTCACAACCCACCCACCTCCCCTAGGAGTTGTCTCTCTATCTCTCTGTCTCTTTCCTCTCTCCCTCTATCCTTTCACTCAGCTACAAACTTAACTGAAGAGGGACAGTTGTAATGCTCCCAAAAGCATTCCTATTGGATGCTGGGGAGCATTCCCGCGCAGGCTCCGTCGGTGCTGACGATACCCATATGTGAAGACTAAATTCCTGCTGTTCCTGGAGATCACCTGTTACAGGTGAGTAACAACTTTATAACGCAAAGAGGCTAGCGAAATCCAGCAAATATCAGTAAAAAGACTAGCTCTCACATAGAAAAAATCAGCAGTAGATGTAAAAAATCATCTCATTCCTTTTACAAACTAACGTAGAATTATCTGGAGGAAAAATGATCTCATTGCTTAAGGAAGGTCGACGCAACAGCTCTCTAGCAACAGTATTAGCTTATGTGAGCCAAAACTGGCTCAAACCGCTGTCTCAACTTCAACTTTAGAGGTTTCTGCCGGCCAGATGTGCATATTATAGAATTGGGATTCACATGAATAACTTTGCACTTGTCCACATTAACATTCATCTGCCATTTGGATGCAGTCCCCAAAATTTGCAAATTTTAACTATCTTTAAACAATTTTGAATAATTTTGTGTCACTGCAAATTTGAGCATGTCACTTCTTGTTCCCTTTTCCAGGTCATTTATCAATATGTTAAAAGCATCTTGTCCAGGACAGATCCCTTGAGTGCTCCACTATTCACCTTTCTCCATTGAGAAAATTGATCATTTAGCCCTACTCTGTTTTCTATCTTTTAATTAGTCCCATTACACAACAGTGCACTGCCTTCTAGCCCATGACTTTTTAATTTCCTAAAGAGTCTCTCATGTGGGACCTTGTCAAAGGGCTTCTGAAAATCCAGATACACTATATCAACCTAATCACCTTTATCTACCTGTTTATTCACACCTTCAAAAATATAGCAGATTAGTGAGACAAGACTTTGCTTGGCTAAATCCATGTTGGCTTTTTCCTATTAAACCATGACTATATGTTAAGTAATATTGTTCTTTATAATGGTTTCTACCATTTTGCCTCGTACAGACATCAGGCTCACCAGTCTGTAGTTTCTTGGATGACTTGTGCAACCCTTTTTAAAAACTGACGTTACGTTGGTCACTCTCCAATCTTCAGGTACTACAGATGATTTTTTTTTAATGTTAAATTTATTCATTCTAAACTTTCACTTCACAACAAAGCGAGAGAAGGAAAGAAAGGAAAATTACATCCAGAAAACAGCAGTTCTCCAGGACCAAGCAGGAAGTCAGTCCTCACATATGGGTGTCATCGGCGCCGATGGGAAGCCCCAGCGGAGCATTTCCCCAGCTTTCTATGAAAGCCTTTGGGAATGCAGGCACGCATGCGTGGTTCCCTTCCCGCCTAAAGGTGCCATCTTACCTCAGTCTCTTTTTTTCCGAGAAGCCCACTGGACGTGTGTCCTGTCATCCCGGATAAAAGTGATATTTTTCGGCGATCCTCACTGTTTTTTCTCCCGGTTCGACGCCGGTTCCCCTCCCGCCGGGTTAGGTACACCGATATCGAGCCTGATTCTTCTTTTTCGTTTTTTGCCCTTCGTGGCTGGCGTTCGCGCCCTTTTTTGCTTTTTCCCTGGAAGGCCGGTCCTTTGACCTCGCGGGGACTCTTTTTTCCCTGGTGGCTTCCAGCGGTTTCAAGAAGTGTGATCGGTGTAAGAAATTAATGTCTCTCACCAACACACACGACTGCTGCCTTCGGTGCCTCGGTACTGATCACGACCCTAAGTCATGTGGACCATGTGGGAAGATGTCTTCCAAGGCACTCCGAAGTCGCCAGCAGCAGAAAGAAAGGCTTTTCTCGGACTCAGCCTCCGGCCGGGCCCGGACCTCGTCTGAGGCCTCGACATCTCAGAATTTGGATCCCGAGCGCCGTCGGAGCTCCTCGGACAGGGAGTCCCCTGACCGGGAATGCAAGAGGAAGAAGCGGCTCACGAGGGCGTCGGAGGAGGAGGTCCCTGGCTCCTCAAGGGCCAGGTCTAAGACCCCCGACCGTCGCCCAGGGCCCGTGGAACAAGAGAAGCCTGCCAAAGTTCCTCGTGTGGAGCCGGAGTCTGCTGGACACGTAAGCCCCGTAGTCCTCGAGGACTCTCCTCCCAGAGAGCCGACGTCGGGCCCGGCACCGCCGGGGCCCGAGTCAGTGGCTGCTGTGTCTCCCGAGCTGAGTCTCAGGATGACAGCCTTGGAGAGCAGATTGTCTGCCTTCATGGAGCAGCAGCGGGCACTGATGGCCAGCCTGTCTGGCACATCTGCCCCGACCACCGGGACATCGACTTCGAAGTCGACCCCGGAGACCGAGCCAATACTCGAGTCCATCATGGCTCGAAGTCGACCTCGGTTGTAGTCTCCCTCGACCTCTCGCTCGGGACCGAGGGTGTCGACGCTGGTGCCTCCGGCGTCGGGACGGGTGCTCCAGGGCCCCGCGGGGTCGGACCCTGACTCTTCGTCGGACGAGTCCACCTGGGAGACGGAGGATGAGGAGTCCCCCGATACGTTCAAGACTCGGTGCATCCCATCGGACTCACCGCAGTCTGAGCCCCAGAGTAGATCCCCTATGGAGGATATTCGGTTCTCGGAGTTCGTCCGGGATATGGCCACTGCCTTGGCTATTCCGGCGGACCCTGAGGAAGAGCCTCGAGCTGAAGAGCTCGAGGCCCTGCAGTATGACTCTCCTCCGAAGGAGGCCTTTGCTGTTCCGGTTCCTCCGATGCTGGAATGGCTCCTCTTCAGGATGTGGGAGGCACTGGCCTCGGCGCCGGTTTTAAGCAAGCGAGTCGACTCGATCTATCGCCTCAGGAAGAGCCCTGGCTTTCAGAAGGCACAGCTACCACATCATTCCATGGTTGTGGAATCGGCCATGCATCGTCTGAAGAGCCAGAAGATGCACTCCGCGGTGCCCCCCGGCAGGGAGGCACGGAACATCGATGGCGTCGGTAGAAAGTGCTTCCAGGGCTCGATGCTTGCTTGCCGTATCCAGTCTTACCAGCTGTACATGGGCATGTATTTGCGGGACCTGGCCAAGGAGTTGGCCAGGTTCTCTGCTGGTCTCTCCGGGGAACCCTTGCAGAGATTCAAGTCCTCGGGGATTCGGGACTGCTCAAAGTTCATGTCCCGCGCCGCCTACGATGGCTTCGAGGCTTCGGCCCGAGTTGCGGCAGCCGGCATCTCGGCTCAACGCCAGGCATGGCTGCAGTCATCGGACCTCGAGCCATGGGTTCAGGACAAGTTGGTCGATGTCCCTTGCTGAGGTGAAAACCTTTTTGGCAAGCCCATGACTGAGAAGGCTGCCCAGCTCAAAATAGAGCACCTTACACGGACAAGGCTGTCTAGGAAGACCTCTGCCCCTTCTCATAAAAAGAAGGGCTCGGATAAAAAGCCCTTTTACCCGAGGAAGGGCACTGCCGACAAACAGTACGCTCAATATCAGGCTGCCCAAGCTGCACCCCAGGGTCAGCAAGCCAAGGGGCAGGGTAATGGGCCCCGTAGGCAGAGGACCCTCAAGCCTCCGGCCCCTGTTCCCACTCAGCAGGGTGGGGTTTTTTGACTCCTTCAGCGTAGCCTCTCCATCCCTGCTCTCCCAACCCTGCACAGGAGGTCGCCTCGCCCTCTATGCCCACCAGTGGCCCCTCATCACCGGGGACCGATGGGTGTTGGACATAGTCCACAGGGGCTGTGCCCTTCATTTTCACCAACTGCCTCCTCCTTACTTTCCAGGGGAGCCTCCAAGGCCTCCCCTGCACACAGACCTTCTCCTTCAAGAGCTTCAAGGTCTGTTGGTGGACAGGGCAGTGGAGCCTGTGCCTCCCCACTTGCAAGGTCACGGATTCTACTCCAGGTATTTCCTGGTGCCCAAAAGAACCGGTGGCCTTCGACCCATTCTGGACCTCAGGAACCTCAACAAGTTCCTAGAGAAAGAAAAGTTCAAGATGCTTACTCTTGGAACACTTCTGCCCTACCTCCAGCAGGGAGATTGGCTATACTCCTTAGATCTAAAGGATGCGTACACTCACATCCTCATTCATCCAGACCACAGAAAGTACCTCAGATTCATTGTGGGAGGAAACCATTATCAGTACAGAGTTCTGCCTTTTGGCCTCACCTCCGCTCCCAGGGTCTTTACCAAATGCCTGGCAGTGGTGGCGGCCTACCTGAGAAATCAGGGAATCTTTGTCTTCCCCTATCTGGATGACTGGCTCATCAGGGGTCAGACGTGCCAGGAGGCCAGACAAGCCACCCTCAGAACTATTTCTCTTCTTCAAGGCCTGGGGTTTGTCATAAACTTTGCAAAGTCCACTTTGCTCCCCTCCCAGAACTTGGAGTTCATAGGAGCAAGGCTGGATTCTCTGCTGGCAAGGGCTTTCTTGCCAGAAGTCAGGGCCCAAAGGTTGATAGCCTTGGCAAATCAGTTTCTCAGCAGGTCACTGGTCTCTGCCAGACTCTGCCTGAGGCTGCTTGGCCACATGGCTTCGACAGTACATGTGACCCGCAATGCCAGGCTCCATATGAGGCCTGCACAGTGGTTCCTTCGGACTCAGTGGTCACAGGCCACGGGCAGCCTCAGAGACAGGATAAGGGTGTCCAGACAATTTCTGAACTCCCTCAACTGGTGGCTGCATCCACCCAATTTACTGAAGGGGGTGCCTTTTCAGATTCCTGGGTACACGGTAGTACTGACCACAGACGCCTCCCTGCAGGGCTGGGGAGCTCATTGTCTAGACAAGTGCACCCAGGGCCTGTGGTCTTCTTGGGAAGCTGCACAGCAGATCAATCTCTTCGAACTCCGAGCTATTCGATTAGCACTCAAAGCTTTCTCTCCTACCCTGGCTCATCAATCTGTCCTGGTTCAGACAGACAACCAAGTAGCCATGTTTTATGTGAACAAACAGGGCGGGACTGGGTCCAGAATCCTTTGTCGGGAGGCTCAGGATCTTTGTTCATTTGCCCTCAAGCACAACATGCTCCTCAAGGCTGTGTACCTTCCAGGCCAGGACAACTACCTGGCCGACAGATTAAGCAGAATTCTGCAGCTCCACGAGTGGCAGCTGCATCCTTCAGTAGTTCAGAAGATCTTCCTAAAATGGGGTCTCCCTTTGGTAGATCTCTTTGCCAGCCCAATGAACGAGCAACTGCCAAAGTTCTGCTCTAGGCAACCGCATCCTCTGAGAATAGCAGCAGATGCTTTTCTGATTCCATGGTCTCAGGGCCTCCTGTATGTGTTTCCTCCCACGCCCTTGGTGGCCCGAACTCTCTTCAAAATTCTTCAGGACAAGGCCTCGGTCCTGCTGGTGGCTCCCAGGTGGCCGAGACAGCCTTGGTTTCCTCTTCTGCTTCAACTGGAGCAGGGTTCCCTTCTGCACCCCAATCTCAAAGCTCTCAATTTGATGGCCTGGAGGCTGCAAGAGTAGTTTTGGCTCCCTGGGGCCTATCTCAGGAAGTTGAGGAGGTTGCCCTAGCCTCTAGGAAACAGTCCACTAGGAAAACCTATGCTCTCAAATGGAAAAGGTTTTCTGTTGGTGTCAGCTACGTACAGAGAATCCTTTCTCCTGTACTGTGCCAGTAGTGCTTCAATACTTACTGCACTTGTCAAATCAGGGACTTAAGTCCAATTCTGTTTGGGTCCACCTCTCAGCTCTAGCAGCTCACCACTCACTGGTGGAGGGACATTCTCTGTCAGGTCACCCCTTGGTGTCCCGCTTTCTCAGGGGCTTGCTTTTTCTCAAGCCTCCAATCCGTCCTCCTACCCCTGAGTGGGAGTTGAATGTGGTCTTGCAGCAACTGACTCGCCCACCTTTTGAGCCGTTGGCTACTTGTCCACTATGCTTCCTATCCTGGAAGACACTCTTCCTGATAGCCCTTACCTTGGTGAGGCGAGTGAGTGAGCTTCAGGCCCTGGTCTGTGATAGGCCTTACACCAGGATTTATAGGAACAGGGTAGTCCTCAGGACTCATCCAAAGTTCCTCCCAAAGGTTGTCTCCTCTTTCCACCTCAATCAGGAGGTGGTTCTTCCAACATTCTTTCCTAGGCCTCATGCAAGTCAGGCTGAAGTAGTCCTGCATACCCTGGACTGTAGGAGGGCCTTATCCTTCTACCTTGACCGTACGCAGGGGCATAGGAGGGCTACTCAGCTCTTCATATCCTTTGACCCTAATAAGTTGGGGTTGGCTGTGTCCAAGCGTACCTTGTCCATCTGGGTGGCTGACTGTATCACCTGGGCTTACAAGGTGGCTGACCTTCCCTTGCAAGGTTGGGTCACGGCCCATCGTGTCAGGGCAATGGCTGCTTCAGTGGCTCATCTCCTCTCTGTGCCCTTGGTAGACATCTGCAGGGCTGCAACTTGGTCTTCAAGCCAGACTTTTGCGGCCCATTACTGTCTGGAGAGGGAGTCCCGCAGGGACAGAGCTTTTGGCCAAGCAGTACTCTGGAATCTCTTTGAGGTTTAGGCAACTCCTGCCCTCCTGCCCTCTGTTGGGCTACCGGTGGAGGTTGTGTCCTTGAAAAGCCTTTCTTTGCTGCTGAGACTAGAGGGAGTTCTCTTGTTCAGCCTGGGTTCCTCGGTAGCCCAGAGCTAGGGAGTCACCCATATGTGAGGACTGACTTCCTGCTTGGTCCTGGAGAAAGAGTAGTTACTCACCTGTAACAGGTGTTCTCCAGGAGCAGCAGGAATCAATCCTCACAACCCTCCCTCCTCCCCTGGGAGTTGCAGTTGTACATAGTTTATTTTTCATTTTTGTGTGCTGTTCTTAGCTATGTCATTTGACTGAGGTAAGATGGCACCTTTAGGCGGGAAGGGAACCGCGCATGCGTGCCTGCATTCCCAAAGGCTTTCATAGAAAGCTGGGGAAATGCTCCGCTGGGGCTTCATCGGCGCCGATGACACCCATATGTGAGGACTGATTCCTGCTGCTCCTGGAGAACACCTGTTACAGGTGAGTAACTACTCTTTTTCACCCATAATCCCAAATAATAGCCCACCAAAGCCAAGGAAACAAGAAGATCCAAGTATCAATAATATACATTAGGAAAAATAGAATAAATTACAAAAGAAGGACACATCCCAAAATGAAAAACCCAATGGATCACAGTGGTGCAGATGGGACTACCACCTGTATCTTACCCTCCTCATTTGCCACTATAAAATCAACAAAGAAAACATGATTCTTATCCTCACCTTGAACTAAAAATATACAAGAAAAACATAGCATGAATACCAACCCCAAGGCTAAAGCTCTAGGGTTCAGTGCCAAGAATTCTTGGCGCCGCCTCTGTGTAAACCTAGAAAAATCAGGAAATATCCTAATCTCTGAGCCAAAGAAAAGCTTATGCACAGAATTGCGATCATACTCAAGGGCAAACATTAGGATCAGGGATGTTCTCTTGGTAATAACCTCCAGAAAGGATTTTAAGAATTCAGTGAGGTCTACCCCCATAGAATCTCACTGCCTCCAGACCATTTGCCAGGAGATAGGTAATGAGTCCTAGCAATAGGTGGCAAATTCCCAGTATCCATCCAAACACCTCGAACAAATACTTTTTAACCATATCAATTGGAGGTATAAGGAGAGACATGGTAAAGTTGATCAGCTGGATGTTATTCTGGCACACTTAATTTTCTAAGTGCTCCATACGTCGAGAGACAATATTCTACAGGAACAAGCAGGAAGTCAGTCCTCACATATGGGTGACGTCGGTGCCGACGGAGCCCTCATGCGGAGCAATTTCCCCAGCTTTCAAAGAAAGCCTTTGGGAATGCCTTGCGCATGCACGGTCCCCATCCCACCCAAGGGTGCCATCTTGCTCAGTCTTCTTTTTTCCGCGGAGCTCGACAGATGTCGTCCCATTTTCCTCGGAAAAAGTTGATTGTTTTTTGAATATTCTTACAGTTCTGATACCAGTTCGACGCCGGTTCCCCTTCCCGCCTTGGCTCGGTAAAATGGTATAGAGTCCAGCTATTTTTTTTGTTGTTGTTTTTGTCCTTAGTGACTAGCGTTCACGCTCTTTTTTCTTTTAACTGGCAGTCTGGTCTTTTGACCTCGCAGGGGCCCTTTTTCCCCTGATGGCTGCCAGCGGATTTAAAAAATGTGATCGGTGCAAAAAACTTATGTCCCTCACTGACACCCATTACTGTTGCCTCCGCTGCCTCGGACCCGACCATGACCCTGTGGTCTGCGGTCTGTGTGGCAAGATGTCCTTCAAAGCATTGAGGAGCAGACAGCACCAGCGCAAGACGATTTTCTCCGAGTCTGGATCCGTCCGAGTCTGGATCCGTCCGGTTCTTCGACGTCTCAGGACTCTGAACCCAAGCACCGTCGAGGGTCATCTGAAAGGGGGTCACCGTAAGAAGAAGAAACCCATGAGGAATGCGTCTCTGGAAGGCTCCGATCGGCCGGGGCCCTTGGGTTACAGGTCACGGAGTGCCAAACGCCACCCCGGGTTTGGCGAGTCGGAGAGGCCTGCCAAAATACCTCGTACAGAGCCGGAGACATCATTGTGGACTCTCCTCCGGGAGAACCGGCGTCGGTCCCGGCATCGGGAATGAGCCGGCGGCTGTGGAGCCTTCTGAGCTAAGTCTCAGGTTGGCGGCCTTGGAGAGCAGCGTGTCTGCCTTCGTGGACCAGCAGTGGGCGCTGATTGCCGGTCTCACCCACGCATCCGTCCTGACCACCGAGACCTCGATGTCTAAGACGACCCTCAAGTCCATGCGGGCTCGAGTCGATCCTCGGCCAAGGTCTCCTTCGACCTCCCGTTCGGGAATGAGGTTGTCGTCACCGGGGCCATCGGCGTCGGGTCGGTTGCGCTCGAAGCCCTCGAGGCCAGAGCCCATCGAGTCCTCCTCAGAGGGCTCTGCTTGGGAGACAGAGGAGGAAGACTCGCCAGATACCCACCGGACCCGGTACGTCCCATCGGACTCACCTGGTTCGGAACCTCGGAGACGGTCGCTCCCGGAAGACACCAGGTTCTCGGACTTTGTTAGGGATATGGCCAAGGCTTTGGCCTTCCCTGCAGATGCCGAGGAGGAGCCTCAAGCCGAAGAGCTTGACGCCTTCCAGTATGACTCTCCTCCGAAGGAGGCCCTTACTGTACCGGTGCCTCCGATGCTAGAACGGTTGATGCTCCGCATGTGGGATTCCAGGACCTCGGCGCCTGTCCTCAGCAAGTGGGTCGATTCCATTTATCGAGCCTGTAAGAGCCCCAGGTTCCAGAAGGCACAGCTGCCGCACAACTCCATGGTTGTGGAATCGGCCATGCAAAGGCTTAAAAGCCAAAAGGCAGACTCCTCGATGCCTCCCGGCCGGGAGGCCCAGAACCTGGACCCCCTCGGCAGAAAGTTTTTCCAGGGCTCGATGCTGTCATGCCATGTCCAGACATACCAGCTCTACATGGGCATGTACTTATGAGACCTGGCAAAGGAGATTTCCGGGTTCTCTGCTGGCCTCTCCGAGGAACCCTTGCAGCGCTCCAAGGCCCTGTCCACCGGGATCAGAGAGTGCTCAAAGTTTATGTCTCGCACAGCCTATGACGGCTTTGGGGTTTCATCCTGGGTAGCCACAGCCGGCATCGGCATGTCGCCTGATCTCGAGCCATGGGTACAGGACAAGTTGGTCGATGTTCCCTGCCGAGGCGATAACCTCTTCGGCAAACCCATGACTGAAAAGGCTGCTGAACTCGAATCCGAGTACTTGACCTGGACAAGGCTGTCGAAGAAGACATCTGCTCCTTCTCAGAGGAAGAAGGCCTCAGGGGAAAAGCCCTTTTACCCGAGGAAGGGACAGGCTTACAGAAACTACCCCACTTACCAGGCCTCCCCAGATCCCCAGCAGGGGCAGCAGGCCAGGGCACGGGGCAATGACCCTCGTAAGCCTCAAACCCCCAAGCCTCCAGCTCCTGCTCCTGCCCAGCAGGGAGGGTTTTTTTTTTTTTTTTTTTTTTTTTTGACTCCCAGTGCATAGCTCCTCTCCCACCAGTGGTTTGTCCCTGCACAGGAGGTCCCTGTATGCCCACAGGTGGCCAGCCATTACATCCGATACTTGGGTTTTAAGGATAGTCCAAGACGGCTATATTCTCCATTTCAGCCAAGTACCTGCCTCCTATTTCCCATGAGAGCGTCTCAGACCCCTCTTACACAAGAACCTCCTCTTGCAGGAGTTAGCTGGTCTTCTCAAGGATCAGGCGGTGGAACTGGTGCCCCACCACCTGCAGGGGAAAGGCTTTTATTCCAGGTATTTCCTAATACCAAAAAGACAAGGAGACATTCGCCCCATCCTGGACCTGCGGAATCTCAACAAGTTCTTGGTGAGGGAAAAGTTCAAGATGCTTTCACGGGGGGCGGAGCCAGCGCGAAGCCAACATGGAGGTGTAAGTCCTCTTCTCCTAGGCCTTTTTTTCACGAATCCTGCGACCTACCCGTTAAGGACGACTCCCCTGCTGTGGAAATAAGCGGTGGCTCAGCGGAGATGTCGGGGAGCAAACAAACCCGGCTCGAGTTTTCCTCCGCGACAGCGACAACTGGGTCGAAGAGATCTAAATCAGACCCGCTATCACCACTTAAGCCGGCGGCCCAGCAAAGCCCGCAGGAAGACTGGAAGGAGCTTCTAAAGGAGGTGCGGGCCATACATAGCCGGGTGGATTCTAACGGCGAGACACTTTCCTCTCTACAGGAGGATTTGAAAGATCTGAACTCGCAATTTCAGTCGCTCTCCTCCCGAGTTGACAAGGTTGAAGAAATGGTGAAGGAGCACGACAGTAAGCTGCAACGGGCTCAGCACATGGCGCGCAGGGTGGACTGGCTAGAGCGGAGCGTTGAGGATATGGGCAATCGCGCTCGTCGGAATAACATTCGCCTGATCGGTCTCGGCGAGGGAGCTGAAGGAGGGGACCCCATCCGTTTTATGGCAGCCTTTTTACCTAAGCTGTTAAAAATCACTTTTGACCCTCCGCTGGAGATTGAAAGGGCGCACAGGATCCCGGCGGCCCCCACCGGCCCCAACTCTCACAACGCGAGTCCGCGCCCATTCATTATGTGCCTGTTGAGGCATCAGCAGGTCCTGCAAATTTTTGCCGCAGCCAAAGCCGGCCCGCCGCTTCAGCATGAGGGCCGCAAAATCTTTCTTTATCAGGATTTCTGCAAGCGCACGGTGGAGAGACGGAAACAATTCTTGGAGCTCCGGCCTAGACTCCGTAATCTCCAGGCTCGATTTGGCCTGTTCAGCCCAGCGCGTCTCAAAGTTACACTAAATAACTGTACCAAATCATTCGATGATCCTGGACTGCTACGTAAATTTATTGAGGACCAAGAGGAGCTGGCAATGCAGCAAAGTTGATCTGTTGCCTGTTTGCTGTTTGACCGACTGAGATCGCATGTTAGCTGCTGGAACTTGAGAGTTCGCTGGCACAGGGTCTGTCTGTCGCATGGGGACCATGTGGTATTATTTTTATGGGTGGTCGGGATTTAAAAAGTTGGTATGTTGATTGTAAGGGGCTGCTCCATGTTCTGTATGTGCTTCTACTGTCTCACCCTAACTGGTTTATTCTTATTTTGGGATGGGAGGGGTACTGGGCTCACTGAGGTTTATAAGAGGGGATATAGAGGGGTTAGGTGCACTGCTGACTGGGTAATTGATGATATTGCGACAAGTACATGGCTAGCGGGCTGAAGATTCTATCTCTCAATGTGAAGGGGCTTAGATCTCCGGCTAAAAGGAAGAAAATATTAATGTATTGTAAGCGTCAGTCTGCTGACGTTATTCTACTTCAGGAGACGCACTTGTCTGCCTCTGAAGCGAATAAATTGGCAGACAGACATTTCCAGCTTGCTGGTTGTTCCCCTGCTGTGCATAGGAAAAACGGGGTCATCACTTTAATTAAAGGTGTGTTGGGTTCCTATCTGGTCAGTTCCTGCAATGATGATGGTGGGAGATGGGTTAAGTCTTTAATCAAGGTGGGTAGAGATGTATTGGCTATTGTTAATGTTTATGCTCCCAACGCTGATGACCCCGACTTCTTTTGCAATCTCAGCGGGATTATCCACGAGAATCCAGAGGCTCTGGTAATAGCTGGGGGGGACTTTAATTTGGTAAGCGATCCCTTACTGGACAGATCTCCTGGTAGGGTCGAGCGCCCTTCTCGTGCGCACTCTGCGTTTCTCTCTCTGCTTGGTTCCTGTGGCCTAGTTGACATTTGGCGATTATTTCATCCTCGGGAAAAGGATTTTACTTTCTTTTCCCCAGTTCACAATTCTCTCTCACGAATAGATTTTTTCCTGCTCTCCCAACCTTTGACCCCCTGCTGCCGAGACGCATCTATCCTAAGCAGGACAGTCTCAGATCACGGTGCCATTTGTATAGAGATTGATCTAGCCGAACTGCAACGCCCGAACCAGTCCTGGTCTTTCAATCGTGCGTGGCTGGCTGACCCCGCGTTCCAGGAGGAAGTGCGAGGGGCTATCTCCTCCTTTTTTTACTGGAACAAAGCGGGAGATACCTCTAGCTGGGCTCGCTGGGAGGCCTTTAAAGCCTCCATAAGGGCGGTGGTCACCAGTTATGCTATTAAAGAATCTAAGCGGCGGGCGGCCAAGTTGAATGCATTAGAGGGTCAAATTCGTGCTGGTGAGCGATTATGGCTGGCCCGATCTGCTCCTAGTATCCTTACTCGCCTACATAGACTTCGATTTCAGTATAATGAGCTCTTGAGCTCAGAAGTTGAGCACATTATGTTGAAACAAAAAGCCCGGTTTCATGTCGAGAAGAATAAGGCAGGCAGGCTACTTGCCCATACATTACGTGGCAAACAGAGTAGACCCAGAGTAACCTCTTTGGTGTCTAGTAATTGTGAACAATTGATTAAAGACGAACACATCGTTGCGGAATTTGCTAAGTACTACAGCTCGCTTTACGCTTCTGAAACATCGTCGGACCCTGTAGCCTTTGCTCGGTTCGTTGATGACCTTGACCGACCGGTGCTGGAGGAGTGCCAGGCTCGTGAGCTTGGGAAGCCTTTTACCCGCTCTGAACTTCTTTCAATAATCCAGACATTGCCTTCTGGGAAAGCGGTTGGCCCTGACGGTCTCCCTGCTGAATTTTACAAAGTCTTTGGCGAAGATATTGTCCCATATTTGCTGGAATATTATAGTGATCTGGCTCAAGAAAATAGCCTTACTGGCAGATTTTCCGAAGCCACTATCGTGGTCCTGGAGAAGCCGGGCAGGGACCCTAGTTCGGTAACCAACTATAGACCTATCTCACTTCTGAACGCCGACTATAAGATCTATGCTAGTGTCTTGGCGAGCCGCTTAGCGGGCGTCATTGCAGGCCTCGTACATCCAGATCAATGCGGGTTCGTGCCCGGAAGAGCAACAACTGATAACGCTCGTCTCTTATGCAATTTGCTCGAGCAGGTTTCGTCGGCAGATACCCCCTATGTGGCTCTTTCCCTAGATGCTGAAAAAGCATTTGACAGGTTGGAATGGCCGTTCATGTTTTTCATCCTGCGCTGGTTTGGCCTTGGGGAGGATTTTATTCATAAGGTAGAGGCACTTTATTCCTGCGCCTCCGCCAGTATCTGTGCGAACGGCATCCTTTCGTGTCCTTTCACTCTCCATAGGGGAACTAGACAGGGATGTCCCTTATCCCCCTTGTTATTTAACCTAGCGTTAGAGCCTTTGGCTATTGCTATTCGTGCGAGGGTGGATCTCAAGGGGGTGCAGATTGGGCATTTACGGGTTAAATTATCTGCGTACGCCGATGACTTGTTGCTTTTTGCGCAACCTGGGGAGATCGCACATATCCTGGATTTGTTTGAAGGCTATTCCCATATCTCGGGGTATAAGATTAATTGGTCTAAATCGGTGGCCTTTCCCCTTAATTGCCTTGCCAATTCGGCCGATTTGGCGGACTTCCCTTTTAAGTGGGAGGCGGGTAGTGTCAAGTATCTAGGGGCATGGTATAACGCGTCGGCGGAGGTGATGGTCCAAAAAAACATGGAAGAGCTGCTTCTTTTTCTACGTCAAAAGACCTTAACTTGGTCTCCCCTGTATCTCTCCTGGTGGGGCCGGTTGGAGGTTATCAAAATGTCTCTCACCCCAAAGATTAATTATGTTTTGGGCATGCTTCCTTTTCTTATCCCCCTAATATGGTATAATAAAATTGAGCGTTCTCTCATTTCCTTTTTATGGAATGGGAAGCAACCTCGTATTGCTACTAAAAAGTTAAAAATGCCAAAAGATCGCGGGGGAGTGCATTTTCTCCCGACTTCCGCCAGTATCATCAAGCTCTTCTAATCAAGCAGGGAGCCTTGTGGCTTTCTGAGAACGAACATGGCCGTCGCCCGACCTGGCTTTTAGTGGAGGCCCGCATAGTCGATCCCTGTCCGCTTTCATACCTTCTGGGAGCCCACTTTCCGGACAAGGCCCCGGTAGGGAGGGTCATTAGGTCTACTCAAGGGGCTTTCTTAGAATTGGCCCGGTCCATAGATCCGGAAGATCTCCCTTCCCTGCAAACCCCGTTATGGTGGAACCCCCGTTTTAGGATCCGTGGATGTCGCTTTGCCTGGAAGGGGTGGCAGCGGCGGGGAATATGGTCCCTCGGGCAATTGCTCAATGGCAATGGGTGGATCGATTTTTCGGAACTTCAGAGGGTATTCTCTTTACCTGACTCCTTTTTCTTTCAATGGGTCCAGCTCAAGCATTGTGTTGTGGCCTCTCATTTCCCCATCCAGGAATCTGTGCTTGCTAAGGGCGGTACCCTACTCCGTTGGTTGGGTGCTACCATCCTTCAATCAGGTGCTACATCCAAAATATATGCTCTCTGGCGGACTACCACCTTTAAACCGTCTGTGGGCCTAGCTCGGGTATGGGAGACAGAGATCTCCCGGAAGCTTACCACTTCTGAGTGGAGGCTCCTTTGGGGTCCCATTACCAGAGTCTCTCGGTCAGCTGCTATTACCCAATCATTATACTTCTTTATGTACAGGGCCTTTCTAACTCCCTCTAGGATGGCCAAGTGGGGTTCCGGTATTTCAGACAGATGCTGGTCCTGCTCTGGACATCCTGGTACATATAAACATATGTTTTATGATTGTCCCCTGGTCCAGGCTTTTTTGAGTCAAGTATGGTCCAGGATGCAATCGGTTCTGCATTTTTCGGCAGATTTGCATTGGAGTACGCTTTTCCTGCGTTCTCTAAGTGTTTTTCCTGCAGGATGCCGGGATCGCTCCTTTTTATTTAATTTTATGATGGCTATAGCTCTCAAGATGATTCTCTGGAAATGGAAATCTTTCGGGGCTCTGAGTCTGGACGGCTGGTGGAATTTAGTGTGTCACTATGCTAAGTTGGAGAAAGCCTATGGCAGACTCCATCAGCCGAGCCAGGTGGATCTTAACATTCGCAGATGGTCCCTGCTTGATCTTTTTGTGGCCCGTTCCCAGGTTGCCTAGGATAGAGCGGACACCTCTCTCCTTCTTCCTTTTTTTTTTGCTCTTTTTTGTTCGTCGGCGTAGATATATGAACTCAGTGAGCCCGGATGGGAGGGTGGAGGGGGGGTTATAGGGGTTGGGTGGGTTTTTCTTTCGGTTTTGTTAACAGGGGACTGTGTTGAATATAGTGTATCATGTCATGTATATGTTTTTTTTTTTTTTTTTTTTTTTTTGTGTGGTTTCTGAAAATTTAAATAAACGCTTTAAAAAAAAAAAAAGATGCTTTCACTTGGAATACTTCTGCCTTACCTCCAGCAGGGAGACTGGCTATGCTCCTTGGACCTAAAGGATGCTTATACACACATCCTCATACACCCAGACCACAGACAATACCTCAGGTTTGTGGTCGGAGGAAACCACTTCCAATACAGAGTGCTTCCCTTTGGTCTAGCTTCCGCTGCAAGGATTTTCACGAAGTGCCTAGCGGTAGTGGCGGCCTTCCTCAGGAACCAGGGCATCTTTGTGTTCCCTTACCTAGATGACTCGCTCATAAGAGGCCAGTCAGCCCAGGAGGCGCATCACGCTACAGCTCACACAATTGCTCTGCTTCAGCATCCGGGGTTCGTCATCAATCACGCAAAGTCCACTTTGCTCCCCACCCAGAACTTGGAATTCATAGGGGCAAGGCTAGACACCCTGCAGGCAAAGGCCTACTTGCCACTGGACAGGGTAGGCCGCCTGCTGTCCCAGGTAGACCTGGTGAGTCACATACCCCAGGTGTCCGCACGGAGGTTCTTATGTCTGCTCGGCCACATGGCCTCCACGGTTCATGTTACTCCTTTTGCACGCATGCACATGTGGACAGCCCAGTGGTCCTTGCGGGACCAGTGGTCACAGGCCACAGGATGCCTGTCCGACAGAGTGGCAGTATCCAAACCCCTGGTACGGTCCCTGCAGTGGTGGTCACAATCAGGGAACCTCCTGCGGGGGGTACCGTTCTAACATCCCATGCATACAAGGGTGCTGACCATGGATGCCTCCTTGCTGGGCTGGGGAGCCCATTGTCAGGGATTTTGCACTCAAGGTCAGTGGACTCCTCAGGAGGCCACACTCCAGATCAACCTGTTGGAGCTTTGGGCCATCTGTTTAGTGCAAAAAGCCTTTGCTTCTGTCCTCTCCAACCAGTCTGTCCTGGTACAGACGGACAACCAAGTGGCTATGTTCCATGTGAACAAACAGGGCGACACAGGCTCGCGGGCCCTTTGCCAGGAATCTCTGGACCTCTGTTCCTTCGCAGTTCAGCACAACATGTCTCTCCATGCTGTTTACCTACCAGGCCAGGAAAACTGCCTGGCAGACAGGCTGAGCAGGATTCTTCAACCCCATGAATGGAACTGAACAGGGGGATTGCCCAGAGGATTTTCAACCACTGGGGCCTCCCAGCCATGGATCTCTTTTTTTTTTTTTTTGATATTTATATTTTCAACATCACACACATATACACCAGATCTTGACACTCTTATTCTACAAAACCATCAATACCTCTAGGAAACCTTTCCCCCCCACCCCCCACCCTTTCACATTCTACTCCTAATTTCCCTCCCCCCCCCCCCGTCTCCTTGTGGCATATCCCCATAAAATATCATTGCATATAACAAAGGAACACAAATACCATGGAAGTTAGCAAACTTACACCATCCTCTAAGCTATGTCAGCCTAGCCAGTGCCGCAAATTCATCCAGATAAAACCATTTATTACGCCCTGCAGGGGAGCTTAATGCACCTGGACCCCCCAGAGGCCTTTAAAACAGATTCCCCCCTCTGCGTTGCAGCACTTGATCCTGAATTTTTTCATATCTAACATACAAGCATATTGAGTTCCACCAGTGAGTGGCATCCAGATTGGAAAAATTCTTCCAGCAGTTAACAATCATTTTAATAGCTATAGCCATCATACAGTTAAACACATGACATTTATCCTTTGACAACCCCACCCTGCTATCTACAGAGCCCAGCAAAATAGTGGAACAGGCAAGTTGCCCCTCAAAACAAAGTACCCTTTGAATTTTATCCCAAACCCGCACCCAGAATTCTTGAACATAAGGGCAGCCAAACAGCATGTGCTTCCACGTACCAGGAGAACCTCCACAGGACCAACATTTATTACCTGCCTTAGGGTCCCACTTTGCAAGCCTCGCAGGAGTGATATAGGCACGATGGGTTATGAAAAATAGAATTTGCGTTATCGACGCCCCCCTAGAGGTTTTATTCGCCTGTTCCCAGACCTCCTCCCAAGTTTTCTGCGAAATCGACGTCTCTAGATCATATTCCCAGGCTTTCTCTAGCCCCACCAGAGGAGCTGAGGCTCTCTCCCTCAACATGGCATAGAAACGGGAGCTCACCCCCTTAACACCCAGGCAAGCATCAACCATTTGCAATAATGCCCATTCTGGGGAGAGTCTCTCAGCTGCCACTTTGGCCTTAAAGAGACAGTGTTTCAGTTGCAGCCACTGGAAATAGCAGGAGGTAGGCAGATTGAAGTCCTGTACTAATTGCTCGAAAGTCTTCCAAGCACAGGAATCAACTAAATGATCTAAAATCCAGATCCCTCTGCTTTGCCAAACTTTCCAGGCAATAACTTTGCGCCCAATTTTAAATTGAGTATTATTCCATATGGGAGTTTGCAGTGAAAAAAGCTCATCCTGAGCTAGGCCCTCCTCCAAATTGCGAAAAGCATCCTGCGTAGCTCGGATCACTCGCCCTGCCACAAAAGAGTCGGGCAGCTTCATTCCTATTAGGATACCTAAGGGAATAGGAGCTATTATTTGCTCCTCAACCATCAGCCAGGTCGGCTTCTCCCTGCTAAAATCCACAGTGGTTCACAACGCCCCCTGCTTCAATTTGAACGCCTGGTGGTACTTCCTAAAATCTGGAAATTGCACCCCCCCAGAACATCTCCTTGCCTTTAATTTCCTGATTGCAATTCTTGGGGGCTTACCCTGCCACAAAAATTTAACGATTAAGTTATCTAAGGTGCTATAAAACTGAACGGGTAGCATGACCGGTAGCATCTCCAAAACATAATTGATCTTGGGGGCCAAAACCATTTTTATTGATTCAAGCCTGCCCCACCAAGATAGGTGGAGGGGGGACCATTGCACCGTAAATGACTTTACTGACTCCAGCAAAACTCTTACATTGACCTTTATGGTCTCATCCAAATAACAATTATATCTCACCCCCAGATATTTGAAAGTCTCCGAAACCCACGCAAACGGTGTTGACTCAATTACTGCCCTACCCGTCCATTTGTTCATTGGGAACGCTATGGATTTTGACCAATTTATCTTATATCCGTATAGCTGGGAGTAATCCCCTATTACCTTCATTATCTCTGGCAATGAGGTGGGATGGGCAAATAATAACACATCATCAGCATAAGCTGATATTTTAACTTGCCGATCTCCCACCTCCACTCCCCGAATCTCACTGGATTGCCGAATCAGCAAGGCTACTGGTTCTAAAGCAATATTGAATAAGAGAGGGGATAGGGGGCACCCTTGCCTGGTGCCCCTATGCAAAAGTAGGGGAGTTGAAACTAAGCCATTGGCAAGAATACAGGCAGAAGGGCGGGTGTATAGCACTTTTAACCAGCGGATGAACTGTTCCCCAAAGCCAAACCAGCGCAAGGCTTGATTCAAAAAGGCCCATTCTAACCGATCAAAAGCTTTTTCAGCATCCAGGGACAAACCCACCAAAGGTGTCTCCCTGCTCTCAGCAACAGACAGCAGATCTAACAAGAGCCGCGCATTATCCGCTGTCGAGCGACTTGCGACAAAGCCGCATTGGTCCGAGTGTATCAAATGCGGTATGACTTTCGCCAATCTTTGGGCCAACACCGTCGCATAGATCTTATAGTCAGCGTTCAGTAAAGAGATGGGGCGATAATTCTCTACTTTTTTTTGGTCCCTACCAGGTTTTTCCAGAACCACGATGGTAGCTTCATTGAAAGCGCCTACCGCAGGCATCTGTGCTTCAAGAAGAACAAAATACTCCAACAGTTGGGGAATCAACTCCACACCGAAAGTTTGGTAGAATTCAGATGGAAGTCCATCGGGACCAGCTGCCTTTCCCTTAGTCATAGAAGCAACTGCGTCCTGAACCTCCCTGGCAGAAAAGGCAGTATCCAACTCCAGACGTTGCGAAGTTGTAAGGCTTGGGTGTGTCACCTGCGCAGTCAATTTCCGAAAGCCCTCTACATCACACTCCATCTCTGACCTATATAGACTCTCATAAAAGACACGGAAAGCCTCAACTATATCCAAGCTTTTCGTTAAATCTTCCTGCCTATCATTTGTGATAACCTCTATTCTATTCTTTGCAGCCCGAGGATTTAATTTAGTCGCCAGCATACTCCCAGCCTTATTACTCTCAACATAATACTTGGCCTGCTGCTGTCCTAATGACTGTTCAGCTTCGGCACTCAATAAATGGTTATATTGATACCGTAGCCTTTGCAGGCGCAACAGGATCTCCGCCTCAGATCTCTTTATGAGCAGTCTTTCCCCGGCCTTAATTTGGGCTTCCAGAGCGCTCAATTTGGCCTTTTTTTCCCGATCAATCCTAATTGTATAGCTGGTTATTTTGGCCCTAATAAATGCTTTGAATGCCTCCCACCATGCCCAGCCTGCCGTATCCCCCATAAGATTCTTATCGAAATACTCCCCAATACTAGACTTAATATGGTCTTGAAACTGCCTGTCCTCTAAGAGCGACCTCCTAAAGACAAACCCTAATTTACG
Source organism: Ichthyophis bannanicus (assembly GCA_033557465.1). Classification (NCBI taxonomy): domain Eukaryota; kingdom Metazoa; phylum Chordata; class Amphibia; order Gymnophiona; family Ichthyophiidae; genus Ichthyophis; species Ichthyophis bannanicus. The sequence continues at coordinate 2,168,498 of CM066033.1, read as the reverse complement.
CTCCTCCTTCTCTCCCAAACTCAGATTAAGGGTAATAGCCGCATGATCAGAGATTTGCACTGCTCGTATATCCGCTCTGTCCACAGAGGAGATTAAAGTTTTGGATATAAGGAAAAAGTTTATACGAGAGTGGGATCCATGAGGAAGGGAAAAGAACGAGTAATCCCTCTCCGCAGGATGCTTCAGGCGCCAAATATCCGAGAGACCAATGTCACCCATTAAGGCCAGGACTGTCGAAGTGGCAGACTGCTGCCTGTGAGACTTTTAAGGTTGACAATCAATCAGGGGATCCAACACCAGATTAAAATCCCCCCCATAATAATTTCATAATTTGACAACGACTGGGCTACCTCTGCTATCGTCTGAAAAAAACTGACGTCATCACGGTTAGGAGCATAAAGATTTATAAAAGCAAGTTTCCTGCCCGATATATGCAAGAGCACTGAGGACCACCTGCCTTCTAAATCAGCACGTGAATGCTCCACCACAGGGGCCAGACTTTTCCTTACCAGCGTTGCAACCCCATTTTTCTTCTGCGAGGCTGCAGAGTGAGACACCAGTACATACTGCCCTGTACCCAGTTTCTTTGCTTCCAGTGACTGAAGGCGCGTTTCCTGAAGCAGGACAACATCTGCCTTTTCTTTGGCACAATATAGTAGTATTTTTTTCCTCTTGATAGGGTTGTTTATGCCCTTCACATTAAGAGATATACACTTAAGTGGACCCATGAGACAGAGAAGAGACGGATCCCATGACACTGGCAACAAGTTCACTTAACTTCCAGTTAACATGTACACCATGGTTATGCACTTCTATATACACACCCAGATACACAAGGCCACAAGGAGACAAAAAAACCCCGCAAGGGGGAAAAAAAAAGGGTGAACCATCAAATCAAGAATTCCCGCCCAGTAACTCCCCCCGCCCCCCTCCATGACTAATAACAGTAATAAACAAACTTTTTCGCCCTTCTTGCTGTTATAACTGTATATATAGTTGAGGTAACAGCCTCAAAGAGTTCCTGCATCCATGTCCTTTTTTGCCTTCCTTTTGTCTCTGCCCCTCTCAGCCAACTATGGCTTCCCAAACAGTCAACAGACTACCTCAGTCCACCGTGCACCCTGCTATCTCGCAGAGTATATGACTTGTATCTTCCGGCATCCACAGCTGCGCTGCCTCTAAAGTCACTGCATAACAGAGGCTTCCTTCTCCTCAAGGAAGGCCCGCAATTGAGCCGGATCCTCAAAGGTACGGGTTTGATTATGGAGCGTGACTCTTAGACTTGCCGGAGCGAACATTCCATAGCGGGCCTGAAGCAGTCGCAACCTTGGTCGAAAGGCTAATAGAAGCTTCCTTCTCTCCACCGTAGCCTTATGAAAGTCCGGGAAAAAAGCCACCTTCCTGCCCTCGAATGTAAGAGGCCCCGATGCTCTAGCTGCCACCATAATCTGCATCGCCTGAGAATGCCGAAGCACACACATGATTATGGGGCGCGGCTGCTTAATATTCGGGCCTGGGCGCATTGGGACGCGGTGGGCTCGCTCTATCTCGAACGGAGATGCAAAGGTTATTTTCAGCAAGCTTGCAATGGTTGAGACCAGGAAGCCATTAAGATCTGTTCCCTCAGCGCCCTCCGGAATCCCAATCAGGCGTACATTATTTCGCCTGGTGCGGTTGTTGAGGTCTTCCAGGCTCCGCTCCAGATACCCGATCCTCTTGCTGTTAGCATTGATCTGCTTTACGTGCTCTTCCTGCCCACACACTTTAATCTCCAGCCCGCACACCTTCTCCGTGAGTGAGGCAACTTGCTCTTTTATCTCTTTCAACTCATTTAAATCCGCTTGCACCCCACTCAGGGTTAGGCCGTTCGTGGCCACCATCTCCCGCACTGCCCGTTTCTCTGCAAGCAATTCTTGCATGGCCGCCGGGCCTTCCCGCACACTGGATGCTTTTTGCGGCGAAGGTGGATCCGGTTTTGCCCGTTTTACTCCCGTATTTCCGCTAGCATTATAGTCCAACTTAATGGGCTTACCGGCAGCCATTATCAGAGGGGCTTATTGTAGTTCCAAAGCAGCTATAGAAGGGGGAAAAATCAGATTCTATCGCAAAGGAAGGGCGAGGCTGAGAACTAAGCAGCCATCTTGATCCCTGCTGGCTCCGCCTCCAGCCATGGATCTCTTTGCCGGTCCACAGAAATCATCAATTGCCCCAGTTTTGCTCCAGGCAGCCGCCCCCCCTTCAGGGTGGCGGCCGATGCTTTTCTTCTGCCTTGGTCGGGGAGCCTCCTGTATGCCTTTCTGCCTACACCTCTGGTGGCACGGACTCTCTTCCAGGTTCGCAGGGACAAGGCCTGAGTGATCCTAGTAGCGCCCAGAGGGCCGAGACAGCCTTGGTTCCCACTTCTTCTTCAACTGGTGGTGGACACCCCTCTCCCCTTGGGGATGCAGCCTGACCTCCTCACCCAGGAGCACGGTTCCCTCGTGCACCCCAATCCCAAATCCCTCCATTTAATGGCCTGGTTGCTGAGAGGGTAGGCCTTGCGCCTCTTCTCCTACCTGAGGGGGTAGAAGAAGTGCTGCTGGCCTTCAGGAGGCCATCCACCAGAAAATCCTACACTTGTAAATGGCGCAGGTTCCAGGCATGGTGTCAACAGCATACCATGGAACCCTTCTCATCTCGAGTTCCCCAAGTGTTACAGTACCTACTTCATCTCTCTGAGCTGGGACTCAAGTCTAACTCAGTCAGGGTCCACCTGAGTGCCTTGTCAGCCAACCATGCCCCGGTAGACAGTCAGCCTCTGTCGGCTCACCCCTTGGTAGCCAGGTTTCTCAGAGGCCTGCTCCTGCTAAAACCTCCAATCTGCCCTCCGGCGACGGAGTGGGATCTCAATGTGGTCTTGCAGCAACTTACTCGCCCTCCTTTTGAGCCAATGTCCACTTGCCCTCTGTGCTTCCTCTCCTGGAAAGTGCTCTTTCTAGTAGCACTCACGTCGGCTAGGCATGTGGGTGAGCTGCAGGCTCTAGTATCAGATAGGCCATACACACGGTTTTATAAGAACAGGGTAGTGCTCCACACACACCCCAAGTTCCTCCCAAAAGTGGTTTCCTTGTTTCACCTCAACCAAGAAGTGGTTCTTCCAACCTTCTTTCCCAGGCCACATACCAACAAACAGGCAGAAACAGTTCTGCATACCCTGGACTGTAAGAGGACGCTCGCCTTCTACCTGGAGCGTAAGCGGGGACATCGGAGGGCTTCTCAGCTCTTTGTCTCTTATGACACTAGTAAACTGGGTCTACCAGTCTCCAAGTGCACGTTGTCCACCTGGGCGGCAGACTGTATCGCCTGGGCATACAGGGCCGCTGATCTTCAGCTGCAGGGTTGTATCACGGCCCACTGTGTCAGGGCTAAGGCCTTGTCAGTGGCTAATCACCGATCTGTTCCGTTGGCAGACATCTGCCGGGATGCAACTTGGTCTTCTAGCCAGACTTTTGCAGCCCATTACTGCCTGGAGAGAGAGTCCCGGCGGGACAGCGTTTTCGGTCAGGCGGTACTCTGGAATCTATTTGAGATTTAGGCAACTCCTACCCTCCGGCCCTCTGGTGTGAGGCTACCCTGGGGGATGCATTCTCAGAGAAGGTTCTCTCACTGCTGTTGCGGCTTGCATAGAGAGAGCCTTTTTTCAGCTATAGGTTCTCGGTAGCCTGTAGGTAGGGAGTCCCATATGTGAGGACTGACTTCCTGCTTGTTCCTGAAGAAAGCATAGTTACTCACCTGTAACAGGTGTTCTCCAGGGACAGCAGGAATCAGTCCTCATGACCCTCCCTCCTCCCCTGGAGTTGCAGTCCTATTATTGCTTTTTATTCATTGTGCCGTCTTTTTAGCTATGTCATCTGACTGAGCAAGATGGCACCCTTGGGCGGGAAGGGGACTGCGCATGCATGAGGCATTCCCAAAGGCTATCTTTGAAAGCTGGGGAAATTGCTCCGCATGAGGACTCCATCGGCGCTGACGTCACCCATATGTGAGGGCTGATTCCTACTGTCCCTGGAGAACACCTATTACAGGTGAGTAACTACGCTTTATTGTCCTTTACCAGGGCATCCCCTACAACCTGAACAACATTTATTTTAACATCAAGGGCATCAGTTCTTCTAGCAATAGTCAATTGCCTGAGAGTGCTCCATCACAGTCTGTGCAACAACAGTTAAGTCACCTACAAATCTATCTGAAAAAGTTTGCAAGAAAGAGGAAAGCCCCTGAATGGCATCCCATAATGACACTATGGTCACAGACTTCAGTATCACAGCCCCACACACATCTCTCCTGGAAGCAGTTTCACCCAACTCCCACACGATGCCAGCAGCAGTCCTTGGAGAAGCATTTGAAGTCACCCCTCTGCCCCATCCAAGCAGGGAGACGATACAGCCACCAGCGAACCTCCTGGCAGGAATACTCCAACACCATTAGTCTGCAAGGACTCCAATATGCCTGTAACACCAATACTTCCAGGATTGGTGGGTGACGTTCACACAATGGGGCTTAGCAACATCCCTTCACTGCTGCCCGCATATTGCCTGTTGGGCAGACCCAGGGAAGACATCGCTGCAGGAGCCACCAACACTCTAAAGCTGTCCAGGGAAGGGGCACAGAAGTGACGCCACCAGGAGCAAGCTTCCCCTTCCTTTTCCTCTTATCCATCGCAAGGACAGGCAGAAAAAGTCTCACAACCACTGACAGCACCACGGTGAGCCCGGAGCATCCGCAGCCGCGTCACTTCAAAGTGCCATCTTGGAACCCCCACTACAGATGACTTTAATGATAGCTCACAGATTACTAATAGTAGGTCTCCAATCTCATTTTTTAGTTCTTTGAGAATCCTGGGATATATATCATCCAGTCCAGGCAATTTGCTTCTCTTTAGTTTATCAAATTGCTGTACTATGTCTTCCAGGTTTATTGAGATTTGTTTCAATTCCTCCACTATATCACATTTAAATATCATTTCTGGCATGGGTAGTTTCCCTACATCTTTGTCAGTAAAGATCAAAGCAAATATTTCATTCTGTCTCTCTGCTATGGCTCCACAACTTAGCAGTCAACTTTGGCAAGATGGAGATCCTGCACATCACAAAGGACCCCACTTTTATACCAGAACATTCCATTCAGTATGCCAAGCCTCCATCACCCCCCATCTTTGACTACTGTAATTCTAGATGCCAGGGGCTCCCCAAAACCACTATCCTTCTACTACAACTTGCCCAAAACACCACCGCAAGCACCATCTTCGGAGCCTCCAGACACACTCATATCACACCCATACTAAAAACCCTGCTGGCTCCCAATTGCCTCTAGAATCAAACAAAAAGTCCTCACCATCATACACAAGGCTCACCACCTCATCACCTCCATTCACCTTCAGATACTTATCAGCATCCCCATGACTAACAGACCACGAAGGCAGAACACCCAGAATCTACTCAACCTGCTGTCACTGTTCTGCAAGGGCACCCAACATGCTCGCCTAAGAGCCTTCACGCTATACGCTCCTTCCCTCTGGAATGCCTTTCCCCACCAAACTATGGAGTATCCAATCACATCAGGCCTTCAGAAAGAATCTGAAGACATACCTCTTTCAAGAACACTTTGGCACAGATCAACCATTGGACCCACAGCAGGATAACACAACATCCCTCCTACCCCACCACCATAAGCACCCAACCAAGAACAGCTCCCCCCCCCCCCCCCACTAGCCCTTCTCCCCTCTAGGAAGTCCCATTTAACTGTCTTGCTAGAAACAAATGCTCACTATGTTGATGCATGATGTAAAGTTCTCAATATTGCTGTTTGATGTTACCTGTTTGCATCCTCACTGTCAGAATGTTGATTTTGTGATGTAACGTGCCTACATCCCCACTGTTATTCCCCGCTTTTGCACCTTGTTGATTGTACCCCATTTTGACTGTTAGAAAAACCATATAACAAAACCAGCTACATAAATAAATAAATTGTCCTCCCTTAGTGGCCCATTTTATCCCTCTATTATCTAATGGTCCAACTGATTCTCTCACAGGTATTTTGCTATGAATGTATATGAATGTGTTATTGTTATGATCTTTTGCTTCCATGGCAAGATTCTTTTCAAATTCTCTCTTTGCCTGCTTTATCAGCTGAGATTTAATGTTAAAAGATGCAAGGTCATGCATTTGGGCTGCAACAATTCAAAGGAGCAATATACAGGGCCGTACCGATCATGAAATGAGCCCTGTGCGACTTGCACTTCGGGTGCATGCTCCCCCCCCCCCCCGCACCTCCATCTAGCCCCTTTATGGGGGTGGGAGAGAAGAGGTGCGCACCCGATGTGCAAGTCGCCGACACGCTAAGCAGGTCTGGTCCCTCCTAGAGGTACCAGACCTGCTTAGCATGTCGCGAGAAGGCTTAAGGGGCGCATTTCAGCTGTCTGCTGTTGCCTGCTGCCGCTTAGAGAAGAAAAAGTGGTGGCGACAGGCAACGGCAGACAGCTGAAATGCGCCCCTTAAGCCTTTGCGCCCTGTGCAGCCATACCGCTCGTACAGGGCTAGGTACAGTCCTGGTGATATAGTATAGGGGTGAAGTACTTCTGTCCACAAAAGAAGAGCGTGACCTAGGCATAATTGTGTCTGATGATCTTAAAGTAGCTAAACAGGTAGAAAAAGTGACAGCTAGAAGGATGCTTGGGTGCATAGGGAGAGGAATGGCCAGCAGAAGATAGGAGGTGATAGTTCCTCTGTATAGGACTTTGGTGCATCCTCATTTGGAGTATTGTGTACAATTCTGGAGACCGCTCCTTCAAAAGGATATAACAGGTTGGAGTCAGTACAGAGGGTGGCTACTAAAATGGTTAGCGATCTTCGTTATAAAGCATATGAGGACAGACTTAAGGATCTTAATATGCAGACTTTAGAGGAAAGGCGGGATAGAGGTAATATGATAGATATTGTTAGCACTTTGATTTCGCAGGCTTTATGACTAAGCTTTTGGACTGCGTACTTTATTACTCTCATCCAAATGATTCATCATTTGAAATAGTCATTCGTTGAATATCAGGTTTTGCACCCCCTGAGGAAGCCTCCTGGCTGAAATGCATTGGGGGTTTTTCTTGTGTGAATAAAGAGCCTTGACCACTTGTCTATGAATCTGCTGCTTTTGTTTTCTACTTTTAGTATGAATTTTCTGCTCTCCGTTGGACTTCTTAACTCAAGATGAACTACATCGGCCTAATTAATATATTCCTAAGGCTTAATTACTTGCTGATGAAGATAGTGAAACCTGAAAATGATTTAGATCCTTCCTTTCCACTTAACTAGTTTAAGAACCTGTAAAGCAAGGATTGTGCCTGGGGTGGGTGGGAGCTGGGAAGGCTGGGTGGGAAATGAACACTAACTGAAGATTTGCTGGTTGTTCTATGCCCTAACTGATCTAAAGAAACAAAGAATTTTTAAAATATACACAGATTTTAATAACTTAAACCCAAATAATTCCTTTTCCCCCAAGATGTTGAGACTTTCCCAGCAGGTAAATACTTACAAGTGCAGATCCCTTCCCAGCAGTAGCTGCTTCTCACTCAGCAGTCCTTCAAGACTGCTGCATGCTTTTCCCACCACATGCATCCATCCCTCTACCACTTCCCATCCCTCTTCAACTGGCTTTTAATGTTGCTGAAATGTATTTAATTTTCTTTGATATGAATTTTACTGTAAAATCTACTGACTTATCTATCTTAATGGTTGCTATGTATAGCCACATACACATTCGGTGCAATGCAACATGCAATGCAGCCTAGCCTGCATCATTTTTGTCTAGTTGGGACATGTTTGTGAATGGCCTGCGTGCATCCTGCATACTGCATCCTGCATACTTTATGTGCATTTGCTTCATGCTCGTTCAGATCCAAACTTTGTCAGTTTTTGCCCCGAACACAAAGGGGTATTCAGTGTTGAGGCGCTGTTTGGAGCACCTCACTGATTAGTACATGCTTGCAAACTAAGTGGATCACAATATGTCCAGCTTGTCTCCGAGAATGAATGCTTTGTGCATGCTCTGTGTCCCAATTTGCTAGAGTTTTATTGCATGTATGGATTGCCCAGTTTATACACAACTTAAGGTGACACCTATTAACTGAAACAGATTAATTGCTATATGTTAAGCCTTCTAGAGGTGGAGAAGCTTTGCAATACTTGTTACCTGGGGCCAGTGGAACCTTGTGATTAAGCTATGAAATCCATCCTTTGAAATCTGTTGACAATGACATCTAATGATCAGATATATTATCACACTTGGTTTCATCTTTTTACGCTTTCCAAACCATTCCATTCAAACCATCCAATCCCTTTTCCCCAAAAGTCAGGAACACTCACACATACATATATACATACATGCACATACATACACACAGGTTGGAAAAAATTATATGATCCAAGTTCTACAAGCTTTCTCTACTTGTTAAAAAATGGCATTACATTGGCCCACTCTCTAGCTGTCAAGTACTCTGGCCATTTTAAATGATAGGTTACAGATTGGTAACACTAACAATTTGAGCTCTTTCAGAACTCTGGCATATCATCTGATCCTGGTGATTTGTTGTGCTTTAATTTGTTAATTTAATCTATTTACAGCAATTTTCTTTATTTGCTCTGAATCATCTCCATCAAAAAAAGTTTCCAATATGGGTGTGACCACAACATCTTTCTTAGGAAAGACTGAGGCTAAGAATTACCTTGACCTCCCTCAGTACTCCTTTTACCCTTGATTATCTAGCAGTCTGTCTCCCTCAAAGGCATTTTTCTTTGAATAAATATTTGAAAAAAAATGTTTATGATTTGTTTTTGCTTGTACCACAAGCTTTATTCAATGACTTTCTTGTCCTGACTTTTCTGTTTTATAAGTAGCTTGCCAGTACTTGTTGTTAAGTGTCATTGAGTCAATGTCAACTCATGGTGACCTTGTAGATTGCTGTTCTGTCTTATGTCAGGTAGCTAATTGTTGATAGAGAAGCATCCATAGCTGCTATTATTGTATCAATCCATCTAACTGCTGGCCTTTCTCTTTTGTGTTATCCTTCAACCTTGCTAGGCATTATATCTTCTCTAATGATTTCTTCTGTTGCATGATGTGTCTGAAGTATAAAAGTCAAAGTCTTGTCATTTGAGCTTCTAAAGAAAGCCTACGTTTTATCTCCCCTAGTCCTGAATGATTTGTTCTTTGGACATGATATACATAGGATTTTTTGCCAGCACCCTAATTCAAAGGCATCATTTTTTCCTGTCTTTCTTCTTCATTGTCAATTTTTTTCATATGATGTTGTTGAAAATATCATGGCTTGAACAAGTAAAAACTTTATATGCAGAGATGCATCTCTGTACTACAGAATCTTGTCTAGGCATTTCATAGCTATTCTGCTAAGAGCAATATGTCATTGGATTTCTTAATTGCTTGCTGTTTCTTTATTGATTATTGATCCAAGCAGGTTAAAGTCTATTATTTCTATTTCTTCTCCATCAAGGATGAAATTATTGAAGTTGCCAGTTTTCAGGATCTTTGTTGTCTTTATGTTATAGTGCGGGCCTATTTTAAGACTAATATTCCCAGTTCTTAACAAACAGTTGTTTCAGATCATCTTTTCATTTAGCCATTAAGGTGGTATCATCAGCATAGTGAAGGTTGTTAAGTCTTCCATCACTCTTCACACCTCAGTTGTCTTCATGCAGTCCTGTTTCTCTGATCATTTTTTCTGCATATAAATTAAACAAGTAGGGGGAAAGTATGTAGCCTTTGCTGATTTAAAACCAATTCTGTTTCTCATTATTGTGTTTGAACTGTTGCTCCTTGATCAATGTAAAGATTGTGATTGAGAACTATCAAGTGTTTTGGCATACACATGCTCCTTAATGTGATATAGAACTTTTCATGATTTACACAGTCAAAGGTCTTGCTGTAGTCAATAAAACATATATAGACATCTTTTTGGTATTCTTTTGTTTCAAGGATCCATCTCCCATCCACAATGATTGTTTCTCACCCTTTCCTGAACCCTGCTTGCACTTCAGGCAGGTCTCATTCCAGGTATGGTTGTAGTCTCCACAATCATTTGGATCACCTTTCTTCAGTATTGGTATGAACACAGATCTTTTCCAGAATTGGCCATAACGCTGTCTTCCAAATTTCCTGGCAGAGCCTTGTAATTATTCAAGAGCTGCACGTTATTGCTGTAATACTTCAATGTTAATGCCTGATGCTGTGTTCTTTAATAATGCATGCTTTCAATGCTAATTTGACTTCTTCTTTCATCACCAATGGTTCCTGATAATAAGAAGTTGAAACAGCTCTTGATCTACTTGATCTTTATAGTGCAACGATTCTGTTTATTCTTTCCACCTTCTTAGCATCATTGAATATGGATCCATGAGCATTTTTTATCATTCCCATTCGAGGCTGAATTTTTTTCTTTAACTCTCGTAGCTTTAAGAAAAACATCTTGTTCTCCCTCTAATAGTTTCTGATTCTATTTCCTTGCATGCATCATTGTAGTACTTTTCTTTTGTCTCATCTTGCTACACAGTGGAAATCTCTGTTAAGTTCCATAATTACCTCTCTTTCTCCTCTGGCTTTAGCTTTTCTGTGTTTCTGAGCAAATTTCAGAGTTTTTTCAGTCATCTATTTTGGCCATTTTTGATTTTCACCTTTTGCAGAAACTTTTCACTTTCTTTAAGCACAACTTTCTTGATGTCATCCCTTAACTCTTCTTGTGTTCTCATTTGTATTCAAGGTGGCAAATAAATTTCATAGGTAGTCTTAACATTTTGGTGGTACGTTTTCAAGATCGTATTTTGCAACATTCATGAGTGGCTTGTTCTTTTTCAGATTTATTTTGTTTGCAGCCTAGATGCTGGTGATCTGTGCCACAGTCACTTCCAGAATTTGTCTTTGTTGATGTTATTGGACTTTTCCATTGCTGACTTCCGCAATCAATTTGATTTTTGAAAAATACATTGTGCAAAGTGCATTTGTATAGTAACAGCTTGTGTTGCTGGAAGAAGGTGTTTCAGATAAACATTTTGTTGGTCTTACAGAATTCTCTCGGTCATTCTCTAGCTTCATTTATTTATTTTATTTATTTATTTGGTTTCATTTGTATACCGCTACTTCCAGCAATCAGAAGCGGTTTACTCTACACATCAAACATTGGTTATATATGGTAAGAATGAGAAGGCCGTGGGCAGCGTCACGGCGGACGCCGGTAACCGGCGGTTCCAGCCGGGCGCGGGCCCATCGGTCGCGCAGAGGGGGGGGGGGGAGAAGAGAGCATCATTCAAAAGGATTGGATGCTGGCTTCGCGAGTGAGCCAGCATCCAATCGGAGGAGTGGACGGGCCATGTGCTTCAGCGACGTGGGTGCGCGCAGAGCACATGGTCCGTGTGCTGGGAGCCGGCAGCGTGGTGGGGACGGAGCGGTTATTTGCTCGGGAACCTTACCTCGTGGGTGACTGCGGTTGCGGGAGACTGAGGTGCGGCCTGTCCGGTGCGGTGTGCTGTGTTCCAGAGGTGAGGTGTTGGTGGGGCGGCTGAGCGGCACGAGAGCGGTGAAGCGGGGTGTTTTCCGCTTAGGCCTGCTGGATTGCTGTCCCCGCGGCGGTGCTTTCATTGCCTTTCACTGCCAGCCAGCGGAGGGTTTTCGGAGTGGGCGTCTGTCCCTGAGGGGTTCTTTCTGCTTTCCTTCACTGCCGGCATGCGGGGTAGTGTCCCGGAGGGCTTCCTGTGTGGGCGGTTTGTACCGGGGGTTTTTCAAGGCCTATTTTTTATCTAGCTATGGCTGGGGGGGGAAAGGCACAAAGGGGGGGCGGGGGCAGCGAGGGTCTGCTCCCGGGCGGCGTCTGTTGGGTCAGCGGGGCCCTAGGGTAGCCGTGGGGCGCCCGGTGGGGCCGCGGGGTCTGGAGCAGGCTGTATTGGGGGTGGACGGTGAGGGACTGCCGGTGGTCCCAGGGGTGTGGGCCGGGGGCCTGGTTCTCAGGCTCGGGGGTCTGGCAGGGGGAGGGACCACAGGGCACGGGCTCCTGCCTTGTTGCGGGGGGGGCGGGGCGCTAGAGCGTCTTCAGGGCGGGGGTCTGGTGCTGGGGCAATGGGGGGACAGCAGGGCGAGGGGGTGCGGCCACGGGGGGTGTGGTGGCCCATGGGGCTCGACAGGGTTCTGGGGGGGCTGGGGGCGTCCTGCCCAGTTCTCCGATGGGGGCGGGGTCCTTGGGGCCCGCGGGTTGGGAGCATTGGCTGGGCGGTGGGCAGGGTTCCTCTCAGGGGGATTGGTCTGGGGCTTGGCCGTCGGTGTGGCCGGCGGCGGTTCCTCCTGCTTTTTTCCCTTTCTTGTCTTCTCAGGTTCCTGGCGGTGCCACTGCGGGAGCGATGCAACCTCTGCCAGCAGTCCCTGCGACGTCGGCGACCAGTGCGGCCTCTGGATCCGGGTTCAGCGAAGAGTCCCGGACCTCATCCTGCGTGGAACAACAGCGGGCGACCCCGTCGTCGGCGTTGGACTCGGCTGTGGGTGAGTTGTCAGGGGCGCCAGCCGGCGGGGCTGCGGGCGAAGTGCGTGCCGCTGGGGAGTTGCTGATAGAGCGGGGTACCTCGGGTGTGTCGGCGTTGGAGCACGCCGCTCGGGCTGGGAGTGGCGCGCAGGCGGGTACGTCGGGTAAGGCGGCCAAGAAGAGGAAGCATACTTGCCAGCGGCATCACGGATCTGGTTCGTCCTCGTCCACTTCTTCCAGTTCTTCCACGGGGTCCTCTGCCGGGGTGGGACGGCGGCAGGGACGGGTGCGGCGGGTGGCAGTTCGGCTGCGGTGACGGTTTTGTTGGAATTGTGGGAGGGCGTTCCGAGGAAATTGAGGAGGAGGATTCGGAAGAGACGGTATATTGATATTTTTCGGCTGCTGGAGGGTCGTAAGCGATCCGGGGAAAGCAGGAAGAAGCGTAAGGAGGATGAAAAGGCTGGTAGGGTTCGGAAGGTGGCGAGGACAGTGGTCAATTGGGTGCGGGCTTTCTTGCGCCTGGCGAGTGTTTGGGGACGGCATTGGCCGGAGCAGTCCAGGATGCTTTTGTCCTATGCTGATTCGATTCTGGAGGCTTCTCAGGTCCATGATGGGTGGTCATGGCTCAATTATGATGAGAGGTTTCGGGATAAGATGGAGGAGAACAAGTTGTTATCTTGGGGTTCGCAGGATATCAATTTGTGGCTCACCCAAATGTCCGTTAGGTCAAGTGCGGTGGGCGTCGGGGGAAGCGGCGGGAAGGTTGGGGGGGCGGCCATTCCTGTAGTGAACCGGCCCTTTCAGGGGGGCGGGGGGGGAGCCTTGGCAAGCCGGCTGCGGGGGCAGGGGCCGACGTGTGCTGGAGGTTTAACAAGTCGTCTTGCCCGTTCCTGGATTGTAAGTTCCGGCATGCATGTTCCGTCTGCGGGGGAGGGCATGCCGCATCGAAATGTGTGCGAAAGGGCCCCTTGCCCTCCACTAAGTGATAGGGCGACTTTTGCATTGGCCCCATCCCCTATTCGGCTCGAGGTATTGCGGGACTGGTTGCTGTCTTACCCTCGGGTGCGGGACAGAGGGGTGCTTCTCAAGGGGTTTTCGCAGGGTTTTGTTATTCCGGTTAAGGGTCAGGTTGTTTCTTTTGCTGCATGGAACGCCCCTTCGGTGCGGCATTTTGCGGCAGTAGTTCGCGAGAAGTTGGCGGGGGAATTGAGGTTGGGTCGGATAGCGGGCCCCCTTTGCTGACCCCCCTTTTAAGGAATTTGTGGTTTCTCCTTTGGGGGTGATTCCCAAGAAGGAGCCTGGCAAGTTCCGTTTAATTCATAATTTGTCTTACCCTGAGGGTTCATCGGTCAATGCTCATATTCCGCGAGAGTGCTGCACAGTCCGGTATGCGTCATTCGATAGGGCAGTGCGTTTGGTTCGGCGGGCCTGGTATGGCTCGCTGATGGCGAAGGTGGACATCGAGTCCGCATTTCGTTTGCTTCCGGTATACCCCTCTTCCTTTCCGTTGCTTGGTTTTAGGGTCTCCGGCGAGTATTATTTCGACAAATGCATGCCCATGGGTTGTGCAGTGTCGTGTGCTTTCTTTGAGACTTTTAGCACTTTTCTGCACTGGGCTGTTGAGACACAGGTGGGTTGTGCTGATATGGTTCATTATTTGGACGATTTTTTCTTTGTGGGTGCAGCCCGCACTTCGCAGTGTCGACAGTTGTTGGATGGTTTTGTTTCTGTGGCAGGCGCGTTGGGGGGCCCGTTGGCTGAGCAGAAGACTGAAGGTCCAGCCATGACCCTCATTTTTTTGGGCATTGAGTTGGACTCCACTACCATGATAGCACGTTTGCCCATGGACAAGATGCGGAAGTTGCGGGTGCTAGTGGCCAATGCGCTAGTCTCGGCAAAGTATACCCTGAGGGAAATGCAGGCTCTGCTGGGGTCCCTGAACTTTGCATGCAAAGTGATTCCTATGGGTCGCGTATTTCTCCGGCGGTTGGCGCTGGCTACGTGTGGTGTGTCCAAACCGCATCATCGTATTCGGATTTCCCAGTGTCTGCGTGAGGACTTAGCAGTGTGGGATGCCTTTTTGCAGGACTTTAATGGATCGGCGGTTCTGGTGGAGGAGGACTGTTCGAGTGAGGACTTGCAGTTGTACACCGACGCTGCAGGGGGGGTAGGCTTAGGGATTTACTTCCGGGGATCGTGGTGCGCGAGCCCATGGCCGGCAGCTTGGGGGGAAGCGGGGCTTCTATCTAACATTACCTTCCTTGAGCTGTTCCCTATCTTGGTGACGTTGGCATTGTGGCCCGATCGGTTGCGTAACAAGAAGGTTGTGTGGTGGTGTGATAATGCAGCCGTCGTGAGTGTGGTCAATAATTATTCCCCTTGTTGTGCGGATGTGGCGGCTTTGATGCGGCAGGTGGTCTTCGCCTGTCTACGTTTGAATCTGACCTTGCGGGCTCGGCACATTCCGGGACATAAGAACGGCATTGCTGATGCTTTGTCTCGTTTGCAATTACAGCGTTTCCGGTTTTTTGCCCCGGAGGCGGATCCGGTGGGAGCGGAGGTCCCATGGAGCTTATGGCGCAGTGGGCGGTGGAGCTGACGGAGCTGCTGCGGTGTTCTCTGGCGGTCGGCACGTGGACTGCTTATTGTCGGGGCTGCCGGCGAGTGGTGGCATTCCTACAGGGGCTGGGGTGGCAGGGGGGGGGTGGTACCAGATTCCTTATTGGGAGGCTATGTTCTCAGCGCCAAGCGCCTGGGCGTCTCCCGGGCGGCTGTTCGGCAGCACCTGGCGGGCTTTTCTTTTTTCGCTAGAGTGCTCGGCTGGTCCCCTGTGGGGGGGGGGTTCCTTGGTGCGGCAGTTGATGCAGGGTTGGCGACGTATTCATCCTCCGTTTCCGGATGCGCGTCGCCCGCTCACGCATGACTTGCTGGCTAGGGTTTGCGCTGCGTTGCCGGCGGTGGCTGCTTCGGCCTATGAGGTCACCCTGTTCCAGGCCCTTTTCTGTCTGGCATTTTTTGGTGCCTTTCGGGTGGGTGAGTTGGTGGCTGATTCCAGAAGCGGGGGGGGTGTAGGTGTCTGCAGACACATCAGGTGCACTTGGCTCGGGATTCCCTGCGGGTGTTTTTGCAGCAGTCCAAGACCGATCCGCACGGGCGGGGTCGGTGGGTGGTGTTGCGAGCGATCGGTGGGGTTACCTGCCCGGTGTCGGCGACTCACTCATATATGGAGGGCCGCCCTCGGGCGGCGGGTGGGTTTTTTTGTTCATGCCGATACTCGCCTAGTCACTCGTTACCAGGTGACTGCGGTCTTAAGATTGGGGCTGCGGCATATGGGTGTGGATACCCGACAGTTTTCGGCGCATTCCTTCCACATCGGGGCGGCCACCAGTGTGGCCGGGGTTGGCTTGTCGCCGGCGCAAATACAGGCGATCGGCGGGTGGCGGTCCAGGGCCTTTCAAACTTATGTGAGGTTGTGATATGTGGGCATTCCAGGGGCAGCTCATTAACACTGTGTTTTCCTTGCAGAACGGGGCAGAATGGTGCGGGGCTGTTGGATGCTGGGGCATTCCTTTGTCTTCTGGGCTGGCAGACGTGCTGCGGAGAGGCCTCTTGGGCGGAACCTGCGATTGGAGTCTGCGGGGATGATGCTTTCATGGCTGGGCGAAAGAGGACTGAGGTGGCCACAGCTAATGCCCTTGCTTCGTCATCATGCGCGTCTTCGCACACAGCCCGGATTCCTTCTTTTGCATTTGGGGGGTAATGATCTGACTTCTTGGACTTGTAAGCAGTTGATTAACGCTGCCAAGAGGGATTTTTCTCGCATTCTGTTAATGTTTGCTGGGGTGGTGCTGCTTTGGTCTGATGTCATCCCCCGACCGGTGCGCGGGGCAGCGGCGCTGGTCTCGGGGGTTGGCTAAGATCAACCGGCAGATTGGGAGGTGGGTGGTTGAGCATGGGGGGTCCCATGTGCAGCATGATTGGGTTGATGTGGCCTGTACGGGGTTGTACAGGTCGGATGGGGTGCATTTGTCCCCGGTTGGGCTCGACCTTCTTCTTAATGACTGGCAGGAGGCATTGGAGAAGGTGTTGGGCAGGTCGCAGCTTTGGCCCGGGTAATGGGGCGGCAAAGCCACATAGTTGTGTCTATGCCGGTGGCGGGATCCCGGAGGTTTCCGGGCTCCGGAGACATAAGCTACTTGGGGCGGGGGCAGGGTGCCCACGACCCGGAGAACCCTGAGCTTACTTTTGCTAGTGATATGGCGAAGTTGAGCAGGGGTGGTTCGAGCTGGACCGGTGGTTGACCGGACCAGGGGCGGAAGCGACGTCACCTTGCTAATAGTATGGCGGGTGACGTGTCGCTCTGCCGGTGGTGGGGGGGGGGGGGAATTTATGGTTAAGTTATTGTTGGCTGTTTAAATGTTAATTGTTATGGGCAATAAAGCTGCGACCTGGTGTTCTTTCCAAGCAATTGTGTCTGTATAATTGTGTGGGTAATGTATAGGGGGGAAGGGGGGGGGTGACCTGTGGGGGTGGGGGTGGGGAAGATGGCGAGCGCCTGGTATGGATCCCCGGTTATGAGAAGGCCGCGGGCAGCGACACGGCGGACGCCGGAAACCGGCGGTTCCAGCCGGGCGCGGGCCCATCGGTCGCGCAGGGGGGGGGGGGAGAAGAGAGCATCATTCAAAAGGATTGGATGCTGGCTTCGCGAGTGAGCCAGCATCCAATCGGAGGAGTGGACGGGCCATGTGCTTCAGCGACGCGGGTGCGCGCAGAGCACATGGTCCGTGTGCTGGGAGCCGGCAGCGTCCCGCCCTCCCACCCTTAAGGTTGAGGGTCGGTTTGGGGGGATTTTGGGGGTGTCGCAGCTGGGGGGGGGCTGGGGGTGGCGGGATCCCGGAGGTTTCCGGGGTCCGGAGACATAAGCTACTTGGGGCGGGGGCAGGGTGCCCACGACCCGGAGAACCCTGAGCTTACTTTTGCTAGTGATATGGCGAAGTTGAGCAGGGGTGGTTCGAGCTGGACCGGTGGTTGACCGGACCAGGGGCGGAAGCGACGTCACCTTGCTAATAGTATGGAGGGTGACGTGTCGCTCTGCCGGTGGTGGGGGGGGGGAATTTATGGTTAAGTTATTGTTGGCTGTTTAAATGTTAATTGTTATGGGCAATAAAGCTGCGACCTGGTGTTCTTTCCAAGCAATTGTGTCTGTGTAATTGTGTGGGTAATGTATAGGGGGGAAGGGGGGGGTGACCTGTGGGGGTGGGGGTGGGGAAGATGGCGAGCGCCTGGTATGGATCCCCGGTTATCAACAATTTACATTTTCATTGAGGTGTACTTGACTGTACATTTACACATATTTACATTTTATATTGTTTTGCTTGCTTTTTTACAGATTTGAATATTGAAATTTTGTTTTCATTTATACAGTGTAAGGCATCTATATAGTATTTAAATAGTATGGGCCATGTACAGTTTTGTTTCAGTGGTTGCAATATATACATTTTGGTTACAACAAATCGGTTCTTAATACTTTTGTTCATTTGGGTTGCAAGGTTATGTTCATTCTGCATTGTTTATGTTAAGTTGTAATGATCATGGAAGAGGTGGGTCTTTAGTTTTCTCCTAAAGTCCTGTAGGTTGCTGTTCGATCTTAGTTCGTTTGGTAGCTAATTCCATAATGTGGGTGCTGAGTAGGTAAATGCTCTATTGTTTGTGCAAACTTTTACAGTTCGGATGTTAGTTGAGACGTGAAGGGTGTTTAAGTTGTGAGTCCTTCTGCTTCTGTTAGGAGGTTGTGTGGTGATAAGGTTGGAGAGGTAGGATGGTGCTATGTTATGTATCAGCTTGAATACAGTTACTAATAGTTTGTATTTTATGCGGGCTGTAATGGGAAGCCAGTGTAGCTCAATTAGATAGGTGTAATATGTTTGGTGAGTTTTCTGTTGAGGATAATCCTGGCTGTGATGTTTTGCGCCATTTGCAGTATGTTAAGGTTTTTTTTGGCAACCCTTGGAGAATGGCGTTACAGTAGCCTAGGTGGGGAGTTATGAGTGCTTGTGCTACTGTTCTGAAATCAGAGTGTTCGATGATGTTGCGTAAAGGTTGGAGGACCCTTAGTTTATGGAATATTGCCCGGTTAAGCATCCGAAGATGTTTCTCCATCCTTAGGTTTTTGTCGAGTATTACTCCTAGGTATTTTATTTCATTCTTTATGTGTAGGTGTTGTTGTTCATGGTGATTGCTGATGGAGGGTTGAAATCTGTTTTTTTGGAGATGTACATTACTTCTGTTTTCTTGTGCTTTATGGACATATTGTTTTGCTGTAGCCAGGTTTGCATTTCATTAAGGCATTCCTCTAGCTGGTTGCAATTTGGATTGGTCGAGTCCAGTTGGGTGTAGATCATAATGTCTGCATAAATGTGGTAAGTGACCTTGTGCTTCTGAAATATTGTGCAGACTGGTTTAATGTATAGGTTGAACAGTAAGGAGGACAATGCTGAGCCTTGTGGTATTCCCTGGGTTTGGGGGAATGCCTTCGCTTTCTCCTTATTGAATTGGACTTGTTGCCTACTGTTCGTTATATAGGATATGAACCAGTTTAGGGGGGTTCCTGTTATTCCTATGGATTCCAGCCTGTTGATGAGGGTTCTGTGGTTTACTGTATCGAATGCTGCAGATATATCTATGAATATTAGAATGTACATCTTCTTTTTATCTTCCAAGCCTTTGATCAGTCTATCTAGTAGAACTAGCAGTAAGGTTTCGACACCATGGTGTTGGCGGAATCCGTATTGTTGCTCATCGAGTACGTTCATGGTGTCAACGTGGTCCTGTAATTGCTGCTGTACTGCTTTTTCAATAATTTTGGCTAGGAATGATATACTTGAGATTGGTCAGTAAGAGGCTGGGTTATCCTTTTCTAGAGTTTTGTTTTTTAGTATGGGTCTTATGAGGGATTTTTTGAGTTTGGCTGGCATGACTCCTTG
The DNA here is from genome assembly GCA_033557465.1 of Ichthyophis bannanicus. Taxonomy (NCBI): domain Eukaryota; kingdom Metazoa; phylum Chordata; class Amphibia; order Gymnophiona; family Ichthyophiidae; genus Ichthyophis; species Ichthyophis bannanicus. Next base: position 2,148,968 of record CM066033.1, on the reverse strand, counting down.
CTGGAGTGATTGGTTTACTATGTGTGTGATGTATTGGGCAACTTCTTGTTTTGTTGCCTTGAGCCAGGCTGCTGGGCAGGGATCTAGTGGGGAGGTTGTAGTGTTTAGGTTTGTGATTATGTTTATTATTTGCTTGTCTTCCATCTCGTAGAATGCATTCCATTCCTTGTTCCTGTCCGTGTTCGTGTCTTGTTGGGATGGGTGGTCAGCGGTCCAGTTTAGGGTGGGGTGTCCGGCTGATGGTGGGTTGAGTTTGCTGGCGTAGTGGTCAGCTAATGTTTGCGCTTTAATGGCGTCGGTGGTGTTATCTTCATGGGAAGTTTTGGTGAGGGATTTGATGAGTTCAAATAGTTCTCTTGGTCTGTTCAGTGCCTTGTTGAGTTAAAAAGCAGCCAGCCCAGCACAAGTCCCTGGGGTACACCACTATTCACCTTTCTCCATTGAGAAAATTGGCCATTTAGCCCTACTCTCTGTTTTCTATCTTTTAACCAGTTCCTTATCTATAATACTACACTGCTTCCAATCCAATAACTTTTTAATTTGGCCAAGAGTCTCTCATGAGGGACCACATCAAAGAATTTCTGAAAATCTAGATACACTATATCAACCGTCTCACCTTTGTCTACCTGTTTATTCATACTTTCAAAAAATATAACAGATTAGTAAAACAAGACTTTATTCTGCTAAATCCATAATGGCTTTCTCCCATTAAACCATGGTTATCTACATGTTCAGTAATTTTATTCTTTATAATGGTTTCTACCCCCAGAACCCTTTTTACAAATTGGAGTTATATTGGCCAGTCCTCAGGTACATCAAATGATTTTAATGATAGTCCACAGTTTACTAATAGTAGATCTGCAATCTCATTTCCCAGTTCTTTCAGCACCCTTGGATGTATACCATTTGATCCAGATGATTTGCTACTCTTTAGTTTATCAAACAGTTGTAATACGTCCTCCTGGTTTATTGATATTCCTTTCAACTCTTTCATTACCTTTATATAGCATTTGAGGTATGGGTAACTTTCCTACATTTTCTTTGGTAAAGACCGAAGCAAAGAATTCATTCAGTCTCTCCACTATCGCCTTTTCCTTCCTTAGCACCCTTTTTAGCCCTCTATCATCCAATGGTCCAACTGACTCTCTCATGGGTTTTTTGCTACAAATGTACTTGAAAAAGTTTTTATTATGAGTTTTCACTTCCACAGCAAGCTTCTTATCAAATTCTCTCTTTGCCTGCCTTATCAATGCCTTGCATCTAACTTGCCAATGCTTATGCTGTTTCTGGTATTCGTCATGAGGCTCCTTTTTCCATTTCCTGATAGATGCTTTTTTTGGAAGCAACAACAATGTCTCTGACCTTGCCTTTAAACCATGCTGGCAGTTCTTTGGCCTTCCACATTTTTTAAATGTGGAATACATCTGGTCTGCGCTTCCAAGATAGTAATTTTGAACAACGCCCATGCTTGATGTACATCTTTAACCCTTCCAGCTGCTCCTTTTAGTTGTTTCTCAACTATTTTCCTCAGTTTTATCATAGTCTCCCTTTCAAAAGTTAAAAGGTAGTACTGTGGATTTCCTTGCTGTTTTTCTTCCATTTATTAAATCAAATGTGATCATGCTATGATCACTATTGCCAAGTGGCCCTAGACCCCTTATCTCTTGCATCAGATCCTGTATTCTACTAAGGACTAGGTCTAAAATAGCTTCCCCTCTTGTCAGTTCATGAACCAGCTGCTACAAGAAGCAGTCATTGATTTCATCTTGGGTTAAAGCCCACATCATCTTCTTCCTTTCTTCTTCCTCTTCTCCTTCTAGCACTACTTATTCAGCATGTCTTGTATTCAGTGCAATAACTGATGAATCATTTGGAACCTAAGAGCTTGTCCTCTGTGCCTCAGGTCAGCTGCCATGCATAAAGAACTGACTCTACTAAGGGAAGACCTAGCTGCCATGCATAAAGAGGTGACCCTACTGAGGGAGGAACTGGCTGCAATGAAGCACACCTCCTCTAGGATACAAACTGAACAATGTCCACCACCGCCCCCACAAAGAATCAAACACCCAAGGGACAAGTGGATCACAGTGGGTTCTGGTAGATTGCGACCTGTAACACACAAACATCCTATGCATCAAGAGATATCCCTGCATAATGCCTTCTCTGTCTTGGCCAATGAGGACTAGGAACTGAGGGAGGAACTGGCTGCAATGAAGCGTACCTCTTCTAGGATACAAACTGAACAAAGTCCACCACCACTCCCACAAAGAATCAAACACCCCAGGAACAAATGGATCACAGTGGGTTCTGGTAGATTGCGACCTGTGACACAGAGGCATCATATGCAACAGGCAATATCCCTGCATAATGCCTTCTCTGTCTTGGCGAATGAGGATGCCCAATCCAAAGAAACTGAAGGGCCCTTAAATGACACAGATGATACCCAATCTCCTGCTAAAGGACCAAATATGAAGAAAACCTCACCAAACAGCAAACTACTACTACTTGGTGATTCCATCATCAGTGGCACCAACTTGGGAACACAGTTCAAAGGAGAGAACATAGTCAGGTATCTCCCAGGCTCTTCAGCCAGCAGGAATACAAACCACATTGTTGAAGTACTTAGAGCAGAACGTGAACACTCCAAACTTGATGTTGTTATCCACTTGGGCACAAATGACCTAGCTAGAAACAGTGCCTCTACAGTCCAAAAGGACTTCCAATCTTTGGGAGAGAAACTCAAGCCCATTGTTAACACTGTTGCATTCACAGAGGTCCTACCTGTTCTTGGTAAGGGGGCAAAAAGGCTGCATCGCATTAACAGCTTTAATACATGACTCCAGACCTGGTGGAAACAAGAAGGATTCAGATTTATTGGCGATTGGGGCAACAGATGGAACAACAAGAGACTATACTGTGCTGATGGACTACATCTCTCTATTGCAGGGAAAAGAATCCTAAGTGAAAAATTCAAGCAATATGTGGATATGCATTTAAACTAGAAAATGGGGGTGATGAATGTGGAAGGTCAAGCTCTGGACGTCACCCCCTGCAAAAGCAGATTAAAATCAGAAACAGACACACTTTTAAACCACACATCAAGAGGACTTCCGGTGGCGCATGAGTGAGTGAGGACGTGTTCGCTGCTCGCTCCGGGGCCGCCTCAGCTTTAACCCTTATTCTTAGCTATTAATACCCGTACACAGTGTGGGACAAGGTTCTGCATTACAGTACTGCTAGAGCAGACCACCGTGGCAGCGAAATCACAACGAAAAATGCCTCCACCTCCGAAGAAGGAACGGGAGAAATCTTCCCGCGCTGGAAGCGTTAACCCGGCCTCCCCAGGGGCGGAAAGTGTTGAATCGGCCGCAGACGACCTGGCGAAGGAGGTAGTGAAACTTCTTGACCCAAAGTTTGACCGCATATGTACCAAGCTGGATTCTGTGAGTTCGGCACTGGCGGAAATGGGACAAAGAATAGAGGAGGTGGAACGCCGTGTTTCTACGCTGGAAGACGATGGGAATAGCAGGGCCAGAGAGCACGAGGCACAGCATGTACAACTTGCAGCCTTAGCGGAGAAGATTGAGGACCTTGAAAACCGTTCCCGGAGGAACAATATACGGATTGTGGGGATCCCGGAAACAACTACGGATGTTCAGCTTCTGCCCCTGGTCGAATCCTGGCTGCCCAAGACTTTGGGCTTGGACGAATTGGTAGGCCAGCTCAAAGTGGAGCGCGTGCACAGACTGGGGCCGAGACTGGAGTCACGCCCGCGGCCACGGGTGGTGATTGCTAAAATCTTGAATTTCCAACATAAAATGCAACTACTCCAGGCTTTCCGACACAAGCGAGAGGTACACTTTGACAATCAACAACTTCTGCTATTCCAGGATTACTCTGCAGCTGTTGCGGCTAAGCGTAAGGAGTTTGCACCGGTCTGCTCTGCCCTGTTTCGGAGAAAAATGCGGTTTACGTTAGCCTTTCCTGCTACCCTGCGTATATCTCACTCTGGCATCAGTCATGCTTTTACTGTGGTTCGGGAGGCTCAATCGTTTCTGGATACTCTGCACGCTGGATCAGCAGGGTCATCAGTTCGGGAGGAGAGCGGCTGAGGCCCGGACTTTGCGCAAATCCCGGGGGGGTCCGGGTATTTCTCACCTGGTTGGGCTACCAGGCACGGATGTCCGTACCATACTCATATGCTGGTGCGTGTGTATTCGGCACTGGACAGTGTGCTTGGCTAAGTGCCGAAAGTTGGGGACTTTGGAGGGGGGGGGGGGGAATTGCTTTATTTTGCTATATCTTCTCATGTTTAAGTGGGGAACAATGCGGCCGCATTTGGCCCTATACTTTTTGTGCTGCCTGGTGGGGAGGTAAATTGTTGGTTGGAATGCTGTTCACTGTTTGTTGTGTGGGGTAACATGTACAGTTTACCAGTTCTTGGGACCGGGGAGGGGGCTGGGGCGGCCTTGATGCGCCTAGCTCGAAGTCTGACCTCGACTGTAGTGGTTGGGGGGATTGTTTACTTATTGGGGGTAGGGAGAAGCTAGGTAAGGGGGTAGTAGGCTGGAGAATGGGGGGGGGGATTGTAGGGGGCGGGGGGGAGGTGGGGAGTGTGGGGAAGAGGTGGGGGCAGTTGGGGGGGGAGTTGGGTAAGCGACAGCACCTTTTGTTTTTTCGGGTGAAGTTTCATAGGGGGGGTCACATTGTTAAATTCAGGAGATCTAATGCAGTGGCGGAGGTCCCGGAGGTAAGGCTGGGTGCCTCTGGGAGAAGAGTGAGCGATTATGCTACTGGTTATTTTGATTATGCTCTATGCCTGAGATCAAGATAATCTCTTGGAATGTGGGGGGCATAGGCTCTCCAATTAAGCGCACCAAAATTCTCCAGGAGCTCAAACGAAAGGGGGCGCATATTGCATTATTACAGGAGACACATTTGAGTGCAGTGGAACACCGGAAATTGGCTCGGGACTGGGTAGAAGTGGCATATGGCGCTGAGTCGGGTACAAAAAAAGCGGGAGTAGTGGTGTTGGTGAAGAAAGGGCTTCCCCTGACTGTAAAGGGAGTGCAGGCAGACCCTCGTGGGCGGTATATTTTGATACAGGGCCAACTGTATACTGAACCCCTCTGGCTCCTCAATGTTTATGCACCCAATGTTTACGATCATGCCTTTTTTACACATTTGCTGGGGTTGCTACAGCATGCGGGAGGGGCGAAGGTCATCATGGCTGGGGATTTTAACTGCCCTCATGAGCCCCGTTTGGATAAGTCTTCTTCGGGGGGGGGCGGGGGAGTGGTCCCGGAAAGGCATTAGCTATTTGTGCAGGGTGGGGGCCCTTGTGGATGTCTGGCGGGTATTGCATCCTGGGATGAGAGAATACACGCACCAATCGAGAGCACACCTTACGTGGTCCCGCATTGATTACATGCTGGTTAGCGAGGGGGGATTTCCTCGGGTCGGCCAGGCGGAAATTGAGCCCATTGCGGCCACAGACCATGGTATGATATGGCTTACCTGGGAATGTCAGGGAACCCAGAGAGGGGGTTGGCGATTTCCGGCATATCTATGGGAGAATGAGGCCTTCCGCTCCTTTCTTGTACAACAGTGGGAGGAATATGCTCTTTTTAATGATCTCCCGGACTGCGCCCCGCTGACATTCTGGGAAGCCAGTAAGGCGGTGATGAGAGGTGCGATTATTTCATATACGGTGTCGTGTAGGAAACACCTTGATCGTAGTATTCTTGTTGCAGAGCGCGCCCTAAGCGCGTTGCAGCGTCGAGTCTGTAGGGGTAGAAAGGGTGAGCTTCAGCGGAACTATATGGCGGCGCAGGCGGCGCTTAACGATTTACTTCGGCGGAGAGCTTCGTATACTATAAACACCGATTACATCTGTATGGCAATAGAGCGGGGAAGATGCTGGCGAGGCTAGTGCGGGATCCTAGAGGTAATAGGTTTATCCCTGTGCTGCGTGACCAGAATGGGATATTACAGCATCGGCCGGAACACATAGCGCGGATATTTCGGTCCTTTTATCAGCAGCTGTACAGTGAGGAGGCCCGAGATTATGGACAGGGGGTAGCGTTTCTTCGAACTTTATCGCTCCCTAGGATCTCGGCCGGGGAATTGGAGAAGCTTAATGCGCCGTTAACAGTGTCGGAGCTCCTTGCGGGTATTAAGAGGGGGAAATCTCATAAGGCTCCTGGTCCAGATGGTTTCAGTATGGAATATTATAAACTTTTGGCCCCGCAACTGGCTCCGTCTATGGTGGTGATGTATGAGGAGGCCCGTGCCAATGGTATTTTTCCTCGAGATATGCGGTGTGCGGACATCACGGTGCTCCCGAAACCTGGGAAAGATTTGTTAGATCCGGCCTCATACCGTCCTATTTCGCTTATTAATTGTGATTTGAAACTCTTGGCTTCAGTGTTGGCGTCCCGGCTTGCTCCCTTGCTACCCTCTTTGGTGGATCCTAGCCAGGTGGGGTTTGTGCAAGGGCGAGAGGCATCTCGCAATATTGCCAGATTGCTTCTGGGCATGGAACATTGTTTGCAGATGGATGAGGCTTTACTTTTGGTAAGCTTAGATGCTGAAAAAGCCTTTGATAGGGTGGCCTGGGTCTATATGTGGGAGGCGTTGTCGGCATTTGGTTTAAGCGGGAATTTTGTGGGGTGGGTGCAAACCTTGTATGCCCAGCCTGTGGCTAGAGTGGGCTCGAATGGGGTGTTTTCGGAGCCTTTTGTATTGGAGAGAGGCACGCGACAAGGCTGCCCTCTATCCCCGCTACTCTTTGTGTTGGCTTTGGAGCCGCTCCTACGGGCGATGCGGAGGGCCCCGGAGATTGCTGGTATCCGCTTCGGGGGGGAAGACATTAAAGTCAGTGCCTTTGCTGATGACATGTTGCTGAGTCTCACGAGCCTACCCGGGTCCTTAGAATGCGTGATGCATCTATTACAAGAGTTTGGCTCCTTCTCAGGTTTGAAAGTTAATGCTTCGAAGTCTGTCGTGCTCGATGTGGGGGGTAAAGTACGGCCAATTTGGAAAGGGCACTTTCCTTTAGTGTGGGCGGAGGGGCAAATCAAGTATCTGGGGATACAACTTCCTGATCGACCGGACCGCTTGTACAGTGTCAATATCCCCGGCATGCTGGCTCGCAGCTGTACCACTTTTGCAGGGTGGAGAAGTCTGCCGCTGTCGTTGCGAGGCCGGATTGCCTTGTTTGTTATGGTAGAGCTCCCTCGCTGGCTCTATGTGTTGCGCCTCTTACCCATATGGGTCCTGGACAAAGATTGGAAACGTTTGGAACGTTGTTTGCGGGAGTTTCTGTGGGGCGGTCGGAGAGCGCGGATCCCTCTTAGAGCTCTAACGAGCTGGCGATTGGAGGGGGGTTTGGAATTGCCCTCTTTGCAAAATTATAATTTACGCTATTTGGCAAGGCATATACGGGGACTGCTGGAGGGGGAGGGATGTACCCCGGTTTCGCAACTGGGGGCGGCGTTGGATCCATACCATGGCCTCTATCTGTTGCATAGCAGGCGATTGCCCCGGTCGCTAAGGGCGGGAACAGGAGGGGGGTATATTGGGGCTTTACGCGCCGCGTGGAAGGCGCTTTGCAGGCGTTTTGGATGGGATTGGTGTAAGTCTCCCCTGCTGCCGCTGGTGGGCAACCTGGATTTTGTCCCAGGTTATGCCCATCCCAATATTTTTAGGCAATGGATGGAACGGGGACTGGTGTGTTTGGGGGATCTTTATTCTGCTGATTTGAGCAGCCTGGATAGCTTTCAGCAAATACAGCGCCGGTTTCATATTCGCCATCAGGACTTTTATGGGTATTTGCAAGTTCGCTCTTATTTAGCATCGCTCTCAGTGACCCCGGGGGAGGGGGTATGGTCCCCTTCTACATTCCCGCGAGTTATTTTGGAACGGCTAGAGGAAAGTCAATCGGGGGACTTGGTGGTGCGAACGGTGCTCCGGCCTAGTGGGGGCCCTGGGTTTCTTCTAGAATTAGCCCGTAGGTGGCGGGCAGATGGGGTTGAGGAACTGACGACGGATATCCTGCGGGTGGCATTTGAGAGGATAGCGAAGGGCCCGGTGTGGGTGTATCTCCAGGAAATGCAATATAAATTTCTCTGGCGAGCGTATGCTAGTGATACGTGGGCTTTCCATGCAGGTCTTCGCCCTTCTCCCCTTTGCCACTGGTGTGGGAGTGGGACCGGGTCACTACTGCACAAGTTTTGGGGTTGTCCAAGGGTGCGTGCTGTGTGGACTCAGGTGTGTAATACGATGCAGGGATGGCTAGGGTCGGGAGATGTGCTCCTTCGAGAGATTTGTTTATTCCATGACTGGGAGCTGGGCTTTGGGCAACTCTCTGGTATGCACCGAGCTTTGCTGGAGAGGGGGTTTTTGTTAGTTAAGCGGGCTGTGTTGAGACATTGGGTGGATCCCTCCCCTCCCTGTTTGGTGCTGTGGGAGAATTCAATGGTTGAGTTGATGCGTATGGAAAAATCCACAGCTCAACAGAAGGGGGGCAAGAGCTGGGAGGGGTTTTTGGAACTCTGGTCCCCTCTGATATCTGCGCTATCCCCTTCTGGTAGGGGGGGTGTGCTTAATGTTTAAGGTCTACATAATGCCTAGTAGATAACTCTGGGCCACTCCCCATTTTTTTGTGCTCTCCCCATGCATTTATGCTTTATTACTCTGATTTTTCTGTGGCTAGGCGTGGGATGCTGTATTTGGGGGGCTCGGTTGTTCCTACCGGTCATCTCTGGCTGGGCCGTGATATAATCCCCTCGTGAATGGTGCTACTGTAGGGTGCTTAGGGCATTATCTGCTCTCCTGCAAGGTTATCCTGGGCCTCTGCACAAGTGTATTTGGCACTATTATACATACTCTGCCTTTTTGGAGAGGGATGGGGTTTATATTGGTGCTGTTAGGGGAGGGGGGAGGGGGGGGAGGGGGGTAGGGTGGACCGGTTATATGGCTATGTTTACTGCTTTGTTGTGTTTGTTTGCTATCTGTCTCAGGGGTTGGGGGGTGTTATACTGTTGGATTTATTATGATTGTCTGTATTGTATGTGAAAAAGTTAATAAAAATGATTGCACTTAAACCACACATCAAAAACAAGTGGGAAGATGTAGGCAAAACAAAATCAATTCAAAATACACACAAGCCAGTTAAATGCTGGAAAGCAATGAGCACAAATGCTCGAAGCTTAGCCAACAAAGTTCCGGACCTGGAAGCCCTAATGGTGGAAATGGATTTGGACATTGTGGCCATTACAGAAACATGGTTTAATGAATCACATGATTGGGATATAGCCATAGCTGGCTATAATCTATTCAGAAGAGACAGAGAAAATGGAAGAGGAGGAGGAGTAGCCTTGTATGTCAAAAGCAATATTAAAGCTACTGAAATGCAGGGGACATGGGGAAAAGAAGAAGCGCTCTGGATTGTGTTGGAAAGAGGAGGTGGCACTGTCATCCATACTGCTGTAGTCTACAGACCTCCGACACAAATTGAAGAGATAGATAAAATGAACTGATTATAGATATTGCCAAGATAGCCACAAAGGGGGAAGTGATAATATTGGGTGACTTTAATCTACCAGATGTGGATTGGATTACTCCTTCTGCAAATCTGGAAAGAAGCAAAACAATTGTGGATGCTCTCCAAGATGCGTTACTTAGACAAATGCTGATGGCACTAATCAGAGAAAGCTCAACGCTGGATTTAGTGCTCACCAATGGTGATAGCATGTCGAATGTCTGCGTGAGTGCCCCTGTGAGCAGCAGCGATCATCACATGGTATGGTCTGAGATAAAAGCCATGGTACAGGCCAATCATAGCAAGCTCAAAGTCCTAAACTTCAATAACACTGACTTCAATAAAATGGCCGAGTACCTAAAGAAGGAGCTGACAGGGTGGAAGGAGATAAAGGAAGTGAAATTGCAATAGGCTAAACTAAAGGTGGCAATAAAAGGGGCAACAGATAAATATGTAAGAAAAGTAAACAAAAACAAGAGGAGAAGAAAACCTGTTTGGTTTTCCAAAGAAGTGGCTGCTCAAATAAAGGCAAAAAACACAGCTTTCACAAAATTCAAAAGCTCACAAACAGAGGAACACAGAAATGAATACAGGATCAAACTCAAAGAGACAAAAAGAGAAATAAGGATAGCAAAATCAAAGGCTGAGGAAAAGATGGCTAAAGATGTTAAGTGTGGCGACAAAACTTTCTTCAAGTATATTCGGGAAAGGAAGAAGATCAGAGGTGGAATTGCAGGACTCAGAAGTGCTGTGAACGGACTCATGGAAAGTGACAGTGAAAAAGCAAAATTGCTAAACGAATACTTCTGCTCTGTTTTTACTAAAGTCCTGGAGAAGGACCTCCTGTGACTCCCAAATATAAAAAAGGGAATGAAGTAGATACCACACCATTCATAGAAGATGAAGTGTTAGAACAACTTTCAAAATTGAAAGTGGACAAGGCTATGGGACCAGGTGGGATACATCCCAGGATACTGAAAGAGCTCAGAGAGGTTCTTGCAGGGCCGTTAAAGGATGTTTTCAACAGATCCTTGGAAACAGAAGAGGTTCCTCAGGACTGGAGAATGGCTGATATCGTACCTCTACACAAAAGTGGTGACAGGGAAGAAGTATTTTTATTTATTTATTTATTTATTTAACAGTATTTCTAAACCGCCTTATCTTAATAATCAAGGTGGTATCACAGCAAACAATCAGGTCAAGTGAGTGTGTTATACATGCAGTGGGGGGGAAATTGAGTGTGTGTTGTGTTGTGTGCTGGATTGGTATGAGCTATGTACAAAGTGGGCTATATACAGTGGTGCAAAAACATATTCCATACATACATTGGCCTGTGAGCCTCACCTCAGTGGCGGGAAAAGTAATGGAGGCACTCCTGAAAGAGCGAATAGTGAACTTTCTCAAAACCAACAGGATGCAAGACCCGAGGCAACATGGTTTTACCGAAGGATGATCCTGCCAAACAAATCTGTTTGAGTTCTTCGACTGGGTGACCAGGGAACTGGATCAGGGACAATCAATGGATATCATCTACCTGGATTTCAGCAAAGCCTTTGATACTGTTCCTCATAGGAGGCTTATCAATAAACTCAGTAGCTTGGGGACAGATCCCAAGATGGTAAATTGGATCAGAAATTGGTTGACTGACAGACAACAGAAGGTGATGGTAAATGGAGCTCACTCAGATGAAGGGAAGGTGATTAGCAGGGTGCCCCAGGGATCCGTCCTGGGCCTGGTATTGTTCAATGTATTTGTGAGCGATATTGCTGAAGGACTGAACGGAAAAGTCTGTCTTTTTGCAGATGACAGAAAAATTTGCAACAGAGTGGACTCCCCCGAGGGAGTGGTTAACATGAGGAAAGATCTACAAAAGCTGGAAGAATGGTCTAATGCTTGGCAATTACAATTTAATGCAAAGAAGTGCAGAGTCATGCACTTGGGTAGCAGAAATCCAAGGGAAATGTACGCGATGGGGGGCGAGAGGATGGTGTGCACGGATCAGGAGAAAGACCTTGGTGTGATTATTTCTGAAGATCTCAAGGTGGCAAAACAGTGCGACAAGGTGGTGGCAAAAGCCAGGAGGATGTTGGGCTGCATACAAAGAGGAATTACCAGCAGAAAGGAAGAGGTACTTATGCCACTGTACAAGTCACTGGTGAGGCCTCACTTGGAATACTGTGTTCAGTTTTGGAGACCATATCTTGCAAAGGATGTAAAAAGACTGGAAACTGTTCAGAGGACGGCGACGAAAATGATTTGGAGCCTGTGTCAGAAGCCTTATGAGAAGAGACTTGAAGACCTAAACATGTATGCTTTGGAGGAGAGGAGGGACAGAGGAGATATGATTCAGACCTTTAAATACTTAAAGGGAAATAATGAACAAACAAACCTCTTCCAAAGATGGGGAAGCTGTAAAACTAGAGGACATAACAGGAAGCTGCAAGGTGGTAAATTGAAAGGCAATGTCAGGAAATACTTTTTTACTGAAAGGGTGGTGGATGCTTGGAACACCCTCCCGATGGAAGTGGTGGGGGCAAACACGGTGACGGAATTCAAAATGGCATGGGACAGACACAGTGGATCCCTTTACAGCAACAGGATAAAATCAAAATAAATTGAACCATCTAAATTCTCAACAAATAGGGGTGTCCTACATGGAGTGGTGGGTTCACCCCTAAACAAAGACGTGGGGAGGGGTGGCCTGCACGGAGCGGCAGGTGCAACTACTCTTGCCATCTTACTGGCAGACTAGATGAACCATACTGGTCTTTATTTGCCGTCATTTACTATGTTACTATGTTACTATCTAGAAACTTTATCTCTCTGGCATGTCCTGCTGTAACATTGGCTCAGTCAATACCAGGGAAATTGAAACCACCCATTATTACTTTGTTGTAACTTTTGTTAACTCACCTGATTTCTTTTAGCATTTCATCAGTCATCTGTTCATTCTGGCCAGATGGTCAGTAGTATACCCCTACTGCCATCAACCGCTACTTTTTACACAGAAATTCTATTCTTAGAGATTCTATGGTGTATTTTGTTTCCAGCAAAATTTAATCCTATGTGACTCAATGCCCTCTCTATCATAAAGTGCAACCCCTCCACCAATTTGATCTACTCTATCATTGCGGTATAAGCTGTACCCAGGTATCATAGTGTCCCATTGGTTGTCCTCCTTCCACCAGGTCTGAGATGCCAATCAAATCTAACCTGTGCTATATATTCTAACTCTCCCATCTTAGTTTTTAGACTTGTAGAATTTTCATACAGGCATTTTAGAGGCTGTATTTTATTCATATTAATCTGGTTGTCGGTTGATAGGTATAATTTGGAATCTTTCAGCTCTGTACTAAAGAACATCTGGGTTACTTTTATCTTTGTTAGAATCTCTCTGTTGGAATGCCCTAACTTCCCTGTTTGCAAGTATCCTTCAAGGATACATTCTTCCGAACCACACACTCCTGAGCGCCTGTTGACTTTCTCTTGCTATCTCCTTTTTTAATGTTAATTCCAGCAGCCTGGTTCCATCCCAGTTAAGGTGGAGTCCATCCCTTTGGAAGAGCCCCTCCCTTCCCCATAATGTTGCCCAGTTCCTAACAAATCCAAAACCCTCTTCTTTGCACCATCGTCTCATCCAAACATTGAGACTCTAGAGCTCTGCCTGTCTTTTAGGTCCTACATGGTATGGGAAGTATTTCAGAGAATGCTATCCTGGAAGTTCTGAATTTCAACTTCCTAGCTAAAAACCTAAATTTGGCTTCTAGAACATCACTCCCACATTTTCCTATGTCATTAGTACCAACATGTATCAAGACAGCAGACTCCTCTCCAGCACTATCTAAAACCTTGTCTAGGTGACGCGTCAGGTCCGTTTCCTTTGCACCAGGCAGGCATTTTACCAGGCAGTCCTCCCATCCACTAGCCACCCATCTATCTACATGCTTAATGATCAAATTGCCAACTGTAACAGCTGTCCTAACCCTTCCCTCATGGGCACATGGCCCTAGAAAAACCTCCTCGGTGTGAACGGGTTTTACATCTCCTGGGGGACAGGAGATGCTCTCCTTTCATGTGACCTCTCTCCTCCATGGCAACTGAGATACTGCTGGATTGGAGGTGGGACTTCAGTACTATGTTCTGTAGGTCTCGTCTATGTATCTCTCTGTCTTCCATATGTCCTTCAAGTCTGCTGGCTCATTCCCTGAGAGCAAAGAGCTCCTTGCACCTAGTGCACACATAATACATCTCATCAACTGGGAGAAATTCATACATGTGTCACTCAATGCAAAAGACTGGATAGCCCCCATCTCGTTGCTGGACTGCTGTCTGCATCTTAGTTTTAAGGTTTTGTTTAGCTTTTTAAGTTGCTAGGGTTACTTGTACTGATACAACTATACCAATTACTTTTAAGGGACTTTGTTCACCTCAAGATTAATTAACTTCAGGGCCTTAATCTATTCCTGGTGATGATAACCAGCTGAACCTGAAAGTGACTTTGACCGCCTTTCCCCCTTTAATAGATCTAAGAGCTTATAAAGCTAAGATTATGCCTAGGGGGAAGGGAGGGAACTAACACTTAGTAAAGGCTGGCTTGCTACATGGGTCCTAGTCCTGTGCTTCTGAGGTAATCTGTTAACACAGCCCTTGGTTTGATAGAGGGAGCCTTTCAAATTGCCCCTTTGATCTTTCACTTGGCTTTTACACCTATTTAAAACAAATTCCCAGATCTCATACCTCCTAACTGGAAGACCTCTTTGTAAAGGTATCTAGAAACAATTTCTTTCAACTCTAGTAATATTTTACCCAGTTCTTCTTTTTATGCTAAGCTATACTCTGATTTGATTTAAATTAAATGTTCTCTGTTGGTACTAGTCCCTGACTGAGTTTTAAATGTAAACTAAGAGCTTTCTGCTGGGTTTTAAATGTAAACTAAAAGCTCTCTGCTGATACTGGGCTCTGACTGAATTAACAAATGCACTGAATTCTAAAATACACAGATCTCAGTTTTAACCCAAAGAATTCTCTTTTCCCCAAGATTTAGATAATTTCCCAGAAGTAAATACTTACAAGTGCAGATTTATTTCCAGCAGTAGCAGTCCCTTTTGATAGTCCTTCAAGATGTCCTAAATCTAATCAGATAACTTATTCAGAAAGTGGCTGAATATTGTAACTGTCATGATAAGTGTTGGCTCTACCCATTGTCTGCCCAATCCAGAGAGTACTGAGGCGCTAGATTCATGGCCTAAACACTCTCTACAGGTGCATCCTTTACTCAGGGGGTTATTCAATAACCTGAATAGGCTGTTTGCACGTGCACAAGAGATTTGTAACTCACAAAAATGTCTACGACCATATTCCGATACACAGTGCCTGTGCACGTCCATGGTGCTTACACGAGGATGTCAGAACATGCCAAAGAGGGGCGGAACGGGGCATTCTTTGCCAAAGAGATGCATATAGTGTATTCAGGAAAGGCCCATGTACGTTTTTTTGACTTCCCCACTGAGGTGCCCATTATTCCTGCTGGAGACGTGGAATAAGGCCAGTACTTAGAAAATATTCTGCTGTGTTCTACAATTTGTCCCAAATCGTATAAAGGTTGTGACAAGTATATTTTAAACTGGTGTTACTGCAGTCTGGAAAAACACCACAAGATGCAGTTATAAAGAACAAAAATCAGAGATGAGGGAATCTTGTAAGCTAAAGAGTCATTAATATCTACTGTTAAAGAAATATTAAGAAGAGTAATCGTGTTTATTCTGGCTATGCTAAAATTTGCTGTGTATGCTAAAAGAGCTAATCGAGGGGACCCTAACAATGTCTGTGTTATAAAAAAATGGGAATTCGATGTAAGAACTGTATGTGAGTGAGTCTGGAAAATAATCTTGTTTGAGTGAGAAAGGGAGATCCTGGGACTTCATGCCATTATGGTATGCCAGCTTTTATTTATAGGTTCTGAGCATCTTTTTGGCAGAATTGTGTTTTTTTGTGCTGCAAGTGAGTGTGTATGTTTGTGGTTTTAGGTTTACACAGGAGGGCTACGTGCTGATCTGAAATTCAGGGAGGACATGAATGACTGGCCAGTACCTGAAGCTTACAGATGACTGCAGTCTGACCATGTGCCAGTCTAGGATCTGTGCAAGCTGCACAAGAGTAGTGATATATCTGAAGGCTGGCTACTTGGTATGATGACACAGGGCTCCCCCTCCCACGCTCACACAGGCCTGACCATGGGAGCATTGCCACAATGCAGACTGTGGGAAGGTAGGCAGGGTTGCCCCACAGTCTGCAAGATGAATACAGACCGACATAAGCCAAGACAGAGATGGACATTGTATGGGACAGGTGTAGCACGTGTAGATAGCTGCTATGAGAAATGCCAATACCCAGATATGTGGGAAACAGATAAATTGGCATAATTTTATATATACACACAAAATGACAAACACAAAAACAACTCCCATTCATATTAGAGACAAGCACCCAATAACAACCAATAGGAGATTTCTATCGCAAGTAAATACAAATGAAATCTACAGAAAAGCATTCAAAGGCTCTCAGATGATGTGATAAGCCCTAAGACAATTCTGTTTACATTATCTGCAGTAACATGTTCATATTTAGAGTAATACATACTAAGTTCCCCCAGCTGTTATACACAGTTTGAGTAATATCTTTCCAATCAAAAAGAGGAAGCTCATGTTCTGATGACTAAAAAGCACTTGTGATATTTAGAAAGATTATGAGACAGTGCAAAGGAACTCCAAATTATAAGATTAAAAGATAGAATGCCCTCTGTTTGTAAGATAGCACACCCACACTTTATCCACAAGCTTCAGGCCAATAGGTTTATAAGCCAGGGCAGAAAAACAAGATATGAAACAATGTAGCACACTCCAGTGCACAAACCAGTATGTGCAAGCAGTAGCGGCATCCAGCTCAGCAATTTTACATGGCATCCACACTACCCTATCTGCTATTAAAAAAATGTCTGCATCAGCAACACTGAACTAGAAATTGGCAGCGATATAGCTTCTCTGGATGCCTAGTCTTGAACTTAATGTAGGAAACGATCCTTTTCCTAGGCCTGCTTTCTCATAGAAGCAGAGTTGACCTCAATGAACTGCTAGAGTTCTATGCAATCCTCAGAATCTCTGGTCCGATTCCAAAGAGTGACCTACATGCTGGTCAGCTAGTCTAGCCCATTGCATGCATTCGTCTTTTTCAAATTTTACCTCATGGACAAGAGCTATCTCCGATGATGCACTGTGTTCTTGTTAAGATGAAGAAGAATTACAGTTTTTTTTCCTTCATTGTGCAAAGGGGCCCACAGTTCGGCCTCCACCATGATTTCAAACAATACACAAAGGGTCTCAGGTACTTATAGCTGTGGTCAACATTATTGGCAGCTTCGCAGTTTAACCCCTTTATATCCAATATCCCCTAAAAAAGGTGGCCAGTGAAATGGCTTTGGACTATATATGCACATATATTTGAGACACAAAATAATCAAATAAGATAAGACCAATTTAAAAAGGGAAATAGTATGAAACCTGGGGCATTGCCAGGACATGATTATTATATATCAACAAGAGAAACTCAATACATTCACACAGCCCTGTTAATTCTATATTTAGTGTATGAAAATTTTTTGTCGGATCGTTTGCCATGAAAGGGATCGTTTGCCTGTTCAGAGAAACACTTTACTCCACTATCAAAGTTATCAGCCTGGACTCCTTCGAAGAGGCCTTCCTATTGGACAATTTCTTCACTTAAGAAGACTGTGTTCGACTTTAGCCCAGTTTAAGCATCATGCTAGGGACCTTAAACGGAGATTACAAGAACGGGGTTATCCAGTACATATTGTTAAGAAAGCATATAGGAGAGCATATTTTAATCACCCAGAATGGTGGCCGGAGGAACCCCCACCTCAACAAGAGCAAAAACCACAGCAATCCTCCTATGTAGGAGTTCTTCCTTACATGCCTAACACGATACGGGTTATGAATATAATAAGAAAACATTGGGATACGTTGTCCTTACATCCGTGTTTTAGAAAAACATTAATGTTTGCTTTTCAGCGTGGATGAAATTTGGCAGACCTACTGATTCATTCTACTTCTGATGTACTGGATGAGACTATGAGGGGCCACTTTAAATGTGGAGGATGTGACTTTTGTGCCTCCACAATTGAGGGGCTGGTTTGGGAGGATGTTAACACAGGAATAAAAATTACGAGTCATCATCGAACCACCTGAACGACTGCCTATGTGATATACATATTATCCTGCCCCTGCCATAAGATTTATGTTCATTATACAAAAGAAAATTCACTCAAAAAATTATCATATAACCACGATCTCTTTAAAAACCTCTTGCCACTGGTCTCAGATAAACGGGTAAGTTATGACACTTGTTTATGGGTAATTTTGTTCGCCCACTCTGGTGTCCGTTTACATCAATGACCTTTTTTGCAAGTGGTTTCTTCATATATATTGCTTTTATCTTATTACTTTTTTTATGTACGTTTTTCTTCAGCTTTATTTAAAACAATAGCAAATGCCACTCTACTTATCTTAAGCGTTGCAGAATGGCAGCAGTTGATATTCTCTGTTGATACAAACAGAGGAAAAAACCCCAATTGCAGCTCACCCACATTTCTTCCAAATTAAGCAGCAGTCCTGTGTCTCCGCCATCGGGCTGACATAAATCAGTGCTGACTTAGTGCTACGGATTACCGTGGTTGTTAGATCCAAGGAATCCTCTGAGTCTTCTGCTTAACCCTTCTCAAATCATTCTCAATGTGTGCAGTTATCCAAAAAGAGGGTTTTTTTCCTCTGTTTGTATCAACAAAGAATATCAACTGCTGCCATTCTGCAACGCTTAAGATAAGTAGAGTGGCATTTGCTATTGTTTTAAATAAAGCTGAAGAAAAACGTACATAAAAAAAGTAATAAGATAAAAGCAATATATATGAAAAAACCACTTGCAAAAAAGGTCATTGATGTAAACGGACACCAGAGTGGGCGAACAAAATTACCCATAAACAAGTGTCATAACTTACCCGTTTATCTGAGACCAGTGGCAAGAGGTTTTTAAAGAGATCGTGGTTATATGATAATTTTTTGAGTGAATTTTCTTTTGTATAATGCATGTCTGTAGTTCACTCTGACGAAGCCTTCAAAAATTAGTTGTATAAGATTTATGTTGGCCGTACATCTCACTCTATGAGAAGGAGACTTTTGGAGCATAGATCTCGAATAAATAATAAGTTGTTATCAGTTCTGGTAGCTCAGCATTGTCAGGAGCTTGATCATAAGTTTCAGGATCTCTGATGGCGGATCATAGACTTTATTCCAGCTCATCTACGTGGGGGAGATCGTTTGCAAAGGTTACAATGTAGAGAACAATTTTGGATTTACCACTTGTGATCAGTAACACCTGCTGGTTTGAATCTTTCCTTGGATTGGTGGCGCCTGATAGATTGATCTCTTCTGGCAGCCAATGATAGCCCGTCTTTCTTTGAACAGGGGAATGAGGATGAGTTCAAAAGAGTATAGGAGAGGGAGTGGTAGTTAGATGTAGGTGCATGAAGAAGGACCAGGAGTTTCATGGTTTGAAACATGACGTTGTGTACAACTGAGTATACATCTTCTTGGATAACTGCACACATTGAGAATGATTTGAGAAGGGTTAAGCAGAAGACTCAGAGGGTTCCTTGGATCTAACAACCACGGTAATCCGTAGCACTAAGTCAGCACTGATTTATGTCAGCCCGATGGCGGAGACACAGGACTGCTGCTTAATTTGGAAGAAATTGAAGTGCGAGCGCGGAGTCGCGAAGGACGCCGGTAACCGGGCGGTCGGCCCGGTCCCGGCCCATCCTTCAGGCTTCGGGGGGGAGGGGGGGGGGGAGAGCGAGAGCATGCGGAAGGAGGCGATGACGTCGGCAGCGTATTTTAAATTGATTGGCTCCGCAGAGAGCGAGAGCGGAGCCAATCAGAGCTGCCGGCGTTGGGGAGCTGTTCTTATGTTGAGGGGGCTGCGATTTCTGCCCCCTTTTCGGCGGCGGCAGCGCTGGAGTGAAGGCTTCTTTCCAGACAGCGTTGGAGGCTTACGTCGTCGGGGAGCCACAGCGTGGGTTTTATCGGGCTGCTCAGCAGGCTTGCGGGGACCGGAGTTGGAGTGCTGGGTGTGTGATTTCGGCTCAACGTTATCAGCGGCAGTGAGCTGCGGGAGGTCTCTCTCGGGGGGGTCATTGTGTGGGTAATTGCAGGGGTGGATCCTGGGGGAGGGAGGGGATCCAGAAATCGTTTCATTATTTTAGCTTTAAGTCTTTGCTTGGCAGGGGCCACTTTGTATCCTACGGATGGCTCGTTGAGGGGGGGCTGGAGCAATAGGCCCTGATAAGCGGACAAGGACTTCTCAGACACGGGGGGGCTCAGTCAACCAATAGGGGTAGGGCTTCAGAGAAGGGGAGTAGTGGTGGGGGCCGGGGGCAGCGCGGAACTTCCAGACAGAGGCAGCCTCGAGAACAGGTGCCTCAGAGGGGACGGGGGGAAGGGCTTCCATCTGTAAGGGGAAAAGGGGCTTCGGGATCCCGAGTAAGGGGGCAAATCAGGCGGGGGCAGCCTCAAGTGCGCGGTGTGGGGGTTAATTCTGGGCCGGTGCCTGTGGTGTACGCTGAGCACGGAGATAATAGGGAAGGGGGTGATTTAGAGGGGGGTGGGGACCGAGCAGGAGCAAAGGAGTGTAACTCAGGGGGGGTGGGGCTTTGGGAACTTGGGGTGGGGCCCTATGGTTATGCCTACGGGTACACCTAACAGGCCTCCTAGGAATGGCGTCCTATGAGGGCGTGCAATGGGGACATGGTAATTACGGGGCTTGGAATGGCCCTTCTCAATGGAGACACTGGTTGGGGGGTGGTCAGGGATCCTCTAGAGCTGAATGGTTAGAGGCTTGGCAGCCGGGGTGGCCTTCTCCTGTTCCCCCGCCCCCTCTTTTTCCTATTTTGTCTTCACAGGTTTCTCATCGTTACCGGGAGGAGCTAGCAGTGGTCCGCAGCAAGTAGAGCGTGTGGACACGACTTCTGTCAGGCAGCTGGGGATGTCCAGTGGTGGTGCTATACGAGAAGAAGGTGGACAAGGGCAAGTTGTGGAGCTCAGTCCTGTGGATGTTAGCCCTGAGGAGGTGGTGGCAGCTACGACGGGTGTTATGGGTGAGTTACAGACGGATTTGGGGGAGAAGTGTAGAGAGGGTGGAAAAAGGAGGGAAAAAAAGGACAACGAAGAGGAAGCATTCCGGTAGGAGGCGTCGCAGGTCCAGCTCTTCGTCAATGTCGTCCTCGGTTTCGTCTTCTTCCCTGACGTCATCGGAAGATAGCACGGGTCATCAGAGGAAGGTTGATAAGAGGGCATTAGGAAGGGGTCAGGGGGGAGGTTTGCCTTCAGCGGTGGTTATTTCGGAATTATGGGAGGGAGTGCCGAGGAAGTTGCGGCATAAAATTAAGAAGCGGCGTTATATAGATATTCTCCGGCTGCTAGAAGGTCGCAAGCGCACGGGTGAAAGTAAGAAAAAACGTAAAGAGGATGAAAAGGCTGGGCGAGTTAAGAAAGTTTCGCGTAATGTGGTCAATTGGACCCGGGCGTTTCTGCGTTTGACGAGTGTTTGGGGGCAGCATTACCCGGGGCAATATGAGATGCTTTTATCATACGCGGATTCTATCTTGGAAGCGTCACAGACGCACGAAGGGTGGTCATGGTTAAACTATGACGAAAAATTTAGAGACAAGATGGAAGAGAATAGATTCGTGTCATGGGGTATGCAGGACATTAATTTATGGTTGACCCAGATGTCGGCCAGAGTGAGTGTGGGAGGAGGGGGAGGAGCAAAGGGCACAGTCGGGAGCGTGGCTGGGGCTAGTCGGTCCTTTCGTGGAGGAGCGAGTATTGGGCAACAACGTACGGGGGGAAATGGGGCAGGCGATGTTTGTTGGAGGTATAACAAGACCTCGTGCCCTTTTCCAGACTGTAAATTCAGGCATGTCTGTTCTATTTGCGGAGGAGCCCACTCTGCCGTCAAATGTCTTAAAAAAGGGGTCTCTCAGCTCCCAACCCCTGGCGCAAAGTAATGAAGGGCTATTTGGCCTCGCCCCCACGCCCATTAAGGTAGAGGTGTTGAACCAGTGGCTGGGCCAGTACCCTCGACGTATAGATAGGCAAGTTTTGTATTTTGGTTTTAATTATGGTTTTGTTATCCCAGTGTGTGGACAGGTTGGGGGGAAGACTGCGCGGAATTCAGTGTCGGTTAGGCGCTTCGCGTCTGTAGTAAAAGAAAAATTGGTAGGTGAATTGGTCCTGGGTAGGGTAGCGGGCCCATTTATGATACCGCCGTTTGCAAGAATGGTAATTTCTCCTTTGGGAATAATACCCAAAAAGGAGCCAGGGAAATTCCGCCTAATACATAATTTGTCCAGTCCTATGGGAGCGTCGGTTAATGACTATATCCCGCGTGAATTGTGTTCAGTGAGATATGCTTCGTTCGATAAGGCAGTGAGCTTGGTTCGATCAGCCGGGCATAGGGCGCAGATGGCAAAGGTAGATGTTGAATCGGCATTCAGGCTGCTTCCAGTGCACCCTTCTTCTTTTTATTTATTGGGTTTTCGCTTTGAAGATGGCATTTATTTTGATAAATGCATGCCAATGGGCTGTTCGGTCTCTTGTTCATATTTTGAGAAGTTCAGTACTTTTCTACAGTGGGCGATTGAGCGTAAGGTGGGCATAGCGAAGGTAGTGCACTACTTGGATAATTTTTTATTCGTCGGGTCGGAGCAATCGGAGGAATGCCGTGTCTTGCTAGATGGTTTTTTAGAATTGTCACGGGAATTGGGAGTGCCTTTGGCAAATGAAAAGACGGAGGGTCCCGCCACGCGGATCACTTTTTTGGGAGTGGAGCTGGATTCGGAGTTAATGGTGGCTCGACTTCCTCAGGAAAAAATTTGCAGATTGCGAGTTTTAGTGGCCAATGTGTTGGCATCCTCGTCATTAACATTGAGGGAGATGCAAGCCTTGATAGGTTCGTTAAATTTCGCTTGTCGAGTGATCCCAATGGGAAGGGTATTCTTACGGCGGTTGGCTGCAGCCACGGCTGGGGTGAGTAGGCCTCATCATCATTTGAAGGTCTCGAAGTCTATTAAGGAGGATTTGCGGATCTGGCAGGTCTTTTTGGAGGAGTTTAATGGACCACAGTGTTAATGGAGCCGGAGCTCAGCAGTACAGATTTGCAATTGTATACAGATGCGGCAGGTGGTATAGGCTTGGGTATTTACTTCGGTGGGGCTTGGTGTGCGGAGCGTTGGCCGCAGGCTTGGCACGATTCGCATCTCACCAGTAATATAACTTTTTTGGAGTTGTTTCCCATTTTAGTGACATTGGAGTTGTGGCCGGATAGACTTAGTAACAAAAAGGTTCTATGGTGGTGTGATAATGAAGCAGTAGTGAATGTAGTGAACCATTATTCGCCACACTGTAGCTTAGTGGCTAACTTGATGAGGGAAGTGATTTTAGCTTGTTTAAGGTTGAATGTGTACCTTAGGGCTCGTCATATCCCAGGGTATGCTAACGTGATCGCTGATTCTCTTTCCCGTTTCAAGTTGGATCATTTTCGACAACTGGCACCACAAGCAGATGCGGAAGGAGTTGCGGTCCCTTGGAAGTTATGGAGTCTTGGCCAGCTGGGATGAAGGACTTGTTGCAGAGTTCCGTAGCTGCTGGGACGTGGGCAGCGTATCGGAGAGGATGTCAGAATGTGGTGGCTTTTCTAGAGCGCTCGGGCTGGCGGTTTCGGCCGGTTTCGGCGCAGTTACTAGGGCTAAGGAGAATGGCGTGACTCGCTCCTCTGTGCGTAGTCACTTGGCGGGTTTCGAATTTTTTGTGAAAGCTGTAGGCTGGGACTTTCCGTTAGGGGGTGCCTTAGCCCGTCGGCTCTTACAAGGGTGGGGCCGAGCTACACCGGTACATCATGATGCGCGGCGGCCCATCACCCATGATTTATTAGAGAGGCTGTGCAACTCGTTAGCGGAGGTGGCCTCATCGCAGTATGAGGCTGTGCTTTTCCGGGCGGTTTTTAGTTTGGCATTTTTTGGTGCCTTTCGTATGGGGGAACTAGTTGCGAGATCGAACAGGGCTGGATCAGGGGGAGTTCTACAGCGGCAACATGTTTGCATTGAGAGGGGACAGTTGAGAGTTTTGTTGGCAAAATCCAAGACTGATCCACAAGGCAAGGGTTTGTGGATTCGTCTGAGTGGGATTCCGAGGTTTGCCACGTGCCCGGTTGGCACCATGCGTGATTATTTACGGGTACGCCCAGCGGAGGTTGGGGGGTTGTTTTTGCATGCTGACGGGCGGCTGCTTACACGTTTTCAGGTGGTGGCAGTTCTGAGGTTGGCATTGCAGGTAGTAGGTGAGTCCCCTGAACATTATGCGGCTCATTCCTTTCGCATCGGCGCGGCTACCAGTGCCGCTGCAGAGGGCCTGTCGCAGCAGGACATTCAGAGTATTGGGAGGTGGCGTTCACAGGCTTTCCGGGGCTATGTTCGCTTGTGATGGGGAGAGCGGGGGGGGGGGGAATCTAACATGGATTGATTATTATTTTCTTTTGCAGCTGGAGTCGAAAGTGTCCAGAGCTGTTGGATGATCGGCCACTCTTACATGTTCTGGGCCGGCCGGCGAGCGGCTGTGCGACCATTTGGGCCTAACCTGGGGCTGGATCCTGCTCAAGTGTCGCTGCTATGGCTGGGTGAGAGAGGGCTGAGATGGTCTCAGCTCCTGCCTTTGCTCCGGCACCATGAGCGGGTGAGGGGCAAGCCGGGGTTGCTACTTTTGCATTTAGGTGGCAACGACATGGTATCCTGGACTTGTAAGCAACTCATCAGAGCTGTTATAAAAGATTTAACTTTGATATTGCACATGTTCCCGGGGGTTCAGTTAATTTGGTCAGACATTATTCCAAGGCCTGTTTGTGCGGCTCAGCGGCGCTGGTCGCGGGGTCTCACAAAAATAAATAGACAAATAGGGCGTTGGGTAACTGGGCAGGGTGGGGTTCAAGTTCTACACCAGTGGGTCGAGGTGACTTGTACGGGATTGTACAGGCTGGATGGAGTTCATTTGTCCCCTGTAGGTGTCGATTTACTGTTGAATGATTGGCAAGAGGCCTTGGAAGGTGTTCTGCACTTTGAAAACTAACTGGTCGCAGCTGGGTAGGGGGGGGCGGCACTGGAGCATTAACATGCCTGTGCCGGTGGCGGGATCCCGGAGGTTTCCGGGGCCCGGAGCCTTTAGGTCATACTTGGGCGGGGGCGGGGTGCCCCTGACCCGGATAAGCCCTGCTGGCCTTTGCTAGTCACATGGCGAGGTCGGGGAAAGGGCGGTAGGAAATTGGCCGGTGGTCAGACACGGCCGGAGCGGATGCGACCCCACTTTGCTAATTATGGTTGGTGGGGCATCGCTCCGCTGGTGGGAGATTGTTTACAGAACTGTTTTGGTATGTAAAGTTAATTGTTTAAAAACATAATAAAGCTGCGACCGGTTGGTACTTCCAATAAGAAAATTGTGTCTGTGAAATTTGTAAGGGTGGGGCAAAAAGGGGGGAAGGGGGGAGTAAGAAGGAGGAGGTGGGGGGGGTTGAAAAGATGGGCTTAGGGCACCGGATGCGGCCTGCCTCGGTTAATTGAAGTGCGAGCGCGGAGTCGCGAAGGACGCCGGTAACCGGGCGGGTCGGCCCGGTCCCGGCCCATCCTTCAGGCTTCGGGGGGGAGGGGGGGGGGAGAGCGAGAGCATGCGGAAGGAGGCGATGACGTCGGCAGCGTATTTTAAATTGATTGGCTCCGCAGAGAGCGAGAGCGGAGCCAATCAGAGCTGCCGGCGTTGGGGAGCTGTTCTTATGTTGAGGGGGCTGCGATTTCTGCCCCCTTTTCGGCGGCGGCAGCGCTGGAGTGAAGGCTTCCCTCCCTCCCTCCCATCAGTAGGATACGAGTGGGTGGTGATGTTTTTCGGGGTGTCGCAGTTGGGGGTGGAGTACAAGACGGGATCCCGGAGGTTTCCGGGGCCCGGAGCCTTTAGGTCATACTTGGGCGGGGGCGGGGTGCCCCTGACCCGGATAAGCCCTGCTGGCCTTTGCTAGTCACATGGCGAGGTCGGGGAAAGGGCGGTAGGAAATTGGCCGGTGGTCAGACACGGCCGGAGCGGATGCGACCCCACTTTGCTAATTATGGTTGGTGGGGCATCGCTCCGCTGGTGGGAGATTGTTTACAGAACTGTTTTGGTATGTAAAGTTAATTGTTTAAAAACATAATAAAGCTGCGACCGGTTGGTACTTCCAATAAGAAAATTGTGTCTGTGAAATTTGTAAGGGTGGGGCAAAAAGGGGGGAAGGGGGGAGTAAGAAGGAGGAGGTGGGGGGGGTTGAAAAGATGGGCTTAGGGCACCGGATGCGGCCTGCCTCGGTTAACGTTGGTGAGCTGCAATTGGGATCCCAGGATCTTTCGGTTAAATTGGTCGTCAGTCTGCTCACAATATTATGCTTATAATTGTGATCTTATCATTGAGTTTACTGAGGATTATTTTGTAATTTGGCCTCAGCGGTATGGAAAGGGTGAGTGCACTCTTTTAGCAAAAGAATAAAAGGAGGGTTTGCTACAAGAGAGGGAAGGTTCCCTTTCACGGCAAATGATCCGACAAAAAAATTTCATACACTAAATAGAATTAACAGGGCTGTGTGAATGTATTGAGTTTCTCTCTTGTTGATATATAGGTATTGAGTGGGATAAAATTGCAGTTAGGATTAGTATAAGGACATGATTATTGGCATCTTTATAAACAATTCAAATCAAAATTAGACACACGTGATCAATTGTCAGTACTCACTTGATTTGAATCAACCAATGAATGATGGTTCTAATGTTTAATATGACCATATTCACTCTCCGTCCCATTTCATTATACCTTATTTATTTATTTAACAGGTTTTCTATACCATCTTATCTTAGATTCAAGGCAGTTTACATTGTAACAACAGAGTTTTACATTGAACAGGGAGATATAACATGGAGTTTTTTTAACATAGCTTTAGATTGAACAGGATTAACCTTAATTTAGGTAGAACTGTGTATCAAAGTGTTATAAGCAGTAGTGGAATAGGTATTACAGTATAACAATAGAAAATAAAACCCATATGTAGGAAAAATTAGTTGTTACATTGTGGTAATATAAACATCAAACTTCAAAGGCATACAAGGCCATCTCCAAAGACCATAGGATTCCTGTGTCTACAGTTCACAATATTATCAAGTTTTCTTTTAATGGAACTATCAAGAACCTCTCAGGACGTGGTGGGAAGAGGAAAATTAATCCAAGAAGTCTTCAAAGGTTAGGATGAATTGTTGGAAGAACACCACATCCAACATCCAAAGAGCTTAAGGCTGACGTGGAGCAGTCCGGAATGGTGGTTTCAACCTGCACCATATGCCGCACACCAAACAAAGAAGGACTTCATGGGTGAAGGCCAAGGAGGACCCCACTGCTCAAAGACAGACATAAAAAGGTATGCCTTATCTTTGCCCAACCCCACCTTGAGAAACCACAGTCCTTCTGGGAAAATGTTCTGTAGACAGATGAAATTAAACATGAGCTCTTTGGCAATGTACATCAGCGATACATTTACAGGCGAAGAAAAGAAGCTTATAAAGAAAGAAACAACCTTCCTACAGTTAAATGGTGGAAGTTCCATAATGTTTTGGGATTGTTTTGCTACTTCAGGAACTGTAGGCCTGGAACATATTAAAATAATTATGAAGTAAGAGGACTATCAAGGTATTTTGATGCACAATGTTCTACCTAGTATCAGAAAGCTAGGTCTGGGTCGAAGGTCATGAGTCCCCCAGCAGGACAATGACCCAAAACATACATCCAAAAGTACAAAAGGATAGTTAAAAAGGAAAAAAAATGGACTGTTTTAAACTGACCAGCAATGCATCCTAATCTCAATCCAATCGAGAACCTTTGGAAAGAACTGAAATCTGCCATTGGCAAAAGGAATCCTGGAAACATTCATGAGCTGGAACAAATCACAGTTGAAGAGTGGGAGAAACTACCAGCAGACAGATGTACAAAACGTATAGATGACTACAAGAAACCTTTGGCTGTCATCACTGCCATGGGTTGTGCAACCAAAATATTAGTGAAGGATGCTATTAATCCTCTCCAGGTCATAACTTGTCTTTTCTCAGAAATTACTATGTCTAAGTTAAACACACATCTTTTATTTGTGTTGTATATCTTTGAACATACTATTAAAATATTATGATGACATACATGTGGAATATTACAATTATTTCTCAAGATATTGTACACAACACATCTAAAATGCAAGGGTGCCAGTAATGTTGTCCACAACTGTAGCTGTGTTGATATGGTGTGATGGAGCCCAATGGGCCCTTTCAATCTTTGTCTTTTGGGAACTACAAATCTAGGAACTTAGAAAGTCAAGCTTTCAGGAAGGCAAGGGGTTATCACCTTTCATATCCTCAGGTATCCTCAGAATACATATGCTGTTTCTATGTATGCTTGTTTAAGTCTTCAACATCATGGTATAATATGATAAATTATTTTAATCTACACTGAATGTTTTGAATATTCTCCGCAGCTGCTGCCACATAATTCTATAGTACTGATACGTGGGAAAGAAATGCTATTAGTTCTTCTTTCATAGACACAATTTATGCCTTAATTTTGTCGGTGCTGTCTTTAGTATCCTTGAGCAAGTCTTTCACTGTGTAGAATTCTGCCATTAATGTTCCGAGTGAGATCTCTTCAGATTTACTGAGCCCTTTTCTTTCAGGATGGCGGTTCAGTTTTAGACTATTTTACTCCATGTGAAATCGCAGCAGTGACGAGAGGGCACCCATGTTTAGGTCTAGACATAGTGTGATGCATAAATATCTAGTTTAAAGACTATGCTTATCTCCTTTTTAAAGGCTAGCACCAGCAGCCTCGTTCCATCCTGTTTAAGATGAACCCTATCCTTTTGTAATGGGCTCCCCCTTCCCCAGAATGTTGCCAGGTTCCTAACAACCTAACCCCCCCCCCAATATATATTAAACCATCCATCACAAAATACAGTATTCTATCATGGATTAAAGGACTCATTTAGGCACTGGATTTTGAGGAAAAAGAAAAAGAAGGTCTCAATTTATAGTGTCCTCTTAGATAAGAATAAATAAACCATCACCCATTCAGTATTCTTTCTCTGAATTAAAAAAAGAAAAAAAGGTCTGCTGCACTCCTACAGAATTCATAAAGAAAAGAGTGCTTAATTTGAAGCACACTATGCATACAGTACATTCTTCCCTGCTAAGGCAAGCAAAGAATTATCACTGCATGCACCTCCTGGGCAGCAGACTTCACAAAGCCAGCAGTCAGTGGCTGGCTTTTTCACATCATTTGTCATGTGAATTGCATTTATTACCTTATAAATAAAATGTTTTTGTCATACCATGCTTGGTATGAAATATTATATTTACTCAGCCTATTTAAAAGAGAAATATTTTGTGCTGAAAAAAATTTACACAAGTAGGAGGGCATCTCTTCATTCTAAGGCATCCAACATGTGGTGAAAGGCATAATGAGGATGAGGAAAACAAAAAGAAGGGAAAAAAATGAATGACTCATTGCATAATTTCTTACTTCCTGGTTCAGTGTTCCTCAGTTTGAAGGATGGAAGCTAGTGGCAGCTCCAGTCAACCCTACTTGGGGCTCCACAAGTCCTTTCCCCCATACACAAATTCCCTTCACCTTCTCTGGAAGCTTATTTTCTTGAGGCACCACAGGGCTCAAATGTACTGAATTCTGCATGGTTCTGGAACTTCTGAACTAGTATGGGAGTTCAGACACCACATAACTCAATCTCATTGAGAGCCACACAATGGCACAAGAAAATAGAGCAGCTGTTCTAGAGGCAGCATTGGCAATAATCCTCTCATAAAGGTAGGCGGGAAGAACAAACTGTGAAGGGGGAGACTGACTGAGAGAAAGGAGGAGAGATGGGATGGTGGAGGCTGACTGGTGAAGAAACAGTGGTGGCTAAGAAGTCTGGGATAGTTTTGAGAGATGATATATATCAGGGAACGAGTGTGTAGGGAAGTAAAGCTGAGGTGACAGAGAATGTTGGAGGATGGAACATGTTAAGGAGAAAGCTGGGGGAAGTGTGTGGGGATGACATGGTGAAAGGAAAGAGAGAGACTAGGCAGGAGAAAGGCTGGGAGGGAGGGAGAGAGAGAGTGTCAGGGTCCAGACTGCAGTTCTGACAGTCAATCTGAATCTACCTTAGTAGCTCGGCCAGCTGCATTATCAAATGTAACATTCCTGATCGTGTCCCCAGTCTAGTCCCGAAACCTCTGGGTTGCCCATCTCATCTAGCAGCTTGGAGACTGAGAAACTCCTCCTTTTGTGACATCATCGGTATATCTCCCCGGTGTCCGCCTCCCGTCACAAGTTACCTCAGTCTCCAAGCAGCTGGATAGATGGGAGCCCGGGGGTCCTGTCTCACTGGAGAAACGATTGAGAATTAAAAGGGGATAGTCTAGTTTGTTTTTTGGGGAGTTCTTGTTTAATTGGCAGGTGTCCTTGGGTTTGGAGGGTCTGTGGCTTTAAAACTTGCATCAGACCTGCTCTTTCGGCTGGTTTCTCCCCCCTTCCCCCCTCCCTCTGCCTGCTCCTAGCTGCCTTGATATTGGGGTTAGCGGGGGCCTGCCGGCCCGGGGAGTACTCTCTGAGGCAGGGCAGTGCTAGCGTTCAGTTGAGTGGGGAGAACAGCTCAGGACACGGAAAGAAGAGTCTGCTGGTGCCACGCAGAGGTTTTGCCTGCCAGCACACCTGGCGACTTTTCCCCGCCGCGTGGAGCCTGCCGGTCAATCTTGCAGTGCGGTAGTGACTCTCGGGGCTGGAGCAGTGGTCTGTTCCCGGTGCCAGTGTCAAGCGCAGTTCCTCAAAACAATTGCAAACGTGCTCTGCCGACACACGAGGTAAGCCTTTCTGCGAGCAGGGAGAGTTCTTTCTTCAGCGCGGTTTTGGCACGCTCCAGGTTCTAGGCCCGACCGCGTGGTGGTGGCGTGCGCAGGCTGCGGGCCCAGCCGCACATATTAGTGGGGGTTCCAAGACATCGATACTCTTTAAAAAAAATAAATAATAATTAAATACATAAATAAATAAATAAATAAAGAAGCAAGAAAGAGGAGATTTTGGATATCAGGTGACTGTGTGACAGGTTGGCTTTAGGCCTGGGTCAGTAGCTTTGTCTCCTGCTTCTGGTGCGGATTCAGTGGTTCTTGCTCCCCCTAAAGAGTTGCAGGGTGAAGGGGCAGATTTTAGACAGGCTGTTTGTGGTGCACAATGCCTTCCAAGCCTCAGTGCGTTGTGTGCGGGGCTCGGAAGGGCTCAAGCATAGGGGTATGTAAGACCTGCGTGGGAGAGCCTACAGATTCAGAGCTGCCTCCAGCGCAGCAGACTGGGGCTATGGGAAGTATTCTGGAGGCTTCAGCCTTGCTGGGTCCCGCTTTAGCACAGGAGGAGCCTGTGGCGGGCCCTTCTTCTGTCACGGACGCGCCCTCCTCGCAGACGCCTTTTCCTGGGGATCTGTCATCCATTTTTTTGCAGCAATTTGTTGCACTGCTCCAGCAGACAATGTTTGGTAATTCTCTTTAGCAGCAGTTGGTCACGGAGCCCAGTGGGGCTAAGAAGCACCCGGCGTCTCCTCGAGTGGACAATCCCCTGAGCGGGAACAAGAGGCCTCGGGGCGAGGGGGACTTGAGAGAGCAATCGGGGGCATCGGAGGCCCCGCTGTCAGATGAGGAGGGCCTTAGTTTGGCCTTGGATGATGAACTAGAAGAAGGTGAGATTTCGGAGAGAGAAGACCAGGTGAGAGTTGTGAGAGTCTTCCACAGAGAGGAGCTGCCGGCATTCATTGTAGAGACTCTAAAGGCACTTAAAATAGTTCTTATGTTCCCTTAATGTTCTATGTAATAAATATTTCACTGTATGTTATATTGTTTTAAGTTTCTTATAAACCACTCCTGATCTCTGGAAGGGGCGGTATAGAAAAGCACACAAAATAAATAAATAAACATGCCAGTTCCAGGGTCAGCAGAGGAGGATACGCTGGAGGATCCATTATTGCAGGTGTTTAGGAAGATTCAAATGGCCTTCCCTGCGCACAGGGTGTTTCAGGAGATGATCCAGGAAGAGTGAAACATTCCAGAGGTGCCTTTGAGGGGTTCCAGAGTTATGGGTCATTTATACCCGTTGCTGGATCAGGACAGAGAGGTCTTTAAGTCACCCAAGCTGGACGCAGCCGTTTCGGCGGTAACCAAGAAAACAACAATTCCTGTTGAAGGCAGTGCGGCTCTCAAGGATGGCCAAGACAGGAAGTTGGATGTCTTGTTAAGGCAAGTGTTTGATGTCAATACGATTTCGCTGCAGGCGGCTGTTTGCGGAGCGTGGGTGGCTAGAGCTTGCCTTCGCTGGGCACAGCAAGTTCAAGAGGGGCAGGCGAGTCCCTCCGCGGGAGAGGCTGCTCGGTTAGAGTCAGGGGCAGCCTACCTGGCGGATATTCATTATGACCTTATGCGGGGTCTGTCTAAAAGCATGGCGTCGGCGGTAGCAGCGAGAAGGTACTTGTGGCTGCACAATTGGGCAGCGGATAGTTCTTCTAAGGCTAGATTAAGTAAACTGCCCTTTAGGGGCCATCTGCTGTTTGGAGAGGATCTGGAGAAGCTAGTCAAGGATCTCGGGGAGTCCAAGGGGGGCAGGTTACCAGAGGACAAGCCTAAGCCGTCTTGGGGAGCCCCAGGAGGCAGAGGACAGCTTCGCGATTTCCGACGGTTCAGGTCCCAAAGGTTCCCTTCAGGGCAAAGGGGGCGTTGGGCCAATAGAAACCAAGGGTTTTTGGGGGTTTGCGGAGAGGAGAGGGGTTTCGGGCCTCCCTCCTCCTCTTCTAGTTTTAGAAGTCACAATGAGATGAGGCGGACCCAGACATCCCTAATTCCGGTAGGGGGGCATTTGCAGGAGTTTTATCCTGCCTGGGTCCAAATTACCTCAGAACAATGGGTGCTGGAAGTCATATGGGAGGGCTACGCTCTGGAGTTCCTCAGGCCAGTGTGGGAAGCCTTCGTGTGGTCCCCCGGCAAGTCAGTGGCAAAGTGCGCGGCGCTGCGGGAGACGGTGCAACGGTTGATAGACCTCAAGGCGATATTTCCCATACCTGCAGATCAGTGCGGTTGCGGTCGATACTCCATCTACTTTGTCGTCCCGAAAAAAAACGGAGGGGTTCGGCCGATTCTAGATCTCAAAGGCGTCAATCGTTGTCTACGGGTGTCGCATTTTCACATGGAAACGCTATGGTCGGTTATAGTAGCAGTTCAGAAAGGAGAGTATCTCACGGCCCTGGACTTGTTGGAAGCATAGCTTCATATTCCCATAAGAGCGGAGCATCACAGATTCCTGAGGTTCGCAGTACCCTTCGGGCATTATCAATTCCAAGCGTTGCCTTTTGGCCTCGCAACGGCCCTGAGAGTTTTCACCAAAGTTATGGTGATGGTGGCGGCAGCCCTGCGAAGGAAGGCATTCTTGTCCATCCTTATCTAGACGATTGGCTAATTCGCGCAAAAATACAGGCCGAGAGCGAGAGGGTCACGGCCCGGGTAGTGACCTTCCTGGAGAGTCTCGGATGGATCATCAATATGGCAAAGAGTCATTTGCAGCCTTACCAGAATCTGGAATACCTGGGAGCACGCTTCGACACTCGGATCGGGAAAGTGTTCCTCACAGGGCAACGGGCGCAAGTACTGCACAGTCTTGTGGGGAGATTCTTGAACCGCAAGGCGCCTTCAGCATGGCATTACCTTCAGTTGCTGGGCACCATGGCGGCAACGATAGAGACGGTTCCGTGGGCGAGAGCTCACATGAGACCCTTGCAGAGGGCGCTGCTTCGTCGGTGGTCGCATCAGCTGGATTCTCTTTCCCGAAGGCTGGTTTGCCCGGTCGAGGTCCGTCAAGCCCTGCACTGGTGGTTACTTCCCAAATTGTTGGAGCGGGGGAAGTCCCTGGAGGCGCCAGACTGGGTGGCAGTGATGACGGACGCAAGTTTTCAAGGCTGGGGGCTCATTGTCAGGGCAGCTTTGCGCAGGGGCTTTGGGACACTCAGGAAAGATCATGGCCGATAAACTGGTTGGAATTACGAGTGGTGTATCTGGCATTGCAGGCATTTCGGTCGTTCCTTGGGGGGAAAGCAGTCGAAGTGTTGTCTGACAATGTGACGGTGGTGGCCTACATGAACAAGCAGGGGGACACCAGCAGCGTGGCGCTAGAACCAAAGCCGAAAGTCTTTGTGGCTGGGTGGAGGCAAATCTCTCGGACCTGTCGGCGGCATATGTAGCAGGGGTGGACAATGTGGAAGCCAATTTTCTCAGCCGGGTGAGAGTGGATCCAGGGGAGTGGGTCCTACATCCCGAGGTCTTCAAGATGGTGGTTCGCAGATGGGGGTAGCCGGTCATGGATCTCATGGTGACCTTCGCCTCCGCAAAGACCATTTGCTTCTTCAGCAGACGCAGGGAGAGGATGTCGGAAGGCCTGGACGCCCTTCTGCAGATCTGGCCAGAGGGACAACTGCTGTATGCTTTTCCTCCTTGGGTTCTGATAGGAAGAGTCCTGCAAAGGGTGGAGAAGTTCAGAGGTCATGTAATTCTGATTGCGCCAGATTGGCCGCGTCGCCCCTGGTACGGGGACCTGGTGAGGTTGCTGGTGGCAAGTCCCTGGCGGCTCCCTTGCCGGGCAGATCTGTTAAGTCAGGGTCATGCCTCACGTGGATCGATTCTCGCTTACGGCTTGGCTCTTGAAAGGGCTCAGTTAAGATCCCGGGGGTACTCAGCGGCGGTCATTGCTACTCTGTTGAGATCCAGAAAGCGGTCCACGTCTCTGGCGTATGTTCGGGTCTGGAGGATCTTCGAGGCGTGGTGCGAGGAACGGAAGTGCGAGGCTTCGCAGGCTTCTATTCCTCAGATTTTGGAATTTTTGCAGGATGGCTTCGACAAAGGCCTAGCGGCAGCATCGTTGCGAGTTTAGGTGGCAGCTTTGGCATGCTATAGAGGTAGGTTGGCAGACCAGTCGCTCGGGTCTCAGCGAGATGTGAAGCGGTTTTTGAGGGTGGTCTCGCTTGCTAGGCCGCCGACAAGGCAAGTGTTTCCTAGATGGCACCTACCCTCTGTGTTGGACGCATTGGAGCAGGAGCCTTTTGAACCGTTAGCGCAGGCATCGCAAAAGGATCTTACCCTTAAGGTGGTGTTCTTAGTGGCTATCTGTTCGGCCAGACGAGTATCGGAGTTGCAGGCTCTTTCTTGCAGGGAGCCCTATCTTTCCTTCTTCGTGGCTAAGGTGGTTTTGCGCCCTGTTCCGGCGTTCCTCCCGAAGGTGGTTTCGGCTTTCCATGTCAACCAGGAGATTTCCTTGCCAGTGTTTGCCGGGGGCAAGGAAGGTCCTTCGTCCAAAACCCTGCATAGGTTAGATGTCCGGCGAGCTTTGAGGAGGTATCTTAGCCGAACGGCGCCCTTTCGCAGGTCGGATAGGCTTTTCGTTCTGTTCGCGGGATCAAGAAAGGGAGAAGCAACGTCGAAGGCTTTGATTGCGCGCTGGATTAAAGAGGCTATAGCGTCGACTTATGTGTTGAAAGGTAGGGTGGTGCCGGAGGGCTTGAAGGCCCACTCTACTAGGGCTCAAGCTACTTCCTGGGCGGAAGTTAGGTTGGTGTCGCTGGTCGAGATTTGCAAGGCGGCTACGTGGTCTTCTTTGAATTCTTTCATTAGGCACTATCGTCTGGATGTACAAATGGCGGAGGAGGCTTCATTTGGCTCAGCAGTACGTCAGGCTGGTTTGCCAGGTCCCTCCCATGGTTGATTTCCGTCACTGTTCTGGTACGGACCCAGAGGTTTCGGGACTAGACTGGGGACACGATCAGGAAGATGAAATTAGACTTACCTGCTAATTGTTGTTCCTGGAGTGGAACCAGTCTAGTCCTGTATCCCTCCCAGCGTGCCTTGGCAAAGGGCAGCCTGAAGGTTCTATGTGGAGCACAGATAAGGCATGTTTTTGTTTCAATATTTGCAGTCGAATATTAAAAAAAAAAAAAAAAAATTTGGTACAGCGGGGGGAAGGGTTATGTTCCTTGTTTTCGGTTGGGGGCTTACTATCTTTCCTTTGGGTGAAGGAGTGGTCTGTGCAAGTTCCCAGTCACAGTGTTGATGGAGTTCTGAATAGTTCCAGTTAATTTACTGTGTTTTGACTAAATACTTACTTGTTTCTCCGGGGAGTCTGCTTTGTCAGTAGGGTACTGGTGACAGGAGGCGGACACCGGGGAGATATACCGATGATGTCACAAAAGGAGGAGTTTCTCAGTCTCCAAGCTGCTAGATGAGATGGGCAACCCAGAGGTTTCAGGACTAGACTGGTTCCACTCCAGGAACAACAAGTAGCAGGTAAGTCTAATTTCACCTTAAAGGCACAGTGTTATAAAAGTGGTAAGATTTTGTAGTTTACTGAGAGTCAGTGCTCATAATTAATGCACAGTAACTGCCAAACCTCCACTAATGGTCTTGCTCCCAACATTTTACCATTCATGTAATAAGAAAAGAAAATTTTGCTACTACACATCAACCAAATGGCATATAAATACAACAAGACAGAAGCTCTACTTATCACCCGAAACTCCGACTTCACCCCCCACCTACTATTAATCTGAACAACATCACAATACCCATAAAGCCTGCAGTGAAAAACCTCGGAGTTACCCTCAACAAAAATATGAACCTCCAGTCTCACATCAGCAAAACCACCAGGAACGCCTGTCTCAAAATGAGAATCATCAGACTCCTCAAGCTGATACTCTCCCAAGATCACTTCTGTACTGTTTGCCAAGCTCTCATTATACCATTCTAGACTACTGCAACCCCATATACTTTGGGCTCCCAAAACACTCACTCCGGCCCTTACAGATGGCACAAAACACTGCTGCACGCATAATAACTGGTTCTGCAAGGCACAATCACATCACCCCCATTCTGAATCACCTCCATTGGCTACCAATTAATTCTCGCATAAGATATAAAACCCTACTAAACATCTTTAAAATCAAACAGAATCTCTCGGCGAACAGTCTGCATATCCTCATTAGCTCTGACTCAAGCACCAGACCAAGGAGGAGAGGCACCACAGACACCATCACAACCCCCAGAGTCTTCATCAAAGCAAGGCAATCTACTTCAGGGAGAGCAATATCCCTGGCTGCTCCCACCCTATGGAACTCCCTTCCGGACTGCCTAAGATCAACCGTTGACATTAAGGACTTGAGGAAGTTGCCCAAAGCCAAGCTCTACATAGAACATTATGGTGATATCACATGACCTGACCAAAGACCTCAACCTTCTGCATCCTAATTGTTCCTACCCTCACCCAACCCCTGCCCCCTTCATACCCCACTCCTACCCACCCCATTTCCTCACCCCACTTACCCCAGTCAACTCACTTCCTCCTTATATATAGTACATTGTATCTAGCTCATTCAGTACAATAGCGCATCTTGTAATTAGTTATACTAAAATTACACCTACTGTACGTAAACACATTTTAATAGCCACTGCATGCCTACACCCTCGCACTATGCAACATGTTTCAGTTGAATTGTAAGCCGCTTTGATTTAAAGGATAAAGCAATATAAAAATCATTTTAAATTAATTAATATCACCTGACTAGTTATAGCTAACTGTAACTGTGCTTTGTTATCTACTGCTTTAAACAGTTAATGTGTGGTTACTACCCATGTTTTAACTGAAATGTGTATTCCCTGCCCATTCCCCACCCCCTTCCACATTAGGCAGAAAAAACAGAAATTAGCATATGAAAATACTAGCTGTCAGCACATACTAACTGCCACATTAACAAGCACAGCTTAGTAAATAGGCCCCTAAGATAATAATAAGTGGTGTTGAAAATTGATCCCATGCTGTATAATGCATTTAAAAAAGGATTTGTATACTGACATGTAAATCCACTATCCAGAGCTATTCACCCATATACAGGTCAAGGCCTATTCCCTTCTGGACATTCAGCCCCTTGTGCGGCCGGGTAGAATCGGTGCATACAGCGGTAGACCCGATTCTGATTCCACAAGGGGGTCTAGCCCCTGCGGGATCAGAATCGGATTTACTGGCCTGGACGTGCAGGCTGACCCCAATTCTGATTGGCTGCATGCCCAGCCATATGCCCAGCTAACTCAGCCTGACTCTGTAATGGAGCTGCAATGCCATGGCATCCCATTGCCATGGCGCCATGGCTCCATTATGGAGCCTCAAATGCCAGCCATCGCCAAGATTGTCCTTTCCCCGCAGCCAAACCCCCAATCCAGCTTCCCATGGCCAGGGTCCAGCTGCAGGGAACCTCCTGCATGCTGCCGCTGCTACTCTGCATCCAGGGGACTTATTCTACCTCAGAATCAGCCCTGTAGGTCCAGGGTGACGGCCCGCCCAAGTACCGCCTGCTCTCTTCCACCCCATATAAGTGGAGGAGTGGAGGAGTGGCCTAGTGGTTGGGGCAAGGTACTTCAGGCTGGAAGGTCGGGGGTTCAAATCCCACTAGAGGACAGCAACCTTGGGCCAGAAGGACTGGGGTTTCTAGTCCCACAGGTGCTCCTTGTGGTCTTGGGCAAGTCACTTAACCCTCCATAGCCCATGTTCCCTGTAAAATAGTTATCTCCAAGTTATAATGCCCTGTTCAATGTAATTTCAGTTTGTTCAATGTAAACCGCACTGATGCAGAATAGCGCAGTATATAAGAGAATGTAAATAAATAAAATAAATAAATAAAATATAAGGCTCCCCATACAACACCGCTTTTCATACAGGGAGCCTTGCATGGGGACAAATAATGGGGATGTATGTCCAGGCAGGGCGTACATTCCTGCTCTTCATGGCTCAGAATAGATCCCATAGTAAAGATATGCATGCTGAAAAATGTTCACACTTGTTAGTATTCATCCAGATACCCCCATTCACTTATTCATGCATTCATCCCATTTGTCCCAATTCGAGTATATGGTGAAATCTATTTTACAATGAATAGTGAGGTTGTTAGGAAGTACATGCCAAAGCAGGTGGCAGAACACCCAAAGAGGACCAACTCAGCTGAAGGTTTATTTATTTTTATTTATTTATTTAACATCTTTTATATACCGCGCTATTTGTTATCAGTGCGGTTTACATTTAACAAAGGTTGCTCAATTCAGTCGAGACTGTTTTGCGCTTACATTGTAACAGGGGATAAAACTTGGAGCAAATACAGGGTAACTATACGTATACATATTGACACAGAACATAAGATTTTAACTTGGCCGGTTTTGTCATGAAATACTAATGGGCAGTGCTGCTATTACTTCAGACCCATTTGTTTATGTAGTGTATGGAGAGTTTGTGGGGGTTGGGGGGTGTTGAACGGGGGCGGGGTAGATGTTTGTGAGAAGTGTACAAGGAAGATGTGGTGTTTGATTGCCTTCCGGAACTGAATGAGGTCTTTGATCGATCTTATTTCCGGTGGGAGGTCATTCCAGCATTTTGGGGCATAGAAGGCGAAGGCTCTTCTCCTGGTTGTTTGGATGCACTTTATGGAGTCTTTGGGGATGATCAACATGTTGTCTGTTATTGTCCTCCTCGTTCTGTTGTTCGGGGTAGGGGTGATGAGGTCCCTGAGTGTCGTGGGGGCTAGGTTATTGATGATCTTGAATGTAATGAGTAGAATTTTATATGTTATCCTGCAGTATATCGGTAGCCAGTGGAGCTCCTTAAGTATTGGAGTGATGTGGTCCATTCTGGCTAGACCACAGAGAACGCGGGCAGCGGCGTTCATCGCGAGTTGAAGTGGGTTGAGGGTGTTCTTGGGGAGACCATACAGGATTACATTTGCATAGTCAAAGTGTGGTAGTATGAGGGCCTGGAATATGGTTCGGAAATCGTCAAGGGGTAGCATGGGTCTAAGGTGCCTTAGTGTTCTGAT
Source organism: Ichthyophis bannanicus (assembly GCA_033557465.1). NCBI lineage: Eukaryota > Metazoa > Chordata > Amphibia > Gymnophiona > Ichthyophiidae > Ichthyophis > Ichthyophis bannanicus. The sequence goes on along the minus strand of CM066033.1, from coordinate 2,109,280 downwards.
TTTATTGTATATGGTCCTGGTTGTGTTTCTTATGTGCTCCTTGAAGTCCAGATGCTGGTCCAGTGTAATCCCTAGGTAGCGTATAGTGAGTTTACTTGGAAGCTCTGCATCTCTTACTTTTAGAGTGGATGGAGGGGAGAACGTTTTGTTCCTTGAGATGAACAGGACTTCGGTTTTCTTGAAGTTTATGCGGAGATTCTGGGTTAGTAGCCAGTCTGTGATTGCGTTGAAGCAGTTGACAAGGTTGGTGAAGTCTGGGTGCTTGACTTTGAAAGGTGTAAACAGCAGGACATCATCTGCGTAAATTAGAGTAGAGATATTGTAGGAGCGGATGATGTCGCATATCGGCTGCATGTAGATGTTGAATAGCAGCGCAGATAGAGAGGAGCCTTGTGGAACACCTTGTTGTTGGTGGAAAGGTACAGATGTGTTGGACCCGACCCGGACATGTTGCCAATGATCCGTTAGGTAAGACCTACACCACTCCCAGGCGAGGCCACGGATTCCCTTCTCGTGGAGACAGGTGAGGAGTTGATTGTGATTGACAGAGTCGAAGGTGGCAGCGATGTCCAGGAAGATGAGAGCAAAGCCATTCTTGACGTTGTCTATTCCTCTGTTCAAAGTATTGGTTAGGGTGGCGAGCAGTGTTTCTACTCCATGAGATTCCCTAAGCCCGTGCTGGCAGGGGCCAAGAGGGGCCGCTATGTCTATGTGTTGCTGGAATTATTTTGGCTAACAGAGGTATACTCGAGATTGGGCGGTAAGATTCAGACTTCAGTGAGTCGAGTCTGATATTCTTCAGGAGTGGTCTTATTGATGTTTGTTTGAAAAGTGAGGGGAATGAGCCAGTTGCGAAGGATAAGTCCAATGATGTTCACTAGAATTGGACTAAGCTTGACGCGCAGGGTTCTGACCCAGTATGTTGGGCAGGGATCATTTGGAGCTGTGGTGGTGTTGATGATGACGATGAGGTCTTGAATGTTTTTCTTGGCTGGGGGGGTAAACTTTGTGATTGGTGGCTGTAAGGTGGGAGTATGGTAGGGTGTGGATTCTGGAGCTTTGTCAGTCTTGAGGGTCTTGGATTGGAGGTAGTCAGCATATGACTGGAGGGGTATTGGATCATGTTGGGTAGGGGATGGTTCCTTAATTAGGGATTTTGCTAGGCTGAAAAGATCTCTGGGTTTGTTAAGTGAGCGGAGTAGGAGTTTGGCATAGTATTCACTCATTCTGAGGTATATTGTTTCACGGTAGGACTTCAGGTGTTCAAAATATGTTGATTTGTCAGTTGGGGAGCAGTAGCATCTCCATTTCCTTTTGTGCCTCCTGAGAGCGAGGAGAGATGCCCGAAGTTCTGCTGTGAACCATGGAGCTGGTTGTCTTTTACTTTTATATCTTTTAGGCGTCGCTGATTTGACCATGGCTGGTAGTTGGGCGAATTCTTTCAGTGTGGTGTTCCAATTGGTGATTGCTTTATCCAGGCTATGTGACGTTTGTTTGAGAGTTGGAAGAGTGTGTCTAGTGAACTCTTCTATATCAAGAGGTCTGAAATGTGTAGTATTTGTAGATTCTATTTTAGCATCGCTGGGTGGAATTTGAGCTTGATGCGAGGGGATCTGGAAAGTGATTAGTTTATGGTCAGACCAGGGGACAGGGGTTATAGAGATGTTGAGGTTGAACTTGTGACTTGCAGCAGAGTGAGGAGTGAAGATTAGGTCTAGTAGGTTTCCTTTGAGATGGGTGGGGGCAATCACTAGTTGTTCGAAACCAAGTGCGTGCATTGCTTCCAAGAAGGAGTCAGCATGGTTGGGTTGCAGGGATGATAAGTTGAAGTCTCCAAGCAACCAGTTGGGGTTACGTGGGTTATCAGGGTTGCAGGCTAAGTCGATGAAGGTAGAGATGTCCTCTGGATGGGAGGAGGGGGCTCTATATATGAGGTTTATAGTGTTATATTTGTTGGCAATGGTGACAGTGTCTGTGTGCGTGGTGCTCTTTGAGGAGAGCAATTGATATTTTAGCTCTGTTTTTGCAAGGATAAAGACTCCTCCACCTCTAAGGTTGGTTCTATGGCAGGTATGAATGGAGAAGTTGGGTGGGATAAGTTGGTTTATGAGAGCTGTGTCAGTATCAGTGAGCCATGATTCTGTCACCATGAGGAGATCTAAGTCATGGACAGCTATAAGGTCAGAGATGACAGGCCATTTCTTGTGAGCAGAGCGTGAATTTATGAGGGCACATTTCAGGAAGTGTTGTGTTTTTGGTGAAGCTGCTTTAGTGTTCTCTGGATGATTGAGGGTCACATACAGTAGGTGTGAGTGTCGAGAAAGGTATGGTGTCCGGTGGCAGAGTGGTAGGGGTTACCATGATTTTTCTTACCCAGGTGAGGTAGGGTAGGGATGTGGCTATATCCATTTGAGAAGGCGATGGTGTTTTGTATGGTGTTTGCTAAGAGGTATAAGATGGTGAGGGTAAGTAGTGAGAGGGCCATGGTGGACTGGTAGATGTTGAGTCGGTCTTATGGTGTGGGTGAGGTGAATCTGCCTGTTCGTGAATAAGTTAACGAGTGTGGATACAATAGTATAAACACTTAGAATAATAGTACAGTGGAAACAGAATGTGAAACAGCAAACACAATAAGAGTCTTCACATAGTGGTTGGAAATATTCAAGTGGTAGCAGGGGTGTAACATCGTAGCACAAAGGAGGTGTAACACAGTAGCACAATGGAGTGATTACTTTGTAGCACAATGGAGTAATTACTTTGTAGCAGTATTAATGAGAGATGTGCTCGGGAGAAAATACAGCAGTGGATTCAAAGTTACTGAAAGTACCTGAATTGGGTGATAAGTTCAAAATGCCGAATGTTGCTGGATTAGGCGGTGGTAGATCTCAGCGTGGTAGTGAGCTTGGGCTGTAAAGCCTTAAAATACCTGTAGGGACTGCAAGACAGACTGGTGGGCTGTAGTACTCAACCAAGAATACCTGAAGACACTGAGGACTTCTGTATAAAGACAAGGAAAAGCAATATTGTAACAATGGGAGGAACAACCTGGTCAGCTAAAAAGAATTACACTGGCAATAGTAACACTGCAAATATAAAACTATAGATGCAAGATACTAGGTACCAACATGAAAATGAGGGAGGACCTCTGCACCAGTTCACCAGAGATATGTGGCAAGAAGAGTAGCAACAAACCCACAAGGCATACAAAAAATTAAGTCATGACAACCTAAAGGCATTCGCAAAGATGCAGATCAGGAGGAGGATGAAGAGTGGCCTAAAAAGCCCCCAAAATCATAAAGCCAGAAAAAAAAACAGGAAGAAGGGGAGCATGAACCACCTAGATCAGCAAGGATGGCCACAGTATGAGAGCAATGCTAACAAAGTGATGCAAGTAGCCGCGGCAGAGAGCGACAAGGTGAAAGGAATTTTTTTCATTTCATTTTCTTCTTTTTTTTTTTTAGTTTTTTTGTTTGGACTTAGAGGGATCCACTGCAAACAAGATAGCAACAATGGAAGTGGCAAATTCACAGCATCATGGGAAAGCTTTGGCTCACGAGAATAAGACCAGCAACAAGCAGGTAGGCTGTGACAGCAATGACAGCACAGCAAGACAGACATCAGCAGCAGAGGGAGGTTTTTAATTTTTTTTTTTTTATTTATACCATTTTAGAAACATAGAAACATGATGGCAGAAAAAGACCACATGGGCTATCTAGTCTGCCCTTCCATATTAACTACAATAGTCCCCTTTTTACCTTTAGAGATCCTCTATGTTTGTCCCATGTTTTTTTGAATTCAGATACTGTCCTCATCTCTACCATCTCTATTGGGAGACTAAACCACACATCTACCATTCTTTCCGTAAAGAAATATTTCTGTATATTACTCCAGAGTCTATCCTTTTTCACCCTTATCCTTATCCCCTTGTAGCAGGAAGTATTCTCTATCATATCTCGTCTATCCCACATTTCCTCTAAAGTATACATATTAAGATCTTTAAGTCTGTCCTCATATGCTTTATAACAAAGACCACTAACCATTTTAGTAGCTACCCTCTGCACCAATTCCAACCTACTTATATGCTTTTGAAGATGTGGTCTCTAGAATTGCACACAATACTCCAAATGAGGTAGTACCAGAGACTTATGCAGAGGTACTATCACCTCCTTTTTTTCTGCTGGCTATTCCTCTCCCTGTGCACTCAAGCATCCTTCTGGGTTTCACCATCACGTTTTCTACTGTCTGCCTACTTTAAGATCATCAGACACAATCACGCCCAGGTCCCGCTCATCTTTTATGGACAGAAGTACTTCACTCCCTACATTGTATCGCTCCCTTGGATTTTTGCAGCTCAAATGCATGACCCTGCATTTTTTAACTGACTGACCTTTTCAATGTCTTGTTGGAGTCAGGAGTGGTGCCAAAGGACTGAAGAGAGGCTCATGTGGTGCCTTTACACAAAAGCGTAAGCAAGCATGTGGTTGAAAACTACAGGCCAGTTAGTTTAATTTTGGTGGTGAGTAAATTATTGGAAATGCTGCTGAAAGAGAAAATAGTGAGGTTTCTGGAGTCTCAGCATCTCCTCAGGCCAATGCTCCATAAGTGCTCGGGGACCACAGATCCTTCCGTGTCCGCTTCTGGGGCCAGAGCCCGAAACTGCTCCAACTGAAAATGAGAAAGAGCATCAGCGATCTCGTTAACACATCCTGGTATATGCCTAGCCCGTACCGCCACATTCAACTGTAAACACGCAAACACCACCTCCCTCATTAACCCCGCTACCTGCAAACATCGAGGAGAGTATCAATTGACCACGCTAACCACCGCCACATTTATTTATTTTATTTATTTATTTATTTATTTATTTCTTCTATACCGCCCCTTCCAGAGATCAAGGGTGGTTTACATGGAACAAGTTAACAAATTATGTATACTTCGGTATACATTTACATTGAACAGAAACTTTCTAACTTTTTACAAATGACAATAAATGCGATAAACTGACCAAACTATTTACATAGGTTATTTACAAGTGGTTATATACAATGTGTTACAGAATAATCATAGGTCATGCGTAAGTGGTGGAATTTATTTCCATTTTTTTTATCATAAGTTTTTTGTGTGTGTGTGGGAGGACTGTGTGGGGTTAGCTAATTGCGGTTTTGGGAGTTTTTGAATTTGTGTGTCTGTGGATGCTGTGGGACAGGACTTGGGGGGTAGGGGATTTGGAAATGTTCGGAGAATAGGTAGGTTTTGAGTTCCTTCTGAAATTGGGAGAGGTCTTTTATGATACGGAGGCCTAATGGGAGATCATTCCAGAGCATAGGGGCAGTGAATGTGAAGGCTCTGGCACTTGAGGATTTTTTAGTCTTCGTGAATGTTTTTGGCATATCAAGTGAGTGGGCTGCGTTTTGTCTGCGAGCTCTTGATTCGGATGGGGTCTGTAGTAGTGTTGATAGGTGTGAGGGGGCGATGTTGTTTAGGAGCTTGAAAGTTGTTAGGAGAATTTTGTATCTGATTCGGCTGTTTATAGGGAGCCAATGTAGTTCTAGGAGTATAGGGGTCACGTGGTCTGTTAGACGAGCTTTAATAATTACTTTTGCACAGATGTTCTGGGCTCTTTGTAATAGGTATGTGTTTTTTTGTGGTAGGCCAATTAGGAGACTGTTGCAATAATCAAAATGGGGTGTGATGAGTGTATTAACAACCGATCTAAAGTCATGTGTGTCAAGGAGGGGCCTTAGGTGTTGTATGGTTTTGAGTTTATGAAATATGGTTCTTACTGTCTGCTTTATGTGCGGTAGCATGGTGAGAGTATGATCTATTATTACACCCAGGTATTTTACCTCTTTTTTAACAGGTATAGATGTATTGTTGATTGAGATTGTTGTTGGAAAGGTGTCCTCGGTCACGGGTGTTCTTGTAACGAACATTGCTTCCGTTTTCTTGAGGTTAATGCTGAGGTAATTGGTTTCCATCCAGGAGGTGGTCTCAGCCATGCATTCAGATAGGGTGTCGTAAGTGGGGTTTTTGGTGGTTATGGGGATAGCGAGCATGATATCGTCAGCATAAATAAAGTGACTAATCCTGTGTTTTCTAAATATGTTTGTGATAGGTTGCAGGTATAGGTTGAAAAGGAGGGCAGAAAGGGCTGATCCCTGAGGTATTCCTTGTCCTTGGGGGAAGGATTCTGATGCTTCTTGGTCTATTTGAACAAGTATTAGCCACATTGTCACACCACCAGAGCAACCTGCGGTTGTGGAGCCTGTCCGGCCATAACTCCAACACCACCCTAAGCGGAAAAAGCTCGAGAAAGGTGATATTGGCTGTCAACCCCGATACATGCCACGATTGCAGCCATCTGTCCGCACACCAGGCCCCGACAAAGTAAACTCCCAACCCCACTCCCCCCACTGCATCCGTATAGAGCTGCAGATCAGCGCTGGAAACCTCCGCCGCCATCAGGACCGAAATCCCGTTGTAATCCTCCAAGAAACGACTCCAAATCCTCAAGTCCGCTTTCAGTGACTTTTTGACCCTGATCCGATGGTGCGGCTTCCACACCCCCGCCGTGGAAGCCGCCAACCGCCGGGAAAAAACCCGTCCCATCGGTATCACTCTACACGCGAAATTTAAAGACCCCAATAAAACCTGCAACTCTCGCAAGGTGAGCTTGGAAGAGGCCAGTGCATTAGCCACCAAAACCCGCAAATGGGCAATCTTCTCCAGAGGCAAACGAGCCACCATCTCCACCGAGTCGAGCTCCACCCCTAAAAAGGTTATTCTCGTGGTTGGACCCTCCGTTTTTCCGGCCGCCAAAGGTACGCCCAGTTCCCGTGATAGTTCCATGAACCCCGTCAACATCTCCTGGCACTCTTCCGACTGAGCCACACCCACAAACAGAAAATCGTCCAGGTAATGCACAACGTTTGTCGAACCCCTTCTTTGCACCAACACCCACTGCATGAAAGTACTGAACATTTCAAAGTACGCACAAGAGACAGAGCAACCCATAGGCATGCACTTGTCAAAATAATGCTCCCTTGAAATTGGAAGCCCAACAGATGAAAAGCAGATGGATGCACCGGCAACAAGCAAAAGGTAGATTCAATGTCCACCTTAGCCAGCAATGCCGACCAACCCATATCCCTCACCAGCTCGACTGCCCGGTCAAAGGACACGTACCGTACGGTGCACAGCTCGCACGGAATGTGGTCATTCACAGACCCACCCATAGGGCAGGACAAATTGTGAATTAGCCTGAACTTCCCAGGATCCTTCTTAGGTACAAGCCCCAATGGAGAAATCACCATGTTCGGAAAAGGCGGAACACTAAACGGGCCCACGATTCTACCCATCTGCAACTCACCCAATAACTTGTCCCGCACCACTGAGGCAAACCGTCGCACTGAAGCCGAATTCCTAGCACTAGGCACGTCCACTGCACCCCGCACTGGAATAACAAACCCAAACTGAAAACTGAACCCTAGAACAAACCAATCCCTCCGCCTAGGATAACGACGCAGCCACTCCCTCAGGGTGTCCACCCATACCGGAGTCGGGGCCCGACCTCCCACCTCATCTAGGCTTGGAGGCTGTCCCAGAGGCTCCGTTGGGAGCTTTCTTAACACACTTGGCAGCGGAGTGCCCTCCGCCACAAATGGAGCAAAGGTGTCTGAACTTGCAATCAGGGAAAGGGCAGATGGACCTATTGAACCTCCAACACACATCGCTGACCCCCCCATCCCCAGCCTTCTGCTGCAAAATGACCGCCCCAGGGCGAAAGGAACGAGCCGCCCCTGCTGGCAGCAATGAACCGCCCCTCCCCCCACCCGCGCCCGACCTAGCAGACATTTGCGTCAGCCAGAGGTTGATATCCTGCGTACCCCAGGATAATGATCTATTCTCTTCCATTTTGTCCCTAAACTTTTAATCATAGTTCAACCATGACCAGCCGTCATGCGTCTGAGACGCCTCCAGTATAGAGTCCGCGTACGCCAAGAGCATTCCATACTGCTCCGGCATGTGATGACCCCAAACGCTGGCTAGCCGCAAAAAGGAACGAGTCCAGTTAACTACATTGCGTGCAACCTTCTTAACTCACCCCGCCTTCTCGTCCTCCTTCCTCTTTTTCCGACTCTCCCCCGATCGCTTCCTCCCTTCCAAAAGCTGAAAAATATCTATATAGCGCCGCTTCCGGATCTTACGACGCAGCCACCTCGGTACCCCCTCCCACAGCTCCAGGAACGCAACCACCGACGGAGCCCCTCCCCCCTCCCGAGCCCCCACCCCACCTTCACTGCTTCCCCCATGCCGTAACCCCCCCTCCCCAGATGCTGACGACGAATCACCCGTGGACGACGAGGAAGACGACTCCGAGGTATGACTCCGCCGACAAGAATGCCGCCGTTTCTTCCGCGCCCCACCCACCGACTTCCCTCGCCCCTCCTGCCCTGCCATCCCATCACCCAACACGCCCGACAACTCACCTGTTGCCAGACCAACAGCCACAGTGGCAGCGGTATTCCCGTCATCCACTTCTTCGACCACCGCGCCGGATGCCTCTGCAGCAGCCCCTTGACTGTCCGCTGCTCCTCCGCTGGGCTGTGACCAAGGCTCCCGACTACCATCACCCGTCCTACAAGGCGACTGCGCCATCGCTTGCCCCTGCGGAGACATAATAGAAAAAACAGGGGGGGGGGAACTACCGGAGATCAAGCGGAATACCAGGGCCCTCCCCACTCTGCTCTAGACGTGCCCTGACCCCCCCCAAGCCAATGCTCCCAAGGCAAGGGACCCCCAACCGCCATATATGCACCAGGGGCCGGAACCCAACCCGCAGGAGAAGGGGTCCATTGAGCTACACCGGGCTGTAGTCCCCCCCTCTGTCCCCCCCAAGACCCCAAAGGCACCCTCAGACTCGCCCCCTGGAGCACCCAGCCCCCCTCCAGCTGGCCTATTCTCCCCCCCCCACCCTCTCCTCTGCCCCAGTATCCCACCGAGCCCCCCTGGGGGGGGGGAAGGGAGACCACTTGCCCCGCCCCTCCACCCCCCAGCTCTACCCCCCCAACTTTCTCTCCACACCAGCCCTGCCCCGGCAGCCCCCAGCACCCCGTGACACCCCCTGCCCCCTCCCAACCACCAAGCGCCCTCTCTCTCCACCAACCCACCTTCCACCACCAGTCTCACACCCCTGCTCCACCTGCGCTGGCGCAGGATGATGCCCCAACTCCCTACCCCTCCCCCTTTCCCGCCCCACATGCCCCCTGCGTGGTGACATTCCAAACCCACGCAACCCCTGGTATTCCAACACTTGAAATTGCAATTGGCTGTATTGCAGCTCCCTATTACTTTTAGCTTTATGATTATTATTTATTATTTATTTGTTTTATTTATATATTTTGTCTTTTTTAGTTTTAACCTACCCAACCCCCGAGGCAGGTCCAATCAATACCCCGCAATCAAGAAACCACCCCCTGCCGTCTGCCACGGCACCGTACCAGGACAAGCTGCCTCCCCAGCAAAGGAAAACCAATGCTCACAATCCCCCACCCCCACACAGCCCCCACTTGCCTGTGCTCGCGTCCCCGACACCACACAGAATCCGCAGCCACGGTGCCACCAACGACAGCGACAAGATCCGCCACCCCAGCAAAGCTCCGCCGATGCCTTCTGCACAGCCACCGCCGAGGAGCAGCTGCACCAGGCCCTAACTCCCGTCGCAGCAAACTCAACCCCCCGAGCACTGAAAAGCAAGCCAGCACCACCAGCAGCCACCGACAAAAGACCATGTGGCGGCTGCCGACCGGTACTCCCCCTCGCCCCCCATACCACCAAATCCCTTTGATTGGCTCCCGTGCGGCCGCGTACGCTGGGAGCCAATAAATTCAAAGCACCTTCCCGCACCCCCAGCTGGGGCCGCGCGCGGGGTCCCCGCACCGGGCCACGTGCCCGGTTAAGGTCGGCCGCCGGGACCCCGCCCGCGGCCTCGCCATTTTTGCTAGCTTCTCTTTTGAGAACAATAGCAACCTCCTTTTCCTTTTTCATTTATTTACCTTTCTAACAAAAATGTTTGCTGCCCTTAAAATATCCTTTCAGTTTTGTCCAGTTTTTCTACATCCCCCAGCTGTTTCAATCGCGCTAATGACTCCTTAAGGCAGGGTCTCCAAATCCACTCCTGGAGGGCCGCAAACCAGTCAGGTTTTCAGGATCTCCCTAATGAATATGTATGAGATAACTTCAAATACATTGGGGGCAGTGCATGAAAATATATCTCATGCATATTCATTAATCCCACTCCTCACACTCACAGACCAAAAACCCTTCTCCCAACATATAATTCAAAAACAGATTTTTGATATATATAAATCACTTACCATGAACTTAATCCCAACTGCAAACAATCAGCAAAGACTCAGTAGTGAGTAGACAAACAGACTAAACAATGGGTAGGAGAAAAGTCTCAGATAACTTAACCTCCTTCTATGTAGCTACTCAGAGCCATAGGGGAGACCTCTTCCTTAAGGTATTGTCCCATCTTGGCAAAGTTAGTTTTCCCAAAATCTAAGACCCTCGCTTTTGAATGGATTTTATTATCTCTAGTCCTAATATACAAACACATCATCTGGTGATCACTAGATGCAAGATGATCTCCCACTATAACATCAGAAACACTTTCCCCTTTGGTAATTTCTTCACGTGTGTGTTCTGTTACCAGTTGCCTAAATAGTTCTCAATGTAGAGAATCCAGAATCTCCTTACTTCTAGATGATACTGCAGCAGGGATGTGCCAGTCAACATCCGGCATACTGAAATTACCTAGCAGTACACTTTTCCTTTCATGACAATGCTGCATATGTCTTCTATTAAATTACCATCCGCTTATTTTCCCTGTGAGGAGGATCTGTATATCACTCCAATGCTAATGTATTCCCCTTTCCCTCTTTCTAATTTAACCCACAGTGCATCCTCTTTCCCCTTTAAGCCCTGTAATTCTATTGTTTTAATATTATTTTTTACATATAGTGTCACTCCTCCTCCCCTTCTTCCTACCTTGTCCTTCCTGAACAAAGTATAGCCCGGTATAATTATATCCCAGTCATGGTTATTCGTGAACCATGTCTCTGAAACTGCCACTAAATCCAAATCTGCCTCTTCCTTTAAAGCCTCAACATCTGGAATCGTATTTCCCATGCTATGGGTATTTATACACACCACTTTCCAGATATTTCCCCATTTCTACAGAGGTATTTGATGTTTCACTTACCTGGGTGCTTTCTTCACCCATCCCTAAGGAATATAGTTTAAAGCTTTCTTAAGTAGGTTAGCCAGGTTGCTGCTGAAGACGCTTCATCCCTTCTTGGATAGATTGATGCTTTCTCTGCTCTGTAGCCCTTGGAACATCATTCCATGATCCAGGAAACCAAAATGCTCTCAATGACAGCTTCCACACATCCATGCATTCATTTCCAGGATGTAATCTTCGCTGCCTCAGCCTTTACCCTCAACAGGGAAGATTGACGAGAACACCACTTGTGCACCTACTGTATCTGCTTCACCCTCCGTCCCAGAGCCATGAAGTCACTTTTGATATTCTCAGAGGGATACCTAGCAGTATCATTTGTGCTGACATGGATAAGCAAAATCTGGTAATAGTCAGTAGACTTGATGAGTCTCACCAAACTCTCCGTAACATCGTGGATTTTGGCATCTGGCAGACAGCACACCTCTTTGGACATTGTCTGGTCTGCATATGGATGCCTCAGTGCCCTTCAGAAGAGAGTCACCAACCATCACTACTTTTCATTTCCTTGTGGTCACTGATTCTGCAACTTTGGGGTGCTTGTGCTCTGGTTCTTCTCTTCCCTGGGATGCTTTCACCTCCTCCACTTCCAGGGTTGCATACTAGTTCTTCAGTTCAAGGACTGGAAGAGTTGGAGTGTTGATTCTGCAGGCTCTGTTGACTCTTGTCCAACTTTCTTTTTTCTGTAGCCTCCCATCTTTACCTCTATCGGAGAGCTTGGATATTTCAAGAAGCATCTCATCAATGAACTTAGAGGCAACAGCTTTGGCAATACAATTTTTCCCAGCCATTGTTCAGTTGGTGGAGCTTTTGTACCTATTGAAGTAAAAGAGAGAAACCTACCAAAGTCCCTACCTGTTCCTCGGCTGTCCTTTAAGAGAAAAAGCAATTAACCTCTTTTAAGTGTGTTCTAACAGCGCTGTTCTATGTCTGTGTGTAGCTATTTGGGGAGTTGCCCTATAAAGGAAGAATGCTCACATGGGGTGAGTGGGAGCTGGGGTGGGTAGGGATGCCAGTGGCTTCAAAGAGCTGTTTGTATGGGTAGCAATGAACTCTAACTGACAGAGCTTTGCCTAACCCCACAAAACATTCCCCCTTTGCAGTATAGAAAAAGAATTAGCTTTTAAAAATGAAAACTAAAACCCTTTTAAGAGCTTTCAGACAGAAAGCTTGTATTTAAAAGCCATACAGTATTACCTTGCTTGCAATGAAGTTCCTGTTAGGATACATTTCAAGAATAATCTTGAAAAAGAAAATATACAAATGGTTGACAATAACAACAAACCAGGAAAATAAATACAGAAGGTTTGCTATACTATATTGTATCTTCAGTTCTCTAAATAAGATATAGCAACGAATAAAACAGAGGGGAGAAGTTCAGTTCACCATCATAGAAAAAAAAGAGAAAAGCAAGGAAATTAGCCAGAAAAACAAAATATCATCTTAACTATTGAGAACAAGGTACCTCATTAAACTAATGAGTCACAATTTTCAATTTTATCCAAAAGGAAAAGAGATAGTAACATAGTATCATAGAGATAACTCAGCTGGATAAACAACCAGTCAAGATTATAATATTTCAGAAGATATTTTCAGGAGACTTTAAGGAAAAAAGGTGGCACCAATTTTAAGAACTCAATCACGCATAGCTATAAAAGTGTTACTTACCCTAGCTGATCTACTCAATCCAATATTTATTCCTATTTGGATAACCAAATTTTGTATATAGTTCATGATTATGACTGTTTTCTGTTAAAACAATGTTAATGTATATAGTTATAACACGTTCTTTGTAAATTAATATGTACATTACTGTATAATTCAACTGTTGTTTCATTGTAAACCACATTTGATCTGCTGGAAAATGTGTTATATAAATTTATAACAAATAAATAAATAGATTTTGAATCATCTGGAAAAACACAAATTAACTGATGATAAAACATAGGTGTGTTAATGACGTTAACACGCATTAAGTGGCTCTCCACCTATAGAAATAAAAGGGTTCTGGGCACTTAAGGTGTGTTAGCTTTATTAACGCATGTTCAATCATTTAGTAAACATGCCCTTTTAGAACCCTTTCAAAAAATAGAAAACATCTTATGTTCTTATTCAGTCATGGTCAGGATCTAACATGGAAGTTACAATCAAAGCTGCAGGTCTAACAATCTCTTAAGAGGATTATAATAAAACAGAGAGGAATTTTCTCAGAAAGAGCCTTACCCACATCCACAATTGAGCCCAAATCAACTCTAAGGTAAGTTTCCCTGGCTTAGGCAATTTTATAAAAACAGTACCTTGTAACATGTTCACTAATCCAGAGCTCTCTGATGTTTCTTGGGCAAGCGACTCCAGATAACAAGGTTCCTTTTAAAGACTCTACTTTCTGCAGCATAGCATATTTTGAACCATCTGAACAGGCATGGACTGCTTCTCACAGAGCAGCTGTCACCAGTTCACCATTTCTGATCCATGGGAGCTAATGACCTCATTGTTCTATGCTGAATTGGATATTACAGAAGCCCCACGTTGTTTTGCCAGGTCCAAGGGTGGGCATCTTAATACTATTAAGAAATAAAGATCTATAAGAGATTAAGCCATCTTAAAATTCCTTTGTGTTTGCTTGTTTTTTGTCTATTTCTTGTTTTTTTCTTTTAGGTTTTAGAATAGGAAGCTCAAAAGTATCCACTGGAAATGGACACCATCAGAGAAAATTGCAGTGAAAGCTAAAAAACACTGCAAGACACTGAAGACAAAGGGTGTGGGCAACTGCTTCTTAGTAGAGCTCTACATTTATTCCTCCTCCCAGTCACATGAAAATGAAGGGAAGATTTGTCTTCAGAAACACTAGTTTTAATACTGACTGTGAATACTTATATTTATTTATATTCTCTTATATACTGTGCTATTCTGCATCAGTGTGGTTTATATTGAACAAACTGAAATTATGTTGAACAGGGCATTATAACTTGGAGATAACTATTTTACAGGGAACATGGGCTATGGAGGGTTAAGTGGCTTGCCCAAGACCACAAGGAGCACCTGTGGGACTAGAAACCCCAGTCCTTCTGGTCCAAGGTTGCTGTCCTCTAGTGGGATTTGAACACCTGACCTTCTGGCCTGAAGTATCATGCTCCAACCACTAGGCCACTCCTCCACTCCATGCTAACTGATATCCCCTGCCATGGAGAATATACATTCACTGGGCACACTGGTTGGAGGGCACGATAGGAAATGCTGGGCAAAGTTGGCCATGTCAGGCCAGACTGCCAACTTGTATGCCAGTATGCCAATGGATCTCTGTGCATGGCCTCAATGGGCTGTGCAAAGTAACTTGTCACCGAAAGCTGAGTATGACTTGCTGCTTAGTATTGTAGTTAGTGCTTTGGTCACCAAATATTTCCCTATGCAGGGGTTCGTTGGCCACTGGCATATAAAGTAGTTTTCATGATACAAGTTGTCACAGGGCCTACCTTGGCAGCGTAATGGACTGAGGTAGGTTGGACATAAAAACATATGAGGTTGGGTTTGGCTAATGTCTTACAGGGCCCAGGGACTTGCTGCCCTGGTAGCTTCCTTTTTACCAAAATCCCAAAGAATACAAAGGTCCGAGTGGAGGGAAACAAAGGCATTTATTTCCCTTTCTTGCAAAAAGGTTCAGATGCTTGGACAAAAACATCAAATACAAGTTCCTTACTTCAGGTTAAAGAAAAAGTAAAACATGACGTTAAAGCAAAGCTGTTATCTTCACAATAAATGGTGTATCAAAACAAACAGTCTCTATTCCCCAAGATAGAGCTTATGTGCTAAGCAGGGACTCCAGGCTTCCTGTCTTACAATAACTACAGTCCATCTCGGTATCTGAAGCAAATTCCACCTGCATCGGTTCCCCTTCTGAAGCCTCTGAAACCAAGTCAGTACTTGCTGGCCAATTGTAATCAGGCTTTTTATATATCCTCTGTACAACCTCCCAATGCTCCGGGTTGAATGTAGGGCGTCGGTCCTGCGCCCTCCTATACTGGGAACTGTCTTCCTTTTGCAAGTGTTTTACCATAGCTTCCTGCAAAGCTTTGTCATTAACAAGTCTCTTATTCGGTATGTGTTTCTTGCACCTTATCTCATAGGCAGCTTCACACGGATAGTATTCCTCTGCTCCTTGTCCTCCCCATACACCAGCAGTCTGCAACCTGCTTTCAGTTAAACAGGGGTTACCTTTTCTCCTTGGCTTGTCTCCTCCCGGTGAGGTTCGAGGCCTGCTCCGGCTGGGATCCTGCCTGGCCTGAGCAATAGGCCTTAAGTTCTCCAACCGTCCTTCTGTTGGCTTTAGACCGCAGTCACAGCCACGCCTTTGCCTCTCTGTACGAAAAGCACTCACTCTGGATGGAGCTATCCCACCTTCTCCACGGTTGCTCCTTTCCTCAAGCCACTGCGGCTGCTGCCACCTCCTGCGAAACCCTTGTCCAGGAGTTACTGCTTCTTCTGGATATCCTGCCCATTCATTCGGATGTCCTGCCCATCCTGCTGGTTCTGCTGGTTCTCCTGGCAGTCCTCCTTCCCCTGGCCGTCCTGCCTGTTCTGCCCTCCAGTCTTCCAGACTCTCTTTAAGAGGTACTCCTCTCTTCCTTGATTGGAAGCTGGCTGGCATTACCTCATGACCTAGGAGGTGTGGTTCCTCAGAGGTCCCTCTTGCTCCCCCTATCAGGTTCCTCATAATATTGCAGCCTGTGCTCGACTTTTCCTGCGTTTAAAACATTTTCTTCTCTTCTCAGAGGGTCTGCAGCATCACAAAGTACATGCATTATTACCACCACCTCCCCCCCCCCCCATATCTGGCACTCCCTTTCCTGCAACTGAATCACCAGCATTTCCTTCCAGTAAATCAGTGTATCGCCCTGAAGAGCAACAGTTCTTTTATCTGCAGGTCACAGAGATGAGTTAGCATATAAGTATCCTCCTTCATAAGGAGATGAAATATTTTTCCCATTTGACTATGAAAAACCCCCACATCACCAAAACCTCTGCTGAAAACCCTCCAACTTCACCTGTAGAATTTTCACTGTTGGCATGAGAAGGCTCAGAGTAGCCCCTATCAAATTTACTTCCTCCCAGGCATCCTTGGAGGGCTTTATGACTTCTACGACCTGCATGATATTTGTCCTTTTCTGGAAACACAGAGGGCTTTCTATCCTGATCTCAATTGCCATTGACATCTGATGCAGGGTCTGCCATTGCTTCACTAATTGCTTCAGAATTTCATGAGTTTGAACTTTACCTTCTACAATCCAGCTAGTGTCTGAGACTGAATCTCGTTTTTTACAATCCAGCTAAGTAGCGGAGTTTCTTGTTTTATAAAGTTTGATTAAAATGGATGTGACTGTGTGGTGGACATAATATCCTAATATATGTTCCTTTCCTGTAACATCCGACAAAAAAAATTATTATTACATAAATTTTCACGGGAGTTATTTTGGTGATTTTTTTGACATTCTTGATATTTATCACTGAATTGAGGGTTGTTTTGATATCAGAATTTCAGGTGGAATTCCACTAGGTGCCAACATCCTGTTCGAACTGGTGAAGCAGGGCCCTGTGCGAAGAACATTCTCGCTCAATGGACGGGCCGGCCCTGGTCTTAACCACATTCATCCCACCATTTGTAACCAAAAAAAAAAAAATCAGGAAGCATGGTGCTCTGTTTGTACCCTCGCTGCCAGCCCTGTAGCATTTGAATATCAAATCCCCAACTATAATCACCACAAATTTTTTTGTCGGGTATAAACCGCAAGGTGAAGAGGGAATACCTGTGTTTTGGGGACTTTTCTACTGTTGAATTACTCTCATTAAGCCCTGTAGCATTGCCTTTATTTATGCTAAGATATGGCTATTATCCATCATCTGGCTGTGCAGTATAGCCCACTGGTACCCTCCTGTTCCTTCATAAGAACATAAGATATGCCATACTGTGTCAGACAAATGTCCATCAAGCCCAGTATCCTGTTTCCAACAGTGGCCAATCTAGGTCATACATACCTAGCAGTTTCCCCAAAAGACACAGGTTCCACAATGCTTGTACTGGGTCAAGCATTGAAATCCTGGGTCCCTTCTTAATAATGGTTTATGGACCTTTCCTCCAGGAACTTGTCCAAACCTTTTTTAAACCCAGCTACACTAACAGCCTTTACTATATCCTCCAGTAACAAATTCCAGAGTTTGATTACACATTGAGTGAAAAAATATTATCTTTTATTAGTCTTAAATAGTTTACCCTGTAGCTTCATTGCATGTCCCCTAGTCTTTCTATATTCTGATAACGTAAACAATCGATCTACGTTTAGCCATTCCACTCCGTTCATTAATTTATAGACTTCTATCATATCTCCCCTCAGCCATCTCTTTTCCAGCTTAAAGAACCCTAACCTTTTTAGCCTTTCTTCATAGGAGTATCCTTCCATCCCCTTTACCATTTTGGTGGCTCTTCTCTGAAATCTTTCTAATAACGCTATATCCTTTTTAAGATACGGCGACCAGAATTGCACACAATATTCAAGGTGTGGTCTCACCATGGAATGATATAGAGGCATTATAATATCTTTTGTTTTATTTTCCATTCCTTTCCTTATACCTAGCATTCTATTTGCTCTCTTGGCCGCCGCTGCACACTGGGCCGAGGGTTTTAACATGCTATCCACAATGATGCCTAAATCTTTTTCTTGGGTGGTGGTTCCTAATATGGAACCTTGCATCATGTAACCATAGTTTGGCTTGTTCTTCCCTAGGTGCATAACTTTGCACTTGTCCACATTAAATTTCATCTGCCATTTTGATGCCCAGTCTTCCAATTTATCAAGATCCTCTTGCAATTTTCCACAATTCTCTTGGGTTTTAACAACTTTAAATAGTTTTGTGTCATCTGCAAATTTGATAACCTCACTCGTTATTCCACTTTCCAGGTCATTTATGAATATGTCAAAAAGCAGCAGACCCAGCACAGATCCGTGGGGTACACAACTATTCACCTTTCTCCACTGGGAAAATTGGCCATTTAGCCCTACCCTCTGCTTTCTATCTTTTAACCAGTTCCTGATCCACAGTGGTACACTGCCTCCTATCCCATGACTCTTTAGTTTTGCCAAAAGTCTCTGATGAGGGACCTTGTCAAAGGCTTTCTGAAAGTCCAGATACACTATATCAACTGACTCACCTTTGTGCACCTGTTTATTCACACCTTCAAAAAAACATAACAGATTAGTAAGACAAGATCTTCCTTGTCTAAAGCTATGTTGGCTGTCTCCCATTAGGCCATGACTATCTACATGCTGAGTAATTTTATCCTTTATGATGGCTTCTACCATTTTTCCCGGTGCTGACGTCAGGCTCACCGGTCTGTGGTTTCCCGGATCACCCCGGAACCCTTTTTAAAAATTGATGTTACATTGGCGATCCTCCAATCTTCAGGTATTAGAGATTATTTTAATGATAGTTCACAGATTACTAATAGCAGGTCTGCAATCTCATATTTCAATTCTTTCAACACCCTTGGATGTATATCATCTGGCCCAGGTGATTTGCTGCTCTTCAGTTTATCTAATAGTTATAATACATCTTCCCGATGTATCGATATTTCCTTCAATTCTTCCACACCTTTAAATACCACTTCAGTCATGGGTAACATCCCTACATCTTCCTCAGTAAAGACAGAAGCAAAGAATTCATTCAGTCTCTCCGCTATCGCCTTGTCGCCTCTTAGTGCCCCTTTAACCCCTCTATCATCTAATGGACCTACTGACTCTCTCACAGGTTTTTTGCTATGAATGTACTTGAAAAAGTCTTTATTTCATGTTTTTCCTTCCGCAGCAAGCTTCTTCTCAAATTCTCCCTATGACTGCCTTATCAATGCCTTGCATTTGACTTGCCAGTTGCTTGTGCTGTTTCCAGGTTTCGTTGTTTGGCTCTTTTTTTCCATTTCCTGAAATATGCTTTTTTGGCAACAACAGATTCTCTGACCTCACCTTTAAACCATGCTGGCAGTTTTTTGGACTTCCTTCCAATTTTCTTGAAGCGTGGAATACAGCGGGTCCGGGCTTCCAAGATGGTATTTTTCAACAACACCCAAGCTTGATGTAAGACTTTAACTTTTGCAACTGCTCCTTTTAGTTTTTTTTTAAATCATTTTTCTCATTTTATCATAGTCTCCCTTTCAAAAGTTAAAAGGTAGTACTGTGGATTTCCTTACTATCCCTCCTCCACTAATTAAATCAAAGGCGATCATGCTATGATCACTATTGCCAAGTGGCCCCAACACCCTTATCTCTTGCACTAGATCTGGTGTTTCACTAAAGACTAGGTCTAATATGGTTTCCCCTCTGGTCGGTTCATGAACCAGCTGCTCCAAGAAGCAGTCATTTATTTCATCTAGGAACTTTATCTCCCTAGCATGTCCTGCCGTGACACTGACCCAGTCGATATTGGGGTAATTGAAATCACCCATTATTATTACTATGCTGTAACCTTTGTTAGCTTCCTTGATCTCTTTGAGCATTTCATCATCCATTTGCTAGGCGTCGATAGTACACCCCCACTTCCATTGCCTTCCCCTTTTTACATGGAATTTCAATCCATAGAGATTCTACAGCAAATTTTGTTTCCTGCAAAACTTTAATCCTTTCTGGCTCAATGCCCTCTCTAACATAGAGTGCAACCCCTTCACCAATTTGATCAGCTCTATCATTACGATATAGTTTGTACCCAGGTATCACAATGTCCCACTGGTTGTCTTCCTTCCACCATGTCTCTGATATTCCAATCATATCTAATCTCTCATTTAGTGCTATATATTCTAACTCTCCCATCTTATTTTTTAGACTTCTAGCATTTGCATACAAGCATTTTAGAGACTGTATTTTATTCATATTAATTTGGCTATTGGTAGACATGGGTAATTTGGGATCTTTAAGCTGTGTCTGCTCCATACCCGAGGGCATTTGGGCTACTTTACTTTGTTTTGTAACCTCTCTGCTTTTAGTTGTATCCTTCAAGGATACATTCTTCCGAACCATCCGCTCTCGGGCGACTGTCGGCTTTCCCCTATTATCCAGTTTAAAAGCTGCTCTTTCTCCTTTTTAAAGGTTAATGCCAGCAGCCTGGTTCCATCCCGGTTAAGGTGAAGCCCATCCCTTCAGAAGAGCCCCTCCTTTCCCCAGAATGTTCTCCAGTCCCTAACAAATCCAAAACCCTCATCTCTGCACCATTGTCTCATCCACGCATTGAGACTCCGGAACTCTGCCTGCCTTTTGGGTCCTGCACGTGGAATGGGAAGCATTTCGGAGAACGCTACCCTGGAAGTTCTGGTTTTCAACGTCCCACCTAAAAGCCTAAATTTAGCCTCCAGAACCTCCCTACCACATTTTCCTATGTCATTGGTACCGACATGTACCAAGACAGCAGACTGTTCCCCAGCACTATCTAAGAGCTTATCTAGGTGGAGCATGAGGTCTGCTACCTTTGCACCAGGCAGGCATGTTACCAGGCAATCCTCACGTCCACCAGCCACCCAGCTATCTACATGCCTAATAATCAAATCACCAACTATAATGGCTGTCCTAACCCTTCCCTCATGGGCACATGGCCCTAGAGAAACTTCCTCAGTGCGAGAGGGTTTTACATCACCAGGAGGACAGGTCCTAGTTACAGGATCACTTCCTGCCACACCAGGGTGATGTTCTCCTGTCACGTGACCTCTCTCCTCCATGGCAACAGGAATGCTGCCAGACTGGAGGTGGGACTTCAGGACTATATCCCTGTAGTCTCGTCTATGTACCTCTCTGTCTTTCTTATGTTTTCCAAGTCTGCTACTCTAGCCTCTAGAGAATGGACTCATTCTCTGAGGGCAAAGAGCTCCTTGCACCTAGTGCACACATAAGACCTCTCACCAACTGAGAGAAAATCATACATGTGACACTCAATGCAAAAGACTGGAAAGCCCTCATCTCGCTGCTGGACTGCTGTCTGCATCTTAGTTTTAAGCTTGTGTTTAGATCTTTAAGTTCTTTACTTAACTAAGGGTTGCTATGGATATTTATACTAATAAAACTGTACCTAATATGTTTAATATACCTTGTTCACGTGAAGCTTAATTAATCTCGGGTTCTTAGTGTATGACTGATTTGGGTAACGAGCTTCACCTGAGAGCACCTCCTGTCATTTAAGATTTGTAAGTACCTATAAAGCTATGATTATCCCAGGGGTGGGTGGGTGTTGGGGAGGGAGGGAAGGAAATAACACTTATTAAAAGAGGGCTGCTACACAGTACCCTGTCCTGTGCTGCTGAGGTAAGCTATATTCTGATTTGATTTAAATGATAGCTCTAACTATTTATGAAATTTAAACTACAAGCTCTTTGTTGGGTTCTAAATTTAACCAGGCAATTTAACAATTGTACCTAAATTTAACCAGGCTATTTAACAATTGTACCTATAGCCTGTCTCTGCCTAGTCAAGTTGCCACCAATGTGCTGTCAGGAAGAGGTAGGGGCATGTAGTGTGCTGACTAGTCCAGATGTCAGTGGTGAACTGCACACTTCTACATGCCTTTGGCAAATCTGCCTGCACCTGGCCATGCATCCAACTATACAGGTTGGGGATCACCTGCTTACTAAAAATTGTCCTGAAAAGCACTCTGTAATTGAGAGCTATGAGATGCAGCAGCCTCGTAAAACCCTCTTTCAATTAGAGATCTTTATACTAGGGAATAAATATTCACTATTTTTCATTTTTCTTATTTTTTGTAATACTGGCTTAGTTTAAGTGAGTATAAAGAAAAAAGGAGATCTCTAGTCTTAGTCTGATGGAATTAGCTTAATTGATTATCATTTTTTCTTGTTTATTATCATCCCACTTGATGTGGGCTTGTACTGTATGAGTTTTCTTTATTTCAATAAAATATTGGAAATGTTAAAAAAGTCCTGCACAGCATTCAGTAATTGGGAGTTAAGAGATGCAGCAGCCTCTTAAACCTCACCTTCTCAACCAATTTAGGGAATGTTCATCCAGGGTTATCATTTCCTGATGCATCATGTCACCACCCTCAATACTGCCTACCGCTTGCTCTGTAACAGTGCTGCAAAATACTTCCCAATCTTTTCTATGGTGGCTTGCTTTAATGCTTGCTGGGGCTGCTCAGTGAGGTAAATACGCTAGGGCTTTCACATGAGAAAGGGATTTTGCTTTTTCCGTACCTTTCCCCACCACTGATTTTTCCACTGCTGGATTGAGTCTCCAGCCTTGGATCAGCACCCTCCTATATACTGAGCTGGAAAGTGTGCTGTTTTGCCAAGTGATACCACATGCCACTGTTCATAAGGTAGACCATCAGTTTCCCTCTACTAATGTACTTTCTAAAATAATAGCGTTCCGCATAGCGTGAATCCTCAAGTCCTTTAAATGTCCTCTATATCTGTGAGGTTTACAAGACTCCCTCTACTTCCTTGGGTAGGGGTGCTGCTGCTGCACCTGGGCCTAAGGAAGGAGAAGAAGACGAAAGACCAGCATCACCCCCCCCCCCCTTCCCCTCTCTACTGTCATCTCTACCTTTGGGATGCTCTTGCCCTGGCACTGCAGCAGTATAACTTCCTACCTCCTCACCACTCAGCATGCTAAAACAAGCTTTTAAAGTCCCCTTTCAGCCATTAAACATTCAATATCTGATGATTCTGCAGGAAATTCTGCCCATGAGGATATTCTATATCTGTCAAGTATGTCCATATACTTTTCAGCAGGAAATAAGGTGTGCCTGCTGCTCTCCTCATTTGCCTTTACCTCTGATTTTCTCCTTTCCTTCACCATTTCAACCTCTGTTGGCCCCTCTGCGATGAAACAGGACACCTCTTTTACAGTTGCACTGGATGCTGCAGCTTTTTGTACTTTCCCTCTAAAGACATCCCGCTTTAACTTCATTGTTTGACTAGATAGGCTATAAGCTTACCCTGGGAAATGACCCGTCTCTGTGTGCCACTGCTTTTCTTACTTTCCCTGCCTTCTTTCTTTCTACAGCCATTTCATTTTCCACTCTTACCCTTCACAAGCATTATGATGCAATCAGACTGGATTATCAACTCTTCAGGATAGGGACTACCTGTCTTTTTCTGCCCTAAATCACCTATTAGCCCTCTGCTACTTACCAAGCTTAGTTTAGGTCCCAATCGTCCAACCAGGGTTCATCACAGCAGATCTTGGTTATCCATTAATTGTACAACCGGGATCTGGAATAAGCTTTGTGAATATCTAATGGTATATTTAAACATGATTTCACAGAATATTTGGCACAGGAATATGCAAAAGAAAAGTCTTTAGAGTAAGTCTCTAAAGCAAGAATCAATAAATTGACAAGCAAAAAATCCAGGAACGATTTTCTACAGAGCTCCAGACTAGACAAACTTTGGTCCCATCAGGAAACAGGAATGATCACCAGAAATGCAAGATACAGTTAATAACAAACTGGCTAGAGCTAGTCCTGCCTGGAGATATAATAGTTTTTCCTGCAAGATGCCTACTTTCCAATCAAATCCTCACCAGTTTGAGGGCAGCCTGTGATGACATTAGAGAAAAAAAACAATTTTGGGCTTTTTTCATGTCATGTTTAGATTAAATTAAAAACAATATGAAATGACAGGAAATGTTGCTGCTATTTGCCATGTAATTTCAAATGCATGCACATCCCTATAACTATATATAAAGGGCTAGGGTGGAGTGAGGGCGGGGACAATATATTATACATTTAATGATGATTTTCAGCTGCTACATATATGGGAAACCTATGCATTTATTTTAGGCCTGCTGAATAGCAGTCCTAAAGTAGCATACACAGGCTATCCATATAGCAGGTGAATATCACTGCTATATGGCTGGCGGTCAGCAATGAATATGTATATTCAGTCCTGCTGACTATCCATATAACAGTGCTAAATATACATATTTTTTAACAGCCATAGGAATTACTTTAAAAAAGCCACCTTGATCACTGGCACTAAAAGTTGACCTCTTTGTTTATACTCTATAGAAGAGTTAAAACGTTACTTTTCCTCTTTCTTTTTTAGGTAAATAGTTTAACTCAAGAAGTCTCTCAGTTAAGTAAAGATATGAAGAATGTGGTGAATCTCTTAGAACATTTACTGGCTTCACAGAAACCTTCAGGATTTTGCCCATCATCTACTGGGTCCACAGAAGAGAGTTTACACACCAAAGTGGCATGGACTACACATCAATCATGTGTGCATAGGCAAACTGGGATAGTGACTTATACCAAAGCACAACATTGCAAAGGTGCCACAGTGTCTGAAATCTGGAATATGGATCCCTCTCTAGTAGGCAGCAGTCCCCAAAGAACTGGATCAAATATTCCAAATTCTATTAACAGTGAACCTTATTATACTTCAGACCTTGTATATTCACCCTCCAAGTATCAGGTAATACAAGGAGATCATTCACCATTTTTAAGATGCACATCACCACATTCTGATACTACATTGACTCCTCTTCAGTCAATCTCTGCAACTCTTTCCCCATCAATATGCTCTTCATCGGAAACGTCACTGCAGTTTGTGCTACCCAGTAGATCTGAGGAAGGAAGTAACTTCAGCCAAGGAGAAATCAGTTCCCTAAGCCTTGAAAATTTGCCAGGTTCTTGGGACCTTGAGGGGATGGGAATGACCATGCGAACGTCAGAAGGATTCCCCTTAGAACCAGTGGCGAGCACAGTCAGTTTTAAAGATGATAAAGCCATAAATGTAGAATGACAGACTGAAAAGTGGTACTTATAGCATGTTCCATAGCTGCTGGTTTTAACTCTATACTGCATGAATGCTTTGTTTCATCTTTTCTCTAATGACTGCAGAAAATTCTAAACACTGGAGATTTATTCAAAACAGAGAGATGTGAAAGTGTAACTGAGTCACTCCTCAAACAGCAGCTTCTAAAAGCAACAGGAAAGTGTCTATACAAATGTAACCTATTGGAGAGTTGGGCAGACTTTTGTGATAGTCTGAAGACCCTGAGGGTCAGAGCAGTTGGGAGTCACAGACAAAAGAACATATGATTACTTTTGTCATAGGGGGCTTATTGTTACCTAAAGCAAAAGGCTCTTCCCTGAGTGCCTCATTGTCATTCCCCAACAATATTTATGGCAGCATTTGCTTCAGGTGATCATGGACCCTGCTGGTCTATTTTTCAGTTTTGTGAGGGCAAAGAGACAATTATCACTGCATGTCATCTTCTAGACAATCAACCAAATAGAGTTGGTAGGCGGTGGTTTGTTTGTTGCACGTTATTTGTCATGTAAATGAAACCTCTTTATCAAGAACTTAAAAAACCCTATTTTTATATACTTGGTATGAAATATGCTATTTCAAATATTTATAAAGAAAACATGATTCATTTTCTTTCTGATCAGAGCTTGCAGTTTTAATGAGAAATGCACTACTAGTTATGTATATTAGAGAAAACAACTTGAGATGATCACGATGTAGTTTAATAACAGATTCCCCCTCTTTTCTTCTGCATGCAGTTTGCAGTGAATGTAGCCATGATGGTGGAATACAAATAAAAAAAGCAATGGTTTATTAAAAAAAAACAGCTATGGTATGTTATATACAATGTTAAGTAAACGTTGATATGCTAACCTTTAATGTGTGCAATGCTGAAAACATTTAAGAGCTATTTTACAATAATCCTCTAAGGGGGTCATTCCAGAACATGAATAAGGGGTTTCTATGTGTGGCATGGATGTTTATGTGCCAAAAGCACCCCAGACCGTATTCTGAAACACTGCTGACATGCACATCCACGGCGCTAGCATGGAGATCTCAGAACGTGGGCGGGAGAAGGCAGAATGGGCGTGGTCAGCCACGGAGACGTAAAAATTATATTCAAGAAAAGTTCTCATAAGTATTAAGTGTTTCCCGGAAACATCCACATTAGCCCTGCTGAAATGTGATATAAGGCTAGGACTTAGAAAATATTCTGTTCTTCTCTGCAACGCGTCCGATATTGAAGAATGGTTGTGACAAGTATATTTTGAACTGGTGTGACTGCAGTCTGCAAAAACAGTAGATGCAGTCTTAAGGTACAGGGAGCAGAGCTGAGGGAAGGTTGTAAGATAAAGAAACATTCATAAACACCCTTATAAAAATATTAAGAAGAGCAACAGCGTTCATTCAGGCTATGTACTTATGTACTCTTTGTGCTAAAGGAGCCAATCTATGTGACCCTAACAATTCCCATGTTCTGAAAAATAGGACTGCTGATGCAAGGATAGTATGGGTGTGAGCAGGGAAAGGATTCCTTTGTGGGTGAGAAATGGAGATCGTATTTGTAGTCCTAGTACCCCATGCAATTATATTATGTCATAGCTGTTATGTATAGATTCAGGGCATCTTTTGGGAAGCATCATATTTTTGTGACAGAAAGTGAGAGGGAGTGCGTGTGTGTGTGTGTGGTCTAAGGGGTGCACAGAGATCTAGTGTGCTCACCTGCAATTCAGGGGACACATGAAAGCCTAGCTAGTACCTGGACCATATGGATGACCGCAGCATTACCAGGTGCCAGTGTGATTGGGCAGTCAAACTCTGAGAGGGTTCTCTATGGATAAATGTCAAAACATATCCCCATCAATAATAAGGGACCTGCAGAATAAGGGCACTCAACAGTGCAAACAGCACTAATGCATGCCATAAAGCACATTGTGTGGGACCAATGGTGTTGCTGTTGAGCATCTATTAGTGCTGTTTGCACTGCTGAATGCCCTTAATCTGAGGGTCCCTATTATTGACAGGGATATGTTTTGACATTTAGCCATAGGGAACCTATACTGATTCCTCCTGGATTATTTTTCATAGGGTACTCTAATTAGATCAGATATTATTAACAGTGTGATAGGACAGCCATACATCTGCTGAGCCTAGCATTGGGAGACACGACTGATGTAGTACACTTAACATTCCCCAGATTGTCCCATGCAGCCTACATCCCTACCCAAGCTAGGATCAATGAAAGGTATGAGAGCAGTGACATATCTGGAGTCTGGCTACTTGGTGTGATGGCACAGGGATCTTCCCTCCCATACCCACACAGCCCTGATCAGGGGAGCAGTGCCACAAAGCTGGCTGGGAGAAAGCAGACAGGGTTGCCCACAGCTAGTGGATGTATACAGAACGACATACACCACGATGGGACAGGTGTAGCTGCTGTGAGAAATGCCAGTACCCAGATAGGTGGGCCTCAGATGCCATAGCCAGAGGTCCCTACTACAACTATAACTACTACTACTGATCATTTGTATAGCGCTAAAAGGCATATGCAGTGCTGCACAGACACACGTAACAGATGGGCCCTGCTCATCAGAGCTTACAATCTAGTCAGGACAGACAACACAGCAGCTGTGAACAGGATACATCCAGAGGGAATGGTCAGGGCACACAAGGGAGCTTAGGCGGATCTGATCCAACAGCGGTCAAGAAGAGGTGAGTGCCCAGTCTGGATATGAAAGGGGCCAGAGAAGAAGCCTGATATACAGACTCCAAAAGTTTGTTCCAGGTATATGGGGCAGCAAGATGAAGGGAACAACATCCAGATTTTGCAGTAGAAGGGAAGGACACTGATAGAAGCAGTCTGACAGAAGAGCAGTGTTCATGGGGCGGGGTGTAGGGAGAGATAAGAGGGGAATGGTAGTGCAGAGCAGCAGAATGTGTACACTTATAGGCCTCACATGCAAATCGCTTTTGTGAATGCATACCTACAAATGAACACATGTGCAATCAATTTGCATGCACAGTCTGTCATAGGGTATTGTTCCTGACAACTACAAATGATGCCTCTGTTCTGAACAATTACCGTTGGGTATCCAATTTTCCCTACCTCTCTTAATTGACATAAAAGAGTATTTTTCCAGCTTTGGAACTTTGCTAATAAAATCAACATGCTTCATCTTTGTTTCAGACTTGGCCACAGCACTGAAACAATGTTAGCTGCCATTTTGAGTGAAATGCATTGTTTCTTAGATCCAAGAAGGGCTATCTATCCTGACCTCGCTTCTGCATTTAATTAGGTTGACCATCAACTTTTAATAGCCCAACTTAGTGAGATAGGATTAGGTGGAACTGTACTCCAGTGATTTGCCTCATTTTTCCAAGATCGTTCTTTTAGAGTCACTGTTTTCTAACTCTTTCCCCTCTTTTATAGTGTCCCACAAGTTTCAGTCCTTGCCCCCTCCCTTCCCTCCCCCCTTTTTAATACTGTGCCTTTATCAACTCTTTTGCTTCTTTGATTCATAGTTATGCCATCAGCAGCTTTTACCATGCCAACGATGTCCTCCTGATGCAGTACACTGATTTGCGTTACCTATATCTAGCCAAGATGAATCAATGGCTTGATACAGTCCATTCTTGATTACAAAGTAATCCTCTTAAATTAGAACATAAGAACATAAGAAATGCCATACTGGGTCAGACCAAGATCCATCAAGTCGAGTATCCTTTTTCCAACATTAGCAAATCTAGGTCACATGTACTTAGTAGTTTCCCCAAAAGACACACAGGTTCCACAATGCTTGTATTGGGGCAAGCAGTGAATTTCCCTGGTCCCCTTTAATGATGGTTTATGGACTTTCCTCCAGGAACTTGTCCAATTTTTTTTTTAAACCCAGCCACACTAATAGCTTTTACTACATCCTCCGGTAACGAATTCCAGAGTTAGATTAAACATTGAGTGAAAAAATATTTTCTCTTATTGGTTTTTAAATTAAACACCAGCACATCACTTGCTACCTGGATTATGGGTACATTCACTTCCCTCTCTGTCTCTTCACTAATACTGGGTACTACAATTCCCATGTTTGATTTCTTCAAATGTGTGGATATCATCAGATTATAAACTAACTTTGAAGCGCAAATCTTTGCAGTTGTGAAGTCTGTTTTATTTGCCTTATGACAGCTTCATGCTTTGTGCTCTTGTCTAGACATAAACAACCAAAATACACTAATCCATGCTATTGTCTCATTGTGGCTAAATTACTGCAACTTTGCTTACTCTGGACTTAGAACCTCAGACATCAAATGTCTACTAACCATCCAGAGTACTGCCATCCATCTCAAACAGTGCAAAGATTTGATCATATTATTTCCTTGCTCTTAAATAATCACGGGCTTCCAGTAATTTTTCATATTAGTTATAAAATTATTTTGCTACCACAGAAGATGCTAAAATCAGGAGCATCATCTTATCTATACTCCAAGCTTATTCCTCTCATTCATTATAATCAGTTCATGAAGGCTTTCTGTTCAGTATCATGAGCAAAATTAGTCTACAAGGCAATTGGCCTTTTTCTTTAACAGGTTTTTATACCACTTTATCATTTCGGTCAAAGCGGTTTACATTGTAACAAACTTGGTAATGTGCATTAAACAGGGACATTGATAACTTGGATTTTTCTGAGGCAATGGAGGGTTAAGTGGCTTGCCCAAGGCCACAAAAAGTGCCAGTAGGAATAAAACCCTGGTCTTCCAAACCAGTGCTCTAATCATTAGGCTACTTCTCCACGCCTACTGTAGTAGCACTATGAATTTTCTGCCTGTGCATCTTTGCACAAAACCCTCTTGTAAAAGATATAAAAGCATGCCTAATGGCACATCTTTTTTCCATGGTACCTAATGCGACTCTATCCATGGCATGGATCACTGAAGTAGTGTGGGAGTGGGGCTGAGTAAATCCTCATGAGCCTGATATTTTTCTGCATACTTTTTCTCTGCTTTACTTACAGTCCAGTCCTATTACATTTGTGATATAAGGCTCCCTCCCCCATTCCACCTTCTCATGTAGGTTCTTCCTCTCTCTGCCCAATGTTGGTCTCACTTTTGTTGTTCCTCCTCTTCATATTCTATATAAGCATCCTCAGTGTGCTTTTCTATGGAAGTTTCCCTCTCACTCTCCCTGTCCCTCACTTCCCCCCTACAGCTCCCACTTTCAATGTCCCTTTCCATCCCATCCCATGTCAATTGGTCTCCACTTCATGCCCCTTCCATGAACATCTCTTTTACTGCCAGCTTCTCTCTCCCTCCCCATTTGTCAGTGTACTGAATTTTTCTATTACCAAAATAAACCTAAACATTTAGAAAGTAATTTTATAAGGGGGTGCCTAGTTTAAGAGGGCAAATAGATGCCCACTTAGGAATTATTTTATAAAATAGTGAGGTATTGTAAAACCCTCCATCCCTCCCCGACTCCCACCCACCTGTGGGGAAAATCGTAGCTTTATAGGTGCTTAAACCTCTTAAAGGGAAAGAGGTGCCCATATTCACTCTCAGGTGCAGCTGTTTATCCTCATTAAATACAAAATTACTTCAGTGCAAACATATATAACCAATACTCAAAGAAGTCATCAGTGAAACATCCCGCTGCTACCAAAAACTGAACATACACTGAATGTCGGGTTAAACGGACAGGAGCAGTGATAAAACAAACCTCACCGCTCGTATATCCGTAAAGCCCTTTTTGTTGAATGCATTAGTGATCAAATATTTAATGTCGGTTTCTGGTGTCCACAGCTTCTGTAACACAACGGGTGGAACACTTGAAGCAGGGTCTTTCTGGGACCCAAAATATGCATGTCATGCATTTATAAAACCAGTGTTTATCAGAAAGGTCAAATATCGCCGAGGACCAAGATAAGTATTTTAGATCACAAATATTTGATCACTAATACATTCAATAAAAAGGTCTTTACGGACATACGAGCGGTGAGGTTTGTTTTCTCGCTGCTCCTGTCTGTTTAACCCGACATTCAAGGTATGTTCAGTTTTTGGTAGCAGCGGGAGGTTTATCCTCATTAGGCATACATTAAGGACCTGAGATTAATTAATCTTGAGGTGAACAAAGTCGATTAAACGTATTAATTATAGTTTTATTAGTATAATTATCCCCAGCAAACCTAAGTAAGTAAACAACTTAAATACCTCAACACAAATTTAAAACTAGGATGCAGACAGCAGTCCAGTCCCAGATAAGAGCTTTCTAGCCTTTTGCACTGAGTGTCACATGTATGATTTTATCTCAGTTGGTGAGAGGTCTTACGTGTGCACTAGGTGCAAGGAGCTCTTTTCTCTCAGGGAGCGAGTCTGATCTCTGGAGGCTAGAGTAGCAGACTTGGAGGACAGAAGGAAGACAGAGAGGTACATAGACAAGACCTACAGGGATGTAGTACTGAAGTCCCACCTCCAGTCTGCCAGCATCCGTTACCATGGAGGAGAGAGGTCACGTGACAGGAGAGAATCACCCTGGTGTGGCAGGAAGTGATCCTGTAGCTAGGACCTGTCCTCCAGGTGATATAAGACCCTCTTGCACCAAGGAGGTTTCTCCAGGGCTATGTGCCCACGAGGGAAGAGTTAGGAAAGCCGTTATAGTTGGTGATTTGATCATTAGGTATGTAGATAGCTGGGTGGCTGGTGGACGTGAGAATCGCCTGGTAACATGCCTGCCTGGTGCGAAGGTAGCGGACCTCACACGCAACCTAGACAAGGTCTTATATAGTGCTGGGGAGGAGTCTCCTGTCTTGGAATATGTTGGTACCAATGTCATAGGAAAGTGTGGTAGGGAGGTTCTGGAGGCCAAATTTATGCTTTTAGGTAGGAAGTTGAAAACCAGAACTTCCAGGGTAGCATTCTCCGAAATGCTTCCTGTACCACGTGCAGGACCCAAAAGGCAGACAGAGCTCCGGAGTCTCAATGCGTGGATGAGATGTGGAGGAAGAGAGTTTTGGATTTGTTAGGAACTGGGCAAAATCCTGGGGAAAGGAGGGGCTTTTCCAAAGGGATGGGCTCCACCTTAACTGGGATGAAACCAAGCTGCTGGTATTAACCTTTAAAAAGGAGATAGAACAGATTTTAAACTAGATAATAGGGGAAATCTGACAGTCACCCAAGAATGCATGGTTCGGAACAATGTATTCTTAAAGGATACTAGCAGAAGACTGAAGTTAGGGCAATTCGACAAAGAGGTTCCAATGAAGACAAAAATAACCCAAATGCCCTTGAGTACGGAACAGACAGAGTTTAAAGATTCCAAATTACTCCTGCCTACCAATAACCAGATTAATATGAATAAAATACAGCCCTAAAATGCTTGTATGCAAATGCTAGAAGTCTAAAAAATAAGATGGGAGAGTTAGAATATATAGTACTAAATGAGAGGTTAAATATGATTGATATCTTAGAGACATGGTGGAAGGAGGACAACCAGTGGGACACTGTGAAACCTGGGTATAAACTATATCATAATGATAGAGCAGACAAAATTGGTGGAGGGGTTGCACTTTATGTTAGAGAGGGCATTGAGTCACAAAGGATTAAAGTTTTGCAGGAAACAAAAATCATTGTAGAATCTCTATGGATTGAAATTCCATGTAAAAAAGGGGAAAGGGAAGGCGATGGCAGTGGGAGTATAACGACCGCCTGACCAGAATGAACAATGGATGATAAAATTGTAAAAGAAATCAGGGAAGCTAACAAAAGTTACAGCACAGTAATAATAATGGGTGATTTCAATCTCCAGTATCAACTGGGTCAGTGTCATGGCAGGACATGCTAGGGAGATAAAGGGGTATGTTTACTAAACTGCGGTAATCGTGAATAACGCGCGTAATGTACGGTTAACGATCGTTTGCATGTCCGAACGCGCGTTCTATCGTGCGAACGACCGATAACCGTACATTACGCGCGTGAACCACAGTTAACGATCAAAAACCCCCGCGGCGCGTTAAAACAGCGCGGAAGGTGGAGAGTGGGCGGAGAGAAGGGGTCAATGGGCGGAGAGTGGGCGGGGAGAGGCTCCCCCCCACACCAACGCGCTGATTATCTGAGAAGAATCCCAACGCGAATGAAAACCTGCCGTTAAAGGCATATTAAAGGGAAGCGAAACCATTTCCGTCAGCAATGTACAGCAAACCCGGGGAAACCAAAACAACGTGAGCAGTGTGATACATGTGCACAGAACAAAATAGCAAATAGAAATGTAAAAAGACCATAACAAAAGCTAAAAGAAAGTATAAACCAGCTGTGCAACAGAGATATTAATGGGCAACCATAAAAAACAAATCCTGGAAAGCCTTAAAAAACCAAAAATGATGTTTGGAAGGTTCTACGGAGAGTAGACCCGTCCACAAAACATTCCCTAGTCAGTATTACCCTGAGCTCTCCTGGGAGTGTCTGCTATGGTTGCTCATCAATATCACCATTGTCCAGTTTGGTTAGGGTCTATACCCTATTTCCGAGGTCAATTTCTGGGTTTATGTGCACGTTTGTCCCCATACAAGGTGAATGAGCCGACAGTAAAAATATGCAGAGCAGGGTTTCTGACTCACTCTGCTAGGTTTTCTATCTCCAGGGACTGCACTGTCTCCGTGGCTACAGTGTGGTGAAGCAGACACAGCCAGTACCTTTAGCACCAGAGGGTCACAGGTTGAAATCCCAGCTGGAGTACCCACCAACCGAGTGCCCATATTTTACCCACCACTAAACAGAGATAGTAAAGACACCCCTTTATCGCAGAGAACATGGAACAAACACCTATATTTTACCCTACCCCCCCCCCCTAACAATGGGCAGTACCCACAGCCGAGTCCCACAAATGCAGTCCTGGAGTGCCACACCTTAATCAGCTCATAGGCATTTGCCAAGATAAGGACATGTCAGCATGTTGGCGGAAGGGTACAGGTGGTGGAGGGGGCAGTGGCCTGTAGCCACAGCAGACAGTGGCCCAGCCATGTGCAGGCTGGCACGTCCACCGCAACAGACAGGCCCTGTCGGATGTACAGACATGGACCCCCTAGGGAATGCAGCCAATCTGTGGCAACACAGTGGTGCAGTGCACACAGACAGTGTGTGCCAGAACAGAAGGTCACAGGTTCCAAGCCTAGCTGTGGCTACTGGCAATACAGTCCACATATTTTTCCCACAACTAAACTGTGTTTTTACTGTCAAAACATCATTGCTGAGAACATATGCTGGGTTAATACGCCTATATATCACCCCACCGAGCACACACACCATAAACAGGTGCATAACCTAGAGCAGAGTCTCCAAAATGCAGTCCTGGAGGGCCACACAATGGTCAGGTTAAATGCTGCCCCAAATAAAGATGCCTGTGCCGCATATCCATGCGCACCCCCATGGCATGCAGATTTAGCTCATGCATATTAATGAGCAACAGCATGCAAATCCTAACAGTGTCTGGCACATCAGGACTGGTTATGGCAACCTCTGCCGTAAAGCAGCAGCCAACAGGGGGCAGACACACCCCCACCCACCGACCCAGGCCCCATTGGGAAATGGCTCCTGGAGAGGCAGGACATTGGGCCCTGTGTGCATCTCCCAATACTAGCATGTGCATGCCTTATCAATGCCACCCCATACCTGGGTATGCGGTACACACCTATCAAACGTGTCCCATGATAACTGGTAGATAGCAAGTCCTACGTTAAGCACAGTTTGCCCATTGGGCCCCATCATAACAATATGTCTGATGTCTGCATTGTGTGCCACAAGTCTGGTCTCTGACAGTGTTTACCACCCTGGGGGCTCACCCCCCCAACAGTATCGTGTACCATATCCATGCCTTAACTGTGCCCTGGACTGGTGTGGTGGGCAGGGCTGCTGAACCCCTCTATGGTTGCACAATTCTTGCACAGGTGTTGGAGTGTGTGTCTGTCTATACAGTGTGCGGAGGCTGCAAACACCTTCAACAGCCCACACTGCCAGCACCGTTGCCAGTATGGGCCTGCCAATGTGCATAATGAGGAGCAAGGTACCATGGGTATAGGCCAGACAGGGCGGCCTGGCCAGGCTGCATCTGCACAGCGCATAGGGCACTGACTATGACATATTAGTGCCTGGCCACCACCTACACAGACAGGGCAACCGCTGTATGTCCTGCAGGGAGATCATTCTCACCCTGACTGTGCAGTGACCATGGCATGGCTAGGCATCCCCATAGTGCCATATAGGACCTCTGTTATGTGATATGTATGTGTCTCCTTTTTGGGGGCCAGTCACTGACTGAGCTGCTTGTGGTATTTGCTGCCATTCCAGGTCTGGGTGCACACGTGTCCAACAGGAACATGCATTAATGGACCAACTAGCAGACTGTTTGCAGCTGGTATGTGTCTTGATGGAGCGCATAGCAGGGTGCAGCAGATGAAGGCCTGATGCAGGAAAATATCAGATAGTGTCTGGGTGCAGCCTAGCATATACAGGCCTACTCTCTGTCTGCCTGCCTGTGTGCTATGGAGATGTAGAGCGCTACAGTGACTGTCCTGTAGGGTGTGATATCCACAGCAGAACTGAGGCTGGTGGTCCCCCCTACTGCCCCCATTGCAGGGAGGTGGAATGTGGATCTGTTGATGGGAGACCCGGTTTACCACCATAATCCTCCTAGGGGGCCATAGGGACTACACCTGACAGAGACAGGCAAATATCTCCAAGGTGTTTGTGCAGAAATTACCTATCGCACACATTACCACCTCTGTGGACCTCCACCATGGCCTATGTCTGCCATGGATGGTTCTGTGGACCTGGTGCTGGGCACCTCACTGCACCCTCAGGGTGAGCACAGTAACCGCACAATGTGACGGCGTGTAGCCACTGTGTGCCAGTAAAACAGATGGTCAGTACCCCCTACCAGGATGAGGTGCTGTGAGGGTGCACATGGTCAGTTCCCCCTACCAGGCCGAGGTGCTGTAGGGTTGCATTCCCCATCTCGTGTCAATCAGTGGATAGGTGATTTGCATGTGTAGTGCATCATGGTAGTGACTGCTCCAAGCAAACCCTGTGAACCACAGCAGATGGACTGTGTGGTGAACTGAAGTCGCTCTGTAGCCAGCTAGGCATGTAGAAGGTGCTACAGAGGCTTACTCCACTGGCAAATGCAGTGACTGTGCAGACAGAACCTATGGGTATGAGGCCACTGTGGTGATACATGGCAGGGCTGCCAGGTGCAGCTACATCTGGAGTAGTGGTGTCTGTAACCCAACAATAGCAGAGGTAAAGTACAGACTGCAAGCCAATGTTTGTCTTCAAAGAGCAAGAGAGGACCGAGAGAAAGGGTGTAGGAGCACGCATGACAAGGCTACGACCAATGCTATAGATATCAAAAGAGACAGATACACAGAAGCTCTACATTGTTCCAGATGCCACCTCCACAGTATGCCATTCAGGGACACTCTCTGTGCCCTGGTCTCCATCCACCCCACTAGATCCATGTAAACAAAAGGGACATAACAAATGTAAGAGACATCTCCACATCATGGACAGTCCTCGACAAAGCAATGTGAAATATCCCTAATGTGAGATGTCAGAAGCAGAAGGTGTTAGAACACATGCTGCAGACCCTGCAATATCTAGCAGTAGGACAAAAATGTGGGGGTTTAAAATCCAGCTCATGCCCACAGTCTAGGATAAGCCATAGGCCATCATATGTATAGATGGTAGCGTTAATGTGAGTTGCAGTACACCATGAGGATCTGCCAACGCACGAGCCAATGCCCTTCCGCCGACAGCAACGCATATAAGCACGCGCCGTGTCATGGCCCCAAACCGATGCTTTGTGCGCATGGCCACGCCCCCACCAATGCACGTAGCTACGCCCCCATGAACGCACGTGGCTACGCCCTCATGAACGCACGTAGCTACGCCCTTATAAACGCACATGGCTACACAGCTAAGATACACTCAGAGCAGATGGCAGCCATGTCACGAAAGCCTGCCTTCACTCACAGAGACCTGTACCTGCTGACAGAGCTCTTCTGTCTCCGTCAGCAACGCCTCTTCCCTGGCTCGTCCAGGAGGCAGAACCTGACAAGGGTGAGGAGGGCCTGGGACCGCCTCATCAATAGATATAACAGGAGTTCTGATTACCCACGTGAGGTAAGTGTCTGGGGACAGGCACCCCACATGAGGATGTGGTGAAGAACAGCCTGTAACCAAAGCACCATTAATATCTGCACTGCTGGAGAATGTCTGGTGTTGCTGCGG
Organism: Ichthyophis bannanicus; assembly: GCA_033557465.1. Lineage (NCBI taxonomy): Eukaryota > Metazoa > Chordata > Amphibia > Gymnophiona > Ichthyophiidae > Ichthyophis > Ichthyophis bannanicus. The sequence goes on along the minus strand of CM066033.1, from coordinate 2,071,913 downwards.
GCAGCATGTAGCTAGGTCATCCACACACACAATGTCAGAACCCCCAAGCCCACAGGGGTTAGCTGCAACCATGGCAGAGGTGAACTAATGACCACAGTCGTATGCTACAGGGCGCAGTTGCATCCTCAGGGATGTGCCCAACAACAGAAAACCACAGGCCCAACACCAAGGTCAATGGACACAGAAGGGTCTGTCACATGCCCCTGTCAGCTAGCACCAAGCACAAAGACATTCCAGGATGGTGCAGGCCCATAAAGGGGGTCCACCCCCTGTCCTGGTGCTATGGATACAGGCCCTGTTTGTGCTCACAAGAATCTGCCCAGAGCCCCAGGATGCTGAGGATCCCAAATGAGGAGCCCATCCCCTGTCCTGGTGCTATGGATACAGGCCTTGGTTGTGCTCACAAGAATCTGCACTTAGCCCCAGGATGCTGAGGATCCCAAATGAGGAGCCCATCCCCTGTCCTGGTGCTATGGATACAGGCCTTGGTTGTGCTCACAAGAATCTGCCCTTAGCCCCAGGATGCTGAGGATCCCAAATGAGGAGCCCATCCCCTGTCCTGGTGCTATGGATACAGGCCTTGGTTGTGCTCACAAGAATCTGCCCTTAGCCCCAGGATGCTGAGGATCCCAAATGAGGAGCCCATACCTGATCCTGGTGCTGTGTGGAATGGCCCTGTCAGTGAACAAAGGGGCAAACCACATCCCCAGGATGCAGTAGGCCTCACCTCAGAGCCCTACCCCTCATCCTGGTGGTGTGGGGAATGGCCCAGTTTGTGACTCGTTGGACCACACCATATTGCACACTGATAAATATATCTGTGTTGCGGCACAGGCCACCAAAGGGTGTCTGTCCCCTAATGTCAATATGTGTTGTCACTCCAATAGGTGGAGGATCTCCGCAAAAAGGCAAGGGAGCTGAGGGCACGGTATCCCCGTTTTGTGCGGCGAGTGCAGAGGGAGCTGCTGGCCCAACAGGACGGTGAGTGATGTGACATGGCCCTGTGGGGCAAAGGCTGTCATGACCACAGGATGTATGTTACTGCTGTGGCAGATGTGTGAACATAGGGATGACACGTGTTCCCCTCTCCCACAGCGGATGCACGTTCTGCGGAGGAACCCGTGGTGCAGGATGAGGGGCCCGAGGAGCCACCAAGAGATGACGGCATGGAGGTGGTGCACGAACCAGCCGACATGGTGGTGGAGCAAGATACACCACCTCACAGGGCCGAAGACCCATCTGACACAGAGGGGATGGAGGAGGAGGATGTGGAGGAGGGGGGGAGGGGGGAGGGCAGAGGTGCTGGGAGGGGGGGAGGGGGAGAGGGCAGAGGTGCTGGGAGGGCGGGGTGAGGAGGGGCGGGTGCTGGTGGCTAGGGAGGCTAGGGGCCCTGCTGTGGTGGGGCTGGGGTCGGAGGGAGGTGCCCTGCCTAACTTGGTGATGGAGGGGGATGGGGTGGGTGGGGGGGTTGGGGGGGCATGTGTGCCGGGTGGCCATCGTCATGAGCTGTCACAGGGCTATGGGGGCACCAGCGAACTGCACCATGGTGATGGCGATGCGACCCCCCTGGACGTGGGCATGCCACACATAGCCGAGGACATGCGCAATGTGGATGCAGGCACACAGACACAGGGAGACCTGTGTCTGTGTGGCTGCATATGCGGGCTGCGCGTGGCCACGGCTGTGCGTGCGCATGCACATGCCCAGAGGCAGCACGCCCTCATCATGGGGCAGGTCCTGGCGACCCTGACCATGGTGGCTGACCGGCTGCGCTTGCTGGAGGAGCACGTAGCTGGGGGTGCGCAGGATCAGCCACCATGTGACAGGGGTGCCAGGGGTGTGTAGTGCGTGGATACGCATTGCACACCCGCCCTGTGACAGCCCATGCAATGGCCTACCCCACACACGGAGGGCAGCAGGGCTGAATGACAGGGATGTTGCCATGATGGCCAATGCCACATCCACCCCACAATGTTTCTTTGTAAATAAAGTTGTACATTATTACCATTTAACTGTGCTGTCCAGATATCCCTCTTTGCTATGGGTCAGTGTTCTGTGAGCGACACATGAGGGCACACACATGTGTGTCAGTGTAAGATACAAAGGGTGTGTGCAGGGTACTGTACACGTGTCATGCATCTAGCGATATTACGGCCATTACATGGGCTAGTGCCACACATGTCCCAAAGCACACACATGTAACAGTGCCCAGGGGTCAGCAGTGGTGGAACATGCAAGGCTATGTGCAGCATCTGTGATGGGCGCAGACCAGGGTGGAGGATGGCATGGACACAGCAAGTGGGCTAATGGACACTGAGCCTGGAAGTGCACAGGGCTATGGGTGGACAGAGTGGACATGGCCGCAAGGGGACATGGGCTGGGCCACAATTTGGGTCCATTCCTCGTGTATGTCATGGTGTCGTGGGGCTTTTTACAAGTGATGCACATGGGGGTTCCACTGCATAAAGGGTGACTGTTGTCATTCCTCTATATATGATACATAGGATGGAACAGAACACAGGACAGCAGCTCGGACATTGACCCTTGCAGCCACATGGACTATCCCTACACACATGTGCCTGTGGGGCATCTCCGGAGGGTCTGGAAAGTATGCAAAGTGCAAGACGTTAGTGGCACGGGAGGAGACGGACATGTAGTTGGTATGTGGGGAAAGCTAACCGTGTGCTGTTCTGTGTGCTACACTGAGGGCTGACCAGAAGCCACAGGGACAGGTATCGGACACAGTACGATACGTAACAGAGAGGACTGGCAGTCAGACTGTCATTCCATATGTGCCTTTGCTACAGTCTATGTTCATCGGTGGACAGCTTGTAGACTCAGTAGTGCCTGTCTATGACTGAGGGTATACAGTACTTTCCCTAAAGCTGTGCTCGCAGTCTGGGTAAGTGTATCTGCTGTGCTCTGATCCCTTTGGTGTTTCCCGAGACCTGGATATGTGGAGTCCTATCCTGTTCACATAGGAGATGTCAAGGCATGTTGAGTGGGGCATAGACACCCCATCAATGTACTGGTGCCCTCAGCAGCTCATGTCCTCCTCCGAGGACCCTTTTGATGCCAGACATATTCATTTTGTGGAAGCAAACTGGGCACATGCCATAACCTTGTTCCACCCGCCCACCCACCAAGATATCTGTCTAACCCCCCCCCATGAGCCCATGTAACGGCCCTGCACCATCATGGGTGCACTGTATGTCAAACACCACCACCACTCATCTCCAATCAGAGCCAATGCAAACCGCCCAGATTCGGTGACAGTCCCATCAGGACATTTCCGGGAAGCCACGAATAGGCCATTGCCAGACCTTTCCCCCCACCAATCACCCCACTGCACATTTACAGTCCAACCCCCCCCCATCACCCACAGCCCACATAATGTCATGCCCTTTCCCCCTCCATGGCCCATGAGCGGTTGTTCCAACCCCCCACCCCCCCCCCCCCAAGCTCACGGGGAACGGATGCGGAGAATAGACGTTGACTGCAGCTGCTGGGCAGTGTGTGCCTGCTGGTGTGCACCCAAGAGCAGGTGGAGCATCCCATGCTGCCCACAGCAGTGTCGGTGGCTACACCATATGGCAGAATATTTTGCATCGCCCAGGCCCCAGGGTCATGCACGGGTGAGCTGTGCGTAATACTGACCCCCACAAGCAACACAGGAGACATGACATGTGTTACAGCCGCATCTTCAGCTTTTTATTTTCTCCTCCCCCTGGCCCTGCCACGCCTTGCGCGGCTCCTCCCACCCTGCGATGATGGTGGCTCTGCTGCCGGCATTGCTGCCATTGCTGCTGCTCTCACTGGTGTTGGTGGAGGTGGTGGTGGTGGTGGTGGCGTCACCCCCATTTGTGCTGCTATGCCTTGCAGGCTCACAGCCATGTTCTCTGCAGCTGTGGCAAACCTCGGGACACCCATCAGGACCCTGGACATCATACGGTGGTGTCTGCGTAGTGCATGCCTTTGCCGGCACTGCTCCCTCAGACACGCATGCAGTAAATGCCGTATACCTGTGAAGACAGCAGGTAGTGCATTGTCGTCATGGAAAGAAAAGACTATCTATGCAGACGCATTCTGAACAGAACACAGTTGGGGACTCATTCTCTGCATCCCTGTGTGCCTCTGCGGTGTGCGCCTGCATCTGTTGGATCACATCGGCCACCGCGGACATCGCCGCATCCCTGTTTCGGGGTCCTCCCTCTGCAAACACGTCCCCGGTGGCGCCACTCGTGTTTGTCCCCCCTCCACAGGCAGACTGAGTGATGGTGCCACTGTCCTCACCGGGGGTGGTTGGGGGAGCTCCTGCATCCACCTGCAACACCTCCGGCACTGGATCCATGGGGGTGCATGCTCAGGGCTGGCTGTCCCCTTGCGCATCGTTGGCTGCATCTATGGCAGCTATGTCACCTGTGGGACAGAGTATCATATAGGTCAGATGCAGCATGACTGCCTGTCTGCACCCATCCCACTCCCCTAAGAGCACATGTGTGTGGGTGAGCCACATGGGTCCTGGTGGGGTCCCTTCCCCCCTCCCCCCTCACCCATTCCCCAATGCCTACAGGGGCCGTTGAGAGGGGCCGTTGCCCTGCAACTTCCAGTGACCACTTCCCCCTTGCATGCTACCACACCCCCCATGCAGCCACGTTACCGCTATCAGCCCTGCAAACACAGTCCGTGTGAGACACAGGTACATTGTTCTATCCTGTCGGCCATGTTGACACCTGTGTGGGCGTGCTGCCTCCACCAGCCCTGCACCCTCTCCACTGCAACACATTGACAGCCTCTGCTGGTACTGTGGGACCTTTCTCCTTGCCAACGCACCCATCCACTGTGCTATGCCACTCCCTGACCACCATGGACATACCTCCCCCAATGGGTCATGGCCCAGAGGCTGGTTGCATGCCTGTGCTGCCCCCTGGGTCCGCATTTTGCACAATCATGGCACCTGCACCACAGTCCACCCTTGGCCACCCCCACACATGTGCGCTTGCAGACTCCCACTGGTACAGATCACTCACACACTTACCAGCACCAGGGTGCGCTGTGTCCAGCTCTGGGGGAAGGCCATGTATGTAAATAGGGCCAAGTCACTCTGCCAATCACTGTTCGAGTGCACTCAGGTTTGCGACCTGTACTGGGCTACCTCCTGTGCTCTGGGCCCCTCTCCTCTCTCTTGTCAGCTCATTCCTGATGTTGCGTTTAATGTCACAGTACCTTTTACGTAAGCTTTCCACATCTCTGTGTGGCCCACCTGTGGTTGCCACCTCCACCTGTACCTCGGCCCATGCCTTGGCACGTGTGGCACCAGATGTTGTTGCGCTCTGCTGACCAAATAGTATGTCATATCGGTCAAGGATGGCTGACAGGAGGAGGTCATTCTCCTCCTGGCTGAACCTTACGGCTCTTTTGCGGTATTCCTCTGGGAGGGTGGGCCTGCGTCACTTCTGATCCTGTGCACATGGGGTTCCCTGTGTGCCCGATGGGCCTGGCCTCTCACCATCAGTAGTGTGGGTGTCCATTGCTGGAACCTGCTGTGCTCCGGCACTATCCGACATTTGGGTTGTCTTCTCCATTGCGAATGTGTGCTGAGGTGCGTGCCATTTTGTCCTTCCCAGCTTTATATAGGTCTCGTGTGGGTGTGGCTCTGAGCGCATTGCGTACGTGCGTTGCGTACGCTCTCTCCTCCTGTGCATGCATGGACGTGCGTTGCGTGTACGCGTGTGTGACCGCGGTTTGCGTCTCTGTGAGATCTTGGTGCCTTCCATATTTGGAAAGGTTTATACCTCGCAGAACCTTTAAAGTATGCTGCGTCACATGGGGACACGGTGTTTGTTATTATCGGAATGGCTTTTGTCTGGAGCAATGCGGGGGTACGCGCGGTCCTCCGCGCGCTACGTTGGGGACTATAGGACCTTGCTGACTACAGGGTGTTGGCTGTGATGGATGTTCCTGGTTGACCAGGTGTGTATTGTTTGTGTGATTTTTGTTCCCGCCCTGTACCCTATTTCCCAGCCACCTGTCCCACAGCCTGTGTCTATCATGGCTCAGACTGTGAATGCAGGTGGTGCAGTCATTGCATTGTTGGAGCTAGCTGGGCTGCGCTTTCCGGCAGAGGGAGATGATGGTCCTGGGGCTGAGGCCCTGGGCATGGGTCCTAACCCACTGCAACACAGGCCTGCAGCTGTGGAGGGTCCACATGCGGGTGTGGTGGAACAACGGCGCCGTAGGCGTCCTGAGGGGCGGCCATGCCTGCAACGCCTCTACAGGTCCAGGGCCATGCTACAGAACATCAGGGAGGACCAGGTGATCTCCCTCTACCGGCTGGACACAGGGGCTATTAGGGAGCTCTATGAGGATCTACGACCTGACCTTGAGCCCCTGACTGCCCGGTCACATGCCATACCGGGACTGGCCAAGCTCCTTGCTGCCCTACATTTCTTTGCCTCTGGCTGTTTCCAGTCCTCAGTGGCCGCAGTGGGTGGGATGAGTCGGCCAACGTTCTCTCGCTGCCTCCACCAGGTACTGCGGGCCATGGTCAGCCAGGTTGGGAATTACATTGCCATTCCCAACAGTAGGCAAAATTGGGTGGCCCTGGGACATGCATTCCAGCAGATTGCAGGGATACCACACGTGATGGGCGCACACAGGACACAGACAACATACATGACACATCTGCTAACCTGCATCTGGCGATCCCGTCATCCATATGTGTGCGGACACAGCAACCCCTGTGGGACTGTCCCTGGTTGCTGTTGCCACAGGGATGAGGGCCTCTGATATTTTGACACAGGCCTTATCCTCGGACTCATTGATGGCCTATTTTGAATGTCACTGGGGGTACTGCGCCCCCGTTGCTGCCATGGACTGTCTGTGTATCTCGTTTCTTGCAGTACAGGGGGGGGTTGAGCTGTGCATGCATATGTTGCCTTGATACATAACTGTCTACATGGCATGTTGCCTTGTCACTCTGCATGCTTTTCCCATGTTGGTTTGGTGGCTGGGGATGGTGACTGGTGTGCATACGGTGGGTGCGGACATTGTGGGGACATGGCATTTTGGAGCCCTTCACATTTCATATTACTGTATGTTAGCAACTGCTGATGAGATGCGGCATAGGGGTTTGGTTTGCAACAGTAGGGTGTGCTCAGGGTGTGTATGCTCCACAGGCAGCAACGGTTGGGTCGACTCGCACAATGGATTGGGTGTGTGCTGGCAACGGGGGCAGCGACACCCGACCCATGTCTTTGTCCAGGTCATGTGGTGCGCCAGGATGCAGGATACATTGGCTGCTTCGGTCTGGTGGCTGCCTTTTGGGGACTACTGTTTGCACTTTTGATGTGTTGTATAATTGTGGTGTTGGTGACCCCGTTTCATTGCCACTCGGTGGTTGCTAGTTTGGGAATACACTGGCATTGATCGTTTCCTTCCTTGTAAAATGCTTATTTGGCCATATGCTATGTGCAGCCCCATCACATCTGCGCCCACCCTCCCTGGTTGAGCTGTGCATGTCAGTGTGGCCTTTTTGCGGCCTGTGTGCCACATTGTCTGGACTCTTCCTAGATTCCCTCCTGTGGTGGGGCATGTGACTGGCCTGCCTGTATACTGGGCCCGCTGCTGCCGGTTGGTCCTGGCGCTATCACTGAACTGGTTGGTCATGCACATGCGCCTCTTATGGTCACTTGTCCCTCACCACAACCCATCCACATGGCTTTCCATTGGCCTGTACCCTTCCAGTCCTCATTTGTCACTCCCCTGATATATTGCATTTGGTGTACCCTGCATGATATTTCCTGGGTCGTGTGTGGGCCGGTTCATATGTGCCTCCCATCCCACCTGTGGACTGTGATGTTGGCTGTGGACCCTGCTCAGAATGTGTAGTGCATCTTGGTTAGTCTTTGGGGTGACCTCACCTGGCACACAGCTGTGGTTTTGTATGTTGGCATGCTGTGGTCCTGTATGCATCCATTTCTGTATGCCTACTGGTGTTACGGTAGTTATTCTTTTCCTGCAGCGCTTTCCATCCTAGTGTTCATGGCTGTTCACTCTCTGTGTTCCCCTGTTTTTATGTCTTTCCTTCACTGATACCTGTGGTCGCTGTAACAGTCATCTCTTGGCTTTTAGTTCCTGTCCGCTCTTATCATCCTCATCACATTTGGGTATCATCCTTTGGTCCATCTATCTGCATCAGTGTGATGTGACATGTCCTGTATGTTGATGTGCACTGTTACCCCGTACCCTGCACTGCTACCCTTGTCTGCTTTGCATCTCTGTGTTCTTGGCGGGCCAGTGCCTGTTCTGCGTGGCAGGCCCACTCCTCTGGCCTCCTCCACCTCCACAGGGTGACACATTTTCTCCTCACCCGCCACACACTTTTGTTCTAGTACTCTAGGTTGCCAACAACCTTTGGTGTGTTGCTTTTGCCATCAACATGTTTGTCTGCGCTGCTTCCAGACACATGGGATGTCCCCAGGGGTGTGGGTCCAGTGACTCCCTACTGTCCCTCCGTCAATCACCTATCCATTGTCTTTACCGTGGGTTCTGTGTGGTGTTGGTACTACATCTGTCTCTGTTGCACATGGGTCCTGCAGGTCCTGCAGACACCACTTGCAGTCCCTAGGGCACACTGACCTTGGCCCACATACCCTTTTTAGGGCACCGTGCCACATGGTTCTATGGGCCAGGGTTCCATCTGCACTCTCTTATCCCTGTGTACCTCATATTGCACTTAGCATGGGGCACCCTTCTCGGGACCATAATGGTCATCTTTCTCATACATCATCTTGGCCACACTGTTGGGCTACTGTCTTTTCCTGTTCTATTGCAGTGACTCACAAATTCATTTCTCCATTCATGGGATGGTGCTGTGGTGGTGCCTACCCCCTCCTGTGTTCATCTCAGAACTGCTGATGTACATGTGCACTGCACCATGTGTGTTGTTGCTTACACCCATATCCTTACCCCCCAGCTGGCACTTTGGGTGGTGACATGGCGCCCTTTCTTTGCCCAGTCAGGGGGTTGTCGGTTCTGGTGGTACAGCCATCTGCATATTCTTTCTCCACATATTCATAGTATGTTCGTGTTTGCTTTTGATTTCATCAGTGGCTTTTGGTTAAGGAAACAGGTCTGTGATGTTAATGGGCCTTTTATATTTGGTAATGATCTTGACCTTGGTTTTGATTGTGTTTGCCATATGCCCTTGTTTGCTGAGACCTTGGTTTGTTTCATTGACAGGCAGTCTTTGTATGTGCATGTGGCAATTGCTGTTGATCTGGTGTGGTGATTTGTAGCATTTCACGGTTCTGCTCCATGGGCTGGCCACCTCATTATTGGGACTGTGTACTTTTCACTGACTAAATTGGCGACTAGCTATTTCATTACCTGTGGGGGCCACTATGTCATGGATTTCATCCCACAGATGGATTGTTTGGTGGCCCTTTGAGGGGCATCTTATGGTTTTACTTTACATTAGTGCTGACAGCAGCACCACCCTCACAGTGCAGGATCCTCACGGTACCTCATCGGGAACCCTATGGCATGACCTATGGGGCTCTCTGTAACATGCCCCATAGGGTGCACAGACAGACATTGCACATTTACCTTTACCCTCTGGTGTGACTTGTAGGGTGCCCTATAAAGCACCCTCATGGTATAGCCCTGTGAGTGTGTGTTTACCACCAGAGCCTGTTAAACATACAAGACAAGCTGCTTCTGCCATCACTATCTTGGTGTGTGGGTAATGTCGCTGATGCCTCCACAGATACATTCGCCTGTCAGGTACACATTCACATGATACAGGGCACAGAGTTGGGCCGACCAATGCATGGCGTGGTGGGGTTTCCTGCAGGGGTACGGTGGCATGACAATTTGGTTCTTACCTGCCTTGTTTCCAGCACGGTTTGAGGTTTGATTTCCTTACTTACATGATTTGTGGAGATATTTGACTTTGTACATATCTCAAACACGGTTGTGGATGCAAATTCACACTATTTTCTTCTTTTGAGGGCTGAGGCTCTCTTGATTATACGGGCCCTAAATATGGGGGGCATTTTCTCCCACCTCTCAGGTTGTTTATCGGCAACAAAAAATGGGGGTTAACTATGGTTTAAGCAGAGTGCTGACTGGTTATCCTTGTCACTGACTATGGTTTGCAGAGGGTAATGTTGCAGGCAGCTTTTGTCCTTGGGGCCATGGGGGATTTGAACTCATGGACCTTGCATCATCTGCCAGTGTCTTAACCATTGTGCTACCGATCAGGCTACCTTAGGGGACACCTTTTCTATATTCTTATAGGGCGCCCTGTTGGGCTACTGTCTGTTACTACTATGTGACAGTGACACACCCACTCATTTCGCCGTACCGTCCCAGGGGGCTGTGTTGGTACATAACCCTTGTTGTGTTCATCTCTGGACCGCTGATTTGCATGTGCATTGCACCATGGGTATGTTTGCTTTAGGACAGATCAGAGCCATCACAGCGGGCCATTTGGGTGGTGCCCTGCTGCCCTTCAGTTGACAGCCAGGGGGTTGTTGGCAGCTATGGGGCTGCAGCCCGGTGGTTCCTTCACAGCCTGTGGGGCCAGTGGTCATGGCCTCAGACCCACAGTGGGCTTCTTTTCTCAGGCTGACTGCAGCATTGTATATTTTTATGGCACATTGGTACTGCCAGCGAAACCCCCTCAGCATAATGTAACCTTACAGTGCCTCATAGGGCTCACCATGCGGCACCTTCTCTGGCGCCCTTTACGTTGCCTAATATGGTCTTCTCTAGGGGACATTTTGGTGTGCCTCTGTGGACAGTGCACTTTATAATGTGGCCTGTGTGGTGCATTATGGGGTGCCATCTGGGACACCTTTGGTTGCACCATTGTGATGGTGTGTTTGCTGGCAACACTACTGGAAATAAAAATGGAAACCCTTGCCTCCTCATTTCCTACAGGGTGATAACTGGGCCAGCCTTCTGCATTGTGCACACTGGGGAACCCAGGGGATTCGAACCCATGCTGCCTGTGACAGCGGTCAGTGAGGTAACCATTGTGCTACAGCTCTGTTTCTGTGAGTTGTATCTGTACGCCTTCTTGGAGTTGACGCGCGGTAACGCGCGGGGACACACCACAGCGCCCTGTCATGCTCGTTAGTTTTTGGAACGCGCGTTGTGCGTAACGATGTACCGCCCATGTCCTTATTTGGGGTTTCTGTCTCTACCGCGGCTCCTAACGCGAGTCGCACTAACGCACTTTAGTAAACATACCCCAAAGTTTCTAGATTAAATAAATGACTGCTTCTTGGAGAAGTTGGTTCATGATATGACCAGAGGGGGAGTCATTTTGGACCTAGCCCTTAGTGGAACACAAGATCTAGTGCAAGAGATAAGGGTTCTTGGGCCACTTGGCAATAGTGATCATAGCATGATCACGTTTGATTTAATAAATGGAGGAAGAATGGCAAAAAGATCCACAGACTATTATAAAATGTGGAAAACAGTTAAGAAAAAACTAAAAGGAGCAGTTGCAAAGGTTAAAGATTTACGTCAAGCATGGGTGTGGTTTTAAAATACTATCTTTGAAGCCCAGACCAGCTTTAAAAAAAGTGGAAGGAAGTCCAAAAAACTGACAACATGGTTTAAAGGTGAGATCAGAGAGGATGTTGTAGCCAAGAAAGAATCTTGCAGGAAATGGAAAAAGGAACCAAATGAAAACTAGAAACAACAAAAGCACTGGCAAGTTAGAAGCAAGGTATTAATAAGGCAGGCAAAGAGAATTTGAGAAGAAACTTGCTGTGGAAGCAAAAATGCTTAATAAAGACTTTTTCAAGTACATTCATAGTAAAAAAAACAACCTGTGAGAGAGTCAGTTGGACAATTAGATGATAGAGTGGTAAAAAAGACACTAAGAGCGGACAAGGGTATAGTGGAGAGACTGAATGAATTCTTTGCTTAAGTCTTTACTGAGGAAGATGTAGGGATGTTACCCATGACTGAAATGCCTCGTTGGAGTCGGTAGTGGTGCCAAAGGACTGGAGAGAGGCTCATGTGGTGCCTTTACACAAAAGCGGAAGTAAGCATATGGTTGAAAACTACAGGCCGGTTAGTTTAACTTCAGTGGTGAGTAAATTATTGGAAACGCTGCTGAAAGAGAAAATAGTGAGGTTTCTGGAGTCCAGAGGATTACAGGATCTGAGGCAGCATGGATTCACCAGAGGCAGGTATTGTCAGACAAATCTGATTGATTTCTTTGACTGGGTGACCAGGGAGGTGGACCGAGGGAGAGCCCTAGATGTGGTGTATTTAGATTTCAGTAAAGCCTTTGACACTGTTCCTCACAGGCGACTTATAAACAAACTGAGCACCCTAGGGATGGACCCTAAAGTTACTGCTATGGCTAGAAATTGGTTGGGTGGGAGGTGACAAAGAGTACAAGTAAATGGAGCTCACTCTGAGGAGAAGGATGTTACCAGTGGTGTGCCCTAGGAATCTGTCCTTGGTCCGATTCTTTTTAACATCTTTGTTAGTGATATAGCGGAAGGGCTGTCAGGTAAGGTTTGCCTCTTTGCGGATGATACCAAAATCTGCAATAGAGTAGACACCCAGGAAAGTGTAGATAACATGAGGAGGGATCTAGTTAAGCTTGAAGAATGGTCTAGAATGGCAGTTGGGATTTAATGTTAAATAATGTAAGGTCATGCATTTGGGCTGCAGCAACCCAAGGGAGCAATATAGTATGGGGGTGAAGTACTTTTGTCCACTGAAGAAGAGCGGGACCTAGGCGTGGTTGTGTCTGATAATCTTAAAGTAGCTAAACAGGTAGAAAAGGTGATGGCAAAAGCTAAAAGGATGCTTGGGTGCATACAGAGAGGAATGGCTAGCAGAAAAAAGGAGGTGATAATGCCTCTGTATAAGTCTTTGGTGTGACCTCATTTGGAGTATAGTGTGCAATTCTGGAGAACACACCTTCAAAAGGATGTGAACAGGATGGAGTCAGTGCAGAGGGTGGCTACTAAAATGATTAGTGGTCTTCATTATAAAGCATATGAGGACAGACTGAAGGATCTTAATATGTATACCTTAGAGGAAAGGCGGGCTAGAGGTGATATGATGTTGTTGTTGTTGTTAAGTGCCATCGAGTCGGAGTCAACTCATGGCGACCCTCTGGATAGCTATCCTAAATTGTGTTCGGTCTTCAGTCAGGCGGCTCATTGTTGACAGACTGGTACCCATAGCTGCTGTTATTGTATCAATCCATCTCATTGCTGGCCTTCCTCTTTTACGCTGACCTTCTATCTTGCCAACCATGATGTCTTTCTCTAATGATCTCTCTCTTCGCATGATGTGTCCAAAGTATGAAAGTCAAAGTCTTGTCATCTGAGCTTCTAAAGAAAGCTTACGTTTGATCTTCTCTAGTACCGACTGGTTTGTGCTTTGGCCAGTCCACGGTATACACAGTATTCGCCGCCAGCACCATAATTCAAAGGCATCAATTTTCTTCCTGTCTATCTTTTTCACTGTCCAGCTTTCACATCCATATGATGTTATTGAAAATACCATGGCTTGAACAAGTCAAATCTTTGTATGGAGAGAGACATCTCTGCTCTTGAGAATCTTATCTAGGTCTTTCATAGCCATTCTGCCAAGAGCAATGCGTCGTCTGATTTCTTGACTGCTTGTTGCTTCTTTATTGATAGTTGATCCAAGTAGGTTAAAGTTGTTCACGATTTCAATTTCTTCTCCTTCAACGATGAACCTGCTGATTATGCCAGTTGTCATGATCTTTGTCTTATTTACATTAAGGTGCAGGCCCATTTTGAGACTATGTTCTTTGATTGTGAGATGCAAATGTTTCAGATCATCTTCACTTTCAGCCAGTAATGTGGTATCATCAGCATAGTGAAGGTTGTTGATGAATCTTCCACCAATCTTCACACCTCTGTTGTCGTCATACAATCCTGCTTCTCTGATGATTTGTTCTGCATATAAATTAAACAGGTAGGGGGAAAGTATGCAGCCTGGTCTTACACCTTTGCTTATTTTAAACCATTCTGTTTCTCCTTGTTCCATTCGAACTGCTGCTGCCAATGTACAGATTGTGCAAGAGTACGATCAGGTGTTCTGGTATACCCATGCTTCTTAATGTGGCCAAGAGTTTCTCATGGTTTACACAGTCAAAAGCCTTGCTATAGTCTATAAAGCACAAATAGATATCCTTTTGGTATTCTTTAGTATTTTCAAGGATCCATCTCACATCCGCAATGATGTCTCTCGTTCCTCGCCCTTTCCTGAACCCTGCTTGCACTTCAGGTAGTTCTTGTTCCAAGTATGGTTGTAGTCTCTTTTGAATAATCTTCAGTAGAATCTTGCTGGCATGTGGGATCACAGCGATTGTGTGATAATTTCTACAGTCTGTTGGATCACCATTCTTTAGTATTGGTATAAACACAGATCTTTTCCAGTCAGTTGGCCATGATGTTGTCTTCCATATTTCTTGGCAGAGCCTTGTAAGTACGATAACAGCTGCATCAGATTTCTGTAATACTTCTATGGGAATGCTATCAATGCCTGGTGCTTTGTTCTTTGATAAGGCTTTCAATGCTGCTTTAACTTCTTTTTTCATCACCAATGGTTCCCAATCATAAGGTACAGGTTGAAATGGCTGTTGGTCCATTTGATCTTTATCATATAAAAGCTCTGTATATTCCTTCCACCTTTTCTTGATCTTCTCAGCATCATTCAACATAGAACCTTGAGCATCTTGTAACATTCCAATTCGAGGCTGGAACTTTTTCTTTAACTCTCGTAGCTTTAGGAAAGCCGATCTTATTCTTCCTCTAATAGTTTCTGCTTCTATTTCCTTGCATGCGTCATTGTAGTACTTTTCCTTGTCCTGTCTTGCTGCACGTTGGAAATCTCTGTTGAGTTCCGTTATTGTCTTTCTTTCTCCTCTGGCTTTAGCTTCACTGCATTTCTGGGCAATTTTCAGAGTTTCTTCCATCATCCATTTTGGCTGTTTTTGCTTTTTCACTTTTTATAGAGACTTCTCGCTTTCTTCCAACACAACCTTCTTGATGTCATTCCATAACTCTTCTGGAGCTCTGTCATTTGTATCTAAAGCAGCAAATCGATTTTGCAGGCAGTCTTTAAATTCCAGTGGTATATTCTCAAGGTTATTTTTTGCTGCATTCATGAGTGGTTTGCTCTTTTTCAACTTTAGCTTGAGTTTGCATGCTAGTAGTTGATGATCTGTACCACAGTCAGCTCCAGGTTTTGTCTTTGTTGATGTTATAGAACATTTCCATCATCGACTTCCACAGATGTAGTCAGTTTGATTTTTATACAATCCATTGCTTGAAGTCCATGTGTACAGTCGCCGCTTGTATTGATGGAAGAAGGTGTTTGAGATGAATAGATCGTTAGTCTTGCAGAATTCTATCAGTCTTTCTCCAGCTTCATTTCTGTTGCCAAGTCTATATTTTCCAACTACTTTGCCTTCTTCGTTGTTGCCAACTTTTGCGTTCCAGTCACACATGACTATCAGGATATCCTGTTTGCATTTTCTGTCAATTTCAGCATGTACTTGTTCATAGAACTCTTCAATTTCATTCTCTTCTGCAGCTGTTGTTGTGGCATATGCTTGAATTATAGTTGTGTTGATAGGCATTCATCGTAGACGAATAGAGATTAAGGGGTATGTTTACTAAACTGCGGTAACGTCATTCACATTAGGTCCCGCGGTAAAGGTAGAGATGCCCATATAAAGGTGTGGATGGTACATCATTACAGCTAACGCACGTTACAAGGCGCCATAGAGTAACGAGCATTACAAAGCACCCTGTAAAGTGCCACGCAAGGCACCCTGTACAGCGCCCAACAGGGTGCCGTATAAGGCGCTTGATAAGGTGCCTAGTAAGGCGTCCAATAGGGCATCCTAGGCTAAGTGCCAAATCAGGTACCCATAGATAAGGCAGTGCAGAATGCACCCTGGGCTATGGAACCATACGTTAAGGTGGCCTAACAAGGTTATGGTGGCCTAGGTTAGTGTGCCCTAGGGACTGCAAGGTGCCTCAGGATGACTTGCATGACCTGTGTGGAACAGAGACAGATGTAGCCCTAAAACTACATAGAGCACGCAGGAAAGGCAATGAACAGGTGAATGAAGGAGGGAGAGCTGGGAGCCACTGGACTTGCCATATCTGCAGGCATCCCATGTGGCTGCCAGCAGTGATGACAAACATGGTGGGGGCAACTGTACCACAGCACAGGGTGTTGGCAATGTAAAGTACCGGAAAGACAGTTGGTGGCAGATGATGGGAATATGTGTCCCCCAGTGGAGGTGGAGGTGGCAGGATAGTTACAATGATGGGTGGACAGAGGAGTGGTGGCGCCATGCAGATCAGGCACAGGCGAGGCAAGCTCAAAGAGGTGCAATGCAGAAAAGGGTAGCAGTGCAGGACATGGGGTGACAGCCCGCACTGGCATACAGGACACCTCACAGCTGACAGATGCAGATAGATGGACAAAAGGATAGTTGGCAACTGTGATGAGGGCAATATATGCAGGCAGCACATATCAGCCGAGATATGACTGTTACAGGGATTACAGGTACCAGCGTAGGAAAGGCATTAAAAAAAGGAGAACAAGGAGGGTGTGAACCCATGACCACTAGGATGCAAAGCACTGCACAAACCAATAGGCTACACCACCACTCTGAGGCTCACAGCAAAGTCTGCATACAAGAACACTGCACGGCACCACATAAAACACCAGCCGTGTGTCAGGAGAGGGCAACCCAAACAGTCACCATGATGCAATGCACATGTAAAGCAGGTGTCCATAGCTCATATCACAGTCTATAGGTGGGATGGGAGACACATAGAAACACATGCACACACACCATGAGATGTAACACAGTGTAAACAGCATGCAAAAGAGCATGGGAGTGATACACAAAGGGTGTCAGGGGCCGGCTGAAGGGAAAGCTAAGTGGATGGCCTGTGGACCAGGGCAATGGACCAAAAAAGGAGCATGTGAAAGACCAACCTGCTCAGTGATGTGGCACAGACCAACCAACAGCAGTATTACTAATCGACAAAGCAGACCGGTCACATGGTCACAACCAAGAAAAAGCTATATGTAATCCACAAGATGTGGCAGGTGGGGTGCAGACAGGGCACACTGTCATGCACAGCCCAGAGATGGAAGGGTGTGTGGAGAGGTGACGGGGCTGCAGACAGCACATGGGCAGGTAATCAGCAAACATGAAAGGAAAAGGAACAGAACATGTGGGGTTCAAACCAGCAACCTATGGACTGGCAATGCATGTCTGTGACCACTATCCCAAAGAACCCTAACAACCAAAATGCAAACAATGGACCACAAAAGGCACACACTAGATCACAGCAGACATCGTATCCTGCACCCTGATGCACTATATGCCTTGGATAAACTCATGGAGCCTGTGTGGCAGGCACCTTGGCCAACACACATCCAATCCATGTTGCGAGCCCACCTACCTGGTGCTGCCCATGGACCCAAACCACCTTGACCCCACACCACCGTTGTCTCCCCAGTCCCTGCCCCTCATTCCGTCACCCATCCTAACTATATTGTAAGGTGTTGAGGAGGGTGTCTGCATGACATGTCCCCACAGCGCTGTGTGTCAGGAGGGGGCATTTACAGACAAAGGTATGGAGTTATCTATGTAAGTAAACAGTTGTCCATCCCGCCTTACCCATCATATGAAGAAGTGGCCAATGTAGGGCTACATGGCGTGGTCAAAGCAATAAGGAGTGGCAATAAGACTGCAAACCCCAGTCCCAATGTTGCTGTCCCCAGGTGGGATGTGAACCCATGGACCCCAGGTCTGAAGCACTGTATCCTAACCCAGTAGGCCACCATCCCTACTGTGCAAGAGTGGTACGTGTGTCAGGAATGAATGTAGTGGGACCAAACTTTGTGATGTAACCATACCCAGACATGGTACACATCAGCAATACCTTTACACTGTGGGGATAAACAGGTACCTTCATTAAAGGTTGAATCCAGCTTGTGCTAACATCTATAACTAAGGCCCAAGGAACAGCTTGCTCTGACCTCCTCACACTGAAACTGCAAATTCAGCAAAGATTGAGCAATGAAATGAACCCATACCCTGTCCCAGAGAGCTTACACAATGAGAATCTCTGAATACTATACAGCCAATGAAAGGCTATCACATGGCCAACATGGGCCTCTCGAATGAACAAAGGAAAACATAAACAAAGAAGACGAACATCATTATCCACAGTTTATCTGCAAGAAACGACTCGCAGACCAGCACACAGCGAGTGAGAACAGGATACAACAGCCAAGACTGGAGACAGGATGCTACAGAGAGACATATTGGGAAGCAGATTTCCATTAATAATAATGGAGAAGAAGAAAAGAAAGGAATTGATTTATCAGCAAGTTGTGGATATAAACACGGAGAAGAATTCCTGATGCACAGACATAGCTGATCTCATTGGAGTGAAGCTGTCCTCTGTCTCCAGGACTGACTATACTTAAGCTAGGTGCTCTGTTTGTCATACCATGGATTGGAATTGAAATCTATACCTTATTAAAGCAAAGCTTGTTGTGACAGGCCTGGCAAAATCTAAATAAAACAAATCCTATGCGTTTTTGGAGGCATGAACAAATTTATTAAAGTCTTGTATATGTATGTTGGGATCGAACACAAACAGCCAAAACAAAAAATAGACAATCCCCAAATAACTTTAGGGGAAGCCCAGAAAAGTCCTAACACCACCCACCCCCTCACCCACAACCCCGCACCCGGATGTCGTATCCAAATGACCTTGCATGGATACCTCTGCTCACCACCATACACAGTCCCCCAGTGTGGCCATCAGCACCCATGGCTGGCTGTACCAGGTAGATACTGATGGCCCACAGAACCATCTACGCACATATGATCCTTCCCCGGCTAACCAAACCCCGATTGATGCCTGTCATGATGACATCGGCGCCTGGATGTCTCACCATGGCCAGAAAGCGAACATGGCCACAACCGTACCTCCCATCCATCATCGTAACACATCCCTGCCCCATCCGCCATTGTCGGTGTCTGTGGATAACTTTGTAACTCCCCCAGTGTCCCCAGACTGCAATCCGTGCCCATCCCTGAACCCCACCCCCATCCACGACACACAGTCATGTGGTAGCTAGCACCCACCCCCCTCCCCCACAACACCAGTGACACCCGCCCCATCCACCCTGAACACACCATCAATACGGCCATGCATTGGCCAATTGCATCCCATCGGTACCTCAGTAGTCTTCCCCCTGCATCCAACCATGTGTCATGCTAGTCATGGGTGCACCACCCCCTTGTCTGGTCACATCAAAGCCCCCCAACCATTACCAAACCCATTTCATACCTCCCCTGCAGAGATCAAGATGCAGAGACTCAGTGGTGACCCACCACCCCTCATCTCCCAGCTCCCCACACAAGCACCCCTGAAAACATTGTGCCCAAGCAGGCACCCACCACCAGTGCAGCACACCCCTACTGGCAGCCCCACACTCTGCCCCTGTCTCCATGATGCAACGTACGCCGTGAGCTCACCCCCACCGTATGTACAGCAGTCACCATCCCCACCCCCCACAGACCCAGGTTGAATCCTGCAAAGCCAACAGTGACCATGCAAAGTCACTAGTGACGTATCACTGTTCCACAACAATGCAAAGGTGATCCTCCCAGCTGCAATCAACGAACAACCCAGACAGTTCATGGCATCAACGGGGCGTCAGTCCCCCCAGTGACGGCCAAAATAGCAGGCAAACAATGAGGTCCAAAAAAGGCCTGTGTCCAACTCGCAGAGGTCCATCTCCCACTGGCACCAACACCCAGGGACCGTTTCACAGAGGTGCTGTGTCCAAACACATTTGGCCGATAGGGTCTCCAGATGCAGTGTAGTAGATGTGCCATGTATGTTGGCTGTGTCCTGTGTGAAAAGGGGTAGAGAAAAGGTAAGGGAATGGCACACCCACCATCAGGTCACAAAGGAGACAGTGACATCACAATATGTGCATTATGAATGCTCAGATAGTACAATGCCATTCGCGTTAGGTTCCGCGGTAGAGGCAGAAATACCCAAATAAGGACATGGGTAGTACATCGTTACCGATAACGCGCGTTACAAGACGCCATAAAGTAACGAGCGTTACATGATAGAGGGAGCCGTGGCACGTTACCGCGCGTTAATCTTAAGAAGGCGCGCAGACATGCAAACACAGAAACAGAGCTGTAGCACAATGGTTACTACACTGACTGATCTCCCAGTGTGCCTAATGAATAAGGCTGGCTGAGGCATTATGTTTAAGTATTGGGTTGTGAGGAATTTTAGTTTTACTGTAATTAGTGCTGCCAGCAAACACACCCTCACAGTGGCGTAACCTAAGGTGCCACATAAGGCACCCTAGAAGGCACTCCATAGGGCACATTATAAAGTGTGCTGTCTGCCAATGCACCCTATAATGTCCCCTATAGGACACCTTATAAGGCACCTTATAGGGCACATTATAAGGCACTTTATAGGGCACTGTATAAGACACCTTATAAGGCGCTTCATAGGGCACCTTGTAAGGCGCTTCATAGGGCGCCGTATAAGGCGCCCTATAGGGTGCCTTATGAGGTACCCTAAGGTGACAGTACTCTGAGGGTGTTTCTGCTGGCAGCACTAATGTACATTAAAAACAGACAATGCCTCAGACAGCCCCATCAATGAACCCAACCGTGGGTTTTGAACCCATGACCTCTGGATCTATGGGCAGTGAAGCAACCAGTGGGCTACAGTTGCTAACAAACCCCTTGCAGGCTACAGGAAGACTGCACGGCACCACACAAACATTCTGCTGTGGTTACCAGGTTAGGGTCAACCCACCTGTACCCAGGATGCACAGCACATGCAAATCAGCAGTCTACAGATGATCACAAGATGGGGTATGCACCCCACAGCACCTCAGCCTGGTAGGGGGTGCCGACGGTGTGTGTTAGTGGCACAGAGTAGCTACAGACCGTCACAGTGTGCGGGTCCTGTGCTCACCCTGAGGGTGAGGTGGGGTGCCCAGCACCATTTTCGCAGCACCTGGCTTTGCTGAGATAGGCTATACTGCAGGTCCCCATCAGTGCCAATGTGTGATAGGTAGTCCTTGCAAACACCCCTAGGATATGCTTGTGTCCATCTGTATTGCATATATAGCCCTTGTGGACTATGATGCACCCAGAAAAGTGCATACCCTGTGTGGATGCCATGGACACATGATTTAAGTGAAGGGGGGGGGGTGTTTGGACCCACAGGCGGATTACATACCACCACCCAACACACCCTCTGTGGCTCAGGGTGGGGGACAGGATCTCCCACCAACAGATCCACATTCTACCCCCCTGCAATGGAGACAGTAGAGGGGACCATCAACCCCAGTCCTGCTGGGGAATAGACACCCTACAGGGCAGTCAATGCAGATCTGTACACATCCATAAATAAGGCAATGGCAGACAGACAGTAGGCCTGGAAATGCACAGCTGCCCCCACCACCATCTGCACCATTTGCCGAAACCACCCAAATCACCACTGTCTAAAACCATACAAACACATGATCAGCCTACAAATTGTATATATTGTATATATTGTGGTTGTACATAGTTACCCTGTTAGCCAAGTTGAATATCCTGTTCATATGTAAACACAAAGTACTTTTGGAAATGTGTATGTTCACTGTTCATTGTAAACCGCGCTGAAGCTGAATAGCGCGGTATAAAAGAGACTTTAAATAAATAAATAAATAAAATCTGACATTCTCCAGCAGCAAGCACAGTGAGTCACCAGCCGCTGCACCCTGCAAGTTGTTCCAGCCACACACATATGAACTGCAGACAGTCTGCTAGCTAGACCATAGTGCATGTTCCTGGAGGAGATGTGTGCACCCAAACCTGGGATGTGAGCACACCCACCAAGCAGATAAGTCAGTGATTGGGCCCCAGAAAACAGAACCCATATATATATCACTTAAGAGAAACACTGTATAGCACTATGGGGGAACCCAGCCATGCCGTGGTCATTGCACAGTCAGGGTGAGAGTGACCTCCCAGCAGGACATGCTGTGGCCGGGCACTACAATGTCTCAGCCATTGCCCTATGCCCTGTGCAGATGCATCCAGGCTATACCCACAGAACTGTGCTCCTCATTATGCGCATTGACAGGCTAAAACTGGCACCAGTGCAAGCAGTGTGGGCTGAGGAAGGTGTTAGCAGCCACCACACACTGGATAGACAGACACACACTCCCACACCTATGCCAGCATTGTGCAACTATAGAGGCTTTTGGCAGCCCTGGCCACCACACCAGTCCTGGGCACAGTGCAGGCATGGCTATGGTATGCAGTACTATTGGGGTCACTTCCCAGGGTGGTGGACACTGTCAGATACCAGACCTGATACACACTCCACAGACACCAGAGAGGTTGGCATGATACAGCTCACTGAGCAGATTGTGCTAAACCTAGGAATTGCTATGTGCCGGGGGGGCGGAGCCTGATGTCCAGCGGGATGGTCGCATAACGCTGAGGCTCCCGAGAGGCCTACTCAGAATCCTGAATTAACACCGTACATACTTGGAACTTCTACTCTGATCTTACTGGGGCACATTGGTGAGATGGCGGGGACCAAACCCACGTGCCTGGAATTTGGATCTCCAGCGGCTTCTCACGGCAAACGTTCCAAAACTGAACCTCCGTCCCCGCAGAAGGGGCTGGCCTTGTGCGAGGGCCCCGAAATGCAGCAGGAAATCCTCGCAGAGATTAGAGGGGTCAAGGACCTCGTGCAGTCAAACGGTGAAGCACTCCGAGCGCTGCGGGAAGATTTTGGTGTGCTGCAAAGCAAGCTAGAAGGGCTTTCTTCGCGTCAGGACAAAATGGAGAGCATATTGGACTCCCATGCGGCCCGGTTGTCCAAACTCGACAAAGTTGAACGTCAGGTGCGGGCCTTGCAGAAAGAAGTGGAAGATGGCAATAATAGAGCGCGCCGCAACAACATACGACTCGTGGGCATACCGGAGGGAGCGGAATCGGGAGACATGAAAGAGTTTTTATGCAAAATCCTCCCTTCCCTGCTCCAAATCACCTTTACCAAAGATTTGGAGATCGATCGCGCTCATCGTGTACCCACAAGCAGAACGCTCAACAGGAAGACCCCGCGGCCTATCATTTTTCGACTTTTGAGATATCAACACGTGGAGCAAATTCTAAGTGCCTCTCGGGCAAAGGGCCATATGGAGTTTGAGAGCCACAAGATCTCCTTCTATCCCGACTTGGCTAAACCCACGGTCGACCGCCGAAAGCGCTTTCTGGAATTCCGGCCGAGGCTTCAACAACTACAAGCACGCTATGGCCTGATGTACCCGGCCAAGCTCCGAGTCACGCTTCACAATCAGACAAGAACATTTGAGGACCCTGATCTACTAGCGGAGTTTTTGGATTCCAAAGAAGCCGACTTGATGCGCTGACTTCCAGAATATTCCTGCAAGTATTCTCATATCCGCTGTACCTGCCATATTGGATCTGCCGCAGCCCAGCAAAGAGTCTGGCGAGGGCAGTTTGTTGCCTTACTTTTGATGATATCTGTGACCCGACTCCATCTACCCACAGTAGCCTCGATGAGTATCAGAGACAGTGTTAATTATGGACTCTGGTGTTTCTTTTCTTTTTTTTTTCATGTCTTTCTATTTCCTCTCTAGGGCCTCCTCCCGCAGACATATGGTCGCCATATTCTTTGGGGGTTTTGCTTCTTCTCTAAGATACTTTGGTACATACTTTTCAATATGGGGTGTATTAGCCAGAATACTCGGTGATTATGTCATTGTTGCACAGATTCTGATTATGTTGTATGTTTTCAAGCGCCCTTACCTAAAATGTTTATTACCGATTGATGGCACCATGTAAGATTTTCTCATTGAACGTAAAAGGAATCAATAATCCGATAAAACGGAAGAAAATCCTAAGCTACCTAAGTCAGGAAGCTGCGGATTTGATTTTTCTCCAAGAAACGCATTTAAATTCAAAGGAAACTCTTAAACTCAATATTAAACCTTACATGGTGGCCGCCTATTCCCCAGCCGTTTCTAAGAAATGTGGGGTTGCCATACTGGTTAGGAAATCTTTGCATGCTACTATTATTGCGACGAGCTCAGATACAGAAGGTAGATGGTCCAGAGTTCACCTCAAGATAGGTAGCCTTGAAGTTACATGTATATGCCTTTACGCTCCTAATGTGGATGACCCTGCCTTTTTGCTACCATTGCTCAGGTTGCGCAGGCCTCTGCTAATACTTCATTGATAATTGGGGGGGATTTCAATCTAGTCCTTGATCCCCTGATTGACAAACAGCCGCCTAGGACAAGTGGTCCCCCCAAGAGTCATACCACGCTTACCTCCCTGATCAAAGATCTTGCTTTAGTTGATCTATGGAGGTTACTACACCCCAATGAGCTTGACTTCACCTTCTTCTCTTCCCCTCATAAATCCCAGTCTCGCATAGACTTCTTTCTAATATCAAAACTGTTAGTTCCTCAGGTGGACACTGCAAAGATTCACTCCCAACATATTTCAGATCATGCTGCCATTTCCTTTCAACTACACACTACTGCACCCCAAGGGAATTCGGGGGCCTGGTTCTTTGATAGAGCCCTGTTAACTCAGCCAGAGTTCCAGTTAGAAATTCATGCAGCCATACAGGATTACTTCCATTTTAATCTACCCCAGGATACTGCGAATTGGGCTTGGTGGGAGGGCTTCAAAGCGGCCATTCGAGCAACGATCACTAGCTATCAAATCCGCCTGCGGAAACAACGCAAACAGCAGCTACTCATACTAGACCAACAAATAAAAGCAGGCGAACGAGTTCTAACTTCACGTACTGATCCATGTGTATTAATTCGATTACAGCGTCTCCGTTTTCAATAAATGGCAGATGCTTAATGATTATGTACAATCTGCTCATTGTTCCAACATGCCTGTATAATGTGCACTCATCATGTTTCAGATCACCGTTAGGTTTTGTAACACAATAATGTAAGTACACGCCCGCTTCGGGTATGATTAGTTTTCTAGAGAAGAAGCAGGGGGGAGGGGGGTGGCAGGGGTTTACTTTGGTGTATGTATTACACTTTATGTATCTGTCTTTTAGCTGTATGTCTTCCTTTTCCTTTGTTGTTATAAAACGAAAATAAAGAATTTAAAAAAAAAAAAAAAAAGGAATTGCTATGTGCCAGTAATCATAGCAACCTTTTGATATCTGTGTACCGTATTCCCGGGTTTAGGGAGGCATTGCTAAGGTATGCAAGTGCTAATATTGGGAGATGCACGCAGGGCCCAACATCTTACCTGTCCAGGAGGCTGTGGATAATGGGGCCTGTGGGTGCGGGTGTTTCTGCCCCTGTTGGCCGCTGCTCTAGGGCAGGGGTTCCCAACTCCGGTCCTGGTGGGCCACACACTGTTCGGGTTTTCATGCTGTCCCTGATGAACATGCATGGCAGATATCTGCATACCATGGGGGTGGCACATAGAAATGCAGCACAGGCATCTTTATTAGCGACAGCATGGAACCTGAATGGTGTTTGGCCCTACAGGAGTGCATTTGGGAAACTCTACTCAAGGTATTGCACATGTTTATGGTGTCTGTGCTCTGTAGGGTGAAATGTAGGTGTCCCAGGCATGTTTATTCTATCTACAATAAAGGTTCCGTCTTTCTTACGACGGTTTATTACTCGGTAAAATATGGGGACAGGGTTGGCAGGAACTACAGCTGGGACTTGAACCTATGACCTTCTGCTCCTGAGCACACTGGCTGTGCGTACTGCACCACACTGTTGCCACGGGGACAGTTCATTCCCTGGAGATACCATGACTGTTTGTCAGATGGAGCCTGTCTGCTTCAGTGCACGGCACCCACCTAAACGGGGCTAGGCCATGGTCTGCTGTGGCCAGATGCCACTGCCCCCTCCGCCACCAGCACCCCTCCGCCACCATGCTGCCATGTCCTTCTGCTGGTGGTGCTGGTGGTGTGCAGTCTCAGGCCATCCAGTGTGCAGGTAGGCAGATGCCTATGGTGCGGGTTCTGGGGTAGGGGTGCCTGCATAGACGTTCACGCTTCCCCCCAGCACCGCCTGCCACTGTTCTGTGCCCTAGGGAGTAGCTGCTGGGTACTATCCCCTGTGACACTGTGGGAAACACAGTCGTGCCCATGTTGGGCCTTCATCATTTGCTGTCTGGCTGCTCTGCTGTTTCAGCATTCGTATGGGCCACCTAGGCATCACCCTAGTCCGCACTGTGGCCCATCTGCACCACAGCATGTGCTGCCTGCGGCCCTCTGTATCCCCTTTTCCAGCATCTGTCCAGTTGTCCATTCTGACATGCCCATCCTGCTGTTGCGGGACATGTGCACACCATAGAACACCTGTCCAATAACAAGGGAAAGCCCTGATCAGCGCTATTTCACTGTGGGATCATTCACCTTGTTGGGGGACAGAGCATAGACCCTTCCACGATTAATATCTTTTTTTGGGAGCTTTCTCAGTAGTGTTTTTTGCTGTTTCCCAATATTATCACTAATGGCCAGCTTGGTTAGGTTTTTTTCCAGTTTGTTGAGGTCATTTTCAATGTTTATGTGCCCTTTTGTTCTGTGCACAAGTATCACACATCACTTTTTGTAGGTTTCCCTTCCTATGCTGTACATTGCTGACACTTAAATGGTATCCCTCCCCTGCAAATGTGCATCTAATGGCAGGTTTTCAATCGCGTTAGGATTCAGCTCTTCAGATCAGCGCGTTAGTGTGAATGGAGCCTCTCCCCGCCCACACTCCACCCATTGGCCCCTTCTCTCCGCCCTCTCTCCACCTTCTGCGGTGTTTTACCGCGCCACGAAACGTCTACGATTGTTAAGTAATCGTTAACGTCTCATAACGCGCATTAACGTTACTTAATGATCGTTAACATTACATAACATTACATAACATTACATAACGCTTGAGAAGAAGCTTGCTGCGGAAGCAAAAACGCGAAATAAAGACCTTTTCAAGTACATTCGTAGCAAAAAACCCGTGAGAGAGTCAGTTGGTCCATTAGATGATAAAGGGGTTAAAGGAGCACTAAGAGGCGACAAGGCGATAGCGGAGAGACTGAATGAATTCTTTGCTTCGGTCTTTACTGAGGAAGATGTAGGGATGTTACCCACGACTGAAGTGGTATTTAAAGGTGTGGAAGAATTGAAGGAAATATCGATACATCGGGAAGATGTCCTACAACTATTAGATAAACTGAAGAGTAGCAAATCACCTGGGCCGGATGGTATACATCCAAGGGTGTTGAAAGAACTGAAATTTGAGATTGCAGACCTGCTATCAGTAATCTGTGAACTATCATTAAAATCATCTCTAATACCTGAGGATTGGAGGATCGCCAATGTAACACCAATTTTTAAAAAGGGTTCGAGGGGTGATCCGGGAAACTACAGACCGGTGAGCCTGACATCAGTACCGGGAAAAATGGTAGAAACCATCATAAAGAATAAAATTACTCAGCATATAGATAGTCATGACCTAATGGGAGACAGCCAACATGGCTTTAGACAAGGAAGATCTTGTCTTACTAATCTGTTATGTTTTTTTGAAGGAGTGAATAAACAGGTGGACAAAGGTGAGTCGGTTGATATTGTGTATCTGGACTTTCAGAAAGCCTTTGACAAGGTCCCTCATGAGAGACTTTTGGCAAAACTAAAGAGTCATGGGATAGGAGGCAGTGTACTACTGTGGATCAGGAACTGGTTAAAAGATAGAAAGCAGAGGGTAGGGGGGCGGAGCCTGATGTCCAGCGGGTAAGACGCTTCGCGCTGAAGCTCCCGAGAGGCCTACTCAGAATCCTGACTTAATACCTATACAAACTTAATATTTTGCTCCGAGCTTACCGGGGTACCTCGGGGGGGATGGCGGCCCATAAACCAGCGCGCTTGGACTTCGGGTCTCCTTCTTCTTCACACGGAAAACGCTCCAAAACAGAGGTGTCTTCCCCACAGAAGATGGTTCCACTTCGTGAAAACCCCGAAATGCACCTGGAGATTTTAGAGGAAATACGTGGCGTGAAGGAACTGGTGCAGTCCAACGGAGAAGCGCTTCGAGCCATGCGAGAAGACTTCGGAGTGCTCCAGGACCGACTTGAAAGTCTTTCATTACGGCAGGACAACATGGCGGGGGTCCTCGACTCGCACGCGGTGCGCTTGGGCAAACTGGACAAGGTTGAGCGCCAGATACAGAATCTTCAAAAGGAGTTAGAAGATAGCAATAATCGAGCCCGTCGCAACAATGTGAGGCTCATTGGAATACCGGAGGGGGTGGAAGCAGGAGATATAAGAGAATTCCTGCTCAAAACTCTTCCCTCCTTGCTGAAGATCACTTTTCATAGAGATCTGGAAATCGATCGAGCACACCGTGTTCCTACCCACATGGCGCTCAACCGAACGACCCCCCGGCCTATTATCTTTCGATTACTACGATATCAACAAGTGGAACAAATTTTAAATGCTGCCCGGGCGAATCATCATTTGGAATTTGAAGGTCATAAAGTCTCCTTCTTCCCTGATTTGGCAAAGCCCACCGTTGACCGTCGGAAGAGACTCCTTGCTTTTCGCCCTCGACTTCAACAACTACAGGCTCGCTTTGGCCTGTTGTATCCAGCGAAGCTCCGAGTGACTCTCCACAACCAAACTAGGACATTCGAAGATCCTGATCTACTATCAACATTTTTAGACTCCAAAGAAGCAGAGCAGATGCGCTAATCCAACAACTTGGACTTATTATCTGCCGGCTCTGTCCGCCATTTTGAAGGGCCCGACGCGGCGGTCATAGCCAAGCACAGAGACTACCTGGACTTTCTTTCTTCTCTATATGACTTTTTTTTTGGTCTCCTATCCCTCCATGATGTGTGCCTCGGTCGGATTCGGAGCACGCACAGTTCTACAGGTTATATGTTTTTTCAATTTCGGCCTTCTCTGGGGTTTCTCCCCGCAGACACATGGTCGCCAGTAATTTCTGGGGTTCTGCTTCTTCTCTACCGCACCGCGGTTTTTCTTTTTTAATGTGGGGCGCTTCATTGTATTACATTAGCTTATTTTCTTTCATGTCATGTGTACAGCCAGATACAGTTAATATGAGGGACATTGTGAAATTATGTGCGCTATCATGCTCAGAATTTTTAACCTTTCTGAATGGCCTTATGTAAGATCTTATCACTTAACGTAAAAGGCATCAATAGTCCAATCAAAAGAAAGAAAATCCTTAGCTATCTTAGCCATGAGCATGCTGATTTAGTGTTTCTTCAGGAAACGCATCTAAACTCTGCTGAAACACTGAAACTCAATGCTAAGCCTTACATGGTGGCTGCCTATTCTCCCGCCGTTTCCAAACGGTGTGGGGTAGCCATTCTGGTTAAGAAGTCTTTGCAAGCTACTGTAATGGATACTAGCTCTGATAAGGAGGGTAGATGGGCCCGTGCACACCTTAAGGTTGGAGATAGTGAATTCACGTGTATTTGTATTTATGCCCCGAATGTGGACAACCCTGCTTACTATGCAAGTATTGCGCAATTGGCACAGGCCTCTGCCAATACTCCATTAATACTTGGTGGTGATTTCAATCAAGTGTTAGACCCTTTGATAGATAGACAACCGCCTAGAACGAGTAGTCCACCCAAGAATCTTGCTACCCTTACAGCTCTGATGCAAGATCTTGCGCTAGTAGATATATGGAGGCTGCTTCACCCCTCCGACTTAGAGTTCACCTTTTTTTCTGCCCCCCATCACTCACAATCTAGAATAGATTTCTTTCTCATTTCCAAAGCACTGATTTCTCAAGTGGACACGGCTAGGACTCATCCTCTCCATATTTCAGATCATGCTGCCATATCTTTATCATTACATGTCACTGCGCGAGACGATTCTCCCCGAGCTTGGTTTTTTGATAGATCCCTACTAGATCAAAAAGATTTTCAGGTTGATATAAAGGCCGCTATCCAAGATTATTTTCATTTTAACTCACCCCATGACACAGCGAGCTGGGCTTGGTGGGAGGGTTTTAAGGCATCTATCCGTGCAACTATAACCAGCTATCAAATTCGGCAGGGGAAACAAAGAAAGCAACACTTACTGATTCTAGAGCAACAGATACAAGCTGGGGAGCGTCTCCTCACGTCCCGTACTGACCCATGTATTTTACTTCGTTTACAACGCTTGCGTTTTCAATACAATCAGCTTTTGTATACTGCTGCTGCTAAAAATATTGAATCACAACAAGGGATATATTACCGGGAAAATAACCGTGCTGGCAAATTGTTAGCAAATGCCCTGAAAGGTCAAAAAGAAGCCAAGCGTGTTACCGCTCTCCGTAATCCGTCGGGGGGGGGCTTGGTCACTAAAGATACAGAAATCTTAGAACTCTTTCGTGATTTTTATACTCGGCTTTATCAATCTGAATGTGATTTTGAGCCAGAAGTATTTGAACGCTTACTTTCAGGGGTACAAAGACCGACCCTATCTGACGAAGATAGAGTGGCCATGGACAAACCATTCACTTTATCAGAAATTCATTCTGCTATCAAGAAATGTGCCACAGGTCGAGCTGCAGGCCCAGACGGTCTCCTTGCTGAATTCTACAAAACCTTTAACGCTGACTTAGCTCCAGTTTTGAAACTTTATTTTTCTGCTCTGGCCGAGGAGGGATCTCCTTCTGGGTCCTTTTCAATGGCAAATGTAGTAGTTTTTGAGAAAGAGGGGAGAGACCCGCAACTAACAGCTAATTATCGTCCAATTTCCCTCCTAAACGCGGACTATAAAATATTTGCCACCATTCTCTCCACCCGGCTCTCTGATAGGATGTCTACCTTAATACACCCAGATCAATGCGGTTTCATTCCCGGTAGATCAACTGCTGACAATGCTCGGACTCTATGTCATGTACTGACTGCCGCAGTTAATCTTGATCGCCCATTTGTTGGCCTCTCACTTGATGCTGAGAAGGCCTTTGATCGCTTAGAATGGCCCTTCCTGTTTGCAGCCCTCCGCTGGTACGGATTCGGAGAAGGTTTTCTCCGCTGTCTCCGCACCATGTATGCACAGCCTACAGCCAGTATCTGTGCTAATGCTTTAAAGTCTCAGCCATTTCCCCTTCAACGCGGTACTTGCCAGGGATGCCCACTGTCTCCACTTCTTTTCGATCTTGCACTCGAACCCTTAGCTTTACTAATCCGGCAATCGGAGGAGATTCATGGAGTCCCCTTCTCTCATAGGGAAATCAAAATTTCAGCATATGCTGATGACCTTATGCTCTTTGTCTCTATAGACTCAGTGCCGGCTGTCCTAGAGCAAATTGGTAAATATTCACAACTCTCCGGTTATAAGATAAATTGGACCAAGTCGGTAGCCTTTCCACTAAATCCTCTGCTTCATCAGGCAGATATGCAACCCTTTCCCTTTTTATGGCAACCTCGCATGGTCAAATACCTTGGGGTTCACTACTGCTCTCCTTTGGAAGACACTATCTCTTTTAATGCCAAAGACTTAACCTCTAAAGTCCGGGCGCTTACTCACCGTTGGACTCCTTTAACACTTTCCTGGTGGGGTCGCCTAGAAACCATAAAAATGATGATTGTTCCGAAAGTGAATTATATTTTAGAAATGTTGCCCTGTCTCCTACCTCGACGTACATATAAAGATATAGAGGGCCTTCTGACTAGATACCTATGGCAAAACAAGACACCTAGGATAGCGAAACATAAGCTGCAAGCAGATAAGGAAAATGGGGGTGTCAGATTCCCTGATTTCCTGAAATACCATCAATCTTTTCTTCTCAAACAAGGCGCTCGTTGGCTGGAAGATCTAGCACCGAGTAGACCTGTGTGGCTAGACATAGAGGAGGACCTTTGCAAACCGATTCCTCTTACTTTTCTCCCTGGTATGACTCTCCCATCAGACTCCCACTATCCACCAATGCTTTTAGACACTTTAGGTGCCTTTAATACTCTTATGCAATCTTTAGACTCCCGACTCTGTCCGTTAGACAGGCTCCCGCTTTGGTACAATACTCGATTTCAAATACAAAATAAACCGATGGCGTGGAGCCCCTGGTACACTAGGGGCATTTGGATTCCTAACCAGTTGTTCCATGATGGTCGCTGGAAAACTTTTAGCGAATTGCAAATTGAATTTGGTCTCCCAGCAAAACACTACTTTCAGTTGGTGCAACTTCAGCATTGTCTTCGGAGTGCTAAGGTGCTCCCGCCATCGGCATCCCCTACACAAGGATTGTCGGAGACTATCCGATCTATCGGGAGTTCACCGGGTGTAGCATCTAACTTTTACAAAACCTTATGTAATGCTATAATTAGAGGTACCCCTATAGCACAGAAAGCATGGGAGCGAGAATTGCATGTAACTTTGACCCCGGAGCAATGGAGCCTTGTCTGGAGTAGAGTGACACGGGTTTCCCGATCCGCCTCACTCACTCAGACACTCTTCTTTCTAGCCCACCGGTGTTTCTACACTCCTGACAGATTAGCCAAATGGAACACCACTCAGGGCAATAGCTGTTGGACATGCCATGCGGCCATTGGTTCACTACCTCATGTTATGTATGAATGTCCCGCACTACAGTATTACTGGCGTCGGGTCTGGGGTCGTATCCAATCTATTTTGCATTTTCAAGAGCCCCTTTCTTGGAGGATAGTGGGACTCCGCTCAGCTGCGGGGATCCCCTCTCTTCCAAAAACGGCTTACTTCCTTTTGGACTTTATGCTAGGCATCGCTATTTCCCTAATTACGAAATACTGGAAAAATAGCTCCCATCTGAGCCCCAATGAATGGTGGAATCATGTCTGTCTCTACAGTAAATATGAACAAATACCTCGTATGTTTGCTTCTTCCGTTCAGACTCCTCATCATCTGTCTAAATGGAAGATGCTCAATGACTATGTTCACACTGCTAAATGCTCTCATCTGACTGTTTAAATTTGTATAAATCTCTGTCCCATGATCATTCTGTATCGTAGATACTCTTTTGTTCGTTTTGATGTACAATCACTGTTGTTTGGAAGCGCTCACATGCTGATATTATCGGCTTAGAGAAGAAGCATGGGGGTGGGGGGTAATAGGGTTTGCTTTTCCTTATTGTATACTTGTTTTGTCTCCTTTGGTGTGTTGTTTCTTTTGTTTGTTGCAAAATGAAAATAAAAGTTTAAAAAAAAAAAAAAAAAAAAGAAAGCAGAGGGTAGGGCTAAATGGCCAATTTTCCCAATGGAGAAAGGTGAATAGTGGTGTACCCCAGGGATCTGTGCTGGGTCCGCTGCTTTTTGACATATTCATAAATGACCTGGAAAGTGGAATAACGAGTGAGGTTATCAAATTTGCTGATGACACAAAACTATTTAAAGTTGTTAAAACCCAGGAGGATTGTGGAAAATTGCAAGAGGATCTTGATAAATTGGAAGACTGGGCATCAAAATGGCAGATGAAATTTAATGTGGAGAAGTGCAAGGTTATGCACCTAGGGAAGAACAACCCAAACTATGGTTACACGATGCAAGGTTCCACATTAGGAACCACCACCCAAGAAAAAGATTTAGGCGTCCTTGTGGATACCATGTTAAAACCCTCGGCCCAGTGTGCAGCGGCGGCCAAGAGAGCAAATAGAATGCTAGGTATGATAAGGAAAGGAATGGAAAATAAAACAAAAGATATTATAATGCCTCTATATCGTTCCATGGTGAGACCGCACCTTGAATATTGTGTGCAATTCTGGTCGCCATATCTTAAAAAGGATATAGCAATTTTAGAAAAGGTTCAGAGAAGAGCCACCAAAATGGTAAAGGGGATGGAAGGCTACTCCTATGAAGAAAGGCTAAAAAGGTTGGGGCTCTTTAACCTGGAAAAGAGACGGCTGAGGGGAGATATGATAGAAGTCTATAAATTAATGAACGGAGTGGAACGGGTAAACGTAGATCGATTGTTTACCTTATCAGAATATAGAA
Source organism: Ichthyophis bannanicus (assembly GCA_033557465.1). Lineage (NCBI taxonomy): Eukaryota > Metazoa > Chordata > Amphibia > Gymnophiona > Ichthyophiidae > Ichthyophis > Ichthyophis bannanicus. The sequence continues at coordinate 2,037,811 of CM066033.1, read as the reverse complement.
AGACTAGGGGACATGCAATGAAGCTACAGGGTAAACTATTTAAGACTAATAAAAGAAAATATTTTTTCACTCAACGTGTAATCAAACTCTGGAATTTGTTACCGGAGGCTGTTAGTGTAGCTGGGTTTAAAAAAGGTTTGGACAAGTTCCTGGAGGAAAGGTCCATAAACCATTATTAAGAAGGGACCCAGGATATCATTGCTTGAACCAATACAAGCATTGTGGAACCTGTGTCCCTTGGGGAAACTGCTAGGTACGTATGACCTAGATTGGCCACTGTTGGAAACAGAATACTGGGCTTGATGGACCTTGGTCTGACCCAGTATGGCATATCTTATGTTCTTATGTTCTTATGTAACGTTACCGCAGTTTAGTAAACATACCCCAAAGTATTGGCAGGTGGCGGTCCAAGGCATTTAAAGGATATGTCTGTTTGTGACGGGGGGCAAAAGGGGGGGTGATTTTAATTGTTAATTTCTTTTGCAGATGGGGGACTTGGCATGCGGGATTGTTGGATTATTGGGCACTCCTTTGTGTTCTGGGCTGGTCAGTGAGCAGCCAGTCAGGCTAAACCTGGGCTTTGATCCTGAAGTGGTGTTTTTGATATACAGTACTTTTTATGTTTCAGTTCCTTTAAAGGTTGTATGAAAACTGTTCCTTTTATGGCTCACTGGTCCTCTTTTTTAATTTTGTCTATTCTTAATCTCTGTCATTCTCACTTTTAATTTTTAACCTTTTATGAATACTGTTTTTTATTTTCTAAGCCAATGAATTCATGGCCAAATTTGCATTCTTACCATATGTTTTTATCTTTATCTCCAGTGTGCTGTAATGCTTCTCCTCTTGTTTAATTGTTGTTAGCCCTTCTTGAGTCGCACTTGCACTACGTTTAAAAATGATTTTTTGATTGTGCACAACCCCTAAAACAATGCTGTTTATTGTATGTCTCTGAGCTGTTTATATTTATTAATGTTTATGTTTATGTTTATTAAAACTTTATATACCGCCCAATACGATTAGCATCTGGGCGGTTCACAATACATAAAATCAATTAAAAGAAAGAGAGCTGTGAAAAGAGAAGCAGAAAAGGAACGCCATAAAATCTTAAGAAAAGGAGATAGAAGCAGATAACAGTTGGGGGATACAGAAGGCTGACATGAAGGGAGAGAGGGAACACATTGACAATACAGGAAGGCGCAGGAGAGAGGAAATAAGGAACTAACATGTTAATACTAGGGGGGGGGCGAAGAGGACAGAGCTGGGAGGGGGAGGTTGAAGGCAGAACAAAAAATATGGGTTTTCAGTTTAGCTTTAAAAGATAGGTAGGAGGTTTCTAGGCGTAAGGAGTGGGGAAGTGAGTTCCAAAGCCTTGGGCCGAGAAAAAAGAAAGCTGAAGATCGAGTTGATTCTAAATGTGCTTGACAGGGAGGGGGAAGAAACATACGGTTGGCCTAATCACTACGACATATATGCCATATGGCGATTCCTTATTTTAGGTATATGTTTTTTACTCGTTCCTCTGCTTAATGTGTGTTGTGGTGGTATCATTGCAGTTTCACTCTAGGTTCTCCATTCAATTTACAGTATTGACTTTACAATTTACCTCAGGGACTATATGCCTCCGTTGGCTACGCTTCCAAAACTGTTTTATACCCATATATACTCTACATCTTGGACTTTTCTTCATTAGATGTGTGCACACACTATACAGGGCTTAGAGTCATTTTTATAAATATATAATATACTTTTATTCTGGCTAACAAGATAAGCAAATTAAAAGATTCTTTTGAATTATATGTTTTGAAGCTTCTTAACCTAATTTACTATAAATATATATATGCCTTTTGAACCTATCTATCTTAACTTAGATCTCTGGGGCTTCATTATATTAACGTTTGCCACCTTTGCATTTTATCCTATATGGATTTCTTGCAATTAGATTAATATTATGCCCGTTGACTATGATTATTTGTTTTACAACCTGAAATTAATGAGCATTCTTCTGTCTCCCTCATTCCTCCATTATTTAATGCTACGTGTTGAATGACCATTCTTCCCTCTGGCTCTGGGATACGTTTTTTTCAACTAACTGGTTTCATACTTCAGCTATTTCAAGCACAATTAGATGGAGTCTTTTAAAGACTACAACAAAATTCACTGTGCCTCTTGTAAGTACTTCTTCCTCGCTTTTAAAACATGCAGTTATTATTTCTGGTTTTATTGTGTCTCCTCTATCTTTTTCTTGATTTGCTTTTACATGTCTTATTTAATATGAATGTATTATTCATGGTATCTCCCTTTTTTATATGCTTTATGATCCTTTTTATATGATTTATGCTCATTTTTAATTTTGAATATGACTTTATTTATTTATTTTATTTATTTATTTATTTATTTGGTATATATTTGTATGCCGCCACTTCCAGCGATCAGCTGCGGACCAATGGTGTAAAATACGAGGGAGTAATGTATAAAATCAGTTGAAGGTACAGAATGATTTGGGGGAGGGGTACACCACCATCACATAAAAATTACAAATAGACATTACATTTTGATCACCCAGGTTTGAGCCACAAATCAAATAAAATATACATTTGATTGATCAGATTATAAATATACATTTGAATGACCAGATAAATTACAGTTTTATCACCCAGTTAGAGCAACCAGTTAAATTACAGGTTTATCAAGAACATAGATAGTTGTAGGTACATTGCCAGTTATGCAGTCTTAATTAACATTGACATTGGATCTATTTCCTGCCTCTTGTGCTTCGGGGGGTTAGGCAATTTGGGTAAGGAGGGAATGATTGAATTTGCCTAGGTGATACCGTAGTAAGTTTGGAACAGGTGGGTTTTAAGCTTTTTTCTGAAGTCCTGTAGATTGTTGATCAGTCGCAACTCATGAGGTAGTTTGTTCCAAAGCATGGGAGCAGTGTACGTGTATGCCCGGTTGCTCGTTCCCTCTTTTACATCTCTTATACTACTGGGAACGCAGAGTGTGTTAAGGTTAGTAGTTCTTCGGCATCTGTTGGGGGGCTGTGTGGATATGAGGTTATCGAGGAATGATGGGGATATCTTGTGAAAGATTTTGAAAGTTGTTACCAGTATTTTGTATACTGCTCTTGCGGTGATTGGGAGCCAGTGAAGCTCATTCAGTACTGGAGTAATGTGATCCCTCAGTTTCTTATTCAAGATGATCCTGGTTGATACGTTTTGCGCCAATTGTAAGATGTTTACGGGGTTTTTTTGGTAGACCTTGCAAGATGGCATTTAGTTATCTTTATGTTCTTGTTTATCTACATGTATTTATTCATTTATTTATTCATATTTCATTTATAGTTTTATTGTTTTCCATTGTGTTTTTATGTTATTTATCATTATTATTATTATTATTATCATTGTAATTGTATATTAATGCATGTTTTATTTCTAAAGATGTGTGCCCCCTGAAGAAGGCATCCTGCCAAAACGCGTTGGGGTAATTTGAATAAAGTTGCATCAGTGACCTCCTACACCCTCGCCTCTTGTGTTTGCTTTTCTAGGTAATGTGCAGATGTTTAGCTTTGTATAGAATATTTATAGCACCACAGAAAGAATACCTATTGTTCACATGATGTACATTAGGAAAAGCCATTTTTCTAAAGAAACATCAAAAAAGGCTTTGTACTGTATGACACAAATAAGGAGTTATTTTGCTATTTATACATGTAAGCACTGGATTTTCTAAAACTGCACAGGCACGGGGAGCCTATTAATAAGCTAAACTATGAAACACATTTTTTGCCTTTCAACCCCAGAGAATAAGCACAATTCCCCACTCAAGTTCTCTTCCAAAGCACAAGTCCAAATGAGACATTAGCTGATTGTTATATACAGTTGTGCTCAACATTATTGGCATCCTTGCATGGTAGGTATGTTATGTATAATATCTTGAGGAATAAATGGAAATATTCAAACTGTATGTCATCATAATATTTTAATAGTATGTTGAAAGTTATACAACAAAACAAAATATGCCTATACAACTTATACGTAATAATTTCTGAGAAAACAAAAACAAAATAGGACCTGGACAGGATTAATTGCACCCTTCACTAATATTTGGTTGCACAACCCTTGGTTGTGAAGACAGCCTCTAAACCTATCTTATAGATGTCTATAAGTTCCATAATCTGTCGGTGAGTAGTTTCTCCCATCCTTCAAATGTGATTTGTTCCAGCTCATGAATGTTTCCAGGATTCCTTTTACCAATGGCAGATTTCATCTCTTTCCAAAGGTTCTCAATTGGATTGAGATCCGGGCTCATTGCTGACCAGTTTAAAACAGTCCATTTGTTCCTTTATAACCATTCTTTTGTACTTTTGGATGCATGTTTTGGGTGATTGTCCTGCTGGAGGACCCATAACCTTCGACTCAGACCTAGCTTTCAGACACTAGGTAGCGCATTTCACTCCAAAATACTGTACCTTGGTAATCTTCTGACTCCAGGGTTCCTTTAATACATTCCAGGCCTCCAGTTCCTGAGGCACCAAAACAGCACCACAACATTATGGAACCGCCACCACATTTAACCGTAGGAAGGGCATTTGTTTTCCTTTAAGCTTCATTTCTTCACCTGTAAATGTATTGCTGGTCTGCATTGCTAAAGAGCTCAAGTTTGGTTTCATCTGTCCACAGAACATTTTCCCAAGATTGTGGTTTCCTAAGGTGGGTTTGGGCAAAAATAAGGGGTGCCTTTTTATGTCTGTCTTTGAGCAGTGGGGGTCCTCCCATGAAGTCCTCCTTTGTTTAGTGCATAGCATATGGTGTAGGTTGAAACCACATTGTTCCAGGTTAGCCTTAAGCTCTTTGAATGTTATAGCTGGTGTTTTCCCAACTGTTTGCACTAACCTTCAAAGAATTCCTGGATTAATTTTCCTCTTCCTACCATGTTTTGGGATATTCTTGACAGTTTCATGAGCAGAAAACTTTTTAATAACATTGTGAACTGTAGATACAGGAATCCCAAGGTCTTTGGAGATAGTCTTGTACCCCTTTGAAGTTTGACATTTGGTGATAATGGCTTTTCTGATGGTCTCAGGCAGCTCTCTTGTCTTCACCATTGTGAAAATGGAACAGGTAGATCAAGAAGGCAACCAAACCTAAATCTTCTCAACATAACAACCCATAAAGCAAAAAGCTCCCAGGCTAACTGCAACAGAATCTTCTCCATATATGGAACTTCAATCTGGAACCAACTCCCAAACAACCTAAGAGACATTGGTGACATATCCAAATTCCAAAAGAAGCTAAGAAATCTCTTCCAAGAATTCTTTGGAACTGACACCTAAAAGACTTCCCCATAAGCTAATACAAATCCCCCTCCTCCACCGTAACCCCTTTCTCCAGCCCCAACCAAAATCACATCCCAAGAATGTTCCTATCACTCACATAGCCATGTTCTCTGAAAAATCATTTTGTCTTATTTATTTATATTCTCTTATATACCACGCTATTCTGCATCAGTGCGGTTTACATTGAACAAACTGAAATTACATTGAACAGGGCATTATAACTTGGAGATAACTATTTTACAGGGAACATGGGCTATGGAGGGTTAAGTGGCTTGCCCAAGACCACAAGGAGCACCTGTGGGACTTAGAAACCCCAGTCCTTCCAGCCCAAGGTTGCTGTCCTCTAGTGGGATTTGAACCCATGACCTTCTGGCCTGAAGTACCACGTCCCAACCACTAGGCCATTGTAAGTATTATTATAAGTTTTAGTAATATTAGTTCTATTGTTCCTCCTGTCCAAATGTTCTCTGTAACCAAAGAATTTAATGTTCATTTTAAACCACTTTGATAACTTGAAAAGCGGTATAGAAGAAATGTTAAATAAATAAATAAATAAATAAATAAATAAATGTGGCCATTTTAAACATTAAAGCCATCATTCATTGGTTGATCAAGTCATGTGAGTACTGACAATTGATCATGTGAGTTCAAGTCATGTGAGTTCAAGTCATGTGAGTACTGACAATTGATCACAGGCGCATCTAATTGTACTGCAATGGGAATGTGGTTCATCTGTTCATAATGATTTCAATTGCTGATAAGGGTGGCAATAATCATGTCCTGGCAATGTCCCAGTTTTTATAGTATTTCCAACTATTTCCTTTTTTAATTGGTCTTGTTTTATTTGATTCTTTTACATGTTAACACTAGAAGCCCCAAAAGGAATTTTACCTAGAAACCCCAAAATGCATCAATTGACGCATTATCATGACGACTGCGTTTAGCATGAAATGCGGATGTGAGTTAATGTGAAGTTACTTATTTGTTAAATACGTGCACTATGTGCCGTCATTACATGATGCCATCATGTGTTTACTGTTTGTAATGTTGGAGTAAAACTGTAAACATTGATTGAGATTCGCCACCTAGTGGGAACATGAATTTATACCTAGAAGCCCCAAAGTACGTCAATTGATGCATCCACAACAATTGAGTGCATCAATTGATGTACTTTGGAGCTCCGAGGTATAAATTCATTTTCCCGCTAGGTGGTGCATCTGTTATTAATTTTCGATGCACATAGTTGAACATCTTGACCTTGCTAACAAAGTCATGGAACATGACTGACATGGTTCTAGCAGTGGCGCTGGTATACAGCCTTGAAGATGCATTTGCATCAATTGACGCACTTTGGGGCTTCTAGTGTTAAATATGTGTGCATATATAGTCCAAAGCCATTTCACTGGCCACCTTTTTTAGGAGATATTGGACATCGAGGAGCTGAACTGCAAGGGTGACAATAATGTTGACCACAACTGTATGACTCAAATTATATGTAGAGTCTGATGTAGAAATGTTTCCAGGTATATTTGTATTGCTATTGTAAAATTTTTAATTCTCATATACTTCAAGGGTCATCCAAACTATGCAAACATACACATAAAAGGTACACCCAAGGTTGGGTTGCCCTATCAGGCATTTATAATTAAGGCAATGATCTCAATATTCGAATAGTAGAATATATATTCGCAATCAAACATACTCACACATCGTCATCAACTACCCAATCTTACAACCACACAGCTGAAAACAGTGCAGAGACCTTTAGATATTCACTTCAGGTCTTAAAAGAAAGACAAGCCTGCTATCAAATAGTCCCAGCATTTTCATTCATTGCTCTCATCTATGTTGCAAACAATTCTTCCACGACATATGTAGCATACAATATAACAGGCCTGTCCAGCTTCAAAAAGGTTGTGATCTACTTTTTCCGGCCAAAAGTGCCGGTGATCTACCACCATGAAAATTAAGTTTCAAATTAGTTTAAAATTAAATTTTAACCCAATAAAGTTGGAGGATTCCCCCCCCCCACCCATTTTTAATGAACCTTCTGTCATTTACTTGGATGTGATCAGCTGTTAAGCAAATTAAGAAAAAACAAAACAGAGAGATGAAGATCCAACAAGAACTGCGAGGGGAAATGGAAAGTACATTTTTTCTTAAAGTTTTATTGAGTAATAACTTTCTTTAACTGTCTTAATAACTTTCTTTAACTTTTATTGAGTAATTTGTGTTAAATTTAGGTTGAGTATTGATCCAGGCTGAACTTGCACAATCTTTAATATTTCGCCCTTGCTCATTAGTGAGACATCTGAGCCTGCATTTCATCCACCAGCTTTTTGAAGTTGGGTGAATATTGTGTGAGGGCCAGTCTCTGGGAATCCTAGAGATTTTCATCTGTCATGTTGGAACGTTGTATACTCTTTTTCATTTTCAGATGGGAAAACGCAGATTCACACAAATAAGTTGAACCGAAACAGGAGTGTACAGCTTCCCTGCATCTTCTCAAGTTGGAAAATTTGTCTCTAGGCACTAGCTTCCAAAACGATTCTTGCTCAGCACAGGTCTTGAGGAAAATGTCATTTTAAGGGTTAATTTTTCATTTTCAAAAGGTGGCTTATTCAATGAGTAATTTTTACTGATAGCAGCTGCAGTTTCTTTAATGTCTACATCTACTTTGAAAGGGTATGACAAGTACTCTGCAACTGTTCCAATTTTTTGGAAGTCACAGAATCTATTTTCAAATTCCTGGATAACAGAACAGATTTCTGTCACATACTTCTCGTTCTGAAAAACAAAATTTGGATATTGTCCCAGATGGTCCTGCGTATTAGGAAAATGATCAAAAGTGTTGTTTGCAAGGTCAGTCATCATTAGCTTAGCTCAAATTTGCTCTTGTAGGATGAAACTGTACTTATCATCTCACCAATGCATTTGTTTTTACCTTGTAGTTCAAGGTTCATATCACTTAGGGGTATGTTTACTAAAACCCCGATAGGGTGCGCGCCGCGCTAGTGTGTGGATGCCATATAAGGAGTGGGCGTTTCAGTCAGAAAAAAGCAAAACCAGGATTAATCATGCGCTAATGTGCGCTGCGCTCATGTGTGCTGTGCACATTAGCGCATGAGAAACTTGCGCGGGAAGCATAAGCAGCGCGCTGATGTGCAAGCACAGGAACAGAGCCACAGTACAATGGTTAAGACACTGACTGATGGTGCAGTGATCATGGGCTCAATCCCCCACTGTACCAAATGAAGAAGGCTGGCTGAGGCATTACCTATTACGGGGAAGATTGCTTTAGGAGGCATTTTATTTATATTTTAATTACTTCTACTAGAAAACGCACTCTCAAAGGGTGTTAACATAAGGCGTCCCTTAAGGCACATTTTAAAGTGCACTGTCTGCCAAGGCACCCTAGAATGTTGCTTATAGGGCGCTTTATAGGGTGCCATATGAGGTACCGCAAGGTCACAGCACTGTTTTTGATGGCAGCACTGTGCAGTTTAAGGAATGAAAATCATAATTAGGTGCGCTGAGATACAAAGAGGAGCAGCAGTGTAGCACAATGGTTAAGACACTGACCAATGATGCAGGAGTCATTGGTTCAATCCCCACTGTGCCTAAGGAAGAGGGCTGGCTGAGGCATTACCTGTTATAGGTAATATTGCTGGAGGGGGCATTTTATTTTTATTTTAATTAGTGCTGCCAGCAAACACACCCTCAAAGTATTGTAACATAAGGTGCTGCATAAGGCGCCTCATAGGGTACCTCAGAGGGCACATTTTAAAGTGCACTGTCCAGCACGGCACCCTACAATGTTGCTGAAACGGTGGCCTATAGGGCGCCATATAGGGTGCCCTACGAGGCACAGCAAGGTCATAGCACTGTGTTTGATGGCAGCACTGTGCATTTAAACGCATGGAAATCTGAAGTAGGTGCGCTGATATGCAAGGAGGAACAGCAGTGTAGCACAATGGTTAAAGCACTGACTGCTGATACAGGGTCATGAGTTTGCTCCCCGGTGTGCCTAATACGTAAGGCTAGCTGAGGCATCAGCTTTGCAATGTATGTATTGTTTCCTGCAGCACTTCATTTGTATTTTATTAATTGCTGCCAGCAAACACGCCCTCACGTGCCGTAACTGAAGGTGCCGCATAAGGCACCCTATAAGGCACTCCATAGGGCACATTATAAAGTGCACTGTCCGCCATGGCACCATAAAATGTCCCCTATAGGGCACCCTATAAGTCGCTCCACAGGATAACGTATAGTGCACCTTATATGGATGGTAACCATAAGGTGCCCTATAGGTCACCCTATAAAGCGCCTTCCGAGGCACCTTATGGGTACAGTACGCAGAGAGTGTTTTTGCTGGCAGCAATAATGTACATTAAAAAGAGATAATGCTTTGGGCACCCCTATCAAATAACCCCACTGTGGGTTTGAACCCATGACCTCTGGCTCTAAAGGCAGTGAAGTAACCAGTGGGCTACAGCTCTATAGCTGCTAGCAAGCCCCTGGCTGGCTGTAGAGGGACTGCACGTCACCACACAGACAGTCTGCTGTGGTCACCAGGATAGGGTTAGGCCACCTGTACCCATGATGCACTGCACATGCAAATCAGCTGTCCACAGATGAACACAAGATGGGGTATGCACCCCCACAGCACCTCGGCCTGGTAGGGGGAACTGACCGTGTGTGTTACTGGCACAGAGTAGCGGGTACTGTGCTCACCCTGAGTGTGCGGTGGGGCGCCCAGCACCAGGTCCACAGCACCTTCCATGGCAGAAATAGGCCATGCTGCAGGTCCCCAGCAGTGCAAATGTGTGAGATAGGTAGTTTCTGCAGAAACACCTTGGATATATCTGTCTGTCTCAGTCAGGTGTAGCCCCCATGGACTCCCTAGGAGGGTTATGTACCACCACCCTCCTCCTCCAGGGCTGAGGGTGGTAAAACATGGTCTCCCATCAACAGATGCACATTCTACCTCCCTGCAATGGTGGCAGTAGAGGGGACCATCAACCCCAATCCTGCTGGGGAACAGACACCCTACAGGGCAGTCAATGCAACTATGTACACATCCATAACACAATAGCAGACAGATATTAGGCCTGGATATGCTAAGCTGCACCCCACCACTATCTGATATTCTCCTGCAGCAAGCCTTCAGCCGCTGCACCCTGCAAGGTGCTCCATCAAGACACATACCAGCTGCAAACAATCTGCTATCTAGTCCATAGTGCATGGTCCTGGAGGAGATGCGTGTACCCAGAACTGGGACATCAGCATACAAAACAAGCAGATAAGTCAGTGAATGGGCCCAAAAGAGAACCCATAAATATCACAAGAGAAAAATACTATATAGCACTATGGGGGAATCTAGCCATGCCGTGGTCACTGCTCAGTCAGGGTGAGAGCGACCTCCAGCAGGACATGCTGTGGCCACCCTGTCCATGAAGGTGGTGGACGGCCACTACAATGTCCGAGCCATTGCCCTATACTATGTACAGATGAATCCAGGCCAGGCCACCCTATCCTGGCTATTCCCATAGTACCTTGCTCCTCATTATGCACATTGGCAGGCCAATACTGGCAACAGTGCTAGCAGTGTGGGCTGTGGAGGGTGTTTGCAGCCACCACACACTGGATAGACAGACACACACTCCCCACACCTATGCCAGCATCGTGCAACTATAGAGGTGTTTGGCAGCACTGGCCACCGCACCAGTCCTGGGCACAGTGCAGGCATGGCTATGGTACGCAATACTGTTGGGCTCACCCCCCAGGGTGGTAAACACTGTCGGACACAAGACCTGTAGCACACTCCACAGACATCAGAAAGGTTGCTATGCTGCAGCTCACTCAGAAAATTGTACTTAACCTCGGAATTGCTATCTGCCAGTAATCATAGCAACATTTTGATAGCTGTGTACCGTATTCCCAGGTTTAGGGTGGCATTGCTAAGGTATGCAAGTGCTAGTATTGGGAGATGCACGCAGGGCCCAACATCCTGCCTCTCCAGGAGGCATTGGATAATGGAGCCTGTGGGTGCGGGTGTGTGTCTGCCCCTGTTGGCCGCTGCTTTAGGGCAGAGGTTCCCGACTCCAGTCCTGGTGGGCCAGACACTGTTCGGGTTTTCATGCTGTCCCTCATGAATATGCATGAGATACATCTGCATACCATGGGGGCGGCGCATAGAAATGCAGCACAGGCATCTTTATTAGAGACAGCATGGAACCTGAATGGTGTTTGGCCCTCCAGGACTGCATTTGGGGGACTCTGCTCTAGGTAATGCACATGTTTATGGTGTCTGTGCTCTGTAGGGTAAAATGTAGGTGTTTTGGGCATGTTTGCGTCATCTGCAATAAAGGTTCTGTCTGTATTAGCACGTTTTAGTAGTGGGTAAAATATGGGAACTGGTTTGGCAGGAACCACAGCTGGGACTTGAATCAGTGACCTTCTGCTTCTGAACACACTGGCTGTGTGCACTGCACCACTGCATTGCCACAGAGACAGTGCATTCCGTGGTGATACCATGACTGTTCATCAGACAGGGCCTTTCTGTTGCAGTGCATGGCACCCACCTACACAGGGCTAGGCCACGGTCTGCTCTGGGCAGCTGCCACTGCCCCCTCCACCACCAGTATCCCTCTGCCACCATGCTGACATGCCCTTCTGCTGGTGGTGCTGGTGGAGCGCAGTCTCAGGCCATCCAGTGTGCAGGTAGGCGGCTGCCTATGGTGCGGGTTCTGGGGTAGGGGTGCCTGCATAGCTGTCCACGCTTCCCCCCAGCACTGCATGCCAATGATCCATGCCCTTCGAGGTACCTGCTGGGTACTATAAGAACATAAGATATGCCATACTGGGTCAGACCAAGGTCCATCAAGCCCAGTATTCTGTTTCCAACAGTGGCCAATCTAGGTCATATGTACCTAGCAGTTTCCCCAAGGGACACAGGTTCCACAATGCTTGTATTGGTTCAAGCATTGATATCCTGGGTCCCTTCTTAATAATGGTTTATGGACCTTTCCTCCAGGAACTTGTCCAAACCTTTTTTAAACCCAGCTACACTAACAGCCTTTACTACATCTTCTGGTAACAAATTCCAGAGTTTGATTACACGTTGAGTAAAAAAATATTTTCTTTTATTAGTCTTAAATAGTTTACCCTGTAGCTTCATTGCATGTCTCCTAGTCTTGCTATATTCTGATAAGATAAACAATCGATCTATGTTTGCCCGTTCCACTCCGTTCATTAATTTATAGACTTCTATCATATCTCCCCTCAGCCGTCTCTTTTCCAGGTTAAAGAGCCCTAACCTTTTTAGCCTTTCTTCATAGGAGTATCCTTCCATCCCCTTTACCATTTTGGTGGCTCTTCTCTGAACCTTTTCTAAAATCACTATATCCTTTTTAAGATACGGCGACCAGAATTGCACACAATATTCAAGGTGCGGTCTCACCATGGAACGATATAGAGGCATTATAATATCTTTTGTTTTATTTTCCATTCCTTTCCTTATCATACCTAGCATTCTATTTGCTCTCTTGGCCGCCGCTGCACACTGGGCCGAGGGTTTTAACATGGTATCCACAATGACGCCTAAATCTTTTTCCTGGGTGGTGGTTCCTAATGTGGAACCTTGCATCGTGTAACCATAGTTTGGGTTGTTCTTCCCTAGGTGCATAACCTTGCACTTGTCCACATTAAATTTCATCTACCATTTTGATGCCCAATTTATCAAGATCCTCTTGCAATTTTCCACAATCCTCTTGGGTTTTAACAACTTTAAATAGTTTTGTGTCATCCGCAAATTTGATAACCTCACTCGTTATTCCACTTTCCAGGTCATTTATGAATATGTCAAAAAGCAGCGGACCCAGCACAGATCCCTGGGGTACACCACTATTCACGTTTCTCCATTGGGAAAATTGACCATTTAGCCCTACCCTCTGCTTTCTATCTTTTAACCAGTTCCTGATCCACAATAGTACACTGCCTCCTATCCCATGACTCTTTAGTTTTGCCAAAAGTCTCTCATGAGGGACCTTGTCAAAGGCTTTCTGAAAGTCCAGATACACAATATCAACCGACTCACCTTTGTGCACCTGATTATTCACTCCTTCAAAAAAACATAACAGATTAGTAAGACAAGATCTTCCTTGTCTAAAGCCATGTTGGCTGTCTCCTATTAGGTCATGACTATCTACATGCTGAGTAATTTTATTCTATCCCCTGTGACACTGTGGGAAACACACTCGTGCCCATGTTGGGCCCTCAGCAGTTGCTGTCTGGCTGCTCTACTGTTACAGCATTCCTATGGGTCACCTAGGCATTACCCTAGTCCGCACTGTGGGCCAGCTGCACCACAGCATGTGCTGCCTGCAGCCCTCTGTGTCCCCTTTTCCAGCATCTGTACAGTTTCCTGTTCTGACATGCCCGCCCTACTGTTGTGGAACATGTTCACGTCATAGGAAACCTGGCCAATGGAGTCGGAAACCCTGCTCAGCGCAATTACACTGTGGGCTCATTCACCTTGTATGGGGACGGATCATAGACCCTTCCAAAATGTATATCTTTTTTTTGGAGCTTTCTTAGGAGTGTTTTGTGATGTTTCCCATTGATATCACTATTGGCCAGCTTGGTTATTTTATTTTTATTTATTTAGACAGTTTTTGTATACCGCCTTATCCTTCAATCAAAGTGGTCACGGCACAATTGGGGGATACATTTAACACACGGGGATATGAGACACATACACTAATACTTACAGGGAACATGGGTAATGGAGGGTTAAGTGGCTTGCCCAAGACCACAAGGAGCATCTGTGGGACTAGAAACCCCAGTCCTTCTGGCCCAAGGTTGCTGTCCTCTAGTGGGATTTGAACCCCTGACCTTCCGGCCTGAAGTACCTTGCCCCAACCACTAGGCTACTCCTCCCTCCCTCCTTACTTTTTCCTCTGTACATTTTCAAGGTTTATTTGCCCTTTTGTTCCGTGCACATGTATCACACTTATCACTTTTGTAGGTTTCCCTGGTTTTGCTGTACATTGCTGACGTAAATGGTTTCTTTTCCCTTTAAATCAGCTCTAATGCCAGGGTTTCCACTGGCGTTAGTTTTGAGCCTCGGATTTCACAGCGTTAGTGTGCGGGGAGCCTCTCCCCTCCCACTCTCCACCCATTGACCCCTTCTCTCTGCCCCTGGGGAGCCTTCCTCCGCCCTCCGGGAGCCTTTCCCCGCCTTCAGCGCTCGTTTGCGCCGCTGCGCGCATTATCGCACGATAAGGTACCTTTGCGCCTGATAAAGCGCCATTATCACGCGATAAGGTACCTTATCGCGTGATAACGTCACAGAGCGCACATTAAGACGGTTTAGTAAACATACCCCTTTGTCACTAAAGAATGGAAAGAACTGAATATTTCCTGACCTTTTAAAGAAATCATTCCAAGTAGTTCTTCTTTAACACTGAAGTCTTCAAAAACCATCTGGATAAAGACTAGTAACTGGGCTATGTCTCTTATGTCTGTAGATTCATCCAGTTGGAGTGAGAAAGCAACACAATTTGAAACATCCTCCAACAATTATTCAGTTGTGTCTCCACACATCTTTTCTATTCGCCGCACGACGGTGTTTCTTGACAATTGTACATCTTGAATAGCAGCTATGATTTATTTCTTATTTTTAAATCCTTCAGAAAGATTGTCAGCTGCTTCAAGAAAACAATCTTTTACAAATTCCCCTTCAGTGAAAGGTTTGCATTTCTTTGCGATCAGGTTGCTGACCTTGAAGGATGCTATGGTTGCATTGACCGAATGTGACCTTGGCTTCACCATCAACTGGTGCTGAGTAGCCAATTTCAATTTAAGTTCTTTGAGCTTCAGTTTACGAATTTCACTTTTGGGTGGAAAATCAGCATCAAACTTATTGCTATGCAGAGCCTTATAATGACGTTCCAGATTACCCTTTTTGGGCAAGGATACTGGGGCGTTACAAATTAGACAACAACACTTGACTTTCACCATGATGAATAAGTAGTCCATTTCCCATTCATCGAAAGTGGTAGGTTTTGCTCTTCTTTGGAACACTCATCTTCGTTATACTGGGGTGGCTGGATGTAAGAAGGCCAAATCTGCTAAATTAGTATAAACACTGGCTGAATCTGGTCCAAAACTGTCACTGTCCCAAAGTATTAAAGATCAACAGGAACTGAAAACCTCTGGATGATGTGCAATACAAGGACTGGAGATGCCAAAACCACACATGCAGTTCTAAAAGTAAAAATAAGAATTTATCATACTGGCACCAATCAAACAGCACCAAACAATCATCAAAAAACTCAAACACCTGTCCAGCAAACCAGATAAAATCAAATACTGCCAAACAAGTTCAAATACCACCACACGCGATTTAATACATTCTGCACACAGTGTAGAATCAACGCAAAGGCAAGGCGAAATAAAATTGCAGTGTAGAATCAACGCAAAGGCTAGGCGAAATAAAATTGCAGTGTAGAATCAACGCAAAAGCTAGGCAAAATAAAATTGCAGAGGCAAGCAAAAGTCACAGTGGTTTGAACCAATTCGAAGGCAAGGCATAGGCAAGTTAGAGCAAAATTGGAAAAGCCTGCCAAAATCACCAAATTCTTGACACTTTGTTGTGTCTGCCCGAAAACGTTTAATGAAAGCAAACTATAAAGCGACCGACCAGCATACGACACAACTAATACGGTAAGTGTATTCAGGTAAAGCCCAGGCGAATGGATATTGCCCGGTATATAACACAATTTCTAAGGGGTGTTTGGGTGGGGGCAGGAATGGGTGATTCTGAGAGGCAGGAGACCAGGTATGACGGCGGGCCTGTAGCATCTCGTCATGGATCATGAGCGGTGGCCCCCTGGGGTACCCACAAACTATTGGCACAAAAACAACAAGCGCCCCCAGTACACCCGCAGGCAAGATTCCCACAGGCAGGGAAAAAAGACAGAGAAAGGATCAGCAGTGACGGGAAGCCCTCGGCAGATGACCTGCCGGCACGAGCTCTCTCCTAGCGATGGGGCGAGCTGCTGGAGAGATGGAGCCAAGTGGGGCTGGCGATCTACCTCTGACCCCTCCGCAATCTACAGGTAGATCACAATCTACCTGTTGAACATGCCTGCAATATAAGATGCAAGAAATAAACCTTTCCAACATATCTAAACTTAGCTGGGCATTATGTTATCATCATAACCAGACATGACATCATGTTTCAAGCTATCCCGAGTCATACAAAGGTAATGAAATTATTGGTCATATGATGACTATATTACCAATCAATCCAATATATTGAAACATGATGTCATGTCTGGTTATTATAATCAAACAAAACAGAATCAGGTAATAGTTTGAGAGGTCCACTCGATCTCATTATTAAGTCCCTGAGGTTCTAACGAACCCAATAGTAAATCCATCTCTGTTCCAAATAATTCGATCTGCGTGAGGAATTGCCTTCTCGCCAATCACAACCTTATCAATCACTCTCCAACTAAAATGTGCAACCACATTCAACAAAATGAGAAAACATTGGGGCAGATAACATATGATTAGCAATCCTAGAGAAATGTTCATTCAAGCACTTGTGGACAGGTTGAATAGTACGACCAACATAGATTTTGAGGCATGGACAAATAATAATATATACGAGTTATGACATTACTTGATGTACAAGATGTTAAAAATCATGAACTAAATTTTTCAGTCATGATAGGGTGAGACCAATATGATCCTACTAATGTCTTGGCACACCTGCACTTGCCACAACTGTCATGTGTCCCTTCAGCAGACAATGGACTTCTCATTTGTAGATTATTGTTAAAATTCTTGCCCTATTAATAGGCAAACTTTCCGACACCTGCAAGGTGCACCAATGTTGTCTAATCAGCCCAGCTATTCAGGGTTCCATATTAGAATATGGTAGGACACATACCAGCCTATCCTCAGAAGGCTGGGTGGACTTCATGGGTAATAATAACCAATCACAATGAGCATACTTAGCTCTTTTATGAGCAGATAGAGGATAACCTCACATAAACAAACATTGTTGAAGGTCATTAGCTTTGACTAAAAATCATTAAACAATGATCAGACATTTAGGCATTGCAAGGTGGGCCAGTCAGGTAGAAGCTGGAGCCTGTGCTTGCATAAAGCAGCGTGACAGAGATGTTGAGGGGGTAGCAGCAACAGGAGACACGCTGGCACAAGAAAAGACCAGTGGCAGGACATTTTGCTATGCAAACCCCAGCATACCTAATTTTATGTAATTTGTTCTCCTTCCTTGTGTCCCAGCAGCAAACAGCACTTCTTCACTTCTAGCATGCCACTTCATACTGGAACCGAAATCATAAGTGTCCCATGCTACCATGACCTGAGGAAGCAGAACAAGCTCCAAAAAATTTAGTATGCAAGGGTTTCCACAGCTGCAGCTCCTGTCACATTGGAAAGGGATGATATGGCACTGTTGGGGGGGTAAAGAAGAAGGAAAGAGGGGAGATGCTGCACTATTAGAGGGAAGGTTAAGGGCAAAGGGGAGATGCTGTACTGTTGGACGGAAAGGGGTAATGCTGTTCTTGGGAGAGGGGGAAATTATATATTGTTAGGGGGGTAGAGACTTAATATGTGGGGAGAATGGAAAGGAGAAAGGGAAGACGCTGGATTGTTGGGGTAGAATGTGCCCCTATGTAAAATGAAATTCGCAAAGTCACTATGTTCCTGCAATCCACTCCTAGGAACGCCTTTTCTAAAACTGCTCGGTATATATGTATGTTGATTTGCACATTTAAATCAGCTTTCTACATGTGCAAATGTTGCCTAACCTTTATAAATCACCTCCAAAATCCATGCCTCCTTAAAATGTTTGCATTCACAATAGAATACTACCTAATAGGTGACACAATAAATGTAATCCTCAGTAGCATGTTCATAGTATTAGCATGGATGCAAACACAAAATGTAAAGCATCTATACTAGTTGCTGCAAGATTCCTCATGCTAACCAGACTAGTGGTACAGTACTGCCTATTGATATCATATAGGATTCAGAAGCAGTGACACATACATCACAACCCTACCCCTGTTCCATCCAACATATGCCTCTGGGAACTCCTATGGATATATAGTGCAAACATAGGTGCTGTTTCTGTGCATCTATTTTTACACATGCATACTATCATATAATTTATTAAAAGATATTTTCTACGAGGAACATGCTTTACACAAAAAATGCATAATAGGTTTGCAAAAATTATCATTTTTTTCATGAAGGTATGAGCTAATTAGCAACCATATGCTACAAACAAAATTTATCACCAATTCCCAATCACTAATTCCAATTTGTGCATCCCCAGGCCGTCCAGACGTCCAAACATCTAGATGGTCAGGGGATGCACCTGATTCTGCTCCCATGGGGGCTAGACATCCCTGCAGGAGTAGAATCGCGACACAGTGGCTGGACGTCCAGAGGGTGGCCTGATTCTGGCACCCCAGACATCCAGCTAAAAGCCTGGCTAACTCAGTGAGGCTCCTGAATGGAGCCATAGTGCCATGGCACTACGGCTCTATTCAGGAACCTCAATTGCTGGCTGCCATCAAAAAAGTCCTTTCACCGCAGTCTGACTCACGATCTGGCCTCCCTTGGCCAGGGTTTGGTTACTGGGATGCTCCTGCACCCTTCCCATGATTGTTGCCACTAGCCGCCACTATCATCCCACATCCAGAGGGACTTATTTCACCTCCAAAATGAAATAGGTCTCCTGTCTGACAGGTCGAGCCCCGATGTACAGGGCCGACCTCAGAATCGGCCCTGTACGTCTGGGGTCATGGCCCAACCACACCATTCCCCCGGTCTGCCTCCAGACTAGCCTCTTCCACCCCAGTACAGGCTCCTCATACAACACCACTGCACATACGGGGAGCCTTTGCACCAGGATCAGCAGGGGGCGAGTAACTCCCTAATTGTATACATTATAACAGCTGTCAGCTTGGTGGAGACAAGTTTTTCAGGAAAATAGAGATATTTTAACTATTGCAGCAAGCAACAAGCAGAAAATGAGAAAGGGGAGAAAGTGAGGAAGAGAAAAAGAGGAGAAAGAATGAGGGTACAGAAGAGCAGAGAAAGAAAAAAGATCAAGGGAAGTATGAGATAGCAGGAAAGAGCAGCTGAAAAATGGGCAAAATCCACCTCACCTGCATGTATAGTTCTCCAATCAACTCCAACTCTGTCTTTAAATAGCCTATGCCCTTTTGATCCCACCTTTTCCCCTTTTGGGACAGCCTGCAATCTACCACAGGGTCGCATACAGTATTGAAATCCCCCCCCCCCCATCACTATTAGTTGGTAATCTGAAAGCCATCCCATTTTAATTACTAGATCCATGAAGAATCCACAGGGATAACCATTGGAGCCATACACATTACATAAAATTACTTTTTGCCTGTAAAGTTCTCACATTGTTAACACAAGCCATCCATCTGAGTCATGGATAATTTGATGAAGTTCAAATTGCACCTGCTTATGCACTAGAATTGACATCCCCCCCCCCCCTTTGTTTACTATTATATACTGAGTCTATCATCTCCCCTATCTAGCCCCTTTGCAATTTTTGAAGTTTCCTTTCTAAGCAGTGCAAGCATCTTAGATCTTTTTGCCAGTGAGTGAAGCCCATACACATTCCAGGAGCCAGTTTTAACTATGATTATTATGCATCAACAATTCCCCACAATGTATCCCAGCAACTTAACAATTTTTCACCCAGGCCTCCCAGCTGAGCCCAGATCTTACCACTTCCCTTCTTAGAAATAGTACACCTCTGTGCACATACATATTATTCCCAACACTCTCATATCTACACTCCAGAGAACCATTCATCCTTTTTATTCCCAATCTCCCATTCACTCCCCCATCCCTTCACTTTACCCATCCATTGGTCTTGTACACCTACAACTACACCACAGAGCCCTCTCCCATTTACTTTTCCCAAGCTCCATCTTCCCCTCCTTCTTATACAGACTTATAAAGTTAGTATTTTCAAACAATGCCCATGCTTGATGTAAATCTTTAATCTTTGTAGCTGCTCCTTTTAGTTTTTTCTTAACTCTTTTCCTCATTCTATCATAGTCTCCTTTTTGAAAGTTAAAAGGCAGTACTGTGGATATACTTGCTGTCCTTCCTCCATTTATGAAATCAAATGTGATCATGCTATGATCACTACTGCCAAGTGGCCCTAACACCCTTATCTCTTGCACCAGATCTTGTGTATCGCTAAAGACTAGGTCCAAAATGGCTTCCCCTCTTGTCAGTTCATGAACCAATTGCTCCAAGAAGAAGTCATTTATTTCATCTAGAAACTTTATCTCCCTAGCATGTCCTGCCATAACACTGATCCAGTCGATACCGAGGTAATTTAAATCTCCCATTATTATTACTGTATTGTAATTTTTGTTAGCTTCCCTGATTTCTTTGAGCATTTCATCATCCATTTGTTCTTTCTGGCCAGATGGTTCATAGCACACCCCACTGCCATCGCCTTCCCCTTTTTACATGGAATTTCAATCCGTAGAGATTCTACAGTGTATTTTGTTTCCTGCAACACTTTAATCTTGGATGACTCAATGACCTCTCTAACACAGAGGCAACCCCTCCACCATAACAATGTGGCAAACCACACTCTTTTTGAAATATGAAGATGGTCAGTACATCATTCCTAACATTAAGATCCAGCGAGGAATATTTCAGAGATTCTGTTTTGT
Source organism: Ichthyophis bannanicus (assembly GCA_033557465.1). Taxonomy (NCBI): domain Eukaryota; kingdom Metazoa; phylum Chordata; class Amphibia; order Gymnophiona; family Ichthyophiidae; genus Ichthyophis; species Ichthyophis bannanicus. The sequence goes on along the minus strand of CM066033.1, from coordinate 2,016,697 downwards.
GTGGCACTTAAGCCAATGAGTACCCCTCATCAACTCTTTGGGATACAGATTTCACCTGAATCCTAAAGAAGGTAACACTCCTGAAATAATATCACATTTATTATTTGTAGATTATCTAAAGCTCTACAGTTCCAGCAACCAACAATTAGCAGAGCAATTCTGTGAAGTGAAAAGCTTGTCTGATGACATCAGTATGACTTTGACCTTGACAAATGTGCTAAGGTAACTTTTTTTTAGAGCAAAACAGAAAAAATCTCCCTGGCTGAGTGGAATGACATCAAGGACATTAAACAGGAAGTTGTATATAAGTATCTCAGAGTAGAGGAAGAAACAACACTCAAGCAGAAATTATGGAGAGAATAGATCAGTAAATAATACTACAGGAGATTAAAATCATTAATTAAAAGTGCTTGAACATCACAGAATAAGATACAAATCATCAGTCAGCTGGCAATTCCTGTACTCTCATACAACTTTGAGATTGTGGACTGGCCTCTTAAAGATCATGAAAAACTGGATTTATTTATTTTAATTTTTTTATACCGCTTTATCATTTTAGTTAAAGCAGTTTACATTGAAACTTAAGTTTGGTAATGTACATTAAACAGGGACATCAATATCTTGTATTCTTCTGAGGAAATGGAGGGTTGAATGACTTGCTCAAGGCCACAAGGAGTGAACCCTGGTTACTTGGTTCCTAAGCCAATATTCTAACCATTAGGCTACTTCTCCACTCCATGTGGATGTATGAACAAGAAAACTCCTCCATGCCCATGAAGTAATTTTCAGGAATCAATGTATGCCAAGACTGTACATCCCTATAGCTGAAGGAGGGCAAGGCCTCATAGAGATTGATTACATATACAATGCTACTATCATAGGCCTCCAGGCCTACCTAACTGCATCATCAGATCTAAATACACAAAAAGTGCTGAAATATGAAAGTAAACATCCAAAATCTGTCTCTATCATCAAATATGGACAAGCCGAATGACTAGAAGGAATGAGTGAGAATCTAAGCTCTGATGAGCAAAGAGCAGGGAGTATCTGTGCAGCGCTGCGTACGTCTTTACAAATGTTCAGTAGTAGTAGTAATTAACAGAATTTGCAAAACAAAACAAAAACTCTTCAAAGATTAGATCAACAAACAAGGAAAAACAAATACAGTGGGAAATGCAGAGTGTTACTCCAGGATCCTTGTGCTGATCAAGAACGGACACATGAATGATTAAGGAGAGGTGAACTAAAACCGAAGTATGAGAGGTTGATAGCTGCAGCCCAGGACAATGGCTTACAGATGAGATGGTTTACAGTGAACATTGAAAAAATTGGCAAAACAGATATATGTCAATTTTGTGGGAAAGAGCTGGAAACAGTGACTCACTTCATAGCTGGCTGTGAAGTTCTTATAGCAGAAACTTTCTATACAGGAAGGCACAATATAGAAGCATGCCTCATCCATTGGAAACTCTGTAAACACTATAGCAGCACTGTGCCTAAAAAACACGATGATCATGACCCTAAAAGAATTACAGAGAATGAAGATGGATACTCCCATTCCAACCAATAAAAGGCTGGATACAAAGGATGGATATGCCCGTTCCAACCAATAAAAGGCTGGATACAAAGGAGCTGGATATAGCAGTAAGGAGAAAAACACCAAGCAACTATTCTGTGAATCATGGTGAGTGGGAGAAAATCTTCAGGTACCAAGAAATACAGTTGGAGACCAATAAAATGTGGCAGAAAAATACCAAGTTATTTCCCATCGTGTTGGGTGCCACAGGCCTAATTAAGAAGAATTTCCAAGCTCACCTTGATAAACTACCCATATACGTAACATCTTACGAACTCCAGAGGGAAGGTCTCTTTGACATGATGAAAGTATTATCCCGGGCATTGCATTAAATTTGAGAGGCTGAGATCATACTCCACATACCCTGGCTTAGAAGTGAGGTTCATGACTGTCATGGTATGAGCAAAACTCACCCATTTGGAGAAAGTGCCCCCATGAAAGACAGCCTGCAGGCTGGCCTGTGACAGTGCTGCGGAGCATCACTCTATATCATCCATGGTGGCTTGCTTTAGTTTCTGTCGGGCTGACTGGTAGAAGATGCTAAGTGTTCTGATTGGGAAAGGAATTTCATTTTTCCTGTACCTTTCCCATCACTGCTATTTCCACTCCTGGATTAAGTCCCTGCCTAAGATCAGCGCAACTGGAAAGGGTACTGTTTTGACAGATTATGCAGCATGCCACTGTTTGTAAGATGGGCCATTAGCTTCTCTCTAATAATCTGCTTCCTAGAGTAACTGCATTCTGCATTCTATGGGTCCTGAAGCATTCAAAAATATTTCTTCCCTTGTGAGGTTTTATGAGACTTCTCTACTTCCATAAGGTGAAGCTGCTGCTCCGGGTGCTGCTGCTGGACCTGCAGCTTTGGACAGAGGAGAAGATCAAAGGCCAGCAGCATCCTTTCCACTCTCTGTTGTCCCCCCTACCTCTGCAATTCTTTTGAACTTGGCACTGCCAATATCACTTTTTACCTCCTCATCTATTAGCATGCTAAGAACAACAGACCTGATATTCAAAAGGCATTTACATGGTTATCAGCCAGTTAACCATGTAAATGCCTGCTAATCGAATATTTGACGGCACATATACAAGTAATACCATCGAATATCCCCAACCAAGTCCCCTATGCACCCTAATGCTAACCGGTTAGCATCAGGATGTGCTGGGGGTGTTCCAGGGTGGAGCGGAAGCGGGGATCAGCGCTAACTGTGCAGCACCGATATTGGAAGTTGCATGGTTAGCGCTCGGTGCCTATAAGATAGACGAGGAAAACCCTTGCCTATCTTATAGGCACCGAGGCTAACTGTGCAGCATCCAGTATCGGTGCTGCATGGTAGCCTCAGCAACTTCTGGGCAGCATGGCCAGTTCCAGATATTCACTTTTGTTGCCGTGGAAGTGAATATCCTGGCTTGTGGGGTGTGTGGGCAGGGCCAAGCAGCTATGGAGCTTAGCCCTGCCCAGTTGAATACTGGACCCAACATTTTCAATACCCTCTTCAACCAGTACACTTTCAATATCTGATGATTCAGATATAAATCCCACCCATGTGGATCACTCAGATTCTATATCTGCCAAGATCATTTCCACACACTTTTCAGAGCCTGCACTGTGCCTGCTGCTTTTTTTGTGTGCCCTCACTCTGCACTGTGTCATCCTCCCTTTGCCCCTCAGTGGAGATGACACTGGACACGTATTCCTTCACAGATGGATCCAAAGTTGCAGATCTTTCTACTCTCATTGTAAAGACATCTCTCTTTAACTTGGGACTAAAGGAGCCCAAAGGGATACCCTGAGAACAACCTGTCTCTTTCTGTGCACTTGCATCAGTAATGCTCTCTTTGTCCCTTCCTTCCTTCTTTTCTTCCACAGCTTTTTCCAGATGTACGACCATTTAATTTTCCTGACATACCATTTCCAAGCACTGTGATATGCCTGGGGTAGGCCCTGCAGTGCTCAGTTATGCTGCCTGCCTGCTGACAGTTTTTGAAGGATCGGGGAGAGAGGGGATGTGTCTGCCCTACTAATGCTCTTATGGGGCTGGATTTTCAGCTCTTGGGATTAAGGACTGCTTGTCTTTTAGTACCTTGCTCCACCCACTAGGTCTTTATTGTCCTGGAGTACCATCACCTCAAGTGTGCTGCCTCAGATACTGTACCCAGGTTCACCGGCCCAGCCTAGGACAGGCTCTGCACTGTAAAGTTATACTGCCTGCCTGATGGCACTCGCCAAAGGAATGGAGAAACGGGGTATGTGTTGCCCAGTTAATGTTCCTATGAAACTTGATTCCCAGCTTTCGGGAGCAGGGACTACCTGTCTTTCAGCTTTTACTTAACTTTTTATTTATTTTTTAAGTTTATTTGACTGTATTCTATGGATATTGAATGGAATAGATACAATAAGGTGCTCTTCCACCTCTACAACTGCTATAACAGACAATAAGATTATGTCAAAAAATCATTTGGTGTATCTTTTGTTTGTGCAATGGAATACATAAATTTAGATACGGTAACCTTTCTTTCCAACACTGCTATTAGCTGTCTTTAAATAAAGTGCATCCAGGGCAGCACATCTTCTTCCATTAATACTTAAGAGTAAAAGCAATTGAAGTGGAAAACTATAAAGGCACTCTCTGCCTTGTCAAAACTTTCAAGCACCTAGTTATGAAAGCAGACATAGATACCAAGAGGCCGATTCCATATTGGCTGTCCAGCCCCTGTATGGCCGATCAGAATCAGAGCGTACAGAGGTAGACCTGATTCTGATCCTATGGGCATGTCTAGCCCCCATGGGGTTCAGAATCAGGTCTACCGGCCTGGACATGCAGGCTGTGCCCTGATTCTGATCGGCCGCACAGCCTGCCAATCTCCATCTAGCACAACAGGCTCCTGAATGGAGCCACAGAGTCATGGCATCCTGTTGCCATGGTACCGTGGCTCCATTCAGGAGCCACGATCCCAAGCTGCCAGAGAAAATGTCCTTTCTCTGCAGCTCAACTCTCAATCTGACCTCCCATGGTCAGGGTTGGGCAGCAGGGATCCCTCGGCACCCCCTCACCTCTTGTCTCCACCTGGCACCATGGTCTTCCAACATCCAGGGGGACTTATTTCACCTCCAAGGTAGATTAAGTCCCCTGTCTCCATGGCTGACCCAAGACATGGAGGGACAACCTCAGAATTGGCCTTGTACATCTGGGATCACTCTCTGCCCACCGCCCACCCTCCCTCCACCTCTGTCAAACCCATTCCCTCCCACAAAAAAAGTTCCTCGTACAAATTGCCAGTTCATATGGGGAGCTCTGACCTTGTCAGGCTGCTTGGCTTTTTAGTGGGTCTGGACATCCAGAGTGGACATCCAGACCCGCCAAACGGAGTTCAGAATGATCCCCCAAGGCACTAAGAGAGGCAAGAATACTCTCAAGCTACTTTTTTTTCCTGAATCCTTTTTTGTAAGCTTCCAAATAGCAAGCAAGCCTCAATCACTACTTCCTCCTCAATGGCTCAGGTCAGCTTGAAGTTGTCTTTGTTTTTTCTCCTTTCCAGTCCTAAACCCAGCCAGCCCTAGCCAAGCTGTTAGGCTTGCTTTTCTCTTTTTCAGTAATAAGTCTCAGCCAGCACCCCTTCCTCACTTTCTGAAAGTCAGAGACAAAATTCTTCTCTGGGGCTTGGGCTGGAGTGTATCTTCTAGCCCTGCTGTGATCTTCATCAGCTGGGAGATTTGCAGAACTCAGGAAGGGTTATGTTTCTTTGGTTACCTGAGAAGGATTTGAAGAATGATGGGCTCAAGTGCCTCATATTGGCTGCTAGTGACCCCTCCTTGAACTCCTCCCCCTCCCAGATTGGTTCCAATATGTGCACATTAATGATAAGTAAACAAAGTTCATGAATGAAGATTTGTGCAATTTTTCTGAGCATGGATTTTCATTAGTTGACTCCAAAGCAGCCTGAAAATTATGATTTTCATTGATTTTTCCATTTGTACAAAAACTAACATACATATCTATTTCATTATCTAAAAAGCATCATTCTTTTGGGCCTTTGTTGTGTGATCTTTTTATTTTTCAAACTGGGCTGATGCTGGTCTCTCTTTAGCACTTCCTTTTGTTGGTTTTCTCCTAAGTTCTTTTCCAGGATCTCAATTATATTTTCTGTTTCTTCACTCTCACTGTCTTTCCTGCATCATTCTCTGATATTGATCCTTCTGGTTTATATTTTTCTGCATTTCTCTCATCTGTCTTTATGCATAGCCATAGCTAGATTTAATATCACCTTGTCTCCTAACTGAAGTCTCTTTATTTTTATCTTCCATCTACTTACCTGCTTTTCATTTCCTATTCCCACCACCCTAATCTTTTCAGTCCTCACCTCTAATGCCTTATTCTTACCCCAGCATCCATTTCTATGCCACTCCCTCTCAACTTCCCGCATATATGACAGGTAACCTATTTAAGACTAATAAGGGAAGATACTCGTATTTTTTCACTCAACATGTAATCAAACTCTGGAATTCGTTACTATATGATGTAGTAAAAGCTGTTAGTGTAGCCATGTTTAAAAAAGGTTTGGACAAGTTCCTGGAGGAAAGGTCCATAAACCATTATTAAAGGAGACCCAGGATTTCTACTGCTTGCCCGAATACAAACATTGTAGAGCCTGTGTCTGTTGGGGAAACTGCTAGGTACTTGTGACCTAGACTGGCCACTGTTGGAAACAGAATACTGGGCTTGATGGACCTTTGTCTGACCCAGTATGGCATATCTTATGATTTTATGTTCTTATGTTCTCCTTCTACACAATACAGAACCTATCTCCTTCTCCCTTCTCACTCCCAAAGCTTTTTATAGCCACCCTGACCACAGTATCTGCCCCCTTTCAGCCCACTATCCTTAGTATCAGCTCCTTCAAGTCCCAGCCCCTGCCCCCCAGTGCCCCTCCAGCATCAGCCCATTTCCTTTCCCATCACAGTCCCCCATACCAGACTCCCAGCCCAGCATCAGCTCCCTTTAAATCTCAGCCCCCTAGCCCAGCATCTGAGCCATTGCCTTTCCAGTTCCCCTGCCCCAGCATCAGCCCATTTCCAATCCTAGCACCCAGCATCATCCCTTTTCCAGCATCAGCTCCAACCCCGACCATCAGCCCGTTTTCTGTCCCACTTCCCCAGCATCAGCCTTCTTGCAGTCCCAAACCCCCTACTATCAGCCCATGCCCTTCAACATCAGCTCCCTTCAAGTCCCAACCCCATCATCAGTTCTTTTCTAGTTCTAGCCTTTTTCCAATCCCATTTTCAACCTCCCAAAAGCATCAACTCCTTTTAGTTCCAGCTCCCCCAGCATCAGTCCAAACTAGTATTTCAGTCCCAGTCTCCTGGCATCAGTCCCAGCCCCCCCCCCCCCCCAGCATCAGTCCCAATTAGTCACATTCTCTCCAGCAAGTTTCTTCCAGCCCCAGCCCCCCAAGCATCAGTTCCATTCTCCTCCTCCAAGTGTCAGTACCAGCCAGTCACTTCCTCTCCAGCAGTCTTCTTCCAGTTCCCAACTAGTCACCTCTTCAACTCCACCCTCCCACTGTAGCAGCATTAATGAGTCACATAGCCATGGGTGTGTTTTCCTTCGGTCCCATAGCCATGCTAAGTTGCAGCTACTGGTATGTCACATTTCTAGAAATCAAACACAGAAACTTCCTGTCTCATGCAAGAAACAGGATGTGTCTATGCTTGACTTTTAGAAACATGGTGGTGCTGGTGGCTGCAGCATAGCACAGCAGTGGGACCAAAAGAAAGTGCTCCCATGGCTGTGCAGGGGTAAGCTGATGAGGCAAGCTTCTGGTACCCTTAAGTTTGGACATGCTGAGCCATTTCCTCCTTGCTTTACCTCTTAAGCCATCCCTGTATTAGTCCTATGAGGCCAAAGATGCTATGAGATAATACCAGAACTTGATTTTGGATATTGATTTGTATGTTCTTCTACCTAAAATAGCAAAACATCAAGGAGGATAGACAATAAAACTTGGATAAGCAGCAAACATCCTGCATATGATCAAGCTTGTATGGTGAGTCCTTAATGGAAGTTGGAATAACCAGACATATTGGGCTTGCCAAATAGTTCTTAGCCAACATCATCTACTCTGTTAATGTCTGCTAGTCCTGCTAAAATGCAGCAACCTGTTCTCCCTAAATTAAAGCTATGCTCAAAGGGACAAAGAAATTGTGAATCTCTGCATGATGAGCAAATGACTCATCATTTATTGTAAGGACATGAAAGAAATTCTGCAGAAAGCAAAATGTGAGACGTGGAGAATCAATTAAACATTTTATTTTATGGCCTTTAAGATACAAAAGTTTTAGACGTGTTTCCTTTTGTTGTACTTGAGCAAAAAGGTTGAGCTTTCAGTAGTGGCTCCTCTGGGCTGCTGTAATTTGACAGGCTTTATATTCAGCTCACAGTGATTGTCTGGCATTGCTTTGAGTGGAAGTGTTGGCTGACGGACTGCCGCTGAGCACCCGGCTACACTACACATGAGAAGGACCACAGTGGAAGGGGCACACATACAGATATATAAAGAATATACACACTGAGAGTCAATATTTAAAAAGCACTTAGACTTTCTGCACTGTGCCAAATGTCTCAGTGGTGTTTTGTTTTTAAATAGGTTAAAATTGTATGTATAGCAGAATATCAATATTCTTCTATATGTTTAACACTATGGGGGTCATTCACAACCACAAATAACAGGGATGTACGTCCAGCCTGGACATACATCCCCGCTATCCATGGAAATGGCCATGCCACTCCAAAGGCTCCCCATACATACAGCTGTGTTGTACGGGAGTCTTAGATGATAGTGGGAGGAGGGCAGAGTGGTGGCAGATCAAGGGCAGGTTGTCACCCCGGACATACAGGGCCAATTCTAAGGTTGGTCCTGTACATCTGGGGTATGCCCGTTAGATGGGGGACTTATTCCACCTCAGAAGTGGAATACATTCCCCTGGATGCAGTATTTCGGTGGCAGCCAATGGGGAAAAAGGAAGGTAGGAGTGCAAGAAGTTCTCCGCAGCCAGACCCTGGCCATGGGAGGCTGGATGGGGGGTCCAGCTGCAGGGAAAGAAACATTTTGGCAGCTGCTGGGGATCATGGCTCCTGAATGGAGCCGCGGTGCCATGGCGATGGGAAGCCTGGCTGAGTTAGCTGTGCATGTGACTGGGCATGCAGACTGATCAGAATCAGGGCCCAGCCTGCACATCCAGACCATAGACCTGATTCTGATCCTGCAGGCACATCTAGCCCCAACGGGATCAGAATAGGGTCTAACTCTGGGTGTCCCGCATCTGGTTGGCACACAGGGTGGCTGGACGGCCAGATTGGAATGCGCCTCCACACTCAGAGCAGGGAGGACAGGGTTGGGGTGTTCTAGGCAGGACTGTGGATTCACAGTTGGAGTCAGAGTCGTGGAGTTGTAAGCAATTATCGGGTTACTGGAGTTGGTGTTGGGAAACATGTATTGACTCCAACTCCAACTAAATGTAAATGGTAATGCACATGAAAAGGTTACCTGAAACTCCTGGACCACAGGATGAAGAAGCTAGAAGCATTAGTAACTCAGAATCATCCTCTTCAAATGAAGAATTAGACTTTGAAGCATGTTTGGACAAAATGGAACATTCAAAAATAAAGCACCGCTGCTTATTTATTTGTTTATTTATTTATTTAGCCAGTTTTATATACCACCTTTTCCTTCAATCAAAGTGGTTTACATGTAAATAAGGTATACAATTATACGGTAGAGGCGTGGGGAGGTATAGGGGAAGCATATACATTTGTGACTAATTACAATTTATTAAAAGAGAGGTTACTTGTTATTTGCAATCATGCTCATGGTAGGCTCTGGGATGGTCCATAATATTGTATAAATGGTATGGTTTTGAGCATTTATCTAAAATCCTATAAGTCACTCATGGCTCTCATGTTGTCAGGTAGTGTTCCATAATTCTGGTGCATAAAGGGATGGTGCCCTTCTGGATGTTGTCTGATTTGTTCTTTGGAAATTAGGTGGAGTGGCTAACCTGTTGTCCATGCTGGTTCTAAGTGGTCTCATGCTGGTGTGTCTGGTTATTAAGTTCTAAAGGGCATTAGCTGACATGTTGTTAATAATTTTCAAAATATTTAAAGTACCTGGAATCTTGCGCGAGCTTGTATGGGCAGCCAATGGAGGTTCTGAAGCACTGGAGTGATGTGCCCACTTTTTGCTGTATTTGTGATTATTCTAGCTGCTGTGTTCTGCACCAATTGGAGAGGGTGTGTGGTTTGATTAGGGAGTCCATGATATAGTGAGTTCCCATAGTCTATTATAGGCGTGATGATTGCCTGACATACAGTTCTGAAGTGATATTGGTTTAGAATTGGTTTGAGTCTCCTTATGAGTTTTAATTTGTAGTATGCTTTTGCAGCGGTTTTATTAATATGAGAACGGAGGTTTAACTTTGTGTCTAATGTGATTCCAAGGTATCTTCCTTCATCCTTCACTTTAATGTGTTTGTTCCGGATGCAGATCGTAGATGGTAGATTGAAGTTGGCCCTTCTGGTTATAAACATGGCCTCCATCTTATTATAGTTTACTGACATGTTGTTGTTGGTAAGCCATGTGATCATCTTATCCAGACAGTTGGTTATGGGGATGAAGTCCGATGCCTGCATATTTATTGGGGTATAGACCATAATATCATCTGCATAGATGTGATAAAGCATCCTGTGTTTTTGAGAATGTTACAGATGGGTTGTATGTACAAGTTCAAGAGGATGGAAGACAAAGAGGATCCCTGGGATATTCCTAGTGTCATGTCAAAGCGTGTCAATTTCATGCCACCACATTTTACCTGTTGTGTTTGGTTGGTGAACTAGGATTGGAACCATTTTATTGTGTTATTGCGTAGGCCACCTTCATATAGTCATCGTATCATTCCTTTGTGTGAGACTGTATCAAAGGCAGCGGATATGTCCATAATGATTAGGAGAAATCCTTTTTTGATATTATCTATACCCCTTATAAGGTTGTCTAATAGGGAAGTCAGCAGAGCTTTAACATTGTGGTGAGGTTTAAACCCATATTGATGTATGTCCATAGGTGCATTCAAGTCAATGTGATCTTGTAGCTGCTTTAGGACAGATTTTTCAATTATTTTTGCAAGCAAAGGGAGGCTGGAGATTGGACGGTAGGATTTAGGATCAGCATGGTCTAAAGTGACATTCTTAAGAACTGGGAAAATGATGGATTGTTTAAGGTGGTTCAGTATATATCCCTGGTGAAGTGAGAGTTCCACTATTTTCTGGATGTACTGGCTTAGCTGATCCTTGGCATCTTTGATCCAAGCCATTGGGCAGGGGTCAGTAGTTGAAATTGTTGTGTCCAAGGAGTCAATTATTTGTTTAATTTGGAGTACTGAAGGAGTAGTAAAGTCTTCCCAAGTTATCTGGATTTCTGTGATCGTTGTGTTGTTCCAACTAGTAGGGGATTCTGTAGTGAGGCTCTTGAGTTCTTGTGGGTCTATGTGTTCATTGTCATGCTGCGTCGTGTCTCTGGTGAGTCTCTGTACTATGTTGAAGAGCTCTCTGGGTCTGTTTACTGCCTTCAGAATGGTGTTGGTGTAGTATTGTTGTTTGCATTTGGAGATTAAGTCATTGTATTCTTGCTGTCTAACTCTGTATTGCTGTAAGTTATCATGTGTCTTATTTCTTCTCCATTTCCTTTCAAGTTTTCTCAGTGCCCTCTTTGCTTCCCTGATAGTATTGGAGTACCAGGGTGCACTAGTCCTCTTGTGGGTGCAAGGGTGGGCTTGTGTTGTCACTGATGAGGCTGCAGTAAGGACTTTGTTCCAGGTTTTGATTATATTATCCAAGTTCGAGTTATATTGTTGTAGCTTAGGAGTTATTTTTCATAGGAAGTGGTCCTTTTGAAAGGTTCTGAATTTCCTTTTGAAGCATTCTTCCTTCTTGTAGCTGGCTGAACTTTTAATCAACATTGAAAAGGTTATTACATAGTGGTCAGACCAAGGGACTGGAGTGATTGTCAAGTTGGTGAACTGATCATTCTCCAGGACCAAGCAGGAAGTCAGTCCTCACATATGGGTGACGTCGGCGCCGACGGAGCCCTCGCGGAGCAATTTTCCCCAGCTTTCAAAGAAAGCCTTTGGGAATTGCAGCGCGCATGCGCGGTCGCCTTCCCGCCCAAGGGTGCCATCTTAGCCAGTCTTCTTTTTCCGCGGAGCCCTACAGACGTACCCGTCGTGTCCCCGCGAAAAAGTTGATTTTATTCGTAATATTCTCTTTTTTCCTTCGGTTCGACGCCGGTTTTCTTCCCGCCCGGACTCGCGACGCCGGTCACGAGTCCTCTTCTTCTTTTTCGGTTTTTCTGATTTAGTCAGTTTCGTTTTCGGTTTCTTCACTGGCAGCCCGGTCTTTTGACCTCGCAGGGGCCATTTTTCCCCCGATGGCTGCCAGTGGTTTCAAGCGGTGTGGTCAGTGTGACCGAAATATGTCACTAACTGACACACACGATAATTGCCTCCACTGCCTGGGCCCGGATCATGAAGAAATGATCTGTGGGGCCTGTGGCAAAATGTCCTCCAAAGCGTTGAGAAGTCGGCGGCATCAGCGGGATAGGATCTTCGCTGACCCCAGCCATACCCGGACCTCGTCGGAAGCCTCGGCGTCCAGAGGTTCCAGCTCTGACCATCGCCGGAGTTCCTCCGACAGGGGTTCTCCCTCCGGGGACCATCGACGGAAGGTGAAACCCGCGAGGGCGGCGTCGGTGGACGCTCCTGGCTCCGCGAGGGCCAGGTCGCATAGCCCCGATAGCCGTCCCGGGTCCTTGGAGAAGGAGCACCTCTCGAAGCGACCTCGCATGGAGTCGGAGCTGCCTGCTCGGGTAAGTCCTGTGGTCCTCCTGGACTCGCCTCCGAGACCGCCGACGTCGGGCCCGACGCCGTCGGGGCCCGAGTCGGGGGCTGCTGGGTCACCTGAGGTCGGACTCAGGTTGACGGCCTTGGAGAGCAGACTGTCTGCCTTCATGGACCAGCAGCGGGCACTGCTCGCTAGCCTCGCTGGCGCCGCTGCCCCGACCGCCGGGACGTCGACGTCTAAGTCGACCCCGGAGACCGAGCCGATCCTCGAGTCCATGCGAACTCGAGTCGATCCTCGGTCGAGGTCACCCTCGGCCTCCCGTTCGGGACCGAGGTCGTCGACACCGACTCCCTCGGCGTCGGGGCGGCCGGCGCCGCAGCCTGCCCGGGCCAACCCCGCCGATTCCTCCTCGGAGTCGGTCTGGGAGTCTGAAGAGGAAGAGTCACCTGATTCTTTTCGGACTCGGTGTGTCCCCTCGGACTTGCCTGAGTCCGAACCTCGGAAGCAGTCCCCTCCGGAGGATGCCCGGTTCTCGGACTTCGTCAGGGATATGGCCAAGGCTTTGGCCTTCCCTGCGGATCCCGAGGAGGAGCCTCGAGCCGAAGAGCTCGACGCCCTCCAGTATGACTCTCCCGCCAGGGAACACTTTACTGTACCGGTTCCTCCCATGCTGGAACGACTACTCTTCCGCATGTGGGAGAGTCCGGCCTCCTCACCGGTCCTGAGCAAGCGGGTCGATTCTATCTATCGAGTCCGCAAGAGCCCTGGCTTCCAAAAAGCACAGCTACCACACCATTCCATGGTAGTGGAATCGGCCATGCATCGTCTTAAGAGCCAGAAGATGCACTCCTCGGTGCCTCCTGGCAGGGAGGCCCGTAACCTGGATGGCCTTGGTAAGAAGTGTTTCCAGGGCTCTATGCTTGCGTGTCATGTCCAGACCTACCAGCTATACATGGGCATGTATCTCCGAGACCTGGCTAAAGAGCTAGCCGGATTCTCCGCTGGATTGTCCGAGGAACCTTTGCGGAGGTTCCTAGCCTTGTCCACTGGCATTCGGGAATGCTCAAAATTCATATCCCGAGCAGCCTATGATGGCTTTGAAGCATCGGCTCGAGTGGCCGCAGCCGGCATCGGTGCCCGCCGACAGGCTTGGCTTCAGTCGTCTGACCTTGAGCCCTGGGTGCAGGACAAGTTGGTCGATGTCCCCTGCCGAGGTGAAAACCTCTTTGGCAAACCTATGGACGAGAAGGCTGCACAACTAGAGACAGAGACTCTCACCAGGACTAGGCTTTCTAGGAAGACCTCCGCCCCTTCCCAGAAAAAGAAGGGCTCGGGAAAGAAGTCCTTTTACCCGAGAAAGGCGGCTGCCTATAAACACTACCCCCAATATCAGGCCCCCGCAGCTCCCCAACAGGGCCAGCAGGCCAAGGGACAGGGTAACGGGTCCCGTAGGCAGCAAGCCCCCAAGTCTGCACCACCAGCCCCTGCTCAGCAGGGTGGGGGCTTTTGACTCCTTAAGCATAGCCTCTCCCCCTCCGCTGGCTCCTCCCAGCACCGGAGGCCGGCTGGTTCACTTCGCCCACAGGTGGTCCAACATCACTTCAGATGCCTGGGTGCTTCAAGTCGTAAGAGAAGGCTATCTTCTCCACTTCCACCAGGTCCCTCCCTCCTATTTCCCGGGAGAACCTCCACGACTCCCTCTGCACAGGGACTTACTCCTTCAGGAGTTAGCAGGTCTTCTACAGGAACAGGCGGTGGAACCGGTGCCCCACCACCTAAGAGGTCAAGGCTTTTATTCCAGGTATTTTCTAGTACCAAAAAGGACAGGAGGCCTCAGACCCATCCTGGACTTGCGCAACCTCAACAGGTTCCTCGTGCGGGAAAAGTTCAAAATGCTTACCCTTGGAATCCTTCTGCCCTACCTCCAGCAGGGAGATTGGCTATGCTCCTTGGATCTAAAGGATGCCTACACGCACATCCTCATCCACCCAAGCCACCGTCAATACCTAAGGTTTGTGGTGGCAGGAAATCATTACCAGTACAGGGTACTGCCCTTTGGCCTGTCCTCCGCACCGCGAGTCTTCACAAAATGTCTCGCGGTGGTGGCGGCCCATCTCCGGCTTCACGGCCTCTATGTCTTCCCGTACCTCGACGACTGGCTCATCAGAGCAGCGTCCGCTCCGGAGGTCACCAACGCCACACACCGCACGGTGACTCTTCTGTAGTACTTGGGCTTTGTCATAAACTTCGCAAAGTCCACTTTGCTCCCCTCACAGGATCTCGAGTTCATCGGCGCAAGACTGCACACTCCTCAGGCGCGAGCTTTCCTGCCTCTCGACAGGGCTCAATGGCTCATGGACCTAGCCGACCGTTTCCGCAGCCAGTCCCTGGTCTCCGCCAGGCGCTTCCTGAGACTGCTCGGCCATATGGCTTCCACCGTCCATGTGACCCCCGATGCCCGCCTGAATATGCGGCCTGCTCAATGGTGTCTTCGCAAGCAGTGGCAACAAGCCACAGGCGGCCTAGCAGACCTAGTGCGCGTCTCCGAGCCGCTGGCCTCGTCTCTCCAGTGGTGGCTTCATCGGCCGAACCTGGTACTCGGCATGCCTTTTCAGTCACCTCAGCCGGCCCAAGTGCTGACGACAGATGCGTCCCTCCTGGGTTGGGGAGCACATTGTCAAGGGGCACGTACTCAGGGCCTCTGGACCACGTGGGAGTCTGCTCAGCAGATCAACTTCCTGGAGCTCAGAGCGATCTGCCTGGCTCTCAAGGCTTTCTCCCACCTGACCTCTCACCAGTCCGTCCTTGTCCAGACGGACAATCAAGTTGCCATGTTCTACGTGAACAAACAGGGGGGCACGGGCTCCTTCCTTCTCTGTCGGGAAGCACAGAAGCTCTGCTCTTGGGCCGTCAGTAACGGCGTTCTTCTCAAGGCAGTTTATCTCCCAGGCCAAGAAAATTGCCTGGCGGACAAACTCAGCAGGATCCTCCAGCCGCACGAGTGGCGCCTGGATCCCTTGGTAGTTCAGAAGCTCTTTCTAAAGTGGGGCCTCCCCACGATGGATCTCTTTGCCAGTCCTCACAACCGGCAACTTCCTCGCTTCTGCTCTCGTCAGCCACATCCCCTTCGAGTTGTGGCAGACGCTTTTCTACTCTCATGGTCGGAGAGCCTTCTGTATGCTTTTCCTCCCATCCCGCTAGTCTCTCGAACTCTTTTCAAGGTTCTCCGAGACAAAGCTTCCATGATCCTGGTGGCCCCTCGCTGGCCCAGACAGCCGTGGTTTCCACTCCTGCTGCAATTAGCGGTAGAGGATCCATTCCCTCTGGGGTTTCAACCGGATCTCCTCACTCAGGATCAGGGGTCTCTGCTACACCCCAACCTCAGATCTCTCAATCTAATGGCCTGGCTGCTGAGAGGGTAGTCCTTGCTCCCCTTCTCCTGCCGGCAGAGGTGGAAGAGGTCGTCCTAGCTTCTCGGCGACCTTCTACCCGCAAATGCTACACCCTTAAATGGCGTCGCTTTTCCGTTTGGTGTGTACAGCAGTCTCAGGATCCCTTCTCCTGCTCGGTGTCGGTGATCTTGCAGTACCTGCTCTACCTCTCTAATCTGGGACTTAAGTCCAACTCCGTCAAAGTCCACCTCAGTGCTCTTTCAGCACACCATGTGCCGGTGGACGGCAGACCTCTTTCCAGCGACCCTCTTGTAGCACGGTTTCTCCGAGGTCTCCTTCTACTTAAACCACCTCTGCGCCCGCCAGCGCCTGACTGGGATCTGAATGTGGTTTTACAGCGGATCACCTGTCCGCCTTTTGAACCTATGGCTACCTGTTCTCTCCGTTTTCTTTCTTGGAAAACATTGTTCTTGATAGCCCTCACTTCCGCTAGACGCGTAAGTGAATTGCAGGCCCTCGTGTCTGATCCCCCTTACACTCGGTTCTACAAAAATAGGGTAGTCCTACGGACTCACCCAAAATTTCTTCCAAAAGTGGTCTCCCCTTTTCACATCAATCAGGAGGTGGTACTTCCGACCTTCTTTCCCAGACCACACTCCAGCCGAGCTGAAATGGTCCTCCATACCCTGGACTGTAGAAGGGCATTGAACTTCTACCTTGACCGTACGCGGGAGCACCGTAAGGCTGCTCAGCTTTTTGTGTCTTTTGATCCCAATAAATTGGGGCTCCGGTCTCCAAGCGTACTCTGTCCATCTGGGTTGCGGACTGTATCACTTGGGCTTATGGGGCAGCCGGGCTCTCCTTGGATGGCCGAGTCACGGCTCATTGTGTTCGGGCAAAGGCTACGTCAGTGGCTTACCTCCGCTCTGTTCCGCTGGCAGACATCTGCCGGGCCGCTACTTGCTCTTCGAGCCAGACTTTTGCTTTCCATTACTGTCTCGAGAGGGAGTCCCGCAGGGACAGTGCTTTCGGACAGGCAGTCCTCCGTAATCTCTTTGAGGTTTGAGCAACTCCTACCCTCCATCCCGGATGTGGGCTACCGGTGGGTAATAATTCAGCGAAGATTCCTTCCTTCTGTGCTGCTGAGCTAGAGGGAGCTCATTTTTGTGCTTAGGGTCTCCGGTAGCCTTAAGCTTGGGAGTCCCATATGTGAGGACTGACTTCCTGCTTGGTCCTGGAGAAAGCGTAGTTACTCACCTGTAACAGGTGTTCTCCAGGAGCAGCAGGAATCAGTCCTCACAACCCTCCCTCCTCCCCTTGGAGTTGCAATCATCTGCTTAAGTTTTTTTGCAAATTTTTATGCTGTCTTTTTTAGCTATGTCATCTGACTGGCTAAGATGGCACCCTTGGGCGGGAAGGCGACCGCGCATGCGCGCTGCAATTCCCAAAGGCTTTCTTTGAAAGCTGGGGAAAATTGCTCCGTGAGGGCTCCGTCGGCGCCGACGTCACCCATATGTGAGGACTGATTCCTGCTGCTCCTGGAGAACACCTGTTACAGGTGAGTAACTACGCTTTTTTCATTATCTGTTTTGGTAAGAAGATAAGGACGGGACTTATTCCATGTTGATGTGTTGGGGTGTTCACAATCTGAGTGAACTGGAGAGATTGCATTGCTGAGAGGAATTCTCTGGATTCTTTAGTAGGTGAGGAACAAGGATTGTAGTCTGCTAAGGCAATGAGTGATTTATGCTGAGAGTTATGCGCAGAGTGTCTCCACTATTGATGAGAAATCTGTAGACTTAGCATCTGGAGGTCTATAAGTGAGGCAAATGGTTAGGTAGTTGTTGGAGATGGTGATTGTGTTCATCACTGTTGTGTGAATAATTGCTGTAGTTTTGAATCTGTAGTGGTTTTTAGCTAGAATTAATACACCTCCCCCTTTTTTATGCATTCTTATACAGTTAAAAGCTGTGTATTCATAAGGCATAATTTGGTTAAGTATGACCTGGTCTGTGTCTGTGAACCATGTTTCAGTGATACATATAATGTCTAACTTGTTGGCTTGTATGTAATCCAAGATAGTGTTTGGTTTATTTCTAACAGATCTTGCATTAATTAGTGCGCATTTTATTGGGGACTCAGTGATGGGGTTTATGTGTGCACAGTGCTTGAGATGTGATTGTGGCAGTTGAGCTAAATTACGATATCTTCTTGTTGGACGTGTGGGGTGCTGGCAATATAAGGTGGCAACAGGCGGTAGTGGTAGAATGATCATGGGGGTGAGTAATGTCTAAGGCTTTATATCTATACTTTTGGTATGCTGTGCTAGAGTTAGTATAATTATAATATAAGCTAGGGTAATAACAACAGTGAAGATGCATTTTAAAAGAGTTTAGGTTCTTACCCCAGAGTGTAGTGAGTGGAAAGGTTTCTTCGACTGGAATCTACCTTGTTTCAGTTGGATGTGATAATGTGACGTTCCATTTGTCTATTCCCATTTTAGTAAGAGAGATTTGTTTGGATTTGAATCCTTGTTATGTTCACATCATGTTTATGCAAGTTTGATGTGAGGCTAGGTGGATACTGTGCCAGTCCTGCATTAGTTTACCTCAGAGGGTCGCCACCTAAGGCTTAAACGTGGAAAAGCAATCAGTAGATGTCCAAATAAAGAAATTTCAGCAAGACTTTTTAAGTGGATTAAAAAAAGTAGAAAAGTATAATTATTCATCGAAATTGACCATAGAAGATGTCATCCCTGCTTATCCAGAGGTTATTAGTGATGCAGTCAGAACTGTAACAACAATGCCACCCATCCAAGTCAGTGTTGAAAGCTTGTTTTCTGTACTGAAAATAATCACATCTGATTTAAAGACTCCTATGAAGGAGGATCTGGAAGAAGTAATTCTGTTTCTAAGAACAAGTTGTTTGTAAATTTTGGATTTTGATTTTGATTTAGCCCCATTTCTATAGATACAATGTTTCTTTAATAAATTTTGTAGGGATAAACTTTTCTAGCTTTTACAATATAATTTTCATTTCAT
Source organism: Ichthyophis bannanicus (assembly GCA_033557465.1). NCBI lineage: Eukaryota > Metazoa > Chordata > Amphibia > Gymnophiona > Ichthyophiidae > Ichthyophis > Ichthyophis bannanicus. The sequence continues at coordinate 1,997,802 of CM066033.1, read as the reverse complement.
TTAAAGTAATCTTTCATGTTCCATTCAATTAAATTTTCTATTCAAACAATACTTTAATCTCGAAAAGGAAGGGTTATATACCTAATTGAGTTTATATCTTTTAAAATGGGTCGGGTTTTTTACCTTCCTGTAAGAATTCTTAGCCTCTTTCTTTTTATTTGTAAGTTTTGTCTTATGTTTAATGTTACTCAATCATATTTGCAACTTTTTAAATAAATAATATAAAAAAGCCACAATGGCATAGCTATAGCCTTTAAACCCAAATTTTAACAGGTTAGGGTGCTACAAAGTAGCCTGATGATTCACGTTGGCAGTGAAGAAATGCCTTGTGTGTTGTGTGCTTTCAGTCACTATAGGAAATCTATAATTAATCTAATTACACATAGAAGAGTCTGAGTCTGAGTCGGAGATACCATAAATTAAGGAGTCTGAGTCAAAGGTTTTGTGTACCGACTCCACAGCACTTGTTCCAGGGGCAGGGCCATAAATTATACATTTAGGCACCGATATATGAAGGCCGCGAGGGCAGCGTCCCAAGCCGGCCGCCTGTAACAGGCGGCTCGGCGAGATGCGGGGACAGCCTCGGGGGGGAGGGGGAGTCAGGAGACGCTAGGGGAATTTTGAATTCATTGGTTCTCCTAGCGTCGGGTGTGTGGAGGAGAGCCAATGAGGAAAGTATGAAGAGGCGAGTAGGGCGAGGAGCGGGAAGTCGGGGCCAGTCGGAGGAGCTCCAGGGAGCGGCGTGATGGTGATTGTTGTGTCGGGTTGCTGGAGAGCGGCAGGACGGCGATCAGTTGAGCTGGTTGCCGGGAGCGCAAGCTGGAGGCGGAGGTGTGGGGCTGCAGGCATTGGTGAGGCTGAGGAGAGACTCCGGAGCTGTCAGGAGTGGGAGAGCGGTTCGTGGCAGCTGGCAGCGAGGAGCAGAGGAGTAGCATGTGACAACTGGAGGGGATCGTTTTTGCACGCGGAGGTGAGCAGTGCCGGAGCAGCAGGTCTGGGACAAGGCAAGTGGAGAATGCCTGCGAAACGGGGCAGTTTAGCTAAAGGGGGAATGCCTAGTTAGGGGCGGGGGAGGGGGCGGGCTAGCAGGGCCTCGGGTCAGCGGGGACTGGAGGCTGGGGGGCAGGCCCAGGCAAGGAATTCAAGAATGGCGGGGCAGCGAGCCACAGAGGGGAAGAGGAGCCAGGGGCTCAGGGAGGAAAACTAGGGGAGTGGAGCCTCCGGTAGGAGGGGGGGGGGTTGCGGTGAGAGAGCGTGGGGAGCTGGTCCTCGGGGTCGGGGCAGGCCCGAGAGAGGAGAAGCGGATTTGCAGGTTGGGCATAGGAGGGGGGCGGATTCAAGGGAAGGAAGTGATGGTAGGCCGGTTAGAACTTCAGGGCTGCATAGTACTGTGGGGGCAGACGGGGATATGGGGCAGCAAGGGGCCATGGCCTCACAGGTTGGGGATATGACAGTGGAGAGAGGGATGGGGTTTTGGGGGGGTATGGGGGACCCTGGTGCGCAGGTGCTGCATGGGGGGTGGCATGGTAGAGTGCCGGGGCAAGGCTGTGAGCAGCAAGGGGGGGAGAGGGGGGGTCTTGTCATCATTGGGTGAGTGGCAGTCAGGGGTCTTCAGCGCCACATTGGGTGAGTGGCGGTCTAGGGTCTTCAGCGCCGAATTGGGTGGGTGCTTGGCAGCCTGCTTGGATGGCTATGGGCCCTCCCCAGGTCTTCTCTTTCATGTCTCCACAGGTGCCGGATCCCATATGCATCGGTTCCGAGAGGCGGCGGACACGTAGGACCGGAGTTGCAGCGGCGTAGTGTGGAAGATAGTGCGGTGGAGTCGGTGGCGGGTCCTGAGCAGGAGGATGCACAAGCGGATGCGGGTAAGGTTCAAGAGGGAGCAGGGGGAGGAGGGGAGGGGGGCTGGTATCTGGGGGAAAGGTGCATAAGAAAAGAAAACACAGGTGCCGGCGGTGGCGGTGTTCAGACACGTCTTCTTCGTCTTCTTCCTCTACAGGGTCATCTTCCTCATTGGCAGGCAGAGGGGAAGTGCAAGCAGGGAGCGGCAAGGAAGGGGGGCAGGTAATACAAAGGGACGTGCCCCGTCGTTAGCTGCATACGCAGAGTTATGGGAAGGCATGCCTAGAAAGCTGCGGCAAAAAATTCACAAAAGGCGTTATATTGATATATTCCGACTACTCGAGGGACGGCGGCGGTCTGGGGATAGTAAGAAGAGAAGGAAGGAAGAGGAAAAGGCGGGGTGGGTAAAGAAAGTTTCTAGAAATGTTGTGAACTGGACTAGGGCTTTTTTACATTTGGCAAGTGTTTGGGGGTATTACTTTCCGGACCAGTACAGAATGCTGTTAGCATATGCGGATGCTATATTAGAGGCGGCACAGACACACGAGGGATGGTCGTGGTTGAACTACGACGAGAGGTTTAGAGATAAGATGGAAGAGAATTGGTTCTTGTCATGGGGGTCACAGGATATTAACCTGTGGCTCACACAGATGTCAGTGAAGCCAGGGGGCGGGGGCGTTGTGGGAAAGGTAGGAGGAGGGTTAAGTGGCAGTACAGGATGGCCCTTTCAGATGATGGGAGCCACCGGGCAGCCGAAGATTGGTCTTACCGGTTCAGGGGACGTTTGTTGGAGGTTCAATAAGACATCTTGCCCCTTTCCGGATTGTAAATTCCAGCACGCGTGTTCAAGTTGTGGAGGGGAGCATGCGGCGTCGAGATGTGCTAAAAAAGGGACAGCCGGGCTTAGTGGGCCAGTCCTCAAGTAGTGGGTCAGTGTACGGCTTGGCCACTACTCCGATAAAGTTGGAAGTGTTGACGGCCAGGCTGCAGCAGTATCCCAGGCGGGGGGATAGGGAGGTGTTGGTGAAGGGGTTTCGGAAGGGTTTTGTTATTCCAGTGGTGGAGACGGTTGTATCAGGGAGGTCACACAATCCTCCTTCAGTTCGGCATTGGGCATCTGTAGTTCGGGGGATGTTGGCGAAGGAGCTGGCGGAGGGGAGGATGGCTGGTCCGTTTGTGGAAAAGCCATTCCCGAACTTGGTAGTGTCTCCTTTGGGTATTATTCCAAAAAAGGAAGCGGGGAAATTTTGATTAATTCATAACTTGTCTTTCCCTGATGGAACATCAGTCAATGATCACATACCGCGGGATAGCTGTACAGTTAGGTACGCGTCTTTTGATCGGGTGGCGGATCTGGTTAGGAATGCAGGTTGTCAGACGGCTGCCTAGGGTGAGAACTTACACAATCTTGACGATGCATATATTCATATGATTCTTGCAAGGTATTGTGGGTAATGTAGTTCTTTCACTCCCAAACACAGCTGAAGACAATAATTGAGTTGTGATACCAGTGGTAAGGCCAATAAAATACTTCTTTTATTGATGGGGTTTAATTCACCCAGCACAAATATGCTTGGTAGCAATATAAATGAGGTTACTTGCTTGCAGTGTTTAAATGGATAACATAAAGTCACAAAGCAAATCAGAAAACAACCTTCAGCTTGTCAGGCAATTAGCTAATGTTTTCTTAGCAAATAATTACCAAATAAAAAGGCACAAAGAAATGAATAAACTTTGCTTGTTAGGTTAACTTCTGCTTATTTTCCACGCAGATCCCAGCAGTGATTCTCCCTTGCTCACACACACAATCAGGTGCAGCTTTAATTACTATCAATTGACCAGCTGAAACCCTTTAGCTGGCTGGCTGCTACTGTGTGAACCCAAATCCTGCTTTAAGAGCTGTTTGCAGTGGAAATAAAGAACAAAGTTAGGTTTCTTTGTGATGGCTGATGTGTTTGCTCACAGAAAGCTAGCAATAGCATTTAGATAGAGAACAGTCCATGTAAATAATAGTTTCATCTGCTGTATCTCCCCCTTCATCAATCAGCATAGGGTCACTATCATACATTGGCACAGACGAGTCTTTCATTAAGGCACTATCATGAGAATGCTTATTCCCTTGCTGCCATTCTCTATTATAGATAGGGTCTGGATCAGTGTTCATACCTGAGCCTCTCCTGCTATCATAATTCCTCTCTGTATAGCCTGGCCAGTATGTAATCCAATTCTGATGTCCAGCCTTCCAATCTTGATCCCTGGACACTGGATCCTCTCTCACATACCTTCTGGCATAGGTCTGAAAGTCCCTTCCACGTGCAGTCTTCTCTCTTCCAGGTAGCCACTGGTGATTCCTATCTCTGCCCTTCCATTCCTCTGGCTGACTCCAGTCCAATGGACTCTGCTGGCATTTGGAATACCTCCCAGTATGGGTACTGCCTTGGACTCTCCCAGACCTGCCAATGGCCTTTCTTCTCTTCCTTCCAGAGAGTTTCCTTCTCTCTCTATCCGCTTGGCTTGGCTTCTGCTTCTCGAGATGATGTTGGTGCTTGAGCTTGAAGCTGTTGCTGTATCTCCCTCTGTAGCTGTTATCTGTAGAATAAGCTCTATTCTTATTCTGTCCTAATGTGTGCTCCTCCCTAACACAGCGCAGCTGTGTTGAATCAGGCTCTGCCCTTTGAGATGAGTGCTTAGGGATTACCTCATAGCTCTCTTGATTGCACACACGTTTTCTCACTTCAGCCCCCCTCATGGCTGCTGGAAACCTGGTGCATTCTGGGACTGGTAGTCTTTTATGTGAAAACTCTGTTTTCTTGCTTCTACCAGAACTGACAGGTTGCTTGTTCAGAGTCACATCATCTTTTCTATAGCTCCTACCTGAGCTATGATAAGCTTCCTTATCACATACCCCCCTGCTTAAGTTATTACGGACTGGTTTTACTGGTGAAACTTCTCTACAGTCCGTAATACCTACGAGAGTGTTATCTTCTTGAAGCTCACTTACTTCCTGACTGGGTTCAAGGTCATTATCTACAGGCCTCTCCTTCCAAGACTTAAGTACATTAATATGGTAGGTCTGCCTACGCCCTCTTGCATTTTCTACCATATAAGACACTGGGCTCACTTGTTTAACAACCTTCCATGGCCCTTTCCACTGTACCTCAAATTTTGGAGCAGTTCCTGCTACTTGAACCAAAACCTTTTCACCAATGCTTAATTGGCGGCTTTTGGCCTTTCTATCATACCACCCTTTCTGGCGAACTTGACTGTCCTGCAGGTTCCTCTCAGCAACCTGCGACGTCCTTTTCAAACGTGCTCTCAAGTCACGTAGAAACAGTGGCACCTCCTGACTTCCTGGTTCAGGATCAATCCATTGTTCCCTTAAAATATCCAACAAACCCTGTGGAGCCCTACCATACATCAACTCATATGGAGTTACACCTAGGGACACTTGAATTCTTTCCCTGCAGGCATATAAGGCAAAGGGTAATAACATATCCCATTCTTTTACCTCTCCTGCTAACCCCCTTCTCAACATTTGTTTGAGAGTTTGGTTGAATCTCTCCACCAAACCATTTGATTGTGGATGGTAGGCTGAGGTTTTCACGTGACGAATGCCAAAGGCATCCCAGACCTGGGCCAAATATTTGGATACAAAATTGGACCCTCGGTCAGTCAACACCTCTCTTGGGAATCCCACTTCACAAAACAATTTTACTAGCTCTAAAGCTATTGTTTTTGCAGAAACATTCCTCAATGGTATGGCCCAGGGAAACCTTGTTGCCTGATCTACCATAACTAGGATGTATTGGAAACCTCGAGGCGTTTTGACTAATGGGCCTACAATATCCATGGCAATGCGACCAATTGGGTCTGTGATGATTGGCATGGGGATCAATGGCACCACCGGTGGGTGAGCCGCTGTAACTCGCTGACACGCTGGACATGCAGCACAAAACTGGGCAGTTTCTTTGAAGATACCTGGCCAGTAAAAAACGCACAAGTATTTGATCCAGCGTTCCTTGCATACCTTTATGACCTCCCACTGGATGATCATGTGCTAGTCTAAGTACTAGCCCTTTGAAAGTTGTGGGTACCACCAATTGTTTACGTATGGCACCATTTCTGGGGTCCTGACTCTCTCTATATAATATGTCATTATCTAGTCTGAATCTGGGCAATTCCTCCCTGACCTCCTGAGCATACTTAAAAGCTCGGGTGAGAGCTTGATCAGCTCGCTGCTCTTGTGGAAAGTTAGGAAACTTTGCCACCAACTCAGCTGGCACGCAGGGTAAACTTTGACCAGTTATCATCTCAGCCCTACCCTGTGCTCTGCAAAGTCTCCCACGCCTCTTTTGTGCTTTCAACTTTCTTACTTTACCAGATGATGGGGTTATTAAATCATCATGAGAGGGTAAATCTCCTAATAACTCTGCCTGCTCCCCCTCCTCCTTCTGCTGGCTCTCTAACTTAGCCTGCGAGCGGGTGGATACAAGGCTCCTCTTATTACCCATAGTTTGGCCTTCTGGAAGCTTAACCATCTTTTTAGCTAGGGACTGAGGACTTCCAAAGAAAGGCCCGGGAGCTATTTCCATTATTAAACCTTCTCCCTCCTTCTTTCCTAGCCCTTTCACTAGTTCCTGCTTAAATCTTGGCCAGTCCTTCCCTAGAACCAAATCAAAGGGTAGCCTAGGCACTACTGCTAATAGGACTTCCTCTTGTTCCCCCAGGCACTTAACCTTTAGCCTATAGGTGGGATATGATGTTGCAGCACCATGAATGCATCTGATGTGAACTTGGCTTTCAGGGGTTTTAGGCACAAATCTTTCTTGGGCCTCTATCCTCTTCCAAAGCCTTTTTGACATCATACTCTGGTCTGCCCCAGAGTCTAATAATGCATTTGTGGTAATTCCCTGCACATCAACCATCAAAAGAAATCCTTCCTTGGGCTGTTTTAAATCCAGACCCATTAAACTAGTGTGTGTCTGGCATCTCTTCTCTAAATGTCCCAATTTCCCACACTTGAAACATTTCTTTCTATTCCACTGTGTCATCTGGTTTGATACAGTACATTCATTTTTAGAAACATTCTTAATTATTCTCTTTTCTGATACAGCACATCTAGCCTCAGCATCCATCTTTAGAGGGCCACCCATTCTATGGCAAGCCTGCGTGGCTTCCAAGAATCTCTCTGCTAGCATGGTTGCCTCTCCAAGATTTTGGCAATTTTGCTGTATAAGAAAAACATTCAAATCTTTAGGTACCCCGAGCATAAATTGTTCCAGCATTATAATATCTAATAACATTTCTATTGTCTTTTGCTCAGGCTCCAACCATTTTACAGCTAAACTTCTAATTCTCTGACTCAGAGCCCTGGGTGTCTCACCCACTTTCAATGTAACAGCTCTAAACAGTCGCCTATACTCTGAAATAGACAACCCTAGGCGATCTCTAATAGCTGCCTTTACATCTTTATAATTCAAAGCCTGGGCTGCTGGCATTGCTCTGTAAGCTGCAAGTGCCTCTCCAGTTAATGAGGCTGCCAGCCTTACTGCCCACTGGGTCTCTGGCCATGCTAAAGCCTGTGCCACTCTTTCAAAAGACTCTAGAAAATCATCAACATTATCATCTGGAGTTAATTTCCCAAAATTAAATGCCCCAATCCCTTGATTGAGTCCCACAGTGTTCACATGTGGTGTACCAGTACTAACTGCTGGTCTTGCATCTGTTCCACTTTGGCTCTGCAGCTGAACTAGAGCTTGCACCAGATCAAGCACTGGTTTTTGCTGTTCCATTAAGGCCTTCACAGCAGTGTCCTGGGCCTGCTGTGATAGCTCCTGCTGCTTGCTAAATTGGGCTGCCATCCACTGAGCCATCTCCCTCAGATCCATCTTGACCCCTGCAAGAAATAAAGAAAAAAAAAAAACCAAAGTGCAGCACCTTCCAACCAGGTGTGTTTTTTTTTTTTAACTTTTTTTTTTTTTCAATTCCCCCCTGTGCTTACACACATCCACCACTAGACATGCCCAGGTACATATTACCTTGTCTCAGTGATGAATCCAGCTTTGCACAGGGTCTTTTCATCTGGGACAGCTTCCTGGAACAACCACTTCTCCTCCAAAGTGTAGATGAGGGAAAAAAAAAAATCTTCTTTCAGCTTCAAACTTGAATTTTATTTGTAATCCACAGCAAATAAATCCTCTTGGTGCAAAAGCAATCCGAAAAACTACGCCATTTGTCAGACGGCTGCCTAGGGTGAGAACTTACACAATCTTGACGATGCATATATTCATATGATTCTTGCAAGGTATTGTGGGTAATGTAGTTCTTTCACTCCCAAACACAGCTGAAGACAATAATTGAGTTGTGATACCAGTGGTAAGGCCAATAAAATACTTCTTTTATTGATGGGGTTTAATTCACCCAGCACAAATATGCTTGGTAGCAATATAAATGAGGTTACTTGCTTGCAGTGTTTAAATGGATAACATAAAGTCACAAAGCAAATCAGAAAACAACCTTCAGCTTGTCAGGCAATTAGCTAATGTTTTCTTAGCAAATAATTACCAAATAAAAAGGCACAAAGAAATGAATAAACTTTGCTTGTTAGGTTAACTTCTGCTTATTTTCCACGCAGATCCCAGCAGTGATTCTCCCTTGCTCACACACAATCAGGTGCAGCTTTAATTACTATCAATTGACCAGCTGAAACCCTTTAGCTGGCTGGCTGCTACTGTGTGAACCCAAATCCTGCTTTAAGAGCTGTTTGCAGTGGAAATAAAGAACAAAGTTAGGTTTCTTTGTGATGGCTGATGTGTTTGCTCACAGAAAGCTAGCAATAGCATTTAGATAGAGAACAGTCCATGTAAGTAATAGTTTCATCTGCTGTATCTCCCCCTTCATCAATCAGCATAAGGTCACTATCATACATTGGCACAGACGAGTCTTTCATTAAGGCACTATCATGAGAATGCTTATTCCCTTGCTGCCATTCTCTATTATAGATAGGGTCTGGATCAGTGTTCATACCTGAGCCTCTCCTGCTATCATAATTCCTCTCTGTATAGCCTGGCCAGTATGTAATCCAATTCTGATGTCCAGCCTTCCAATCTTGATCCCTGGACACTGGATCCTCTCTCACATACCTTCTGGCATAGGTCTGAAGGTCCCTTCCACGTGCAGTCTTCTCTCTTCCAGGTAGCCACTGGTGATTCCTATCTCTGCCCTTCCATTCCTCTGGCTGACTCCAGTCCAATGGACTCTGCTGGCATTTGGAATACCTCCCAGTATGGGTACTGCCTTGGACTCTCCCAGACCTGCCAATGGCCTTTCTTCTCTTCCTTCCAGAGAGTTTCCTTCTCTCTCTATCCGCTTGGCTTGGCTTCTGCTTCTCGAGATGATGTTGGTGCTTGAGCTTGAAGCTGTTGCTGTATCTCCCTCTGTAGCTGTTATCTGTAGAATAAGCTCTATTCTTATTCTGTCCTAATGTGTGCTCCTCCCTAACACAGCGCAGCTGTGTTGAATCAGGCTCTGCCCTTTGAGATGAGTGCTTAGGGATTACCTCATAGCTCTCTTGATTGCACACACGTTTTCTCACTTCAGCCCCCCTCATGGCTGCTGGAAACCTGGTGCATTCTGGGACTGGTAGTCTTTTATGTGAAAACTCTGTTTTCTTGCTTCTACCAGAACTGACAGGTTGCTTGTTCAGAGTCACATCATCTTTTCTATAGCTCCTACCTGAGCTATGATAAGCTTCCTTATCACAAGGTGTGGGGGCATGAATGCCAAAGGTGGATATTGAATCTGCGTTCCGCATGTTTCCAGTCTACCCCAACAGTTTTCCATTGTTAGGTTTTTGCTTTGAAGAGCAATTTTACTTTGATAAATGCATGCCAATGGGCTGTTCCGTGTCATGTGCTTACTTTGAGAAATTCAGTTCATTTTTGCATTGGGTGTTGGTGCAGGATGTGGGGTGCGCCACTGTGGTGCATTATTTGGATGATTTTTTCTTTGTGGGAGCGGAGCAGTCAGGGGATTGTGGGCGGTTGCTGGGTGGTTTCATAGGCTTGGCTGATGAGTTGGGTGTGCCCTTAGCAGCGGATAAGACGGAAGGACCAACTAGCCGAATTACCTTTTTGGGGATTGAGTTGGATTCTCAGGAGATGGTAGCGAGACTTCCGGAAGAAAAAGTGACGAAGCTACGGGTCTTGGTGTCCAATGTGCTAGCTTCCGGAAAGTTGAGCTTGAGAGAGTTGCAGGCCTTGATCGGGGTGTTGAATTTTGCATGCCGTATCATCCCGATGGGTAGGGTGTTTCTGAGGAGGTAGGCTGGGGCAACGGCAGGGGTATTGAAACCACATCATAGGATTAGGGTGTCCAAAGTGATGAAGGAGGATCTGCGGATCTGGGACATCTTTTTGCAAGAGTTCAAAGGCACGTCGGTGTTTATGGAGGCCGAGATGTCTTCAGGAGACATGCAGTTGTTTTCAGATGCAGCTGGGGGGGTTTAGGCATATATTTTGCGGGTGCTTGGTGTGCCGATAGATGGCCTCAGTCATGGCAAGATGCGGGTTTGGTCACCAATATTGCTTTGCTGGAGTTATTTCCTATACTGGTGGCACTAGAATTGTGGCCTGAGCGTTTGCATAATAAAAGATTGCTATGGTGGTGTGACAACAAAGCGATGGTGGGTATCATAAATCAGTACAGCCCTAGATGCGTGCCAGTAGCTGAGTTAATGCGGGAGGTGGTGTTAGCTTGTTTGAGGCTAAATGTGATGATCAAAGCACGTCACATTCCGGGTTGTACTAATGAGATTGCGGATGCTTTGTCTCGTTTTCAGTGGGACAGGTTCCGGAAGCTGGTGCCAGGAGCTGAGGAGATTGGATTACGGGTCCCAGGGCACTTGTGGAAGATTGGCCTGAAGAGATGAGGAACTTGTTGAGAGCCTCGGTGGCGAGAAGGACATGGTCGGTGTATCAGAAGGGCTGTGTCGCGGTGGAAGGATTCTTACAGGAATGGGGATGGCGATTAGAGGAGGTGTCGGACTGGATGTTAGACAGTTATGTGGCGGAGGCCAAGAAGTGGGGGTGATCCCGAGCAGCGGTTCGTTCCCATTTAGCAGGGTTTGTGTTTTTTGCGAAGGCGGTTGGATGGATCCAGGAGGGGGGTGTTTTTTTGACAAGGAAGTTGATGCAAGGATGGGCCAGAATGCGACCGACACCTAAGGACAGCAGGCGGCCGATTACGCACGTCCTACTGCTGAGGTTATACGAGGCACTTCCGAGGGTGGCGGCGTCGGCTTATGAGGTGGGGTTGTTTAAAGTGGTGTTTTGTTTGGTGTTTTTTGGGGTCTTTCGAGTGGGTGAATTAGTTGCAGACTCCGCAAAGGGACGGGGTCGGGTAGTGCATTGCAGCGTCAACACGTGCAGCTGGGTAGGGGGTCGGTGAGGGTGCTTTTAGCTCGTTCTAAGACTGACCAGCAAGGGAAGGGCTGGTGGGTGGTTTTACAGGAGATGGTGGGAGTGAGGACCTGCGCAGTGGAAGCACTGCGGGAGTATGTGCACATTCGCCAGGAGGTTGAGGGCTCATTTTTTATCCATGAGGATGCGAGATTGCTGACATGTTTCCAAGTGTCAGCTGTTTTAAGGTTGATGCTGCGTTGGATAGGAGAGGTACTGCATCAATTTGCGGCACACTCGTTCCGCATCGGGGCAGCCATGAGTGCGGCGGCAGAGGGGTTGTCGGAATAGGAGGTGCAACGAATTGGGTGATGGCGCTCTACAGCGTTTCGGGGTTATATCCTTTTGTAGGTGGTTCGGCGGGGGGATGGTGGGGACCTAATTGTGTTTTTTCTTTTGCAGATAAAGTTCCATATGACTGTTAGCTGATTGGCCATTCCTTTATGCACTGGGCAGGTCGGCAGGCGGCAGTCCGGCCTCCAGGGGCGAATTTGGGCCTGGATCCAGAGGTAGTGTCCGTGTCATGGCTGGGTGAGCTAGGTCTTCATTGGACACAGTTACTCCCTTTGCTACGGCACCACAGGCGGAGTCGGCCGGCACCGGACCTGCTCTTGATTCATTTGAGGGGCAATGATTTGATGGCGTGGACCTGCAGACAACTCATCAGAGCGGTGCAGATAGATCTGGCAGAAGTGCTTCAGTTGTTTCCAGGAGTAATACTGATGTGGTCGGACATTATACAGCAGCCTATTTGTCGCAATCAGAGATGATGGTCACGGGGACTTGCTAAAATTAACAGGCAGATTGGCCGCTGGGTTTGTGCGCATGGAGGGTACCAGGTAATGCATTCCTGGGTGGATGTGGATTGTGCAGGATTATACAGGATGGATGGGGTGCATTTATCTCCAGTGGGTCTCGATTTATTGTTAAACGATTGGCAGGAGGCACTTGAGTGGGTAGTGTTGAGAGATGCTTGCTGGTCGCAGCTATTGGGGGGGCAGTGCGGGGGCAGGGAGGTCGCCCGCGCAGGTGGTGGGATCCCGGAGGTTTCTGGGATCCGGAGCCTTGGATAAACTTGGGACGGGGGTGGGGTACCCCCAACCCGGAGAACCCCTGGGTGGGCTTTTGCTAATGTTATGGCGAAGTCGGGTGCCCGGGGGGGGGGGGGGGAGAGAAGTAGGGAAGGTGGAGGCAGGCGCACCTTGCTATAGACATGGCTGGTGAGGCTTCATTCCGCGGGGTCTGAAAATGATGGTGATGAGATGTTTATGGTTATACGGTTTCTTGGTTTAATAAAGCTGCGACCAGAAGTGTTTACCAAAAGTGCGGTGTCCATGTGTTATTTATGAGGTGGGGGTTGGGGGGAGGGTGGAGGGGGGGTAAGGATAAGGTTAAGTGATGGGCGAAGCATCGAGTCCGACCTGCTCCAGTTAATGAAGGCTGCGAAGGCAGCATCCAAAGCCGGCCGCCTGTAACAGGGCGGCTCGGCAAGATGCGAGGACAGCCTCGGGGGGGGGGGGGAGTCAGGAGACGCTGGGGGAATTTTGAATTCATTGGCTCTCCTAGCGTCGGGTGCGTGGAGAAGAGCCAATGAGGAAAGTAAGAAGAGGCGAGTAGGGCGAGGAGCGGGAAGTCGGGGCCAGTCGGAGGAGCTCCAGGGAGCGGTGTTCCACCCTCCCGCCCTAGGGTATTTAGAAGGGGTGTAGGGGTGTCGCAGTGGGGTTTGAGCGGGATCCCAGAGGTTTACGGGGTCCGGAGCCTTGGATAAACTTGGGACGGGGGTGGGGTACCCCCGACTCGGAGAATCCCTGGGCGGGTTTTTGCTAATGATATGGCAAAGTCGGGTGCCTGGGGGGGGGGGGGAGAGAAGTAGGGAAGGCAGAGGCAGGCTCACCTTGCTATGGACATGGCTGGTGAGGCTTCATTCCACGGGGTCTGAAAATGATGGTGATGAGATGTTTATGGTTATACGGTTTCTTGGTTTAATAAAGCTGCGACCAGAAGTGTTTACCAAAAGTGCGGTGTCCGTGTGTTATTTATGAGGTGGGGGTTTGGGGGAGGGTGGAGGGGGGGGTAAGGATAAGGTTAAGTGATGGGCGAAGCATCGAGTCCGACCTGCTCCAGTTATCAGCTCCTATACATGCAAAGTTGGATTTTAAGAAAGATGTCTAGGAAAACTCTTGGCACAAACAAAACAGGGCACAAGGTTCACCGTGGAAGGAACTATTTATTAAAGAAAGATGTCAACCCAACCCGTGTATCAGCCAGGGCCCTTTTTCAGGGAACAATAACCTCTAAAAAATGCATGATAAAAAACATAAATAACAAGATCAGAAAATTAAAAACATGCATTAATAAAACATAAACAATTTATATAAATAATAAAGAACTGTAAAACATGCACAAATATAAATAAGAAGATAAAACTATAAAAAACAAGAAACTAAAAAACATGCTATATATCATTAATACATAAATACAGTCATATAAAACATATTAAAACTAGAAAAGAGGTGTGTGGATTTCTTCAGTTTACCTTGCTCTGCCTGTCTGAGTGGTTCCCGATGCTAGCTCCTGCACTGATTATCACCTGCTGTGTAGCTGAGGGCTATAAGACCTGCTGCCCTACCGCGGGACGCTGAGGTGTGTGGATTTCTTCAGTTTACCTTGCTCTGCCTGTCTGAGTGGTTCCCGACGCTAGCTCCTGCACTGATTATCACCTGCTGTGTAGCTGAGGGCTATAAGACCTGCTGCCCTACCGCGGGACGCTGAGGTGTATGGATTTCTTCAGTTTACCTTGCTCTGCCTGTCTGAGTGGTTCCCGACGCTAGCTCCTGCACTGATTATCACCTGCTGTGTAGCTGAGGGCTATAAGACCTGCTGCCCTACCGCGGGACGCTGAGATGTGTGGATTTCTTCAGTTTACCTTGCTCTGCCTGTCTGGGTGGTTCCCGACGCTAGCTCCTGCACTGATTATCACCTGCTGTGTAGCTGAGGGCTATAAGACCTGCTGCCCTACCGCGGGACGCGGTCGCGGGCGTCCCTTGGAGGCGTGCACCGAAGGGGCGTGACCAAAGGGGCAGGCCACGCCCCTTTGGTGCCCCTTCGGTGCACGTAGGTGCGAGAAGCGTTTCCCTGTGATGGGGAAAAGGAAGAAGAAGTACCCGCCTATTCAAGTTAAAGCTGTTAAGGTTGTTGGTCCGATGGACGCACACGTTCGGGTGAGTGATCCCTCTCCTCCTACCTCAACGCCAAAGGATGGTGAACTGGATATTTCCGGCGTTAGTACTTCCTCATCGGTGTCTTCTCCTCGCGAAATGGGTTTGTCTCCTCCCTGCTTGGAGCCTGAAACTATTTCTGGGGAGGCCACTCCACAAGTGGATGTGGTGGGGGCCGACCCGGGTCTAGTTCTTTTGCCCTCTACGTTTTTGAAAATTGATTCCGCTTCAGCTTTACCTCCATCTTTACCTTCAATAATTAATTTTCCTATAGTTGGGGAATCTCAGGTACCACCAGAGAATGTTTCCTTAAAAGATATATGGGCAATTGTGTCTCGGATGGAGTCGGCTCTTGGACTCTCTATGAAGAAAGTTTCTGAATTTTCTAAGGAAACGGTGGTGAAATTATCAGATCATGAAAATAGAATTGCTTCTTTGGAAAAGTGGTCAGTACTACAGGATTCAAAGGATTTGCCTTATAAGGTTGTTTGTGAGAAATTCTCACAAGATTCCTTAGCATTGCACAGGCAAGATGAGTTTTTGGAAAATTCTATTAGGTCTAAAAACCTACGTTTGTTAAATTTTCCTCAAACACATTACCTTTCGCCTTTGATACTTTTTCATAAATATCTTAAAGAGGTGTTAATGTTTACAGATGTTGATTCTATTAATGTTTCAAAGATATATTATGTTCCTAAAGGTAAGACAGATACGGCTGGGGAACCAGGTGAGCCCGGTCTTCAGCCTGATCGTGTGGTTTCCTCTTCCTTAGATATTTCACATTTTATTGAATCTGAGAGTGAAGAGATACCCTCGAGAGCTACATTGTTGGTAATATTTCTATCTGAGATTGATAAGGAAAAGGTGTTACGTGCCTATTTTCCTAAAAAGAATGAGAAATTTTGTGGTCATGCAATTCAAGTTTTTCCTGATGTCTCCCGGGCAACCCAGAAGCGACGCAAGGCCTTTCTGGAATTGCGCCCTCGGGTTTTAGCTCTGGGGGCATCTTTTTATCTTAAATTTCCATGCAAGTGCCATATTTGGTTTCAAAGTAAAAGATATGTATTTTTTGAGGTGGATCATTTATTGACTTTTTTGGATAGTAAGAATTAGAGTTTTTTGTTTCTTATTTTTAAGTGTTTTCTTGACTCTTAGTTAGCAAAAGGAGACTTAAGTATATTATTCGGGTCCCTCCAGGCTCTTTAATATTTAATATTAAATTACCGCACCCCTTCTTGATGTGGACTAGTTATGATATGTATTTCGTGTGAGATATGAGATATGTGTATTTTCTTTTGCTTGTAATATCTATTGATTGAAGTATGTGAAAATTTTATAAATAAAAAGTTAAAAAAAAAAAAAAAACTAGAAAAGAAAACTAGTATCTCAAAAGTACATATGCTGTGGAACATAATATCATGCCAAGGTACACACCTAGTTAAAACCACCGAAAAACAAATGGAAAATACATAAGTGTACCCATGTACAGGAGGACATGTCAGAAAGAATACAGAGAGTAATGGAGTCTAAGAACCCATTCACCAGCTGGTACTTCAAACATAAAATGTTGTAAAACCTAAGAAGGCAATGTGATAATAGAACTATAGGTAAACAAACACAATAACAGAAGAAGAAATCAAAATGTACAATAGCAGGTAATGTATAACCCTGGTGTAGCAGAAGCCAGAGAGGAAACTCATGAGATGGTTATGGGACCGATCCACAGGATAATAAACATGGCGTGATTTAGACAAATGTCTATATGGGACATTGCCAAGAGGTTTCAAAGTCTTTTTGTTAAACATGCCTATCCAGAAAGTTTGTACTGCTTCACAAACATTGTAATGGATCTAGCCCTTTCCAGGCCGAGCCCAAAATTCTCGGGATCCAAAATTCTGACTAAATATTCCTATCAAATGGTAGGACCATAGCAGAAGGAAAATCACTATTAGAACATATTGAATAAGACGGGTACAATTTTCCTGAAATATGCAAAAATTAACCCGGCTGCAGAATGTGGATTAAAAATTTAAAGTAGGCCTTCAAAGGGCTAGAGCAGCTATCTATGCACCTCAAAAACTGAGAGACAAAGGTAACCAAAAGGCATAGCGGAAAATTAGAGGAGATGGAGGGTTTAAAAGACCTGGTGGAGTCCATGACAATTTTAAACGAGGCACAGAAGGATCATATGTAGAAATGTTGTCTTCAAAGAATGACTTTATTTGAAAAGAATGTATCAATCTTTCCACTGCCACTCGACTGGATCCAGCATTACTAACTTTTAAGAATCTGCTATTGAAAGATATAGCTGATTTTGAACAAACACATCATGCCCCTTTATCTAATCTGTCAAAAATGGAAAGGGCTGCTTTGAGAGAGTTACAAAATCATCCTCAGCACATCATTAAATGGTCAGATATGGGAGGAGCAATAGTGGTGATGGATGTATCTATGTCTGATTTGGAGGTCCAGCGTCAATTGACCATTACAGTACATTATATACCCTTGGAAGCAGATCCTACTGCTTCTTTACAAAATGATATCACAAGTTTGTCAAAGAAAGCACTTGAATGTGGCTTTGTAACAGAGAAAGAGTTCTCTTTTTTGAATCCAAAGCATCTCAAGGTTCCAGTATTTTATCTTTTGCCCAAAATGCATAAGACACTGTTGAATCCATCTGGTTGACCAATACTTTCTAGTAATGATTCATTATTGGAATATGTGGGAAGATATTTAGATCAGTTTTTGAAATTTGAGGTTCCTAAAATTTGTTTTTAAATTAAGGACACATCTCATTTTTTGCAGATTTTACAGCAGGTACAGAATGTGTCTTTGGTTCAATGGATGGTCACGATGGACATGGCATCACTTTATACCTTAATACGATAAGATAAGGTCTTACAATTGCTTGAAGAATTGGGAAGGGAGACCTTGTCCCCATAGAGTTCCAATAGATTTTTTAATGCAGTTAGCTGCCATAGCGCTTAATAAAAATTATTTTCTATAAAAGATTGTTTTTTTCAACAGATCTCGGGGACGGAGATGGGAGCTATTTTTGCTGCATCCCTGGCTAATCTGTATATGCAAGGGTTTGAGAACAGATATGTGTTCCATCTCAATACATGTCTTGTTATTATGTGGAAGCGTTACATTGATGATGTTTTCCTTTAATGGGAAAGAATGAAAAATCTTCAAATGTTCTTTTCATATCTAAATGGTTGCAACTCCGTGATTAAATATGACATGGTTTGTGATGAAAGAGTTATACATTTTTAGAAGTATCTATATGTAAGACAGAAGATACATTTGTAACTACATTGTTCTCAAAACCTACAAATAGGAATACATTGTTACAATTTAACAGTTTCCATCCAATATCTTTAAGAAATAGTTTGCCTTTTTCTCAGCTGTTACGTTGCCGGAGAATATGCTGTACTAAAGAAGAGTTTCAAAGGCAAGCATCTTTAATGGCAAATAAATTTGTGGATAGGGGTTACCCTCAAGAAGTGCTAAAGAAGGCATATAAATCAGCTTCCCATAATCATCAGGAATGACGTTTGGCCCCTTCCTCTAGACTGGAGCCTAGTGCCCAGTCTGAACATCTTACTTGTGTGTTGCAATGCTCTGCCTTGTCTTCGAAGATCACTGTATCAATATGGCGACATTGGCTGGTATTGTCAGTACATTCAACTTTTGCCCATTTGTGCCCTAGCATTGCATATTAAGAGGTCAAAACTTAAGAAATGTTCTCTGCCCTGCTGCTCCAAGCGTGCCTTTGTTGGGTGTAGGAGGATATACCCAATGTGGGCACTGTACACTTTGCCCTTTAATAGATGAGATCAGTACATTTACAGTATCTTGCAAAACATTTTCTTTAAAGTTCAATACATCATGTACATCAGACCATGTAATTTATTAGATACGCTGTCCTTGTGATAAAATCTATATTGGTAAAACTACCAGACCTTTGAAGACACATCTTTCAGAGCATAAATACACTTTATTGAAACAGCGGAAAAAAGCACCACTTGTTGAACATTGTATTTAGCATATGCATGTGTTTGCTGATTTGCACTGCTAGGCAATCGATCAAGGTCCATGCTCTTTGTGCAGTGGTGACCATGGGAAAGTTCTGCTTCAGTATGAGCAGCGATGGATTTTTCTTTGCTATGGAAACTGTTGGTTTAAATAGCAAAAAAGATTGGAGCATTTTTATATCTTATTTTTGTAGTGCACTGTTTGGGTTGGTCCTTTTTCTTTTTCCTCTTTCTTCAGTTAAAAAAACAACAACACTGTGTGGCTCTGCCTACTTTTCCTTGATGGCTGTTTGAAGATTTAAAAATGGTGGCAGTGAGGCAGTTTCTTGCTGCTGGAGTGAATGCTGAGAACAAACAAGTTGTGAGAATCACCCCTGATGAAGCTGGGAACGGCAAAATAGAGATCTTTGTTGGGTGACCATGTGTGAACGTTCTGCCTGAAGAGCTGATTTGTCACACCACCCAGCGGTTATGAAGCCTGTCAGGCTACAACACCAACACTGCTAAAGTTGGAAATAATTCCAGAAAGGTTATGTTGCTGGTTAGACTAGATTGGTACCATGACGACGGCCAACGATCTGCACACCAAGCCCCCCCAAAATAAATTCCTAACCCCATACTCCCTGCTGCATCTGTGTAGAGCTGTAAGTCTACACTATACATCTCAGGCTCCATAATTACCAATGTCCCGTTAAAGTCTTTCAATAAGACATCCCAGATCTGCAAATCGGCTTTAATCACTTTAGAGACCCTAATCCAGTGATGCGGTTTACACACACCAACCGCTGATACCTCCAGCTGCTGCAGAAACACCCTACCCATCGGGATAATCCTGCACAGGAAATTCAGGGATCCTATCAAAGCCTGCATCTCTCTCAACATCAAGTTAGTGGAAGCCAAAACGTCTGCCACCAAAACCCGCAGGCTCCATAGAAAGATGAGTCACCATCTCCACAGAATCTAATTTGACTCCCAAAAAGGTGATCCTTGTAGACAGGCCTTCTGTCTTACCCGCCGCCAGTAGCACCCCCAATTCACCCGACAATTCCACAAAACCTTCTAAAAGCTGAAGACACTCCGCAGAATGAGCTGCTCCAACGAATAGAAAATCATCTAGATAATGAACCACATTCACACAGCCTGTCTTCTGCACCAATGCCCACTGCAGGAAAGAACTGAACTTCTCAAAGTAGGCGCACGAAACTGAGCAGCCCATAGGCATACATTTGTCAAAATAAATTTCATCCTCAAAACGGAAACCTAGCAACTTAAATGCCGACGGGCGCACTGGTAACAAACGGAAAGCTGATTCAATGTCGACCTTTGCCATCAAAGCCTCGTGACCGGATTTTCTAACTAACTTGACTGCCCAATCAAACAAAGCATATTGAACTGTACACAACTCCCGAGGGATGTGATCATTTACCGAGGCCCCTAATGGAAAAGGCAAATTATGAATCAGGCGGAACTTCCCAGGTTCCTTTTTAGGTATGATTCCCAAAGGTGATACCACCAAATTTGGGAAAGGTAGCTCTCTAAATGGGCCCACAATTTGTCCTAAATTCCGCTCTACCATTAACGTATCTCTCGCTATGCTTGCAAAGCGTCGAACAGAGGGGGAATTGCTTGCCTTTGATACTACAACATTTCTGTGCACCGGTATAATGAAACCCCACTGCAAACCAAACTCCAATACCTCCTTATCTGCCTGCTTCAGGTGGTGTCGAAGCCAAGTCCATAAGGCCTCTACCCGTATTGGTGTAGGGGCCAAACCAAAAACAACGCTATTGCTTGGGGACCGACCCTGGGGCCAAAGCGATCCCTTTTTTAATGCATTTTGCCACTGAGTGTCCTCCGCCACAAGCCGAGCACACTGTTGGAATTTGCCATCTGGAAAAGGGAAAGAGGACTTGTTGAATCTCCCACACATATCATCTGCTCCGCCAACCCCAACTCTCTGCTGCGAGGTGTCCCCTCCTGCACAAAAGGAACGACCCCCTCTGTACTGGCCACTGTCCCCCCTTTCACTCCACCAAATCCGCAAGCACCAGCCTTGGCTGACATCTGCGTCAGCCACATATTAATATCCTGCGTGCCCCACGATAATAATTTGTTCTCCATTTTGTCTCAAAACTTTTCATCATACTTTAACCAGGCCCATCCGTCATGGGTCTGCGATGCTTTGAGAATTGAATCTGCGTATGCCAGCAACATCCCATAGTGCTCTGGATAGTGATGGCCCCATACACTCGCCAACTGCAGAAAAGCCCTTGTCCAGTTTACGACATTACGGGAGACTTTTTTTTTGCTGTGACCTGCCTTTTCATCATCTTTTCCCTTTTTTCCTGCTTTCACCTGACCGCTTCCTTCCCTCTAGCAAGCAAAAATTATCTATATACTGCCTCTTCTTAATCTTGCGGCACAAGGTTTTTGGAACCCTTTCCCATAATTCTGAAAAAGACACTAATGTATTAGCTCCGCCCCCCCATGAACTTTTCACCCTGGCCCCACCACTGCTTAACCCTTGGCCAGCGCTTTCACCTCCCGATGACGCAGACTCGTAGGATGATGAGGAGGATGATGAGGAGCCATGACGCCTCCTATAGGAATGCTTTCTTTTCTTGCGCGCTTTACCCCCCATTCTCTCCTGCCAGCTACCCCGCTCCAAAATCTCTCCTTGCCCCACTTGCAACTCACCTGCTATCACCATATCAGCCGCAGAAGCTGCCGTGGGACCAATCATCTCCTGTCGGACATCCTCACTTCACTGGTGCAGCCCGTCACGTCTCGCCTGAGCCGCATCCAAAAAACTCCACCTAGCCTCTGATCCGACGTCCCTGCTCTCAGATCCTAATTGTCCGACTACTCCATGCCCCACCGAGTACTGATTCATTGCTGGTACCTGTGGAGATATGAAAGAAAAAACAGGGGGGGGGGGGAGGAACTGCCAGGGGCCAAGAATGTTGCCAGGCACCCAACCACTCTGCCCTAGATGGACCTGCCCCCCACCCCCAAGCCAATGCTCCCATGATGCAGGCTCCCTTACCGGCACATAACCCCCCCTGAACTGCCAGCCAGGGCATACCTTGCCCTTTTTGACTGTGGGCCCCCCCCCCCAGCAGGAAGGCATAGCTTCACACTGCAGTCGCTCAGTTCCCCTACCACTGGGATTGTCAACTAATTTCTCCGAGCTGCCACCAGCTTTTCCCCCAATGTGTATGGCATTACTATCTTCCGCTACTCCACGAATTTCTCCTTCATGACCCCTAGCCTGAGATCCTGTCTCACTTCTGCGTAGCCCATCACATCCACGAACCCAATCACAGGCCCCGCTAGACCTCGCTCTGCCCCTATTCCATCTGGGTGGAGATATTGATCCCACCTCCCACCCTCATACAGGCCCTTTTGCTCTTATCGACCCCCGAGAGGCTGCTAGAACCCCATGCCCCTTAACCCCCCCAGCACTCTCCCCATCCAATATATTCCCTTCCTCCCCCACAATGGAATGTACTGGATGCTGTCCTGATGCCCTACCAGGCCCTTGAAACCGGCCCTGCTGTCCCCTGTGCGGAGTCATCACACACGCCTTACTAAATAGCTCAAATTAATGCCAGGATGCTAAAGGAGAGTTAAGTGGCTTGGCTCAGGCCACAAAATAGCCTATAAGACTAGTAACCCCTGAACCTTCAGCCCAAGAATGCTGCCTACAGGTGGGACTTAACCCCTGGCCCCTGGCCTGAACAACCATGCCTTAGCCCTATGGCACTTCTCCCTCTATCCAAACAGCACTCTAACAAAGAGCACTTAAGGTGCAGCTGGCACAGAAGCAGCCAACACAGAATCAGAACACAGCTCCCTCACGGCCATAACCTTCACTGTCCCCAGACCTTAAGCCTCAAAGCTTTACCCCTTGGGGAAAACACTCACCTGTCTGAAGGAGCCATCCTAGGCTGCATGCTGCCCACCTCCACAGGACTGTAGGTGCCGCCCAAATTCCCAGACGAGCACCGTCTCAGCAGCTGCTCAAGGCTTCACCAACCAGCTCCTCACCCCGGCCGTTGAAGCCGGCACTTAACAGATGCGGGTGTTCTCACCTCGCTCTTCTTCGTCCTTTTCTTTTTCTTTTTTTTTTTTAAACTTTACAGCATGAGTTAGCTGACCCGACGGCACTGTGAGCCCTGCTGGTGCAGAGCAGCAGGCGAACTGGTGTGCACGCCTGCTTCCTCCCACCCTCCCTCCACCAGATCCTCATAGCCCATTGGCTCCCCAGCGCTCATGCATGCGGGTGGAGCCAATGAATTCAAAAGACCCTCCAGCATCCAACCCCTCAACCCGCCTCTGCAGATGGCCACGCATGGGGTCCCGCACTGGACTGACGACCCGGTTATGGGCAGCCGCTGTGACCCGGCACCGCGGCTTTACACACCCTGGACATTCACTTTCATATTTCAGCACTTTTTGTGCATTTGGATCCAATGATGCAGTTCATTAAGTCTGAGGGAGGAGTGGCCTAGTGGTTAGGACATGGTACCTCAGGCTGGGCGTTCAAGTCCCACCTGGGGACAGCAATCTCAGGCTGGAGGGACTGGGGTTTCTAGTACTAAAGGCACTCCTTGTGGCCTTGGGCAAGCCACTTAACCCTCTGTTGCCTCAGGTACATAAAGATTGTACCTGTTTGGAGGCTTGAGATTTTCTGGGACCAGCAGCAGAGGGGGCAGGGAGGGTGGGCTGACTTTCGTGTTGTGCCTATCTCTCACCAGGGGACAGTACCTGTGACCATCCTGGTTAGGAATGAGTCGCTCCCAGGGCAGGACATCCAGTTTTGGTTGTCGCGTCATGCGGTGCTTCTCGCACCCCTGGTTAAGGGCGCTGGGCCCCTAGGGGTGTGGGACGGGTCGTGGAAGGGTAGAATCCATTTGTGTGAGGTGGGAAATGTCGTGCAGCATGTGCCCTCGGCCGGTTTCCTCGGTCGGGATCGCATCTTGTGCTACTACCCCGGGCAACCTCGCGAGTGTCACCGCTGTGGCTCATTCCGTCATTTGAGCATGAACTGTCCCGAGCAGGTCTGCACCCGTTGTGGTGGACGGGGTCAAGCCTCAGCCGAGTGTTTGCTTATTCGGTGTAACCTTTGTGGGGAGTTGGGCCACCCCTTTGCCCGCTGCCCCTCTGCATCACACAATGGACCAGGGGGGATGCCGTCGCCCCACCTCAGGCTCCTGTGCGGGAGGAGGTTGTGGAGGACCCTCTCCCTCAGGAGGAGTCTGGGGGCCCTAGGGTGGAGGAGTCCATTGAGCCGAGGGAGCCACCAGGGGGAGGGGATTGGGGGTAGGAAGGAGGAGAGGGTTGATGTGGTGGAGGTTGCTGTTTCACGGCAGGATAGTGGGTTGCGGGTGGTGCCACCCCAGGAATGGACCACTGTCCCTTCTAAGGGTGGCAAGTCAAAAAGGAAGAAACGGGAGACATCCCCATTGCCGGATGCAGAGCCCGTGTTGGACATCAACCATTTCGTCTTTTTGGCTGCTGATGCGGCTGAGGTGGATGAGGGCTTGCCTGTGGAGGCAGGGCTTCCTGTGCGGCGCTCGGAGCGGTTAGCGGCGGGGGCGGCCCCTCTTCCTCAGCGGCGGCCTTCAAAAATACTGAAGGCGTGCCGCGGTCAGGGTCCTCCAATCAGGGTGGATACTGGCGCCCGACGGGTGAGGGAGGACGGGCTTTTGCCCCCGCAGTTGGGTGCTGGGCCTTCGCAGGAGTCCCCTGCTGACCCAGCCGTCCCTGCCTCCCCCGCGGGGGTGGGCACTGGTCTGTTGTCTCAGTCTTCGTCCGGGGAGGGGGGGCGGCACCGGTGATGGACCCCATGGAGGAGATCATTCCTCCGACCCCTGACCTGTCCGTGCCCCCTCGCCCCATGGGGGCTGGGTTAGTCCCTACGACAGCTTTGCCTGGTGGTCCCGGGGGCACCAGCACCTCCTGGGGTGACAGGGTCGAGCAGGAGGAGGAGGAGATCCTCGAGGTGGTCGACGTGGACCGTGAGGAATTGCTCCAGCTCGCGGGCTTGTCCTGCAAGCGGGATTCCGGGGATCCAGGGTTTGGTGAGAAGAGGAGGAAAGGGTCACTGCACACGAACAAGGCATGGCGTGCACTCCTGCGTTCTCGTGCGCCACTCTCAACGTGGCCAGCATTTTGACCAACCAGGCGCGGGCTACGGCCTATGATTTTCTTTCCACGAGTGGGCTGGATGTCATCTTTTTGCATGAGACCAGGCTCACCTCGCTCGCTAGCCTTCATCGGGTGAAGCGGGAGTGGAGGTGGGGTCCTTCGTACTGGTCACTTGCGGCCCAGCCCTACGCAGGAGTGGCGGTTTTGTTCACGTCTCACCGATTTCAGGTGCAGTATGTGTGGGAACTGGAGCAGGGCCGGTGTTTGCTCTTAGACGGATACTGCGGGCCCCATCGGTTTCGTTTCGTGGTGGTCTACGGCCCCCAGTCTAAGTTGGCGCGGAAGACCCTGTTTTGGGTCATCCGCCCCTACTTACACACCTCCCGTTTGGTGGTCCTCGCAGGGGATTTCAACACCACCACCCTGTTGCAGGACCGAGGAGGGGAGCGTTGCCCACCCAGTTACGAGGGCCTCTTTTTGGCCGAGATGACCCGGACGGCTGACCTTGTGGATGTCTTCCACCGGGACTTTCCACGGTCGCCGGGGTTCACCTACTACCATGGGACCCGCAGGAGTCGTATCGATCGGATATATGTGAGTGCCCAGGTGGAGTGTTCCCCTCTGCAGTTGCAGGCGGTTGACTTTTCGGACCACTGCGTCCTCTCTGTGTCCTTCTTGGCTAACCACGAGGAGCTCAGCAGGGGTCCTGGCCTGTGGCGACTGAATGTGCAGTTGTTGGCAACATCAGAGGTGGTCCAGGAGTTCTTGGCCTTTCTCGCAGACCAGGAGACCCTGTTGGGTGTTTTTCCTTCCCGTGGCGCTTGGTGGGATGAGGTGAAAACGCGTGCCCGCCAACTCTTCCGTTCCCGGGGTACCTCCATGGCTCGATCCCGCTACCTCACTTACACTGTCCTCCGGAGGTCGCTGGATCGTTTGGTATCCCGAGGGGCAGCGCGGGAGGAGGTGGAAGAGGTGCAGGTCCAGCTCCATGGCCTGTTTTATGATCGCCATGCCTCCCTATGCTTCGAGGGGGCGGCCGGTGGGGTCGCCACCCCAGACCCTTTCCTGAATTGCAGGGAGAGGGTTCGGCGTCGGGAGGTCATGGCCCTGCGGGGCGAGTACGATACCCTTCATACCTCCCAGGAGGACCTTTTGCGGATGGTGGGGGAATACTTCTCGGATCTGTTTGGGGATCGCCCCGTGGACCTCACCCATATCCGAGAGTACCTGGGCCTTCCCCCGGTGTATTCGGCTGTGGTCCAGGCACAGGTTGATGCACTCGCTGCTCCGATTCAGCAGGTGGAGGTGGAGAGGGCGATTCGTGCCATGCCGTTGGGGAAGGTGCCTGGGCGCGATGGACTCCCACTGGAGTTCTATCGCACTTTCATCTCCCAGCTGGCCCCCTTCCTGACCTCTCTGTTTCAGGAGATCATGGACACGGGGTTTCTCCCGCGGTCATTTCGCGAGTCTGTCCTGCTGCTGCTCTCCAAGGGGAAGGACGATAGCTCCTTGGACTTTTGGCGGCCGCTCTCTCTTCTGAACGCGGACCGGAAGATCCTGGCCAAGTGTTTGGCCAACCAACTGGTGGAGGTGTCGGGCGTTTTACTGTCCCCTTCCCAGTATTGTTCCGTTCGGGGGAGAGGGGTTCTGGACGCTGTCACCACAGTCCGGGAGGCGGTGGAGAGAGGCCGGTCGCTCCAACGGGATCATTGGTTGGTCTCCTTGGACCAGTCCAAGGCCTTCGATCGAGTCAGTCACCGGTACCTGTGGGTGGTGCTCCAGCACTTCGGCCTCCCCGCAGGTTTTCTCTTCGTCTTGCAGGCGCTGTACCGAGGGGGGGTGAACTTCCCGTTTATTAATGGGTGGCTCGGATGGCCGTTTGGTGTCACCTCGGGGGTGCGGCAGGGGTGCCCTTTGAGCCCCCTGCTATATGTCTTTTCCCTCGACCCCTTCCTCTGGAGATTGTCCTCAGGTGGGTTGCGGGGTCTGGAGGCGCCTGGTGCGCCCCCGGTGACTGTCGTTGCCTATGCTGACGATATCTCAGTTTACGTGGACGGCACTGAAGGGGTAGAGGCCCTGCGGGAGGCCGTGGAGGAGTACTCGGAGGTGGCCCACTCTGTTGTCAACCACAGCAAGTGCCAGACGCTGTGGTTGGGCCCCTCGGAGGTCTCCCCGCCTTCCTGCGCCCCCTTTCCTCCTCCCGTTGGGGAGGTCCGCGTTTTGGGCCTCGTCTTCGGGTCGGAGGACTGTGCGGAGTCCAATTGGGATCGCTGTCTTGAGACTGCACGGTGTCGGGTGCTGCGGTGGAGGGGGTGGAGGTGTACGTTCGAGGAGAAGATCAAACTCCTCAGGATGTTTCTGCTTCCCCTCTTTCTGCACGTGGCCACGGTCTTCGTTCTTCCGTCGTCCCGTCAGGCATCTGTTAGTGCTGTCTTTTTCTGTTTTCTGTGGGGTAACCGCCTGAACCCTGTCCAGCGCAACATCGTTTGCCTGGATCGGGCACAGGGCGGTTTGGGTATGTTGCACCCCCTTGTCTTCCTGTCAGTCTTGTCTATGGCGTTTCACTTAGGTAGGATGCGGGAAGGGGGTGGGGTTTGGTGGGTGGCCTCCTATCGGGGGTGGTTCTCCCGCTTCTGGGAGCAGTGGGAGGGGGCGTCCTCGGTCCCACGTGTGTGTCGGAGTGGGGAACAGGCCCCATCGTACGTTTTCACGATGGTGGTGCTCATTCGGCGGTGGGGGGTGACCGACCCGCTCGCCCAGTCCTTGGGGCGGAAAGGATTGTACCGGATGGTACTCACCTCCCACTTTCAACCACGGTGGGCCCTGTGGGACTGTCCAGCGGATGTGATGCAGCGGGGCCTTCGGCAGTTGAACTCCCCTCGGCTACCGAAGAAGGTTCGGGATGTGGCCTGGTTGTCTTTCCACGGGCGTTTGTACGTGAGGGACAACCTCAAGTACAGGTCACAGGCAGAGCGGGTCTGTCCGAGGGCGGGGTGTGAAGGGCAGATGGAGACCATGGACCATTTCCTCCGGCAGTGCCCCTTTAACGTAGAGGCCTGCCGGTTGGTGTCCGCTGCTCTTCACCTGCGTGATCTTTCCCTCCTCACGTATGCGGAGTGGGTGTACGGGGCCTGGTCCTTTCCTCTAAGGCAGGACTCCGGGACCCTCTACCTCGTCACGGCCGTAGTACGCTACCACCAGTGGCAAGCGCGCTGTCATGTCTCGACCCAGGGGTTGGTCCTGCCCCTCGACGAGGTGGTGCGGGACATTTTGGAGGAAGTATCCAGCATGGCGCAACGCGAAAGGCGGGTGGTGGAGGCCCATCATTGGGAGCGTCTGTGGCGTCACCTCACCCTCCGCCCCCCGTGAGGGGGAGGGTTCCCTTGGGGTTTTGTCCCTGTTAGGGCTGTGGGGTTGTTTTTCTCCCTTTGGGGGGGGGGTGTGATGGCCTGTGAGGGGGAGGGGTTCCCTGGGGTTTTGTCCTTGTTAGGGATTTGGGGTTGTTTTTCTCCTGGGGGGGGTGTGGGTGGGTGCGCTGCTGCTGCAGCGCTGAGGCGGTTTGACCACTCGTCCGCTCTCCCTCTCTCCTTGGGGATGGATATCTCAGTCTCGGTTATGTGTAACAGCATCCTTTTCTTTATGCATTCCGCTCTGCTGTCCGATGTTGCAGGGCAGCACTGGGTTCTGTTTATTCTTTGGTTTGTATTTTTGGTTTTGTTTTTGGTGGGTTTTTGTTGGGGAAGGGCTGGATTTGCCTGTATGTTTTTGTTTTGGGGGGTGGGGTGGGGTTTTTGCTTTTGCTTTTGATGTATTTACTTTGTGGGGAATGGGGATGGGGCGGGGATGGGGGTGGGGGATGGGGGAGCTGCTGCTCCCTCTGAGGGGTGGGGGTGGGGACGGGGGAACATGTATGTTGGGCATGGTTGGGGGGGGCTTGGTGTATGGACATGGCTCTGGACAATGTTTGGACTGGTGTGGGTTGTTGTGGGGGGAGGTGGGGTTTGGGCATGGACATGGACATTGTTTGGACTTATATGGGGGGTTGTGGGGGGTTGCGATGGACCTGGACATTACCTAGGACTACTGTGGGTTGTTGCTGGGGGGGGTGGGCACGTGTGCTGGTTGCTGGGCTTGGCGGTGGGTTTGGGAAGGTGGGTCACAGGGGGGGGGGCTCAGTTTCGTGTTTGTGCTATGTCGGGGTGGGTGGGGGTTTTGGGGGGCGTGGGTCTTGTTTGGGTTGCCTGTTTTTTATTTTTGTATGTCTATAATAAACAAAATTTCCACTCAGTTGCTCTTCAGCAGTCGTGGTGAGAGGACCTACTTTTCAGAGGTCCTGCTAGGGGGAGGAATCTTTCTCACAGACTGTGCTTGGATGTCGGGTCCTGGGCCATCTCCAGCTGGAGAGGCCCAGGCCCAGGGGCCTACCAGGCCTGGTGGGCCTCCTTTGCTGCAGAATGCTGTGGATGCTGGGACCTGTTTTCAGCCGGTGCCTCAGGAGGAGGGGCTCCCCAGGTAGGACTGCACATGGCCAGGAAGGAGGGACCCACATGCCCGGAGGATTGGGCCTGCTACCTCCTGGAGAAGGCTCGCTTCTCCTTCCAAGGCAGGGTGTGGAGGCTGGGTGGAGGCAGGGAGAGGCCCTGGGGAGGCCCTGGAGAGTTGTACCAGGCTCCTCCACCAGTACAGGGGGCGGCGGGGCCCCCCCTCCGCCTTGGGTCCTGGAGGAGGCCTCTACCTCCTCCAGTGAGGATGAGGACGGAGGATCGGGCCTGCCGCCCTTCCAGGTGCCGGTTAGGGCCCCGGAGGAGGTTGTGGCAGCGGTGCGACAGCTCCGGGGTCTCCAGGAGGAGGCGGCCCAGCTGCAAGCCCAGCTCTCCCACCTGGAGAGCCTGCAGGCCACCATTCCTGGTGCGGAGTGGGTGGCCTATAAAAAGTATCTGAGGGAGGTGAAGCGGGCCCTGAAGGGCAAGTACCGGGGGATTGCCTACTTAAAGAACCAGGGTTGTGGGTCCCTCGCTGATATGTACCACCATCACGACCGTTGGACCAACCGTGTGCCTGCAGTTCAGGGGAGACCCCCGGGGGTAGGTAGACCGGTTGGACACCGACAATCCCGCTATCTTCCCTTACAATTTCAGGCTGCTGTGAGGGGGGAAGAGCGCTCCATGCAATTCCCATATCTTGCATCTCGGTCCGGGAACCCTTACCTTAAGGTGACTGGTGTTGGTCTCAGTATGGATGTTGAGTCCCAGGGTGTTGGGCCTGTAGTTCCTAGTTTGCTGGA
Organism: Ichthyophis bannanicus; assembly: GCA_033557465.1. Lineage (NCBI taxonomy): Eukaryota > Metazoa > Chordata > Amphibia > Gymnophiona > Ichthyophiidae > Ichthyophis > Ichthyophis bannanicus. The sequence continues at coordinate 1,967,810 of CM066033.1, read as the reverse complement.
CCCTGCATTCCAAGATGGCGCTTGGGCGTTCAAAGGAGGGGTCTCGGCCCGCCAGCGTTTGAGGACACCTGGAATGGCATCTCCTCTCTCTACCAGTGAACAGATGCCGGTTCCGTGAAGCGCAGGCCAAGAAATGGAGGGGGGGCTCAGCGGTATCGATCCCTCCCATCAACGGGCGTTTTCGGCCTTTCTTCCTGCTTCCCCGACGTCGTCGAGTGCTGCAGGGATTCCCCAAGATGGCCGCCGGGGAGTTCATGGTGACGTCAGCCTTCTTCCCGTCCGTGCCGCTAAGAGGGTTGCCATGCTGGAGGAGGTGTCTGCAGGGCTTCCCCCAGCCCGATTGAGGATCCAAGATGGCCACCGCAAGCTGAGTGATGTCACTTCCGGGTTTACCCGGAAGTGTGAAGACAGCCGTGGGTCTGCCTCTGCCCTGCCGAAGGAGCACCGGCGGCGGTCTGCGGAGGATTTGGTGGACCTTCCCCGACAGGCTTCCACAGGAGGGTTCCCTCGAGCTGGCGTTTCGTTTCCGGATGTCTTGTTGCAGCGTCGGGGATCAGCAGATTCAGTGTTGGCTCTTCCTCGGGTTTCTTTTCCTGCTGCTTCTGCTGGATGTTCCGTGAGGTCTTGGGGTGGGGGGGCTGTTGTGGGTGAGGATTCCCCTGTCTTGGCTGCTCTTCCGGCTCCCAGACGGCTGCAGGATGGCCGCCCGTCCTTCCCCGAGGTGGCTGTCTGGCGCCGGAGGGGTGCAGGGAAGGGGAAGGACCAGGGTCGGGGCTGCTTTCCTTTGCCTGCAGCCCCGGGGGGTGCCGGAAGGGTGCTCAGCATTTGTCTTTGCAGCCTGTGACACTAGAGCGGGATGCATGGGCTTCTGTGACTGCGGATGGCGTGGGGGGGGCCGAGGGGGGCCTGGCTCGTGGGGGGGCGTACGTCCCCTCCGCTGGAGTCTTGGCTGCCAGCCTGGATGTCCCTGACCTCTGTGCCATGTCTGGCACCGGCAATCAGGTAGGAACTGGGATTGGAGAGGGGCAGCAGGGAGGGGGATCAGGGGGACTGGCCTTCGGAGGCCCTGTCCTGCTGTCTCAGGGCACTGCTTTATTGAAGGACTGTCCTGCCTTGTTGCCGGGAGCCATGCAGGGGGATGAGGTTGGTGGGCTGATTGGGGGTCCTGCCGATAAGGCGTCTGATGTCCCTGTAAAGGAGCAGGGACCTCCTGTGGTTGTGGGGGAGGGGGAGGGGGAGCGGACGACTGGCTCATTAGTGGGAGAAGGGGTAATGGTTCTTTTGGGTGGGGAACGGGGACCGACTTCCGCAGGGATGGGGGATGGGATAGCAAACCCGAATCCCAGGGATGGGGGGGGGGCCGTGTCTTTCCCCAGTCATGGTAGCGGAGACACAGGAAGAGATGGGAGAGCAGGGCAGGGGTACAGGGGGGTTCCCTGGTCTTCCTGGTGTTACGGAGGATCAGTTGTATGACGCCCTTTTATTAGCCCTGGAGACCCTGGAAGGCCCTAGAGGGGCCTTTGCGGCACTGAAGGAGCAGCAGGGTTTGGTGGACACATCGGCTAGGGTGGAGGGAGGGGATCCAGAGTTGCCAGGAGGCACCCCGGGAGAGGGCAGGGGAAGTATCCCTGATTCCTTGTTAGCAGAGATGATGATACCTAGCCCCACGGTCGCCCCATTGGAGGTGGCTGGAGATCCTGCACCACAGCAGCAGATTTTCTCGCAGGCTGTTGAGGGGGAGGCAAGAGGAGTTCAGGGGCTGGTGGTAGGGGGGTCGGTTCCCCCCCCCCCCGTACTTTTGCAGAGGCCCTGAGGGGGTCTGGTGCTGCTACAGGGACCTCTGGTGGGGCTGGGGGGAGGGGGGTTCCCAAGGGAGAGGTCCTGTGGGCGGGGGAGGAAGTGGGGGAGGGTTCCGAGGGGTAGGGGGTGAGGTTCGACGGCGCAATGTGGCGCAGATCCGGTGGGCCGGGGAGGGGCCCCCTCCGACCAGGGAAAATGTCTTGAGGATGGTCCTTGGGCTGGGGTTTCTCCCGGGAGATCTCTATGCCTTCATCCACATGAACAACACCATCGAGTATGATGTTAGTTTCATGCTGCGACGGGGGCTGGAGATTTTCTGGGACCGATACCAGCAGCAGAGGGGACAGGGTGGGTGGGCCGACTTTCGTGTTGTGCCTATCTCTCGCCAGGGGGCGGTACCTGTGACCATCCTGGTTAGGAATGAGTCGCTCCCAGGGCAGGACATCCAGTTTTGGTTGTCACGTCATGCGGTGCTTCTCGCACCCCTGGTTAAGGGCGCTGGGCCCCTAGGGGTGTGGGACGGGTCGTGGAAGGGTAAGATCCGTTTGCGCGAGGTGGGAAATGTCGTGCAGCACGTGCCCTCGGCCGGTTTCCTCGGTCGGGATCGCATCTTATGCTACTACCCCAGGCAACCTCGCGAGTGTCACCGCTGTGGTTCCTTCCGGCATCTGAGCATGAACTGTCCCGAGCAGGTCTGCACCCGTTGTGGTGGACGGGGTCACGCCTCGGCCGGGTGTTTGCTCATCAGGTGCAACCTTTGCGGGGAGTTGGGCCACCCCTTTGCCCGCTGCCCCTCCGCATCACACAATGGACCGGGGGGGGATGTCATCGCCCCACCTCGGGCTCCTGTGCGGGAGGAGGGTGTGGAGGACCCTCTCCCGCAGGAGGAGTCTGGGGGCCCTAGGGTGGAGGAGGCCACTGAGCCGAGGGAGCCACCAGGGGGGGGGATTTGGGTAGGATGGAGGAGAGGGTTGATGTGGTGGAGGTAGATGTTTCACGACAGGATAGGGGGTCGCGGGTGGTGCCACCTCAGGAATGGACTACTGTCCCTCCTAAGGGTGGCAAGGCCAAGAGGAAGAAACGGGAGACATCCCCATTGTTGGATGAAGAGCCCGTGTTGGACATCAACCGTTTCCTCTTCTTGGCTGCTGATGCGGCTGAGGCGGATGGGGGCTTGCCTGTGGAGGCAGGGCCCCCTGTGCGGCGCTCGGTGCGGTCAGCGGTGGGGGCGGCCCCTCTTCCTCAGCGGCGGCCTCAGAAAATACCGAAGGCGCGCCGCAGTCAGGGTCCTCCAAACAGTGTGGATACTGGTGCCTGGCTTTCGGTGGTAGCCCTGGAGAGACCACCGGGACGGGTGAGGGAGGACGGGCTTTTGCCCCCACAGTTGGGTGCTGGGCCTTCGCAGGAGCCCCCTGCTGACCCAGCCGCCATCGCCTCCCCCGTGGGGGTGGGCACTGTTCTGTTGTCTCAGTCTCTGTCCGGGGAGGGGGGGGGGGCAGCACCGGTGGTGGACCCCACAGAGGAGATCATTCCTCCGACCCCTGACCTGTCTGTGCCCCCTCGCCCCGTGGGAGCTGGGTCAGCCCCTGCGACAGCTTTGCCTGGTGGTCCCGGGGGCTCCGGCACCCCCTGGGGTGACAGGGTCGGGCAGGAGGAAGAGGAGATCCTCGAGGTGGTCAATGTGGACCTCGAGGAGTTGCTCCAGCTTGCGGGCTTGTCCTGCAAGAGGGATTCTGGGGATCCAGGGGTTGGTGAGAAGAGGAGGAAAGGGTCACTGCACGCGAAATAGGCATGGCGTGCACTCCTGCGTTCTCGTACGCCACTATCAACGTGGCCAGCATTTTGACAGACCAGGCGCGGGCTACGGCCTATGATTTTTTTTCCACGAGTGGGCTGGATGTCATCTTTTTGCAGGAGACCAGGCTCACCTCGCTCGCTAGCCTTCATCGGGCGAAGCGGGAGTGGTGGTAGGGTCCTTCGTACTGGTCACTTGCGGCCCAGCCTTACGCAGGAGTGGCGGTTTTGTTCACGTCTCACCTATTTCAGGTGCAGTATGTGTGGGAACTGGAGCAGGGCCGGTGTTTGCTCTTAGACGGCTGCTGCGGGCCCCATCGGTTTCGTTTCGTGGTGGTCTACGGCCCCCAGTCTAAGTTGGCGCGGAAGACCCTGTTTCGGGTCATCCGCCCCTACTTACACACCTCCCGTTTGGTGGTCTTAGCAGGGGATTTTAACACCACCACCCTGTTACAGGACCGAGGGGGGGAGCGTTGCCCACTCATTTACGAGGGCCTCTTTTTGGCCGAGATGACCCGGACGGCCGACCTAGTGGATGTTTACCACCGGGCTTTTCCACGGTCGCCGGGTTTCACCTACTACCATGGGACCTGCAGGAGTCGTATCGATCGGATATATGTGAGTGCACGGGTGGAGTGTTCCCCTCCGCAGTTGCAGGCAGTTGACCTTTTGGACCACTGCATCCTCTCCGTGTCCTTCTTGGCTAACCACGAGGAGCTCAGCAGGGGTCCTGGCCTGTGGCGACTGAATGTGCAGTTGTTGGCAACATCAGAGGTGGTCCAGGAGTTCTTGGCCTTTCTCGCAGACCAGGAGACCCTGTTGGGTATTTTTCCTTCCCGTGGTGCTTGGTGGGATGAGGTGAAGGCGTGTGCCCGCAAACTCTTCCGTTCCCGGGGTACTTCCATTGCTCGGTCCTGCTACTTCACCTACACTGTCCTCCGGAGGTCGCTGGACCGTTTGGTATCCCGAGGGGCAGCACGGGAGGAGGTGGAAGAGGTGCGAGTCCAGCTCCGTGGCCTGCTTTATGATCGCCATGCCTCCCTTTGCTTCGAGGGGGCGGCTGGTGTGGTCGCCACTCCAGACCCTTTCCTAAATTGCAGGGAGAGGGTTCGGCGTAGGGAGGTCATGGCCCTGCGGGGCGAGGACGGCACCCTTCATACCTCTCAGCAGGACCTTTTGCAGATGGTGGGGGAATACTTCTCTGACCTGTTTGGGGATCACCCTGTGGACCTCACCCATATCCGAGAGTACCTGGGCCTTCCCCCGGTGTATTCGGCTGTGGTCCAGGCACAGGTTGATGCACTCGCTGCTCCAATTCAGCAGGTGGAGGTGGAGAGGGCGATTCGTGCCATGCCGTTGGGGAAGGTGCCTGGGCGTGATGGACTCCCAGTGGAGTTCTATCGCACTTTCATCTCCCAGCTGGCCCCCTTCCTGACCTCCCTGTTTCAGGAGATCATGGACACGGGGTTTCTCCCGTGGTCATTTCGCGAGTCTGTCCTGTTGCTGCTCTCCAAGGGAAAGGATGATAGCTCCTTGGACTTTTGGCGGCCGCTCTCTCTTCTGAACGCAGACCGGAAGATCCTGGCCAAATGTTTGGCCAACCGACTGGTGGAGGTGTCGGGCGCTTTGCTGTCACCGTCCCAGTATTGTTCCGTTCGGGGGAGAGGGGTTCTGGACGCTGTCGCCACTGTCCGGGAGATGGTGGAGAGAGGCCGGTCGCTCCAACGGGACCATTGGTTGGTCTCCGTGGACCAGTCCAAGGCCTTTGATTGAGTCAGTCACCGGTACCTGTGGGTGGTGCTCCAGCACTTCGGCCTCCCCGCAGGTTTCCTCTTCGTCTTGCCGGCGCTGTACTGAGGGGGGGGTGAGCTTCCCGTTTATTAACGGGTGGCTCGGACGGCCTTTTTGTGTCACCTCGGGGGTACGGCAGGGGTGCCCTTTGAGCCCCCTGCTGTATGTCTTCTCCCTCGACCCCTTCCTCCGGAGATGGTCCTCAGGTGGGTTGCGGGGCCTGGAGGCACCTGGTGCGCCCCCGGTGACTGTCGTTGCCTATGCTGACAACATCTCAGTTTACGTGGACGGCACTGAAGGGGTAGAGGCCCTGCAGCAGGCCGTGGAGGAGTACTCAGAGGTGGCCCATTCTGTTGTCAACTACAGCAAGTGCCAGACGCTGTGGTTGGGACCCTCGGAGGCCTCCCCGCCTTCCTGCGCCCCCTTTCCTCCTCCCGTGGGGGAGGTCCACGTTTTGAGCCTCGTCTTCGGTTCGGAGGACTGTGCGGTGTCCAATTGGGATCGTTGTATTGAGACTGCACGGTGTCGGGTGCTGTGGTGGAGGGGGTGGAGGTGTACGTACGAGGAGAAGATCAAGCTCCTCGGGACGTTTCTGCTTCCCCTCTTTCTGCACGTGGCCACGGTCTTTGTTCTTCCGTCGTCCCGTCAGGCGTCTGTTAGTGCTGTCTTTTTCTGTTTTCTGTGGGGCAACCGCCTGAACCCTGTCCAGCGCAACATCGTTTGCCTGGATCGGGCACAGGGCGGTCTAGGTATGTTGCACCCCCTTGTCTTCCTGTCAGTCTTGTCTATGGCGTTTCACTTGGATAGGATGCGGGAGGGGGGTGGGGTTTGGTGGGTGGCCTCCTATCGGGGGTGGTTCTCCTGCTTCTGGGAGCAGTGGGAGGGGGCGTCCTCGGTCCCACGTGTGCGTCGGAGTGGGGAACAGGCCCCATCGTACGTTTTTGCGATGGTGGGGCTCATTCGGCGGTGGGGGGTGACCGATCCGCTCGCCCAGTCCTTGGGGCGGAAAGGATTGTACCGGATGGTACTCACCTCCCACTTTCAACCACGGTGGGCCCTGCGGGACTGTCCAGCGGATGTGATGCAGCGGGGCCTTTGGCAGTTGAACTCCCCTCGGCTGCCGAAGAAGGTTCGGGATGTGGCCTGGTTGTCTTTCCACGGGCATTTGTACGTGAGGGACAACCTCAAGTACAGGTCACAGGCTGAGCGTGTCTGTCCGAGGGCAGAGTGTGAAAGGCAGATGGAGACCATGGATCATTTCCTCCGGCAGTGCCCCTTTAATGTGGCAGCCTGCCGGTTTGTGTCCGCTGCTCTTCACCTGCGTGATCTTTCCCTCCTTACGTATGCGGAGTGGGTGTACGGGGCCTGGTCCTTTCCTCTAAGGCAGGACTCCGGGACCCTCTACCTCGTCACGGCTGTAGTGCGCTACCACTTGTGGCAAGCGCGCTGTCATGTCTCGGTCCGGGGGTTGGTCCTGCCCCTCGACGAGGTGGTGCGGGACATTTTGGAGGAAGTGTCCAGCATGGCGCAAGGCGAAAGGCGGGTGGTGGAGGCCCATCGTTGGGAGCGTCTGTGACGTCACCTCACCCTCCGCCCCCGTGAGGGGGAGGGTTGCCCTGGGGTTTGCTTGTTAGGGCTTTGGGGTTTTCTCCCGGTGGATAGGGAGGGGAAACTGGGGGGTTGGGGGGTGTGCTGGTACTGCAGCTTTCAAGGGAGGTTTTGCCACTCTTCTGCTCTCCCTCTCTCTTCGTGGGATGGGTTTTAAAATCGCTCTGTCGTGTGCCGAAGTGTCATTTGTCTTGTGTGCATCCCGCTCTACTGTCTGGCGTTGCAGAGCAGCACTGTGTTTTGTTCATTTTATGCTTTGGTATTATTTCTTTGGTTTCGTTTTGGTGGGATTTTGTTGGGGAAGGGCCAGATGTTGCCTTTATGTTTTTGTTTGGGGGGGGGTGGTTTTCATTCTGGTAAGGGGATGTGGGATTTACTTTTGATGTTTTTATGTGTGGGTTAGATGGATATTGGGCAGGGATTGGGGTGGGGGTGGGGGAACTGCTGCTCCTTATTAGGGGCGGGGGTGGGGATGGTGGATTCTGTATTATGTATTTTGGGATATCATGCTGGTGCGGGGGTATCGGGTATGGTTGGGGGGGGGGTTTGGCAGTCCCCAACAGTTGGGTACTATGGACATGGACATGAACATTGCCTGGACTGGTGTGGGTTGTTGTCGGGGGGGGGGGGGTTGGGCACGTGGGCTGGTTGCTGGGTTTGGTGGTGGGTTTGGGGAGGTGGGTTACGGCGGGGGGGTTCAGCTTCCTGTTTGTGCTCTGTCGGGGTAGGTGGGGGTTTTGGGGGTGTGGGTCTTGTTTGGGTTGCCTGTTTTGCTTTTTGTATGTATTTTGTTGCTTGTTTCTAATAAATCAAAATTTCCACTCATATCAACTTGCTCGAGTATTTCAAGTCTGGGGAATTCCAGACATAGACCTCTTTGCAAGTCCACAGAATGCCAAACTTCCCCGGTACTGTTCCAGACTTCCAGCTCAAAATTGTCAGGCAAGGGATGCATTCCTGCTTCATTGGGGCCAGGATTTTCTCTTTGCCTTCCTACCAATTCCCCTAATTCCCAAAACCTTATTCAAACTCCAGAGAGACAGAGGTCACATGATACTCATAGCTCCCTGTTGGCCAAGGCAAACATGGTATCCTCTTCTCTTGGGTCTCTCTCGAGCCACTCCTATGGAGTTGGGGAGTGCTGTGGATCTTCTATCCCAGAACAACGGATCCCTACTGCACCCCAATCCCCAGTCCCTTCATCTCAAGGCCTGGCTGCTCAAGGCATAGAATTTCAAGATCTAGGCCTTTCACAACAAGTGAAGGATATTATTCTAACTTCCAGAAAACCTTCCACAAGGCGTTCTTATGCTTTTAAGTGGAAGAGGTTCTCAGTCTGGTGTTCCCAGAGGGGACTTAATCCCCTCTTGATACCAGTAGAGTCCCTTCTGGTCTATCTCCTTCACTTGTCAGCTTCTGGTCTCAAAACCAAATCTGTTAGAGTCCATCTTAGTGCTATTGCTGCATCTCATAAACCCTTCGATGGACAACCAATTTCCTCTCATCCTCTTGTTTCAAGATTTATGAGGGGTCTCCTTTTAACAAAACCTCCCATCAAACCACCTCCAGTGGCATGGAATCTTAATCTTGTTCTGGGTCAACTCATGAAGCCACCCTTTGAACCTTTAGCTATTTCGGAGCTAAAGTTTCTTTCATGGAAAGACATTTTCCTAATTGCTATCACGTCTGCAAGACGCTTTAGTGAAATGCAGGCTTTAGTGGCTGACCCGCCTTATACGAGGTTTCATCATGACAAAGTAGTCTTGAGGACTCATCCTCATTTTATGCCAAAGGTGATATCACCTTTTCATTTAAACCAACTGGTTTATCTCCCAGTCTTCTTTCCTAGGCCTCATGCCTCCAGCATGGAAAGAAATCTTCATACCTTGGATTGTAAATGGGCTCTGGCTTTTTATCTTCACAGAACTCAGCCATTTAGAAAGTCTTCTCAGCTTTTTCTGGCTTTTGACTCTAGTCCTTTAGGACTTCCAGTTACTAAGAGAACTCTCTCTAAGTGGATTGCAGACTGTATTTCCTTTACCTATCAGAGTAAAGGAATCCCTCTTGAAGACCATGTCATGGCTCATAATGTTAGAGTCATGGCAGCCTCAACAGCTAATCTTTGTTCAGTTGCTATTGATGAAATCTGAAAAGCAGCAACTTGGGCTTCTGTACATACTTTCACTGCCCACTATTGTTTAGACAAGGACTCCTGTCGGGATGCCTTGTTCAGTCAGGCTGTTCTACAGCATCTCTTCCATTCCTAGATCAACTCCTTCCCACCATCCACTCTTGGATGCCTGAGGTCCCTGGGAGGAAGCATGGCCCATCTTACTTAGATCCGCAACATGCTGGGGTCATCCTTAGGCATTTTTAGCTGGGGAGTCCCCATATGTGAAGATTGCATTCCTGCTTGTTCCTGGAGATAGCGTAGTTACTCACCTGTAACAGGTGATCTCCGGGAACAGTAGGAATAAGTCTTCACAACCCACCCACCTCCCCTAGGAGTTGTCTTTCTCTCTCTTTCTATTTTTCTTCTACTTCTCTTCTTTGGTCTCAGCTTTCAACTCAACTGAAGTGAGAGAGGTAGTTGGGCAGGAAGGCAGCACGCATGCATGATGGGATGCTCCCAAAAGCTTTTCTTTTGGACGTTGGGGAGCGTTCCCGCGCAGGCTCCATCAGTGTCGACAGTACCCATATGTGAATACTTATTCCTGCTGTTCCCGGAGATCACCTGTTACAACTGAGTAACTACGCTATATTTAGCAGCACTAGTCATAGGTATAATGCCGCTTAATACACAAATAATTCAAAATGTCTAGATTAGACATTTTAAATTATTTTCCAGATGTGAAATTGATATTGACCTGACTGTACTTACAGAAAAAAATTAATTATGCAACATTGTCTGCAAGCTTATTGAATGAATAGAGGTATGGGATGTAGTTTTTAATGAAGGGTTGCCTATATATAGAAAGGGGAGATAAGAGAAGTGACTTCCTTCTGACTATATCTTGATAAGTTGTATTTATTTATTTATTTTATTTATTCTTTTATACCACATTTCCGAGGATCAATGAGGTTTACAGAGAACCAAACTTCAATCATACATGAAACAATTTTTTCAAGAACTGTTTTTTCATGTATTTGACTGCAACCCTTGCGTATCCTCCCCACTCCATTAGGTATGTTTTAATTTCATATGTCTTAGCTCTTAGCAATGTCCAATTTCATAGGCTATGCAGGTACTTGATATGTCCTATTAATCCTGGAAATACATTTTAATTTCAAACAGAAAGGGAAATGTTCACAAAATTTCCAATTTTGTTTCGTTTTGTCTTGGAAATGGAATAATAGAATGAACAGATAGAAGATGAAATGCTGAAATAATCAGGGACGCTAACAAAAGTTACAACATGGTGATAATGGGTGATTTCAATTAGCCCAGTTTTGACTGGGTTAATGTCACAGCAGGACATGCTAGAGAAATAAAACTTCTAGATTAAATAAATGACTGCTTCTTGGAGCAGCTGGTTCATGAACCGACAAGAGGGGGAGCTATTTTGGACCTAGTTCTTAGTGGAACATAGGATCTGGGGCAAGAGATAAGGGTTTTAGGGCCACTTGGCGATAGTGATCATAGCATGATCGCATTTGATTTAATAAATGGAAGAAGGACAGCAAGGAAATCCACAGTACTACACCCTTGTGCAAATTAATTGAAACAAACTGGATTTTTTAATCTTTTCAGCCTACGAATTGTATATGCATTTAATTTTGATCTTTTTTTAATCAACTTGAGTTAAATCATTACATATGAGATGTTTCATCATTATTTGATAATAGATGACGTGATATGACATAGGAATGTCTTATTGTGTATGCGACTATAATATCAGCCAACATTGCATCAGATTTTCTTTCAAGTGTATTCTTAGTTGTTAATCCAACCATTGTGCATGATGGATATGACACCCAGAAAACACACAAAGATCATCACCCTGCACGAACATACAGTGAAGACCTACAGGGATATAGCAAGTATAGTTGGTGTCAGTCTCGCAAACGTCAGTCATGTTATCAAATCTAAAAAGGAGACAGGATCCATCTCGCCTAAATGAAAGGGAAATTGTGATCGTAAGAGGAAAACCACACCCAGAGATGACAGCTATGCTCTCAGGGAAAGTAGAAAAGACCCTCAGAAGACAAGCAATGCATTAAAAAGAGATTTAGAATTTAGAAGAGAAAGGTTTAATGGTCAGTTCTTCCACAATTCGCAGGTGACTTTTGGAAGTTGGTGGAAAAGCACGATGACCTCTGAAACAGCAACTTATGACAAAGGTTATGAAAGAGAAGCATTATAAATGGGGACTGAAGCATAAAGAGTGGACTAAAGAAGATTGGAAAAAAGTAACATTCAGTGATGAAAGTCATTTCTTCGTTGCGGGCCAAAGAAGCCAACATGTTCGGTGTTCACCTGGAGAAAAGATTTGTGATTCCCACATCAATCAGAATGTGAAACACCTCCAAAAGAAGATGTTCAGCAGCTTGCATCCAGTTGAGGGAATGATGCATTCACAACAATACATTGATGTTCTCCAAAGAAGAGTTATTCCAGAGCTAGAGAAGACATTTCCTGATGGATCTGGCATCTTTCAGCGGGATTTTGCCCCATGGTACATATCGAAATTGGTGAAAATTGTTTTCAAAAGAAGCAAATAAAGTACTGTACTGGCCAGGAAACTCTCTGGATTTAAATCCAATAGAGAATCTGTGGTCCATTTGCAAATTTTGCCTTCGTGGAATGGACTGTATGACAAAGGAGAAACTTATTCAAGCTCTGATTCAAATCTGGTACAGGGACCCAAAAATCATTTCAGACTACTTGAAATTAATGGACCCCAAGCCAAATCATATACAGATGCTGGTTGAAAATAGAGGGGTCATATTAAATGCTAATATGTGGCTATTAATAAGATTTTCAATGGAAATTCTAGTTTTCACTTATTTTTCAGTTTGTTTCAATTAATATGCACAAGGGTGTACCTTTTAACTTTCAAAAGGGAGACTATGATAAAATGAAGAAAATAATTTAAAAAAAATTAAAAGGAACAGCTTCAAAGATTAAAGATTTATATCAAGCATGGACATTGTTTAAAAGTACCATCTTGGAAGCCAAGACCAGATGTATTCCACACTTTAAGAAAAGTGGAAGGAAGGCCAAAAGAATACCATCATCGTTTAAAGGTGAGATCAGAGAAGCTGTTGTCAAAAAGCAACTTTCAGACAATGGAAAAAGGAGCCAAATGATGAACCCAGGAAATGACATAAGCATTGGCAAGTTAGATGCAAGGCATTGATAAGTCAGGCAAAAAATAATTTGAAAAGAAGCTTGCCATGGAAGCAAAAATACACAATAAAAAATTTTCCAAGTACATTCATAGCAAAAAAAACGTGAGAGAGTCAGTTGGACCATTGGATGGTAGTGGGGTAAAAAGGGTGCTAAGTGAGGACAAGGCCATAGTGGAGACACTGAATGAATTTTTTGCTTCAATCTTTACTGAAGAAGATGTAGGGAAGTTACTTGTGCCTGAAATAGTATATAAATGTGATGTATTAGAAGAATTGAAAGAAATATCATTAAACTGGGAAGATGTATTACAACTATCTGATAACCTGAAGAGTAGTAAATCATCTGGACCGGATGATACAAATCTAAGGGTATTGAAAGAACTGAAATATGAGATTACAGACCTACTATTAGTAATCGGTGAACTATCATGAAAATCATCTGTGATATCTGAATATTGGAGAATGGCCAATGTAATGCCAATTTATAAAAAGGGTGCAAGGGGTGATCTGGGAAACTACAGACTGGTGAGCCTGGTGTCAGTACCAGGCAAAATGGTAGAAACCATTATAAAGAATAAAATTATTGAACATGTAGATAGTCATGGTTTAATAGAAGAAAGCCAACATGGATTTAGCCAAGCAAAGTCTTGTCTTATTAATCTGTTATATTTTTTTGAAGGTGTGAATAAACAGACAAAGGTGAGTCAATTGATATAATGTATCTGGATTTTCAGAAAGCCTTTGACAAGATTCCTCATGGGAGACTCTTGGCAAAATGAAAAAGTTATGGGATTGGAGACAGTGTAGAATTAATGATCAGGAACTGGTTAAAAGACAGAAAACAAAGAGTAGAGCTAAATGGCCAATTTTCTCAATGGAGAAGGGTGAATAGTGGAGTACCCCTGGGATCTGTGCTGGGCCCTCTGCTTTTTAACATATTCATAAATGACCTGGGAATGGCAATAACGAGTGTGGTGATCAAATTTGCAGATAACACAAAATTATTCAAAGTTGTTAAAACACAAGAAGATTGTGAAAAATTGCAAGAGGACCTTGATAAATTGGAAGACTGGGCACCCTAATGGCAGATGAAATTTGCTGTAGACAACTGCAAAGTTATGTACCTATGAAGGAACAACCCAAGCTATGGTTACATGATGCGAGGTACCACATTAGACACCACCACCAGGAAAAAGATTTAGGTGTCATCACATTGAAACCCTCCATCCAGTGTGCAGCGGCAGCCAAGAAAGCAAATAGAATGCTAGGAATAATAAGAAAAAGAATGGAGAATAAAACCAGGATATTATAATGCCGCACCTTGAATATTGAGTGCAAATCTGGTTGCCATATCTTAAAAAGGATATTGCAGAATTAGAAAAGGTAAAGAGAAGAGCGACAAAAATGGTAAAGGGGATGGAAGGATACCACTATGAGGAGAGGCTTAAAATGCTGGGGCTCTTCAACATGGAAAAGAGACGGCTGAGGGGAGATATGATAGAGGTCTATAAATTAATGAATGGAGTGGTATGGGTAAACATAGATAGTTTTTTACGCCAACAAAAAGTAGAAAGACTAGAGGACATGCAATAAAACTACAATGTAACCCATTTAAAACTAATTAAGAGAAAATATTTTTTATTGAATGTGTAATCAAACTCTAGAATTCATTTCTGGAGGATGTAGTAAAAGCTGTCAGTGTAGCTGGCTTTAAAAAAGGTTTGGACAAGTTCCTGGAGGAAAGGTCCATTAAACATTTTTTTTTTACATTTTATATTTATAAATTTTCACAAAATTCCAAGTGTGACACTTGTAAAGAAAAAGTCAGTATAAGATAACATTATGTAAGGAATTATACATAAGCCAAAATAAATATTTGATATACTCCATACACTAGTCCAACAATATGGGAGAGCCAGGAAACCAGGAAAAAATACATAACAAATCAAGCAAGGAAAGCTTAATTAGGCAGTCTAATCCACAAAATCCTATCTATTGCTGTGATCAATCTGTAGATAAGGTGGGAAGGCGAGAACTCACAAATACTGCCAGGACGTGGGAAATCTACTGCTTACCCCAGAACAAGGATCGTGAAACCTGTGTGCCTTTTTGAGAATCTACCAAATACTTGTGACATGGATTGGCCACTGTTGGAAACAGGATATTGGGCTAGATGGACCTTGGTCTGATCCAGTATGGCATTTCTTATGTTCTTATGTTCATTAATTTCCTTTTCAAAATAGCAACCCCCATCCCTAAGCCCTCTCACACTGCCACTGCCAGATACAGATACTTCTCTGACCATCCCTTTAACACCCTTAAGTACCTGCATCCTCTGAACCATCCTAATGTGAAAATAGACTGTAGCTCCTGGCCCGTGATCTGGAATGACACGATCTATCCTTAAGCATAGTAATATAGTAACATAGTAAATGACGGCAGATACAGACCAGCATGGTCCTTCTAGTCTGCCCAGCAAGGCGACAAGAGTAGGAGCACCTGCTGCTCTGTGCAGGTCACTCCTCCCCATGCCTTTGTTTAGGGGTGAACCCACCGTTCTGTGTAGGTTACCCCTATTTGTTGAGATATAAAAGATAGTTATGTTTATTGTGATTTTATCCTATTGTTATATAGGGATCCACTGTGACTGTCCCATGCCATTTTGAATTCTGTCATTGTATTTCCCCCACCACTTACATCGGGAGGGCATTCCAAGTATACACCACCCTTTCAGTGAAAAAGTATTTCCTGACATTGCCTTTCAGTTTACCCCCTTGCAGCTTTGTTATGCCCTCTAGTTATACAGCTTCCCCATCTTTGGAAGAGGTTTGTTTGTTCATTAATACTTTTTAAGTACTTAAAGGTCTGAGTCATATCTCCCCTGTCCCTCCTCTCCTCCAGAGTGTACATATTTAGGTATTCAAGTCTCTTCTCATAAGTCTTCTGACACAGGCTCCAAATCATTTTGGTTGTCTTCCTCTGAACCATTTCCAGTCTTTCTATATCCTTTGTGAGATATGGGGGCATGTTTACTAAACAGCACTAACGTCGCTGCTGTGGTATTAGTGCGCGAAACGTAATGTTATCTCACGATACGTAATGTCATAGTGCGAAAAAGTAACATTATCGCGTGATAATGTTCAGTTTTGCATGATAACGTATCCGGCGGCGTTAAGGCACACAGAGGGTGGAGTAAGGCATTTCAGGGGGTGGACGGAAGGGGTCAATGGGCGGAGAGTGGGCGTGTTGAGGCTCCAGGAAAACTAACGCTGTGAAATGTAGGACAGAACATTAACGTCAGTGAAAACCTCGCGTTAGAGGCACAAGTGCAGGAGAGAGAAATCATTTCAGTCAGCAATGTATAGCAAAGGCAGGGAGACCCAGAACAGTGATAGTAGTGATACATGTGCAGCAACAGCATAGTGCCCAAGTACGAAAGGGCACTATGGTAAGGCTGAAAATGGGGTACAGGGAGCCACAGGTGGGACATGCAGTGGAGCAGCTGGGGCACAGTGTGAACTAGGCAGATGCCTAGTTGCCATATAGGAATGCTGAAACGGAAAAGCAGCAAGACAGCAACTGACGAAGGGCAAACATGTGCATGAGTGTGTGTCATACATTGCCCCAATGGACATTAACCAGCAGGTACCCTAAAGGCCACATAACATTGGCAGGCAGTGCTGTAGGGAAGCTTGCATGTCCATGTAGGCACCCCTACCCAAGATCCCACACCATTGGCAGCCGCCTAACGGCACACTGGATGAGCTGGGACTGCGCACCACCAGCACCACTGGCAGAATGGCATGTCAGCATGGTGGTGTAGGGGTGCTGATGGTGGAGGGGGCACTGTTATCTGCCCACAGCAGACCAAGGCCAAGCCCTGTTTAGGTGGGTGGCATGCAGTCCAACAGACAAGGTCTGTCTGACGAACAGTAATGGTATCCCCAGGTAAGGACCTACCTCTGTGGCAACAGTTTGGTGCAGTACTTGGTGTACTACAGTCAGTGTGTACAGGGGCAGAAGGTCACAGGTTCAAGTCCCAGCTGTGGCTCCTGCAGACCATGTCCCTATATTTTACCCTACAGAGCACATACACAATAATAATGTGCACTCCCCAGAGCAGATGTTGGCAACCCCAGTTCTGGAGGACCAAACACATTCAGGTTGTCAGGCTGTCCATAATAAATATGCATGTGTTTAATATGCATTTGAAGGAACTACCCCATTGTATGCAAATGTACCTCATGCATATTCAGTAGGGACACCTGAATCCTGTCTGAGCCACCAGGACCGGATTTGAGAACTTATGCCCCAGAGCATCGGCCAACAGGGGCACAAACACCCACACCCACAGGCTCCGCCATCCAAAGGCTAATGAAAAGGCAGGCTGTTGTGCCCTGCGCGGAGCAGCAGCTCCCACTACTAGCACCTGCATACCTTAGCAATGCCGTCATAAGCATGGAAACACGTCCCATATACATCAAAAGGTAGCTATGACCAATGTTAGATAACATATCATAAATTAAACACAACTTTCTAACAGAGATCCATCATAGCAACCTTTCTGATTTATGTGGTGTGTACCCCCTCATCAATTTCTGACAGTGTTTACCACCCTGGAGATTGACCCTAACAGTATTGAGTATCTTACCAATGCCTGCACGAAGCCCATGACTGGTGTTGCGGACAGGGCTGCCAACCACCGCTATCTTTGTACAATGTTCAAATAGGTGTGGTAATCTGTGTATGTTTATCCATTGTTTTGTGGCTGCCCACACCCCACTGAGCCCCCAATGTTTGCACTGGTTCCACTGTTAGCCTTCCAATGTGCATAATGATGAGCAAGGTATTGTGGGTATAGCCCCTACAGGGCGTTTTATCCAGGATGCATCGGCATAGGGCATAGGGCAATGACTGGGATATTGTAGTGGGCAAACGCCATCTGCACGGACAGGGTGGCCACAGCAAGTCATGCTGTGAGGGCACTCTCACTCTGATTGAGCAGTGACCATGGCATGCCAAGCTTCCAACATAGTGCCATACAGTGTGTTCAGTAGTGATATATGTGAGTTCCCATTGCTGGGGTCCAATCACTGACATACCTGCTTGGTGTTGGTGTGAATATCCCACATCTGGGAACATGCACTAACATGGGCTAGCACACTGTCTGCAACGAGCATGTGTCTGGCTGCAACACCTTGCAGGGTGCAGCAGGTGCACACTAACTGTGGCCTCTGCTGGTGAATGGCAGATTGTTGTGGGGGCAGCTGAGCTGATCATGCCTATTACCTGTCTGCCAGGGACCCTGTTACAGGTACCAACCTGCATCAACTGTCGGGTTCCCAAAAGGAAGGTGGTTGCTGGTCCCACAGCCTGTCATCATGTTGCACTACTGCCCCTGTTGGAAATGTTCAGAGTCTGGGTCTGCTGGGGGCAGATCATGTCCCCCACCCTGACCCAGAGAGGCCGGTTTGATATGTACATCATCATCATCATGTGAGTCCCCACACACCCCTGCTCTGAGAACAAGTGACCATGGCAAGCACACTGGCTCTGTACCAGTTTGGTTGCACCATGATCCACAAGGGGCAGACATGACTGGCAAATACAAACAGAAACAGACCATTCACAGGCATCTCTACAAAAACCTGTCACACACTAGCACTAATGGAGACCTGCAGCAAAGTCTACCTCATCCAACTCGGGTACTGCGGACCTGGTGCTGGCCACCCCACCTCACCCTCAGGGTGATCACAGAACACGCACAATGGCAGGCCTGTAGGTAGTCAGTGGCAGTAACACGCACGGTCAGTCCCCCCTACCAAGCTGACATGCTGTAGAGGTGCATACCCCATCTGGTGAGCAGATGTAGACTGCTGTTCTGCATGTGAATTGCATTATGGGCACTGTTGTTTCTATCCTATCCTGGTTACCACAGCAGACAGTATGTCTGGTGACCTGCATTCTTTCTGTGGCCAGCCATTGGTCTGCAAAACCCCATATTGATGTAGTGCAATGGTTAATAGGATGACCTCAGTGGCATATGTCATGGGTTCAATCCCACAGTGGGCTTCCTTTAGTAAGATTGTCAGAGGCAACGCCCTTTTATGCCTGTAACAGTCAGACATATGTTTGGAATCCCTTTTGCCAGACAAAAACACCTTCACCTCATTTGCCTAACCTAAGGTACCTTGTAAAGTGTCTCAGCTGTGGGTTTCCCCTATCCCGTGAAGCACATCAGAAAGCTTGTGGGATGACCTGCACTCTTTCTGTAGCCAGCCATTGGTTTGCTAACCCTGATATTAATGTAGCACAATGGTTACTAGGATGACCTCAGTGGTAGACATCATGGGTTCAATCCCTCAGTGGGTTTCTTTTAGTAAGACTGTTGGAGGCAACTCCCTTTTATGCCTGTAACAGTCACACATATGCCTTAAAACATTTTACCAGACAAAAACACCCTCACCTCATTTGCCTAAGCTAAGGTGTCCTGTAAAGTATCTTAGCTGTGGGTTTCCCCTATCCCGTGCAGCACATCCTAAGGTTTGTGGGATGACCTGCACTCTTTCTGTAGCCAGCCATTCATTTGATAAACCCATGTTGATGTAACATAATGGTTAAGTTGGTAACACAGACACACATATAGCGTAAAACGTTTTTTTGTGAAAAAACACCCTCATCTCATTTGCCTAAGGTAACATGGCCTGGAAACTGCCTTAGCTGTGGGTTTCCCCTTTCCCAGTAAGCACAGCAGAATGTATGTGCGTTGACGTGCAGTTGTTGTGTAGCCAGCCCTAGCTATGATGATAGGCATAGCACACTGGTTAATACAATGACTTTGCAGCCAGCACTCATGTGTTCATTTCCCAAGTGCTACAACATCAGGAAGCGTGTCTGAGGTGGCACCCTTTTTCATGGCTGTAACAGTTAGACACATCTCTGTAGTCTGTGGGTTAAAGCAAAGTACACACTCATCCTAGTCCTGTATACTATGGTGGCGCAGAAGGCGCCGCAAGCTAAGGCGCCCTATGATGCGTCTGATGCTCAAACACCAGAAAGCCTCCCCACCATAACGTAAATAGCTAGTCACCAATTAAAGTAATAAATGGGGGCATGGCAGTGAGATCCGGTGTATGGGGATTGTAAATTCCAAGCAATAGTCACACCACATTTTGACTATGCGAATATCATCCTTCATGGCCTCCCCAAGAATACTCTAAATCCACTTCAACTGGCGATGAACGCGGCAGCCCGCATCTTATCTGGAGCTTCTATAAGGGATCATATAACACCAATTCTGATCGATCTGCACTGGCTCCCGATAAACTGCAGAATAACATACAAAACCCTCCTCATCACATTCAAAGCTATTAATAAATTATCTCTTGCATCGATCTCAAACCTCATCACCCTCACACCAAACAACAGACCCAGGAGACTAGTAGCAGAAAACACACTAGTTACTCCTAGCATCTCCACAAAATGGACACAACAAACTACTAACAGAGCTTTTGTGTCCTATGCTCCCAAATGCTGGAACAAACTACCTCCAAATATCAGATCAATCAGGGATATCACCCAATTTAGAAAGTCCATCAAGCACTACTTATTCACTCTGCACTTCAGGCTACCATACACCCAATAGAACCGGCCCCCACCTCACTCAGATAACTCCTACACATAACAACAACCCAGAACAAAAAATCAAAACGTAATAACACTGTATTCTTGTCAAACTCAAATTTTGATGTAACCTATCTAATGTATATATAATTATGTATAATTATGTAGATAGTTATCCCCAGTTTACACCCAGTTTATCCTCCCTGTTATCTGTAAACCTAGATCAGTCATGTATTGACAGGTATGTTGTTGTTCAATGTAAACCGCACTGATGATGAATAGTGCGGTATATAAAAAATGTTAAATAAATAAAAATAAAATAAATAAAAATACTGTTCGTGGTGCGTTTCACTGTTCTGCTAAGAATACTTTGCCGTGTACCGGGCATCACAATGCCACATGTGCTGCATGCCGTAGTAGCATGTAGTAGCGCAAGATAGCACGTGTACGTGCGCGCCACAGCGCATGCGCGACATGTGTCATCAAGCCATGCACATCAGAAAAAATGGACAGACATTCCAGGAAGCCGGCCTTCACACAGCAGGAGCTGAAAATACTATGCAAACTCATCTGCACAAGGCAGAGGCATCTTTTCCCTGGCTCCTCCAAACGGCAGGACCTTGCACAGGTGAAGAGGGCATGGGGGCACCTCACCAGGCGCTTCAACCAATGTGCGGACTACCCATGTGAAGTAAGTGTATGGGGACAGGTCACACAATGGCAGTTGTGCAACACAATATACAGCAAGCATTACATATCATACATGCAGAACATGGTGGAAATACCAATCTGTGGGCCAACCTGTTGCCAATGTAGATGCGTATGGTGTTGATTGCAAGTCTGCCCTATCCCCAGAAGGCCCTCAGACCTGATTACACGGGTCTATTATATATCCTGGTGTTATGGTACTTGCTTGTGTTGCAGTTTCAAATGTCTGCCCTATCTCCAGGAGGCGTCACACGTAATTACAGAGGTCGAAGATAAATCCTGGTGTTATGGTAGCTGCATCTGTTGGAGGTTCACAGCTCTGCCCTATCTCCAGGAGGCCCTAGACCTTATTTCAGAGGTCTATTATAGATCCTGGTGGTATGGTAGCTGCATATGTTTCATTTTCATAGCTCTGCCCTATCCCCAGGAGGCCTCAGACCTGATTACAGAGGTGTACTACAGATCCTGGTGGTATGGCAGCTGCATCTGTTTCAGTTGCACAGCTCTGCCCTATCCCCAGGAGACCCTAGACCTGATTACAGAGGTCTATTATGCATCCTGGTGTTATGGTAGCTGCATCTGTTGGAGTTTCACAGCTCTGCCCTATCTCCAGGAGGCCCTAGACCTGATTATAGAGGTCTATTATAGACCCTGGTGGTATGGTAGCTGCATCTGTTTCAGTTTCACAGCTCTGCCTTATCTCCAGGAGGCCCTAGACCTGATTACAGAGGGCTATTATAGCTCCTGGTGTTAGGGTAGCTGCATCTGTTGGAGTGATCATGTCGACCCTATCCCCAGGAGGCCGTAAACCTCCATGCAGAGGTTCAATGTTACACATGGTGGTATGGTAGTTGGTCATACTGCAGTTGCAATCATCGCCCTATCTCTAGGAAGCCTTACACCTGACTCCAGAGGTCTATTACACATCCTGCTGTCATGGTATGTGCTCCTGTTGATGTTGTCATGGCCCCCCATCCCCAGGAGGCCATTGACCTGATCACATAGGTCTATAGCTCAGCTTGGTGTTATGGTGCATGCTCCTGTTGCATTCGCCCACAACTGCCCTATTCACAGGAGGCCTTAGTCCTGACCACACAGGTATAGTAGACATCCTGGTGTTATGGTAGTGGCTCCTGTTGATGTGTTCAGGGCCACCCAATCCCCGCGAGCCGTAAGAACACATCATACTTGTTTTGTAAAGATATCATGGTGTCATAGCGGGTGTTTCTGCTGATGTGTGTAGGTCAGGCATATACACAGATATGTGCCAGACCACACAGAGAGGAAACACCTCCCCTGGAGATCAGCATGCCTTCCCCACACATGGCATGGTGTTGCCATGTCATGCAAGGAGAGTGTAGGAACAGTGTATAGGGTGTCTGGGGGGTAACACACACATGCCCAGACCCACAGCCACACATGCAGGCGGCACTGGCAACAGGTAGTAGCGGACCCACTGGCCAGAGCAGCAGCAGCACCCTGCTGCTCGCAGCGATGTGTGATATGCTTTGGGCACCCACCAGAGATATCTGGCCCCTAATGTTCCCACCCATTGCATTCACCCCCAGGTGGAGGACTTACGGAAGAAGGGATGGGAGTTGCGGCTGCACTGCCCAGATGTCCTTGCCTGCCTCCAACAGAGGGCACTGCAGCAATGTGACAGTGAGTGTTGCAGCCTCTGCAGCACAGTACAACATGTCCGCGTGGCCCAACAGCCTGTGGGAGGACATACTATGTTTATGGGAGGAGTGGCCTAGTGGTTAGGACAAGGTACTTCAGGCCAGAGGGCCGGGGGTTCAAGTCCCACCTGGGGACAGCAATCTCAGGCCGGAGGGACTGGGATTTCTAGTCCTATAGGTACTCCTTGTGGTCTTGGGCAAGCCACTTAACCCTCCATTGCCCATGTTCCCTGTAAGTATTAGCGTATGTGTGTCATATCCCCTCGTGTTAAATGTATCTCCCAATTGACCGCTTTGACCCGGTGAAAAGCGGGATATAAATACAGCTAAATAAAATAAATAAAAATAAAATAAATAAATGGGTGTGGAAAATGCATGATGGTGTGCTGATGATTGTTTTCCTCCACAGAGGATGCTGCTGCTGGCGAGGGACCGTCCACATCAGGGCCCCCCACAACAGGCCCTACAGCTCTGGTCCAGACAGTGGAGGTGAAGGAGGAGGAGGAGGAGGCAGAGGAGGAAGAGGACGACGAGGACATGGAGGGGGCAGAGGGTGGGGTGGGTCAGGAGGGAGGGGAGGGTGAGGGTGTGTCTGATGCGGTGGGGGAGGAGGAGGAGGAGGAGAGCGGGGAGGGGGACGAGGGTGAGAGTGGTTAGGAAGTGTCGGGGGGAGGAGGGGATGTGGAGGGGGGCCCTGTGGGTGGGAGGGGCCACAGGACAGCACAGGGCACTATGGGTCCATGCCAGCTGTCACATGTGTGCGGCGATGGTGCCCGTCTGGGTGTAGCTATACCACCCATTGCCACAGACAGGGCCCACATACATGCCACCACAGAAACGCCGGGCACATGGTGTGAATGTGGTGGCAGGTGCATCCGGGTCCTGTCTGTGGCAGTAGTTAGCATGCTGCAATGCCAGCAGGCCCAGGACCGCACCATCCGGTGGCTGGCTGGTGCCATTCAGTGGATGGCTGCCGAGATGCACATGCAGCATGCGGCTGGTATGGGCAGTGCATCTCGACAACCATCCCCTGATGGATGTCCCAGGAGTGTGTGAGGGCCACAGTGACGTTCCACACACGTGCCCTGTGCTGTCCTGTCACCCGGGACCCAACATGTGGGCATTTGTACATAGGCCACAATTTACCTATTGTGAAATATAATTTTGTTAATACATCGCAATTGTCATGTGTCTCCCTTACAGACAGACTGTTGACGTGAGCATGGGACATGTGTGTAGATCCCTATGTGTATGTGCGGTAGACATAGGTAACATACATGGACCGTCTCCACACTCAGGTGTGGGGGCTGGCCATTTGCGTAGGCATCTGTGTCCCCTGGTGCCCCTGTGATGTACCGATGTGCTGTGTGTCCCAGCAGCTATGGTCACATGCATGCTGCCTATGATGTGTAGACTGCATATCTGATACATCATACTCGGAGAGGGATGACAGGAAAGACTAGCAGTAGGTATGTGGCAGGAAGGATAGGATGGACTGCTGTACCCAGGAGCTGGACAGGGGGATAGCTGGTGAGGCCAAGACAGGTGGATGTTGGTCTGGAGGAGGAGCAGCGGCTCTCTACAAGCGCTGGGGAAGAGTAAACAACTGACTGCAGCTAGCTACCTTTGTCTGCCTGTTTGTCCCTCAAGCATCTGCGGCTAGAAAGCCAAATAGGCCCTGGTGTGGGTCAGAGAGAATGGTCACACATGTGGGTAGAATAATGGAGAGGATATGGGGTGTTAAAGAGTGTCAGATCCATACAACATAAATGTACCTCCATAAACATATTCCTGGTTGACTGGAAAGGCAGGGTATACCCCCATGCATAGGTAGAAGGGTGCACACATGTCACGGTGCATGGCACACATGGCATGGTATAACGTATGTGCGTTGATTGGTGGTAGTGCAAACACCCACCCCTAAGGAACATGGGAAGGCACATGTGACCAGAGTGACAACATGGAGGACAGGGTAATCAGGGGAGCACAGTTACAAACACTGGAGACGTGTACATAGGTATAAATAGGTGTAGCTGTCTTTATTGTCACAGATATAGTGACCTGTTCTCCACACTTATAACCTGCATGGCCGTCCACGTCCACGGCGACCACGGTCCAAACCACCCCTTTGTGCCGGTTCTGCTGGTGCCGCCTCTGGCACTGGTGCTGGTTGCTGGGGATGCCCAGCCCTGGTCTCCAGGGCATCTGCAATTCAAGCCATCCCCACTGCCATCGCCTCAGCTGTGGCACGCAGCTGGCTGACCTCCTCCCAAATGGCCATCAGAGCCTGACGAGTGCCTGTGGGTGAGACACAAAGCGACATGTGAGACATGTGTTGCACTTCCCACCGTGACACATGCACATGTCTGGCGTATCGCAACAGACCAGTCCTCAGATCAATCATGCATGCGAAGACTAGCAACACTGTATCATGCTTACATCTGTGTGTCCCATGATCCATCTTCAGGCCTGGAAATGATCCCGATGAAGGGTCGTGGGAATCCCAGATATGACACATGGTACTGTGTCAATTCATTGTGTCAATGATTGATCTGCATACTGGTCGTATGAGATAGGCCGGATAACGTGGGGATTCATGCCATGCAGATATATATCGGAGGGGGGGGGGTGCTGTTTGCATTAAACCTCACGCACAGTACTGATTACCACGACTATATAAGCTAGGTACTATTACCCAGAAAGAGGGGTCTGCAGAGTAAGCTGTCTAGGTGATCTGGGATAGGGGTTTACTGCTATACGTCTCCTTGGGGTATATGGAGGTGAATAGTGAGTGGATATATGAGCTCATTAAAATGATGACAACAGACGACCCATGATACAGGAGGGGGGATCTCACATGGCACAGAGTCCCAAAAAACATACGAAAGTACGTGCTATGGTGTCATTATATTGGGGAGCACATGGGATGTCATTGTGAATGTTATCTCAACTCCCAGGGGATTTGTTGTTTATTCTTTTACCCACCTTCAGCATCGTGCCTGGATGAGGCAGTATGAGCCCGCAGCTCCGCCAGGATCACATCCATGCTGGTGGGTGGGGTGCCTGATGGCCCCGGTACTTGCACTGTGTGCTGGCCCCCCTCCATTTCCGTGCCCTCTACAGCCAGTGTGCTGCTGCTGGAGGTCCCCACTGGTGTGTGGACATACGCTGCCCCGTCCTCTGCCTCGAACACCACATTGGTCCCTGGGGTCTCACCACCAGTGCTGGCAGCGACCTCAGACTCTGCGACCTCTGGTCCCTCAGCATCCTCTGGCCCTGGCACATCCTCCTCCTCATACGCCTCCATGGCCTAGATGTCACCTGGGGGGTGGAACAAGATACACATCAAAGATGGGTTTGCCTAAAACACATATGTACACCTGTGTATTACATCCCCTCCAACAGCAATGTGTTGTCCGCCTGTAACTGCTGTCACTGCGCCTACAATGGGGACAACACATGTGTGTACAGTGTGATGTACCTGGCAGGGGGGGGGAGGAGCAGCCTCTTGCGCTGGTTGAGCTGTGCTACATTCAATGTTGTGTTTTGGGGGGATGGGGTGGCGAGTGCCGGGGCCACTGTGTGCAGCACTAGGTATGCACTGTGCATGTGTCCTTGTGAGTGATATGTATGCATTGGCCGGTGTGGTATGCACGGTAGGTGTTGCAGCATGCGTCCGGGTCAGCCAGATGTGTGTGGGGACTGCTGCTTTGGTGGCCACTGTGCGGTGTGGGTGGACAACTATCCAGTACTCTGTGGGTTGTGGTGGATTGATTCAGGGGATTGGTGGAGCGCTGCTGGGCATGAGGTTGCACCGTGGGTGGAGGTCATGGGAATGTGTCTGTGGCACTGCGGTCCCTGTATATGAGCTGACCCCAGGTGGTGTGGGGGTTGGGCTAGGTGCAGTTGGTAAAGCTTTGGCAATGTGCACCCCAATGTCTTGTGAGGGTGGATGGGGGATCCCTACTGTATGTTGGCCAATGACAGAGTAGTATGTGTCTGATATCTGTGTGATGTGGTCATTGGCATTTGTTTGCATCTACCTCATAATCCCAGTGTGATAGGCCATTCTCTGTCACTGTTCTGGGATATGTCCCTGGACAGGTAATAGCAAACACACGTCATAGCTGCTATAGGTGGAGGGTGCGGGGCCCCCCAGGTCAATGTATGTTGGGCTAGTTGTATGTACCTTCTGTATGTTTCCCCCATCATATTGTGATGCATGACTGGCTGCAGATGTATGATGATTCCATGTGACCTATATGCCAGGTACAAATAGCTGCTGCATGTGCTGGGATAACAGGGTGGAAGGTGTTAGGCCCTTCCCATATGTATGGTCCTCTTTTCCTCTTTTGCACAGTGGAGGAGGGGTGGCAATCTGCCTGGTTGATGGACTGCCCCCCCCCCCCGATTCCGTATACCTGTTCAGTGCTCTACTACGTCCAGGACTGTGACTGTCATGGACACAGTCACAGGTACCTGTCACAAACACCCTGTACGTACCCTGCCAGGTGTTGCTGGTTGTGTGGCCCCCATTTGCCTGTGTTAGGACACAAGTGTTCTCAGGACATAGGCCCCCACCATCCCATCCATGGCCGGCATGTGCTGGGCCGTTAGCTGTACGTGTGCTGCATATCTCAGAACTACCTGCCTGTGGATGGGCGGTGTCCAGCGCTTCATGCAGTCCACGCAGGTAGATGGGGCCAAGCCATTCTGCGAGCTGCTGCTCCAGGGGTGTCAGGATTGGGACAAAGGGGGCACCCCCACCAGTGCCCATGGCATGTCGCCTCTCCGCCACCATGTGTGCACAGACAACACGCTTGATGCCATTGAATCATTTTCTTAGGCTGTCCAGGTCCCTGGGTGGTCCCCCGGCCTGTGCTATTGCCTCCTGTACCTCCTCCAACACGTGTATGTGTGTGCCTACAGTGGTGCTGGAGCTCAGACGGCCATAGAGCACCTCATAGCGCTGCAACACACTGGCCAGCAGGATGTGGTTCTCCTGCTGGCTGAATCTAACTACCCTCCTCCGTTTCTCGGCTGACACCGGAATTTGCCTCCGTTTGGCACTGGGTGGCCCCTGGGGCTGCTCCTGGATGGGCTCAGACATACCCGATGGGCCTGCAGCCATCACCACAGGCCCACCTATCCCTGCTGCCTCTGGGGACAGCTGATCAGGTGTTTCCCCCTCATCCCCTCTTTCCATGTCCTATCGCTCCATCTCCCTGCTCTCTGTGTCCCCTCCCTCCCTGTCACACATCCTCACCTCTCCTAGTCCTCGCCTAATATCCCCTCACCTGCCCCTCACCTGCCCCTCGCCTCCCCTGCTCCACCTCATGCCTGCTCCTCGCTTCCCCTCCTCTCTCTCTCGCCTGCTCCTCACCTCACCTCTTCTCCCTCCCGCCTGCTCCTCAACTCACCTCCCTCTTACCTGCTCCGCACCACACATCCTCTCCCTGTCGCCTGCTCCTCACTTCACCTCTCCTCACCTGCTGCAATCCTCACCAGCTCTAGTCCTGACCAAATCCTCGCCTCACCTGCTCCTCACCTCGCCTACACAAAACCCTCGTCGTTTACCATGTGTACAGACCTATTTATGCATTTTTTCAGGGGGGTGCAGCCTTACATGTGTTGCGCATGCGCAGAGACACGTGAGTGCTATCTGCGCATGCACAGTATGAATGACTCCCATGCGCATGTGCGGCATAGACATTACATGCATGTGCAACATGCGCAGACAGCAGGCTCACGCCGCTGCGCATGCGCAAAGCGCACACAGCCACGCTCCAGCAAAAAGGTAATAGATTCTTATGCATACGTGGTACACACCGAGGGTTTTGTGTAGGTGAGGTGCAGAGCAGGGGCGGTGAGGTATTTGTCAGGTTTACAGCAGGTGAGGGGTGCAGCAGGTGAGGTGAGGTGAGGTGAGCAGCAGGTGGGAGGTGGTGTACATAAGAACATAAGAACATAAGATATGCCATACTGGGTCAGACCAAGGTCCATCAAGCCCAGTATTCTGTTTCCAACAGTGGCCAATCTAGGTCATACGTACCTAGCAGTTTCCCCAAGGGACACAGGTTCCACAATGCTTGTATTGGTTCAAGCATTGATATCCTGGGTCCCTTCTTAATAATGGTTTATGGACCTTTCCTCCAGGAACTTGTCCAAACCTTTTTTAAACCCAGCTACACTAACAGCCTTTACTACATCCTCCGGTAACAAATTCCAGAGTTTGATTACACGTTGAGTGAAAAAATATTTTCTTTTATTAGTCTTAAATAGTTTACCCTGTAGCTTCATTGCATGTCCCCTAGTCTTTCTATATTCTGATAAGGTAAACAATCGATCTACGTTTACCCGTTCCACTCCGTTCATTAATTTATAGACTTCTATCATATCTCCCCTCAGCCGTCTCTTTTCCAGGTTAAAGAGCCCCAACCTTTTTAGCCTTTCTTCATAGGAGTAGCCTTCCATCCCCTTTACCATTTTGGTGGCTCTTCTCTGAACCTTTTCTAAAATCGCTATATCCTTTTTAAGATACGGCGACCAGAATTGCACACAATATTCAAGGTGCGGTCTCACCATGGAACGATATAGAGGCATTATAATATCTTTTGTTTTATTTTCCATTCCTTTCCTTATCATACCTAGCATTCTATTTGCTCTCTTGGCCGCCGCTGCACACTGGGCCGAGGGTTTTAACATGGTATCCACAAGGACGCCTAAATCTTTTTCTTGGGTGGTGGTTCCTAATGTGGAACCTTGCATCGTGTAACCATAGTTTGGGTTGTTCTTCCCTAGGTGCATAACCTTGCACTTCTCCACATTAAATTTCATCTGCCATTTTGATGCCCAGTCTTCCAATTTATCAAGATCCTCTTGCAATTTTCCACAATCCTCCTGGGTTTTAACAACTTTAAATAGTTTTGTGTCATCAGCAAATTTGATAACCTCACTCGTTATTCCACTTTCCAGGTCATTTATGAATATGTCAAAAAGCAGCGGACCCAGCACAGATCCCTGGGGTACACCACTATTCACCTTTCTCCATTGGGAAAATTGGCCATTTAGCCCTACTCTCTGCTTTCTATCTTTTAACCAGTTCCTGATCCACAGTAGTACACTGCCTCCTATCCCATGACTCTTTAGTTTTGCCAAAAGTCTCTCATGAGGGACCTTGTCAAAGGCTTTCTGAAAGTCCAGATACACAATATCAACCGACTCACCTTTGTCCACCTGTTTATTCACTCCTTCAAAAAAACATAACAGATTAGTAAGACAAGATCTTCCTTGTCTAAAGCCATGTTGGCTGTCTCCCATTAGGTCATGACTATCTATATGCTGAGTAATTTTATTCTTTATGATGGTTTCTACCATTTTTCCCGGTACTGATGTCAGGCTCACCGGTCTGTAGTTTCCCGGATCACCCCTCGAACCCTTTTTAAAAATTGGTGTTACATTGGCGATCCTCCAATCCTCAGGTATTAGAGATGATTTTAATGATAGTTCACAGATTACTGATAGCAGGTCTGCAATCTCAAATTTCAGTTCTTTCAACACCCTTGGATGTATACCATCCGGCCCAGGTGATTTGCTACTCTTCAGTTTATCTAATAGTTGTAGGACATCTTCCCGATGTATCGATATTTCCTTCAATTCTTCCACACCTTTAAATACCACTTCAGTCGTGGGTAACATCCCTACATCTTCCTCAGTAAAGACCGAAGCAAAGAATTCATTCAGTCTCTCCGCTATCGCCTTGTCGCCTCTTAGTGCTCCTTTAACCCCTTTATCATCTAATGGACCAACTGACTCTCTCACGGGTTTTTTGCTACGAATGTACTTGAAAAGGTCTTTATTTCGCGTTTTTGCTTCCGCAGCAAGCTTCTTCTCAAATTCTTTCTTTGCCTGCCTTATCAATGCCTTGCATTTGACTTGCCAGTGCTTGTGCTGTTTCCAGGTTTCATCATTTGGCTCTTTTTTCCATTTCTTGAAAGATGCTTTTTTGGCAACAACAGCCTCTCTGACCTCAGCTTTAAACCATGCTGGCAATTTTTTGGACTTCCTTCCACTTTTCTTAAAGCGTGGAATACAGCTGGTCTGGGCTTCCAAGATAGTATTTTTCAACAACACCCAAGCTTGATGTACGTCTTTAACCTTTGCAACTGCTCCTTTTAGTTTTTTCTTAACTGTTTTCCTCATTCTATCATAGTCTCCCTTTCGAAAGTTAAGGGGTAGTACTGTGGATTTCCTTACTATCCCTCCTCCACTAATTAAATCAAAGGCGATCATGCTATGATCACTATTG
Source organism: Ichthyophis bannanicus (assembly GCA_033557465.1). Classification (NCBI taxonomy): domain Eukaryota; kingdom Metazoa; phylum Chordata; class Amphibia; order Gymnophiona; family Ichthyophiidae; genus Ichthyophis; species Ichthyophis bannanicus. The sequence continues at coordinate 1,937,147 of CM066033.1, read as the reverse complement.
CCAAGTGGCCCCAACACCCTTATCTCTTGCACTACATCTGGTGTTCCACTAAGGACTAGGTCTAATATTGCTTCCCCTCTGGTCGGTTCATGAACCAGCTGCTCCAAGAAGCAGTCATTTATTTCATCTAGGAACTTTATCTCCCTAGCATGTCCTGTTGTGACACTGACCCAGTCGATGCCGGGGTAATTGAAATCACCCATTATTATTACTGCACTGTAACTTTTGCTAGCTTCCTTGATTTCTTTGAGCATTTCATCATCCATTTGTTCATTCTGGCCAGGCGGACGATAGTACACCCCCACTGCCATCGTCTTCCCCTTTTTACATGGAATTTCAATCCATAGAGATTCTACAGCAAATTTTGTTTCTTGCAAAACTTTAATCCTTTCTGACTCAATGCCCTCTCTAACATAGAGCGCAACCCCTCCACCAATTTGATCAGCTCTATCATTTCGATATAGTTTGTACCCAGGTATCACAGTGTCCCACTGGTTGTCCTCCTTCCACCATGTCTCTGATATTCCAATCATATCTAACCTCTCGTTTAGTGCTATATATTCTAACTCTCCCATCTTGTTTTGTAGACTTCTAGCATTTGCATACAAGCATTTTAGAGACTGTATTTTATTCATATTAATTTGGCTATTGGTAGACATGGGTAATTTGGGATCTTTAAGTTCTGTCTTCTCCATACTCGAGGGCATTTGGGCTACTTTACTCTTTTTTGGAACCTCTCTGCTTTTTGTAGTATCCTTCAAGGATACATTCTTCCGAACCATGCGCTCTTGGGCGACTGTCGGCTTTCCCCTATTATCTAGTTTAAAAGCTGCTCTATCTCCTTTTTAAAGGTTAATGCCAGCAGCCTGGTTCCATCCCGGTTAAGGTGAAGCCCATCCCTTCGGAAGAGCCCCTCCTTTCCCCAGAATGTTCCCCAGTTCCTAACAAATCCGAACCCCTCATCTCTGCACCATTGTCTCATCCACGCATTGAGACTCCGGAGCTCTGCCTGCCTATTGGGTCCTGCACGTGGAATGGGAAGCATTTCGGAGAACGCTACCCTGGAAGTTCTGGATTTCAACTTCCTACCTAAAAGCCTAAATTTAGCTTCCAGAACCTCCCTACCACATTTTCCTATGTCATTGGTACCAACATGTACCAAGACAGCAGACTCCTCCCCAGCACTATCTAAGACCTTATCTAGGTGGCGTGTGAGGTCCGCTACCTTCGCACCAGGCAGGCATGTTACCAGGCGATCCTCACGTCCACCAGCCACCCAGCTATCTACATGCCTAATGATCGAATCACCAACTATAACTGCTGTCCTAACCCTTCCCGCATGGGCACTTGGCCCTGGAGAAACCTCCTCGGTGCGAGAGGGGTTTACATCACCTGGAGGACAGGTCCTAGTTACAGGATCACTTCCTGCCACACCAGGGTGATGCTCTCCTGTCACGTGACCTCTCTCCTCCATGGCAACAGGGATGCTGCCAGACTGGAGGTGGGACTTCAAGACTATATCCCTGTAGGTCTCGTCTATGTACCTCTCTGTCTGTCTTATGTTTTCCAAGTCTGCTACTCTAGCCTCTAGAGAACGGACTTGTTCCCTGAGAGCAGAGAGCTCCTTGCACCTAGTGCACACGTAAGACCTCTCACCAGCTGGGAGAAAATCATACATGTGACACTCAATGCAAAAGACTGGAAAGCCCACATCCCGCTGCTGGACTGCTGTCTGCATCTTAGTTTTAAGTTTGTGTTTAGATCTTTAAGTTCTATATGTACTAAAGGGTGCAATGGATATTTATACCACTAAAACTGTACCTAAGAAGTTTAATATACCTTGTTCACCTGAAGCTTAATTAATCTCAGGTCCTTGGTGTATGACTGATTTGGGTAATGAGCTTCACCTGAGAGCACCTCCTGTCTTTTAAGTTGTGCAAGTACCTATAAAGCTGTGATTTTCCCAGGGGAGGGTGGGTGTGGGGAGGGAGGGAGGGATATAACACTTATTAAAAAAGGGCTGCTACACAGTACCTTGTCCTGTGCTGCTGAGGAAAACTATATTCTGATTTGATTTAAATTATAGCTCTTTGCTGCTACTAGGCTCTAACCTATTATGAAATTTAAACTACAAGCTCTCTGCTGGATTCTAAATTTAACCAGAAAGCTCTCTTCTGTGTTTTAATTTGAAACTAAAAAGTACTTTGCTGATGCTAGGCCCTGAGTGACTATGAAATTTAAACTACAGCTGTCTACTGGGTATGAAAGGTAACCAGAAAGTTCTCTTCTGTGTTGTTAAATTGAATCTTAAACTGTTGCTACTAGGCCCTGACTGATTTAACAAAAAAAATAGTGGGTTCACAGATTAATTAGCTTTAAAAGAAAAACAATTCCTTTCAGAAAAATTCCCAGAAGTATATACTCACAATTTCAGATTTCTCTCCAGAAGTAACAGCCCCCCTTTCCAGTCCGTCAAGACCCTTTCCAGTCCGTCAAGGGGTGGTGAGGAGCAGGTGAAGTGAGGAGCAGGCGGAGGGTGGAGGAGGTGAGGTGGGGAGGTGGGGAGCAGACATAGGGTGGAGGAGGTGAGGTGAGTGGCAGGTGGAAGGTGGTGTAGGTAAGGTGTGGGGCAGGCGAGAGAAAACCCTCTGTCTCTGCTATATCTGTTTTCAATCATGGCTGCCTTTGTGGTGGCTGCATGTGCATTGGGGGTTGCTCAGGACCCACGATTGCCTGACGAGGGAGATGGTGTCCATGATGCTGAGGCACACGGCATGGGTGCAGACCCGCTGCAACTCCGACCTGCATCTGTGGGGGCCATGCAAGCTAGGGCTATGCTGGCACAATGCAGGAGGCGTGCCGAGCTGTGCCATCACCAGCCTCGCCTCTACAGGCCCAGGGCCCAGCTTCAGGACATGCATGAGGACCAGGTCATCTCCCTATACCGTCTGGACACAGGGGCTATTAGGGAGCTCTATGAGGATCTAAGACCTGACCTCGAGCCCCTGACTGGTTGGTCACATGCCATACCGAGTTTGGTCAAGCTCCTGGTTTCCCAACATTTCTTTGCCTCTGGCTGTTTCCAGTCATCTGTGGGCACAGAGGGTGGCATGAGCCAGCCCACCTTTTCACGCTGTCTCCACCAGGTACTGCGTGCCATGGTCAGCCGGGTGGGGAATTACATTGCAATTCCCAACACTAGGCAACAGTGGGGGACCCTGAACCAGGCCTTTGAGGAGGTTGCAGGGATACACACGTGATGGGAGCTATTGATTGCACACATGTTGCCCTTGTCCCACCCAGAGACAGGGAGGCAATGTTCCGGAACCGCAAACACTACCATTCCCTGAATGTTCAGGTTATATGTGATGCAAATATGTGTATTCTGAATGTGGTCCCTAGGTTTGCAGGGTCCACCCATGACTCCTTTATCCTACATCATTCAGTACTATTCGTACAGTTTGAGGCTGGACAATATGAGGACTGTATACTGTTGGGTGTTTATTTCTCAGCTCAGACATGCACATGGCGTACCTCTGAGTACACGTAGGCGCACATGTCTGTGTTTGCAGGGTGTTCCTAGTTGTGTTTGTGTGTCATCTGTGTGTGTGTTCAAAGGGGGGGGGGTACTTTCCTTCAAGGTCTTCTTTGCTATGGTGTTTTGTGTTGGTGGCAGATTCACCTCTGACATTTCTAGACATTTCACATTGTGTGCTTTGTGTGGGCATAGTACAAGACACATGTTTGTTTCATGTATATTCAACAGTATATTGTTGTGTCGGCCATCCTTTCTTGGCAACCCAGGGACCTTTTCCAGTTTCAACTGCTGTGTGAGGGCAGTATCATGGCTATCACAAGCTTGCAAATGTATGCATCAGTACCCTTGTCCAGGGTGCATTGCCATGTGTGTGGCTGATGTGTTTGCAGCTGGCGCTACTACCTTTCGGCTACGGGTATTTGGCCATGTGTTTGTTGTGGTTACAGATGATGTGGTTTGCACACCTTACCCCTCCCCCATTGTCCCTGTCTCACACTTCCAAATGCTGCCGCATACATGTTGCGTGTCGGCATGTGCTGTCATATGTTTCTCAGAGACCTGTCTGTGCTGTTGGTTTGCATGTACATGCTTGTGTGCATGTGTGTGTGGATCAACCTCTGCTTTAACCTTTCTACATTTTTTCTGCAGGTGATGCAGGATATGGGTGTCATTCCTGGTTGCTGACCCCTGTGTGTCTGCCGTGGACACGTGCAGAGAGGAGGTACAATGAGGCCTATGCCTCCAGCCGCTCAGTCATCGAGCGCACCTTTGACGTTTTGAAAAGTCACTTCAGGTGTCTGGATAGGACCGGCGGGGGCTTACAATACAAACCCATGACTGTGGCAAAGATAATTCTGACCTGTTGCATCCTGCACAACATTGCTCTCAGGTACGATATCCCAGTCCAAATTAATGAGGATCTGGAAGATGATCCTACATGCTGTCCTGTACGTGGCCATGGTGACACACGTGAGGGCACGGCAACCAGGTGCCAGCTGATTGCTGAGGTCTTCTCATGTAAGTATTACATATGTTGGAAATTACATTAGTAGATATATATGTACTATTACTACTATTGAACATTTGTATAGCGGAACCAGTCATACGCAACGCTACACAGACATATGGGAGACAGTCCCTGCCCATCAGAGCATTCGTGATAGTCAAATAAGGACACACGTGGTGTGTGGGGGGGGGTATAACTGTGGGGGCACGGGGATCAGGTGAGACTGGAGTACTTGTCATAGGTGTGTTCATTACCTTTCACACGAACCTGGTAGATGGTTGGAGAAGGTGGCTGGCATTCACACACAGGTTGTTGGTTCCAGCTGTAGGGTGCAGCAAGGTAAACGGAGTGTGATGTGGGGTTAATAGTAGGAAAGCGGGACATAGGTGGGACCAGTTGCCTAGACATGTGGATGTCACGATGGGGATATACATGCATTGATTACATAAAATATACTGATGAGCATGGATTGTGTGTTACATGTTTGTGTACAGCGCTGTGTATGATTGGCAACAATACATGCATGCTCAGTAGTATTAGTATTAGTAGGAGTTGATATACGGGAGGAAAGGTACAGAGTACACACACAGTTACTGCATCATTAGCTCAGTGGGGTAACCTACTTCTGAATGCAGAAAAGGATTGTGAGCCAGTGAGGTGACTTGACAGGAGCAGTATTATGGCCATGGCGAGGCCGGCAGATGATGAGCCATGCAGCGGAGTGTTGGTTAGATTGAGGCAGACACAGATCATTCAAGGGGATAACAGCAAGGTGTAGGTTATAGTAAGCAATACGGGAGGTGACTAAGGGGTGCATTCATGTTTTAGTTGTGTATTCAGGGAGGATGGGGGGATGTTGCTCGTGTTATCTAGACTGACACTGCACATCTTAGCTACATGATGTGTATGTATGGGGGAGGAGAGAGAGGAGTCACAGACAACCCCTACATTGCGTATCAAAGTGAAGCAATGCGTCACAACCTATACACAGACACCTGATATGGGGCAGGGTTTCGGGAGAGAGATAAGATGTTGGGTTGTGGCCATGTTCAGTTTCAGGCAGCGGGAAAACATCAAGCCAGCATTGTCAGACACGCAAACAGAGCTTGGGGTCTGGATTGCCAGAGACTGTTCAGGAATAGTGAGATATATTTGGCACTCATCAGCATACAGTTGGTACTGAACAGCAGGGGAACAGATAGCCACAACAAGGCATTTGGTATAGAGATCTAGAAGAGGTACACCCAGGACATATCCCTGTGTTCCAGCAACTGGGTGCAGGCATGCAGGGGAGGTGGGCCCAACAAAACACACACTGAAGGTGTGACAGGTGAGATATGAGGGACAGGAGGTTAGTACAGAGGCATTATGGATATGCGAGGACAGTATATCAGGGTGATGGTTGTGGTCAACAGTGTCTGCGGCAGCAAAGAGGTGATGAAATGGGTGTATGGAGTACAGGCCCTTTAATTTTAACATTAACACATCATTGGAGACTTTGGCAGAGGCAATACAGTACAGTGTAATGGACAAAATCCAGACTGTAACGGATTTGGGGTGCATGAGGGGTGATGATGTGATGGTGCTGTGTGTGTTACACAGCTCCAACATGACATATGTATGTTTCTTGTGTGTTTATCCATGGACAGGATATGTTTTGTGACCTTTCTGGTGCTGTGGTGCAATGGCAGCTGTCTGTACCCCACTCAACGTGCAGGGGAGTTGGGTAGAGGTAAATGGTCTGTGGGGACAATAAGCCACAGCTCATGTTTTAGGTTATCTGTCCAATGCACATATGTTGTGGTTCACCTCTTTGGTCTACACCCCCATACCCCATATGTTAATGTTGTCACACACATGCACATATGTTCCTGCCCAGTTCATCTGCTCCAGCACTGTTTCTGGGACACATCCAAGAAAGCTGCGTGTGTCCACACATCCTAGATGTTCTGGTGGTGGGCCACACATACACCCTTCTGTGACACTGTAGCATCAGCCAACTGCTGTGTAGCATTGCTTTGAACAAGATTTATCTCCATTGATCTCCACAGACAGGCCGTATGCTTCTGGTGGCATACTCACCTTAACATACTGTGTGTGTGTGTGCTTTTCTAGCGTGGGTGTGTAATGCTACAGTATGCATACAGTTTGCATTATCATGTGGTGGGTGGTGTTTTTACACCTGTGGAGGGTTGGGAACTCTGCTATCTGTAACCTACTGCTGTTGACCTTGTATACATTGTGCGCATTTGTTTTATGTTGTGAACTGACCTATCTCTTGTGTGCTAACGGACCACTATCCATCAGCATTTTGGTATCACAGATGACGCCCTAATTTGGACATGCACCAATGGCAGCTGGAGACAGGGATATGGTGATTCTACACATTTTTTTGACATCTTCTGTATTCACTGTGATGTGCCTTTGCCTGTCTCAGACAGTCCCTAGCAGACACTTGCTGCACACAGACGGTAGGTTGCATCTTGGATCTTTTTGGACTGACATCAGCCTTTATATGTTTGCATTTTGCTGTGTTTTTCAAGGAGTTTTCCTGTGGGGCGTCTATGCACCAATGCTGATGGACATGGGGTGGAGCTGTGAGACGCCTGTGTAATATGTGCATGGAAATGACCATATCCATAGGACACCCTCGTGAATGGTTCAATTTCCACATTTCCCCAACATGCACTGTGTTCTGTGTTGTGCTAATGTAATGTTTGCATGTCTGACATTGCATTCTATACATATTAATGTCTGCCTACCTGCAATGTCCCCTGATGTTCTGTGCAATATACCATGACAGTGTTTCTCCTTCTTCTAATACAGGACAGAGCACACACACTGCACATCAACTACACTGCATCTGCAGGCACCATCACCCACGTATCAGAGACAAGACCATGCAGCTATCCCTGGGAGATGGTGCCATAGGATGGCTGACCTCTGCGAGTGGCCCACATGCCTATGATGGACATTATTGTTGGACTGCTACTTTGAGCATAAGGGGCCTGTCCTACACAGCGTTGCTACTGTGCTCTGGCTGGGTGTAGTGTTTATCACAGGAGACATACATGACCTTTTGCGTACTGTGGCAGATTGAGATGTCACACTTGCCTATGCATGCCCAGGGATTCACGGACAGTCTTAATGGGACATGTTGGTTTGCAGACGCTATTTGCGCCATGGACATTGTGTACAGGCACCTAGATGTGTAGCAGGGACTGACATACTTGCTGTATGTTGTGCATCCATCTGACATTGTGTTAGTGTATGTTGGCTATGTGTGTGACCTGCACCGTAGGATATCCTCATCTTTTTAGTTCACCAGGAGCATACAGCCATGCATGTGGCACAGGGGTGACATTGTATAGGTCCTCTTGTATTTGTAGGGCTACCCTAAACTTATACATGACACGGCATTTACCAACACACCACTTTGATGCACGCCAACATCTTCAGTAGATGTTTGCCCTCACCACGTGTGTTACAGTGCATGTGGGGCATCACTGTGTCATTGTTCAGCATACACGGTGCATGTGCATGTGACTGAATATGTTGATACACCAGAGAATGTGGCAGTGTGGCTTCTATTTGGGTTACTGGCCCATGTTTGACCTTTCTTTCAACCTCTATGTACAGGTTAGTGTGTTTGGTTAGTGTACAGACGTGCCACTCTACATTGATTTACAGACATAGCAATGCATGTCTGCACAGTCCTATTTATCTCCTGACATTCTGGAACTCACATTGCACCAGTAATTTGGCAGTTGTCATGGGGTAGATCAGTCAGAGCCTATGGAGATAGGTAAAGCTGAGCAAAACAGATCTGACACTGACAGCTCAGTGCAGCACATGGCCCAGAGTTGCTATAGGCAACATACACAAATGGCATCACAAGGTGTGAGAGCACGCCCAAATAGCAAGCTAGCTCACAGCTCATTAGATAATGAGGGGCAGCAGGGAGGGGGCGGAGCCCAAGCAAACACCAAGTCACACGCAGATAAAATTCACTTACCGGAGGTTAGTGAAGAGAGACCCCGGGAGAGACCACAAGAGAGACCACGAGGGAAATACAGCACCATTGGTAGCTGGGAGAGAACAGCTGGTAACTGGAGGACGGGAGGAACTTGGAAACCCGGTAGAACCAGAGCAGCTGAAGAAACCCCGAGGAACTGCTTCAGAGAGCAGGGCACAGCTAAGCAAAAGCCCAGTGAACTTTGCCAGGAAGAGGGCAGAGGAGATATTCCTGGACCCACGCTTAGGAATGCCAACCTACCAAGTAACAGGTACAAGGAGGGAGAGAGCTTCTACCCTGAAGGAAGTTTCAGGCCCAAGGGAAAACAGAGAGAGAAAAGCAGTAAAACGCTTTCGTCTTGGCAAGGCTCTGCTGTACCGAGAAACTCCGAGCAGAGAGAGTGTAAAGGTAGACTTATTGTTTCTAATAGAAGAGACATAGAAAGTGAAGAATTTCCCTGCACTTACCAAGAGTTATGTGGCTCTCAAAATAGAAACTCCAGAGAATGCGGTAATTTCCCATTCTACTCTAGCTGTGAGGAGGAGGGGAACACTCTCAGCCGTACAGAGAGACTGTTTAAGAATAACGTGAGTTGCAATCCAAAAGGACTTTATTCAGAAAAGGAGTGTGAAGAAATGCAATGTGATTTATATGAGGAGCCTGCTTCTGAGAATTGTATGGATTGTACATTTACTTTGTCTGATGAAATCACTTCTTTATGCTGAAGAGGTTTTTGGAAGTTTTGCTAAGGAAAGGAAGTGAGGAAACTTACCTTGAGTGAAAAGGACTGTTTAAAATACCTTTTTCTGTTCCCCTGTTAAGCTGACAATAAGCAGTATTTTTGTTCCGGTTGTTCCTTTTATTTTGTACCAGCCGTATGGTCATTTTGTTCTTATATCCATTGCTTTGAAAATCCGCCCGGGAAGGGGAAATAAAAAGTCCGGTCTTAAGCCTTGCTACTCGACTACAACTTAATTCTTTCGTTAGCTTGTGGGACTACAACTCCCAGAGGGCATTGCAACGCCTTTTGTACCACTCCCCTTGCTACTTAAGAGAACGCCCCGATGAAATACCCACACTTTTAGCCTCTGGGGACCTTCACGGGTGACACAGTGTGGCTGTGTGGATGTCCGTGTTTGTCCTTCATTGGTGCATTCCATGTGCCGTGCCATATGTATACGCATACTGTATTCACACCACCCATTGCAGCAGACCTTCTGGTCTATCTCTGTATGTGTGAGAATTTGCATTTTATTTATTCTCTGGGATCATGTTCCTCTTGTACCTGTTAACATATCCTCATTTCGCATTTGCACAGTGTTTTTGAGGAGATTTGTGGCGCTTTATTTGATATATGACGCATTATGTGACATCTGTGACATATATATATGTATGTGTGTGTGTGCAGTTGCAGACATTTTGCTACTTATGCTTTTGCAGGTTTGTGCCACTTGTTTTGTGAGGCAGATATGTTTTGGTTAAAAATTCATGACTGGTGTGCGTTGGGCTGTCATCATGCACCACCTACTGTCTACATGCACACATATGTGAAAAAGGCATTTGGGGCATGCAGCAGCATGTGGGGGGTGTGGGGATACTGCATAGTATACATCATGCACCTACTGCATATTATCTGTACTGCTCATTATCTGTAGAGGGGCCAGTGACTTTTGCGCGACATGTGGATTGCTGGCCTACTCAATGTGGTTTCAGTTTGTTCACTGTAAAACAACTAGCTTCATATCATGACATGCAGTATATACGATATATCTAATACATTGCAAAAATAAAATATATGTGTTTAACGCACATTTGTCTCTGCTGCTGCTTCTATTTAGCACTTATAAGGCGTCACACATGCAGCGCTGCACAGCTAACCTACAAGATGTAGCCAACATTCAAGAGACAGTCCCTGCCCATCAGAGTCAAACTCATCGGAGCTTACAATCTAGTTAGAACAGTACATTAGTTAGAACAGTGCAGAGCAGTAGTTAGTTCTGCGCAAGGTACGGTGTGGTACAGTTTGGTCTATGGTTTGGTCATAAACGTTTGGTCTATAGTTTGGTCATAGACGTTGACGGTGTGGTACAGTTTGGTCTATAGTTTGGTCATAAACATTTGGTCTATAGTATGGTCATAGACGTTGACGAGGGATAGGGTAAGATGAGGTAGGAGTCAGGATCTGAATGCAATGGTGAAGAGGGCTAGGGAGGATGCCTGGCGCACAGACACAGGTAGGCTGTTCCAGGCGTAAGGTACAGCAAGGTGAAAGGAGCGCAATCAGGAGTTTGAGGTACAGGTGAAATACACTGACGCATGTATTTATTGACTTACTGGTGATGTACATGGCCCACCTGTGCTCACATCCTTGTACAGTGGCAGCTGTGTATGTGGCAGCCGTCTGCCACATCAGGGTGTTATGGGTTCCCATACACACATTCCCTTTTAGGGAACATATTTTCACAGTTTCTGTAGTGGTTGTTTGGTATAGTAGTTAGAGACATGCATTGGACTACCATAGGTTGCAGGTTTGATTCCCACATGATTTTCTTTTTTCCTTGTGTTGTACGAACCTGACCTTGAGCTGGCTGCAGCTTTGTCAGCTCTCCTTTACACCCTTCCATCTCTTCATTGTACAGCACAGTGTGCCCTCTATGCAGCCTATGTGACGCATATTAGCTATTACATATGGCTGTTCCTTTGTACTGTCCATGTGGCCAGTATGCTTAGGTGATTGTTATTGCTGTTGTTGAGCTGATCTGTCCCAGCTTCTGTTTTCAGCTTCAATTCTCACATGCTCCTTTTCAATTCTAGTCCCCATTTTGCCCTGCTACATAGAGCATCCCCTGCCGCCCTTTGGGTTTGTTTTCTTTGCTCTTTTGCATGCTGTTTCGACTGCCTAACATTTTATTGTGTGTGTGCATTTGTGTATATGTGGCTCTTGTCCCAATTACAGACTGTGATATGAGCTGTACACTGCTCTTCTGCATGTGCATTACATCATGGTTACTGTTGGGGTTGCCTTATCCTGGCACACAGCAGGCGTTTTGTGTCATGCAATGAAGTGGTGTTGTATGCGGTCTTTGCTGTTTGGCTCATGTTGGTGGTGTAGGCGTACCGGTTTGTGCATTAACTTATGTGCTAGTGGTCATGGGTTCAATCCCACAGTGGGCCTTCTTTAATCAGAATGTCCAGCACAACTCCTTTTTGTGTCTGTGACAGGCAGACATATTTCGGAGATCAGTGTTTAGAACACACACCACCCTCATCTCAGTTGGGTGACTTAAGGTGCCCTGTACAGTGCCTTGGCTGTGATTTTACCCTGCCCTAGTAAGCACAGCAGAAAGTTTGTGTGGTGACCTGCAGTTGTTGTGTAGCCAGCCATTGCTGTGCTTGATGTTACAGAAGCATAGCACAGCGGTTAGTACATTGACTTCCTAGCCAGTGGTCATGGGTTTGATTCCTGTGTGTTCTTGCCTTTTTATGCCTCTCCTACACAACTATTTTTCCTTCCTGTAACAGTCATATCTGTTCAGATGTGTGTGGAGCACATTATAGCCTCATCACAGTTTCCAAGCATCCTTCTGTCTGTCTCTCTGTGTCTGCCAGCTGTGTGGCATCCTGCCCTAATGTGCGGAGTGCTACCCCATGTCCTGCGCTGTGACCCTTTTCTGCATTGTGGCTCTTCATGATTGCCTCTCGTGTGTCTGCTCTGCATGGCACTGCTACTCATCTGTCCTCCTGTTATGCTGCCACCTCTACCTGCTCTGGTCTGGTGGACACGTATTCCCATCCTCTGCCACACACTGTCATTTTTTCACTTTACATCACCATCACCCTATGCATCAGTACAGCTGCCTCCAATATGTTTGTCCACTTTACCAGCTGCCACATGAGCTGCACACAGATTTGTCAGGTGCATCAGCTGCGCCATGAGCTACCTTCCATAATTTGTCTTGGCTTTCCTTGGTACTCTGTGCAGTGGTAGGTTTACATCTGTGTTTGGCCCATACATTTGGTGCTATTCAACTTGGGCCACCTTACTGCCATTGGCCACCTTTTCATGGGTCACCTTAACCTCCTTTGGTCATCTTTAGCTGCTCCTTAGGTTGCACAAGCTAATGGGGTGCCTTATATGGTGCTTTGGAGGGTGGAAAACTATGGCGCCTCAGGGTGGGCGCCCTAAAATGCGCATCAGGTTAATGCACTGCAGCGAGGGTTTTTTGATTGGCAGCACAGATTGTTCAGATGTGTCTGTTGCACGCATTAAAAGGACTTGTCTCAGACTGCCATATTCTATGAACCCATATTCTATGAACTCATGACTGCTGTGTACCCCTCTGTAGCTGCTACCACAGCGCTTCTACATAATTAGGCTTACCGCGCGCTAACGTGCCACGCCGCACACTATCGCACGAAAATGGCATGGCGCCCTCGATCACGCGATAAACGGTTTAACGACGGAACGCCCACTTCCTTATATGGGATTGTTCATGTTAACGCTGCAACTAACACCAGTAACGTTAAGACAGTTTAGTAAACATCCCCCATGGTCTCCAAAACTGAACACAATATTCCAAGTGAGGCCTCACCAGAGACTTGTACAGTGGCATTAGTATCTCTTTCTGCTGATAATTCCTCTTTGTTTGCAACCCAGCATCTTTCTGGCTTTTGCCACTGCCTTGTCACACTTTTTGCCACCTTGAGATCCTCAGAAACAATCACTCCCAGGTCCTTCTCCTGGTCCATTCACACCAACCTCTCTCCCCCTATCAACTGCCAAACATTGGACCATTTTTCCAGCTTTTGTAGATCTTTTCTCATTTTATCCACTCCCTCTGGGAAGTCCTCTCTGTTGCAAATTTTCATGTCATCTGCAAAAAGACAGACTTTTCTATTCAGCCCTTCAGCTATATCACTCACAAATACATTGAATACACTGTTAATCACCTTCCTTTCATCCGAGTGAGTTCCATTTACCATCATCTTCTGTCATCTGTCAGTCAACCAATTTCTGATCCAGTTCACCATATTGGGACCCATCCTAAGCTGTTGAGTTTATTGATAAGCCTCCTATGAGGAACAGTATCAAAAGCTTTGCTGAAATCTAGGCAGATCATATCCATCACATACCCTTGATCTAGTTCTCTGGTCACCCAGTCAAAGAGCTCAATCAGATTTGTTTGGCAAGACCGTCCTTTGGTAGAACCATGTTGCCTCAGATCATGCAACCTGTTGGTTTCGAGAAAGTCCACTATTTGCTCTTTCAGGAGTTCCTCCATTACTTTTCCCACCACTGAGGTAAGGCTTACTTGTTTGTAGTTTGTCACTTCTTCCCTATTAACACTTTTCTGAAGAGGTACCACATCAGCCCTTCTCCAGTCCTGTGGAATTTCTCCTGTCTCCAAGGATCTATTAAAAGCATCCTTTAACGGCCCTGCAAGAACCTCTCTGTGCTCTTTCAGTATCCTGGGATGTATCTCATCCAGTCCCATGGCCTTGTCCACTTTCAGCTTTCCAAGCTGTTCTAACATCTCATCTTATGTGAATGATGTGGTATCTACTCCATTCCCATTTGTATATTTGTCCTTCTCCAGGATTTTCTTTAGTAAAAACAGAGCAGAAGTATTTGTTTAGCATACATAGTATTGAAGTAAAGTCCTGATGTACATAGTATTGTATATAGCGCATATAGTGGAACACCAGATCTAGTGCAAGAGATAAGGGTATTGGGGCAACTTGTTGGGGCCACTTGGCAATAGTGATTTAATTAGTGGAGGAGGGATAGTAAGGAAATCCACAGTACTACCTTTTAACTTTCGAAAGGGAGACTATGATAAAATGAGGAAAACAGTTAAGAAAAAACTAAAAGGAGCAGTTGCAAAGGTTAAAGACGTACATCAAGCTTGGGTGTTGTTGAAAAATACTATCTTGGAAGCCCAGACCAGCTGTATTCCACGCTTTAAGAAAAGTGGAAGGAAGTCCAAAAAACTGCCAGCATGGTTTAAAGGTGAGGTCAGAGAGGCTGTTGTTGCCAAAAAAGCATCTTTCAGGAAATGGAAAAAAGAGCCAAACGACGAAACCTGGAAACAGCACAAGCACTGGCAAGTCAAATGCAAGGCATTGATAAGGCAGGCAAAGAGAGAATTTGAGAAGAAGCTTGCTGCGGAAGCAAAAACGCAAAATAAAGACCTTTTCAAGTACATTCGTAGCAAAAAACCTGTGAGAGAGTCAGTTGGTCCATTAGATGATAAAGGGGTTAAAGGAGCACTAAGAGGCGACAAGGCGATAGCGGAGAGACTGAATGAATTCTTTGCTTCGGTCTTTACTGAGGAAGAAGTAGGGATGTTACCCATGACTGAAGTGGTATTTAAAGGTGCGGAAGAATTGAAGGAAATATCGATACATCGGGAAGATGTCTTACAACTATTAGATAAACTGAAGAGTAGCAAATCACCTGGGCCGGATGGTATACATCCAAGGGTGTCGAAAGAACTGAAATATGAGATTGCAGACCTGCTATCAGTAATCTGTAAACTATCATTAAAATCATCTCTAATACCTGAAGATTGGAGGATCGCCAATGTAACACCAATTTTTAAAAAGGGTTCCAGGGGTGATCCGGGAAACTACAGACCAGTGAGCCTGACATCAGTACCGGGAAAAATGGTAGAAACCATCATAAAGAATAAAATTACTCAGCATGTAGATAGTCACAACCTAATGGGAGACAGCCAACATGGCTTTAGACAAGGAAGATCTTGTCTTACTAATCTGTTATGTTTTTTTGAAGGAGTGAATAAACAGGTGGACAAAGGTGAGTCGGTTGATATTGAGTATCTGGACTTTCAGAAAGCCTTTGACAAGGTCCCTCATCAGAGACTTTTGGCAAAACTAAAGAGTCATGTGATAGGAGGCAGTGTACTATTGTGGATCAGGAACTGGTTAAAAGATAGAAAGCAGAGGGTAGGGCTAAATGGCCAATTTTCCCAATGGAGAAAGGTGAATAATGGTGTACCCCAGGGATCTGTTCTGGGTCCGCTGCTTTTTGACATATTCTTAAATGACCTGGAAAGTGGAATAACGAGTGAGGTTATCAAATTTTCAGATGACACAAAACTATTTAAAGTTGTTGAAACCCAAGAGGATTGTGAAAAATTGCAAGAGGATCTTGATAAATTGGAAGACTGGGCATCAAAATGGCAGAAGACTGGGCATCAAAATGGCAGAAGAACAACCCAAACTATGGATCCACGATGCAAGGTTCCACATTAGGAACCACCACCCAGGAAAAATATTTAGGCGTCATTGTGGATACCATGTTAAAACCCTCGGCCCAGTGTGCAGCGGCGGCCAAGAGAGCAAATAGACTGCTAGGTATGATAAGGAAAGGAATGGAAAATAAAATAAAAGATATTATAATGCCTCTATATCGTTCCATGGTGAGACCGCACCTTGAATATTGTGTGCAATTCTGGTCGCCGTATCTTAAAAAGGATATAGCGATTTTAGAAAAGATTCAGAGAAGGGCCACCAAAATGGTAAAGGGGATGGAAGGATACTCCTATGAAGAAAGGCTAAAAAGGTTAGGGCTCTTTAACCTGGAAAAGAGACAGCTGATGTGAGATATGATAGAAGTCTATAAATTAATGAACGGAGTGGAACGGGTAAACGTAGATCGATTGTTTACGTTATCAGAATATAGAAAGACTAGGGGACATGCAATGAAGCTACAGGGTAAACTATTTAAGACTAATAAAAGAAAATATTTTTTCACTCAACGTGTAATCAGACTCTGGAATTTGTTACCGGAAGATGTAGTAAAGGCTGTTAGTGTAGCTGGGTTTAAAAAAGGTTTGGACAAGTTCCTGGAGGAAAGGTCCATAAACCATTATTAAGAAGTTACCGAAGATATCAATGCTTGACCCAGTACAAGAATTGTGGAACTTGTGTCTCTTGGGGAAACTGCTAGGTACATATGACCTAGATTGGCCACTGTTGGAAACAGAATACTGGGCTTGCTGGACCTTGGTCTGACCCAGTATGGCATATCTTATGTTCTTATGTTCTTATGTAAATAGATCACAAAGAATCAACGACCCTATACACACACATGCATTCACTGTTCAATGCATGCACACACTAGACACTGTATGTTGATTGCTTGCTTTGTAGACCGCCTTGATTGTAGGATAAGGTGGTATAGAGATCCGTTTAAATAATTTTTCGCTTTTTCAATGTCACTTTCCACAAATCCGTTCCCAGCACTTTTGAGTCCTGCAATTCCACCTCTGATTTTCCTCCTCTCCCCAATACACCAGAAAAAAGTTTTGTTGCCACACTTCACATCTTTAGCCATCTTTTCTTCTGCCTTTGATTTTGGTATCCTTATTTCTCTTTTGCCTTTATTTGTGCAGCCATATCTTTGGAGAACTAAATACAGTAGGTTTCCTTTTCCTCTTGTTTTTATTTATTTTCCTTACGTATGTGTCTGTTGCACCTTTTATTGCTTTCTTTAGTTTAGCCCATTGCAATTCCACTTCCCTTATCCCATCCCACCTTGTCAACTCCTCCTTCAGCTACTTGGCCATTTTCCTGAAGTCAGTGTTTTTGAAGTCTAAGGGGTATGTTTACTAAACTGCGCTCATGTGCGCGGCGCACATTAGCGTGCGCTAAGGTACCTTAGCGCACGCTAATGATGCGTATTTGTGCCCCGCACAGGTGCGCACCTCACTAAAGTGCCCGCTCATGTGCGCGGCGCGCTGATGTGCGATAAAGGCGTGGAAAGGCTCCCGGAGGGCGGAGGAAGGCTCCCCAGGGGTGGGGAGAAGGGGTCAATGGGTGTAGAGTGGGAGGGGAGAGGCTCCCCGCAGACGAGCGGTGCTGAAATTCAAGTAAAAAAAATACCGCGAGTGAAAACCTCGCGGTAGAGCCGATTTAAAGGGAAGAGAAACCATTTATGTCAGCAATGTACAGCAAAAACAGGGAAACCAACAAAACAGTGATAAGTGTGATACATGTGCACGGTACAAAAATACAAATAAACATTGAAAAGGACCCCAACAAAATTTTAAAAAATTATAATCAAGCTGGGCAATAGTGATAGTAATGGGAAACATCAAAAAACACTCCCAAGAAAGCCGCAAAAAATAAATATGAATTTTAGAAGGGTCTACACTCCGTCCCCATACAAGGTGAATGATCCCACAGTGAAATAGCACTGATCAGGGTTTCCCTCTCCATTGGACAGGTTACCTATGGCATGCACATGTTCCACAACAGCAGAGTGGGCAGGTCGGAATGGGCAACTGGACAGATGCTGGGAAAGGGGATACAGAGGTCTGCAGACGGCACATGCTGTGGTGCAGCTGGGGCACAGTGCGGACTAGGCAGATGCCTAGATGGCACTTAGGAATGCTGAAACTGAACAGCAGCCAGACAGCAACTGATGAGGGCCCAACATGGGCATGAGAGTGTTTAGCACAGTGTCACAGGGGATAGTACCCAGCAGGTACCCCCAAGGGCACAGAACATTGGCAGGTGGTGATTGGGGGACGTGCGGACAGATATGCAGGCACCCCTACCCCAGAACCCGCACCATAGGCAGCCGCCTACCCACACACAGAATGGCCTGAGACTGCGTACCACCAGCACCACCAGCAGAAGGGCATGTCAGCATGGTGGCACAGGGGTACTGGAGGTGGAGGGGGGCAGTGGCAGCTGCCCAGAGCAGACCATGGCCTAGCCCTGTGGAGGTGGGTGCAATGCACTGCAACAGACAGGCCCTGCCGGACAAACAGTCATGGTATCATCAGGGAATGCACTTTCTCTGTGGCAACACGGTGGTTTGGAGACAGAAGGTCACAGGTTCAAGCCCCAGCTGGGGCTCCTGCCAATCTAGTCCCCATATTTTACCCACAACTATATCGTGATAGTAAAGATGAACCTTTATTGCAGAGAACATAAGCATGGCTCAAACACCTCTATTTTACCCTACAGAGCACAGACACCAGAAACATGCACATTACCTAGAGCAGATTCCCCCAAATGCAGTCCTGGAGGGCCACAAATCCTTCAGGTTTTATGCTGTCTCCAATCTAAGGACGGAGCGGTACTGGTGGTGGAGGTGGCAGCAGCTGGTGGCAACAGCAGACCATGGCCTAGCCCTGTCCAGGTGGGTGCCGTGCACTGCAACAAACAGGCCCTGTCGGATGTACAGTCATGGACTCCCCAGGGAATGCAGCAAATCTGTGCCAACACGGTGGTGCAGTGCACACAGACAGTATGTGCAAGAACAGAAGGCCACAGGTTCAAAGCCCAGCTGGGGCTACTGCCAATCCAGTCCACATATTTTTCCCACAACTAAACAGTGATAGTACGGACAAACCTTTATTGCAAAGAACATGCGCATGGTTAATACGCCTATATTTTACCCCACCGAGCACAGACACCATAAACAGGCACAATACCTAGAGCAGAGTCTCCCAAATGCAGTCCTGGAGGGCCAAACACCATTCAGGTTCCATGCTACCTCTAATAAAGATGCCTGTGCTGCATATCTATGCACCACCCCCATGGTATGCAGATGTATCTCATGCATATTCATGAGGGACAGCATGAAAACCCGAACAGTGTTTGGCACACCAGGACTGGAGTTGGGAACCTCTGCCATAAAGCAGCAGCCAACAGGGGCAGACACACCCACACCCACACCCACAGGCCCCATTGGCCAATGCCTCCTGGAGAGGCAGGACATTGGGCCCTGCGTGCATCTCCCAATAATAGCACTTGCATACCTTAGCAATGCCACCCTTCACCTGGGTATATGGTACACAGCTATCAAACGTTTGCTATGATTACTGGCAGATAGCAATTCCTACGTTAAGCACAGTTTGCTGATTGAGCTCCATCATAACAATCTTTCTGATTTCTGCGGTGTGTGCTTCAGGTCTGGTCTTTGACAGTGTTTACCACCCTGGGGAGTGACCCCCAACAGTATTGCGTACCATATCCATGCCTGTACTGTGCCCAGGACTGGTGTGGTGGCCAGGGCTGCTAAACTCCTCTAGAGTAGCACAATGCTGGCATAGGTGTGGGAGTGTGTGTCTGTCTATCCAGTGTGTGGTGGCTGCAAACACCCTCCACAGCCCACACTTCCAGCACTGTTGCCAGTATTGGCCTGCCAATGTGCATAATGAGGAGCAAGGTACCATGGGTATAGCCCGGACAGGGTGGCCTGGCCAGGATGCATCTGCACAGGGCATAGGGCAATGGCTGGGACATTGTAGTGCCCGGCCACCACCTACACAGACAGGGTGGCCACAGCATGTCCTGCTGGGAGATCACTCACACCCTGACTGTGCAGTGATCATGGCATGGCTAGGCACCCCCATAGTGCTATAGAGTATTTCTTTCATGTGATATTTATGGGTTTCCTTTTGGGGCCCAGTCACTGACCTATCTGCTTGCTGTTTATGCTGACATCCCAGTTCTGGGTGCATACATTTCCACCAGGACATGCACTATGGACTAGTTAACAGACTGTTTGCAGCTGGTATGTGTCTTGATGGAGCGCCTTGCAGGGTGCAGTGGCTGAAGGCTTGCTGCAGGAGCATATCAGATAGTGGTGGGCTGCAGCCACTGTTCCTTCTAAGCTGTGCGCGTGTGCGCGCGCATACACCTCGCCGAGTGAGCGCACATACTTTAGAACAGAGCGCACAAAAATTACGGCTCTGATTCTGATAGAAAACAACACAGACGTCTTAAAATTTAAATGTTGTTGTGTATTTACGGTTTTCACAAGTTCTACAATATTTTCTAGTGCAATCAATATGGTGTACATACTGCATTCTGACGTGTAATCAAATTTTAAAGTATATAACTCTGAGTGTCGTTATGCGGTCACAAAAATTTAACCTTCCTTCAAAAGCTGCACAGCTGATATTTTATGCGCACACAGCCTACAGAAAATTAGAGGGAACATTGGGTGCAGCTTAGCATATCCAGGCCTAATGTCTGCCTGCTATTGCGTTATGGATGTGTACAGAGCTGCATTGACTGCCCTGTAGGTGTCTGTTCCCCAGCAGGACCGGGGTTGATGGTCCCCTCTACTGCCACCATTGCAGAGAAGTAGAGTGTGGATCTGTTGATGGAAGACCCTGTTTACCACCCTCAGCCCTGTAGGAGGAGGAGAAGGAGGGTGGTGGTGCATAATCCTCCAGGGGGGGTCCATGGGGGCTACACCTGACTGAGACCTACAGATATATCCAAAGTGTGTATGCAGAAACTACCTATCTCCCACATTAGCACTGCTGGGGACCTGCAGCATGGTCTATTCCATCCATGGAAGGTGCTGTGGACCTGGTGCTGGGCGCCTCACCGCACCCTCAGGGTGAGCACAGTACCCGCACAATGTGACGGTGTGTAGCTACTCTGTGCCAGTAAAACACACAGTCAGTACCCCCTACCAGGCCGAGGTGCTGTGGGGGTGCACATGGTCAGTTCCCCCTACCAGGCCGAGGTGCTGTGGGGGTGCATACCCCATCTTGTGTTCATCTGTGGACAGCTGATTTGCATGTGCAGTGCATCATGGGTACGAGTGGGCTAACCCTATCCTGGTGACCACAGCAGACTGTCTGTGTGGTGACGTGCAGTCCCTCTGCAGCCAGCCAGGGGCTTGCTCCTAGCTATAGAGCTGTAGCCCACTGGTTACTTCACTGCCTGTGGAGCCAGAGATCATGGGTTCCAACCCACAGTGGGGTTATTTGATAGGGCTGCCCAAAGCATTATATCTTTTTAATGTACATTATTGCTGCCAGCAAAAACACTGTCAGCGTACTGTACCCATAGGGTGCCTCAGAGGGTGCCCTATAGGGCACCTTATGGTTACCGTCCATATAAGGTGCACTATACGTTATCCTGTGGAGCGACTTATAGGGTGCCCTATAGGGGACATTTTAGGGTGCCGTGGCAGACAGTGCACTTTATAATGTGCCCTATGGAGTGCCTTATAGGGTGCCTTATGCGGCACCTTCAGTTACGGCACGTGAGGGCGTGTTTGCTGGCAGCAATTAATAAAATACAAATAAAGTGCTGCAGGAAACAATACGTACATTGCAAAGCTGATGCTTCAGCCAGCCTTACGTATTATGCACACTGGGGAGCAAACTCATGACCCCTGTATCAGCAGTCAGTGCCTTAACCATTGTGCTACACTGCTGTTCCTCCTTGCATGTCAGCGCACCTACTTCAGATTTCCATGCGTTTAAATGCACAGTGCTGCCATCAAACACAGTGCTATGACCTTGCTGTGCCTCATAGGGCACCCTATATGGCGCCCTAGAGGCCACCCTTTCAGCAACATTGTAGGGTGCCATGGCGGACAGTGCACTTTAAAAGTGCCGGAGCCTCCCACCTGGCTGCACTGCCCAATCGGGGCAAGAGGAAGCTCTCCATAAAACCAGCACCAGCAGAGCGCGCCCGCGCCTTGCGGGCCCGCGCCTGAGGGCCTCGCAAGAGGGCCCTTTGGCGTGGCCCTTAGGCAGTGGCACTTCCACAGCACTCAAAGTCACAGAAACAAGGATTTCTACTTATAATTGGACTTCCAACTTGAACTGCAAGTATCACCTTATGACTTTAATGACCACATAGTCACCTGTTCCAATGCTGATAACTATTACCACCGCTATAGCAATCGTACCTTTTACATTCACCACATATTTGCCTGTAACTAGCCCCCTCTCAACTGTGTTAGTTATTATCACTGCTGCCAACTCACCCTCACCCATGTAAATGTTATTAATGCTGACAGTAACCTATTGGTATTGAATCATATCAGATGTATTACTGTAGCCAGTAACTCTCTTCTTTATTACTGTAGCCAGTAACTCTCTTCTGTATTGCACTGTGTTAGAATTAATACTGTTGCCAGTAATTCCATTATCAATGACCTGAGCTAGATTTAATACTGTTGCCAGTAATCCATCGTTACTAATCCATGTTGGATGTATTACTGTCGCCAGTAACCCATCTTCACAGTTCTGTGTAAAATTTACTACTGTTGTCAGTAATCTACATTCATCCACCTGAGTTAGATCCAGCACTGTTTCTAGTTGCCTTTATCACGTATCTGTGTCTGATTCTACTATTGTTGACAGTAACCCACCCTTACTTAAATGTGATTGAATTGGTCACTGCTCTGAAAACTCTCCCTCTCCTAACTGCCCTAGATTTACTGCTCCAAGCAACTGACTGTTCTACTAACCGGGTTAGAAATCTACTGTTTCTAGTAAACTTACTGTGCCCAGTAAATTTACACCACCATACAGCACTACAACTATTAACACTGCCAGCTACCTCTCCTCCTTTCTGTGCTAGACCCACCTCAGTCCCCTGCATCAAACAAAATTTTAACTACCAGCCTTCAAAATGCTGAACACACAATCTTTTCACCTAAGATTATTTTGCACCTGTACAATAATACTAACAATAATTGCCCTCACACATAGTCTAAACACTAAACATTACAAACCAATCCCAATCATATAAAGACTTAACCTTCTCTATACTCCGTCAACACAGGCACCAAATTGGTCTAATCCAAAAGTAAACCACAACCGTCTTATACACATAAAACCCACCTCATCCTTCCAACCAAATTCCCAGACATACAATAAAGAACCACCCATCCTATCATGTATCCTTACAAATGCTAGATCCATGAAAAACAAACTCCCTATCTTCACCGACCTCTTAAATGACAATAAACCAGACATACTCTGTGTTACAGAAACATGGCTATCTGACACAGATGTGGTCTACTTAAACCAATTAGCAAAGCATGACTATGATATTTTTCATACACACAGAAACAACAAAAAAGGTGGAGGTGTGCTTGTAATGTCTAAAAAGGCCCTAAATGCCAAACAACAATCCTCAGAGATCATTAACAACACTGACACCCTCATTATAAAGATTGACAATATTAGAATATGCCTGATATACAGACCACCTGACCATAAAACAGAAAATACGGATGCTCTGATCGAGCTCCTCAGTTCATCTACGGACCAATGTCCTATAATAATGTTAGGAGATTTTAATCTCCCGTCCCTTCCCACTACATACTCAACCCTCTTTCTCGAATCCATACAAGACATAGGTTTCCACCAAATCATTAATACAAAGACCCATACCAAAGGAGGAACCTTGGACCTCATATTTCTCCCAGAAGTACTCCATAAAGTTTTTAATCCTGAATCCCTAAAGTGCACGCCGATCCCATGGTCAGACCACTACCTGATCAATTTCACTATTAAACCTACGGACTCAAATAACAAACATAACCAGCAAGAACCCCTACCCCCTAGATTTAAAAAATTCAACGCAGAAGATTTCCTAGACCTAACTATCCCTTACCTCTCCTCATCACCTACCAACCTTGATGAGGCAATTACAATTTGGCATAACACAATCTTAAAAGCAGCAGCAAATAAACAATCAAACAAGAAGACCACCCGTCACAGAACAGACATTGCCCCATGGTTTAACAACACTTTAAAAGCCATGAAAAGAACACTTAGGAAAATTGAACTAAAGTGGCGCAAAACTAAGTCTACAGTACATAAGGAAACCTATAGTACCTATCTCAAAAACTACAGAGAGGCCACAGACAACGCTAAGAAAAACTTCCACTCCTCCATCCTAAATAAATCTATCAACAGACCTAGAGAACTTTTCTCCATTGTACAAAACCTAACCAAAAACTCATACAACTCAACTCATGAGGCTAACGACTTATCCCCACAAACCTTAGCAAATTACTACATAAACAAATCAAAAACAAATAATATCTTACCAACCCCGCATGCCATATCATACCAACCCCATTAGATTCCTGGAACAATTTCTACCCCATAACAAAAGAGACCCTTAAGAATATTATGACGCACTTAAATACCACTACTTCTCACCTTGACCCCTGCCCAGTAAATTGGATAAAGAACACCCTTCCAACCTTATCCCCTTTCATAATACCACTAATTAATCTATCACTAAAACAAGGATACCTCCCACCTATTCTAAAGCATGCACGAATTAGACCTATACTAAAAAACAATACATTGGACAAAACCTCACCGAAATCTTATAGACCCATCTCCAGCATACCATTCATGGCTAAACTCATAGAAAAAGTAGTTCAAACTCAAACACAAGATTACATTGACACATCAGCTCCCCTTGACGACCAACAATATGGCTTCCGTCCTGGTCATGGAGTAGACACTCTTTTAACCATCCTCCTAGACACTCTAGTAAGAGGAATAGACAGCCCTAAAAATGCATTCCTTCTTCTTTTTCTAGACATATCCGCGGCATTTGACAGTGTTCACCATATACTTATGCTCAATAGGCTCACGCAAATTGGTGCCAACTCAACAGTCCTTAAATGGTTTACATCATATCTTTCAAACAGATCTCAAACTGTCAGGATCAACAATCAAACCTCCAACACATACAAACAGGAAATAGGACTCCCCCAAGGCTCTGCACTATCTGCTCTACTATTTAACATATATATACAACCAATCTGCAACATCTTTAAAAAATTCAAATCCATTATCACATATACGCGGACGACATTATGCTGTACATCCCATTCACAATCCCTACGATTCCCCTCCAACTCTTAACAGACTGCTTCAATGAGCTTGCAACTTGGTTAGAAGACCACAATCTCTTTATTAACCATTCCAAAACAGACATACTAATTGTAACAAAGAACAAATCCTTCACCCCCCCCCCCCACCCACATTACACTTCAGAATCATGACATCCACATAAAAAGCGAAATAAAATACCTAGGGGTTTTACTAGACACACAACTTAGTATGAACACACATATAAGAAACCCAACAAAGAAAATTTACTTTAAACTCAAATTTTAAAACAGCTACGCCCACTAGTCCACCTGCAAGATTTCCTAAGCATTATCCAAGCCATAATCACCCCACATTTTGATTTCGCCAATCTTTCCCTACTAGGCTCAACAAATCAAAACATCAGAAGACTCCAACTAGCTCAAAATACTGCTGCCAGAACTATAATGAAGGTTCACCCTTTTGAGCACATACCACCCCATCTAGCTGAACTACACTGGCTCCCCATTCAATGTCGAATAAACTATAAATTAATCATAACCACTTTTAAAGCACTAAATAACACTGCCCCAGAATCCCTTAATAAACTAATTGTTAAAGACACACCTCATAGTGCACATAGAAGAGGCAACGCCAATAAACTAAGAATTCCAAAAGAATTCACAAAGTCTAAAAAAACAACAAATAAAAAGGCTTTCTCCCATGCAGCCCCTACGCTCTGGAACTTGCTACCCGATGAAATCAGAGCATTAACTGACATTAAAGATCTACGAAAAAACTTAAAAACTCTCCTTTTTACCTCTTACTACGGCACATTAGCTAACCTTCAACTCCTACATGAAAAGGGTTAAACCTCACAACACAAGTAGATCAACTCTGCAAGGCTTAAAGATACCTTGACATCAATACTGCCTATTATAATTATACTGTTGATCTTCTCCATCCATTTCTGTACATAGTTAACTGTACATAGTTCCAAAATGTTCAAAAGATAAATGTTCAAAAGTTAATTGCACATTGTTCATGTTATCGTTCATTGTAAAAAACAGAAATGGTACTGTTCAATGTAAAAAACAGAAATGCCTCTCTGTTTCCTTTAACTGTTATATGTAAACCGCACCTGATCCTCGGAAGGTTGCGGTATATAAAAAATCTGTTAAATAAATAAATAAATAAAATGTGCCCTCTGGGGTACCCTATGAGGCGCCTTATGCAGCACCTTATGTTACAATACTTTGAGGGTGTGTTTGCTGGCAGCACTAATTAAAATAAAAATAAAATGCCCCCCTACAGCAATATTACCTATAACAGGTAATGCCTCAGCCAGCCTTCTTCATTAGGCACAGTGGGGGATTGAACCCATGACTCCTGCATCATAGGTCAGTGTCTTAACCATTGTGCTACACTGCTGCTCCTTCTTGCATGTCAGCGCACCTACTTATGATTTTCATTCCTTAAACTGCACCGTGCTGCCATCAAAAACAGTGCTGTGACCTTGCGGTACCTCATACGGCACCCTATAAAGCGCCCTATAAGCAACATTCTAGGGTGCCTTGGCGGACAGTGCACTTTAAAATGTGCCCTCTGGGGTACCTTATGGGGCGCCTTATGTTACAGTGCTTTCAGAGTGCGTTTGCTAGTAACAGTAATTAAAATAAAATGAATATGCCTCAGACTGCAATATTTCCTTTAACAGGTATTGCCTCAGCCAGCCTTCTTTATTGGGCACAGTGGGAGATTGAACCCATGATCCCTGCACCATCGGTCAGTGTCTTCACCATTGTATTGTGGCTCTGTTCCTCTGTGTGTGTGCACATCAACGTGCCACTTATGCTTCCTG